>CM062293.1:153013546-153713468 GCA_031216915.1 Pictodentalium vernedei
ATCGGTTGGGTTAAAAATCAACCCAAATCAACTGGGCTGAGTGAATATGAACCCGATTGGGTTCATATTCACTCAACCATGTTGATTTGGATTAATTTTTAACCTAACTGATTTTAGAATGTACAAAAGGTCATGGAGACTCCGACATGTCGCTCCTGGCATATCAGCGGTAACAGAGAAATGGCGTAAACGTATACGTCATGCGATAATCCGTCGGCTTGCATAGGTTAGGACGAGAATCGGTGAATGTGCAGGTTATTGGGGAACATAATGAATGACTATATATCATATTTTATACATTTGAGTGTTTGTTGGTGAGAGGTGAGACAGTTCAGTGAATCTCGTGTCGCACTTAACCATGTTGTGCTGATGGAGCAGGCTGTGGTTTGTTCCATGGCCGCTGTTGTCGAGGTTAATACGTGCCTCAACAAAATCTTTATTTTTGTTCATATAATTATGAATTTTTCATTTTATATATATCTGGGGGAGAATATTTGCTGAAAGTATTGGGTTATCAGTGTCCATGAACCGGAGATTTCCGATTCGCAAATTATGAAGTCGAAAACTATTAAGTTCCTTTTGCCATTGTGCAGAAATATGTGACCTTAAACCCCAATAAATAAATAAATTAATAAACCGACGTGTCCCGCTAAGATTTAATAATTCAGCGTATGCAAGATCTCAGTTAAACTCATAATCACAATTAGGTTGATCCTTTGGTCAATGTTTGATAATTCGGGAAACCGGCATCCACTTGAGTTCCAATTCATGTATAACCCTTTACTCGACGCAGACGATATCAAAATTTATTATTTTAAATATCATTTTTTCAAATTTAAAAAAAATTTCAACAAAACCATATAATGTTCCCCCTCGTTGGAACGATCTCGACGAGCTCGTTCCAACGAGGGATCACATGATATGGTTTTGTTGAAATTGTTTGAAAAATAAAAATTGTTCAACTGCTGAATTTGCATATTACTCGGGCGGATGCGTCCGATTCGTTGGGTAAAGGGATAACCGCAACCCACACTATTCGGTTTTGTGTTTTCCAGAGTTGATCAGTTTTGGATATCTTTCTGCGAAGGGATCGAATTAAGAACCCCCCCCCCCCACCCACCCCCGCCCCGTGAAAACCTTGCATTATTCTTTCAAACTCCTCCATCCCGGGCCTTCGGCATTTGAAACAAGCATGCTTCGGCATTTCATGGCGTGGCTGCTAGTGCGAGTAAATACCCTTTCCTGGGGTCAGACCCCCCTCCCCCGCCTTGAAGTGCTTCCGGCACCCCTGATTACAAGCGGTTTGGTTTCCAGTTACGACATTCATAAAGTTTAGTCATAGTAAACACCAAATATGGATAAAAGGTCCAACTGTACCTCGTAATAGCCAGGAGCCCAGACCTGCGAAAAGCTAAAAGATGAAGAGATCTGAAATCTCCAGGAGGTGCTGTCGATGAAAATTTGGTTGGGACTGTATTGCAAAGGCGAATAGACATGTTGATGAACTTGTTGATTTGTATGTTTAAGCGTTTATGATGTGTGGTAGAAGAAGGATACCCCCCCCCCCCCCCCCCGCCCCCTCGTGAACAGCACTTCATCGGTGGGGAAGATGAACTTTTAATGTCAGATAAAAGGAGACAACACAGTGGTATTAACCCCGTCAGAAAGGCGTCATTTTGGACGCATTTGAATTAGGACGAACGCCAAGCAAATTAGGCGTGAAATCCTGATTTCTGTTGTCATCTCATTTTCCATTAGTTTGTGATGATGTCTTGATCTACGCTCCACTTGGCATATATCTGAGGCATTCTAAAATGAAATGTTCCAGGATCTCCGTTACCCCTAAGTTGCACCTGTAGCACGCTCTTTTTTCAAATTTCCCGAGCCCCATCTCCAGTGAATTGAATCTCACTTTGCACAACAATGATCCTCCCAAACGATTCCATCCAGGTACTCCTCAAAAAATGACGCATCTATAACCGGTTTAAAGAGCTCTTGGTTCTTGAAATTGTTCTTGGTGAACGAACATCACTAACCTTTCAATGCATGAAGTCACTGAAACCTTCACAAACCCCACAAATCAAACGCGGATGATCAAAGATAAGTTTGTGAGGTATTCGGCAGCACTTGGGTTAAATGGTTGAGTGCAACACGCCTAGTCCCGGTTGCCCAGGTGAAGATACGGTGGCTTTGTATACAACTTCGTACTACACAGCGATGGTGCACGTGCCTTCAACTGCTGCTAACCCTGTTTGAGTTAGTAAGTTAACCCTTTACCTAACGTAACGGCCAAAACCGGCCAGCGCTATTCTCAAAAATCGCCAATTAATTTTCATTATTTTTTTCATTTCTTGTCTCAAAAACACAGGTTATGACCCCTCGTTGGAACGAGCTCGTCGAGCTCGTTCCAACGAGGGGTCATAACCTATGTTTTTGAGACAAAAAATGAAAAAAATTAGTTATTCAAGAATTATTTTTGCAAGTGTCGTCTGCTTTTCACGTTAGGCAAAGGGTTAAAGAGTTCGATAGTTGCACGGTGGTTCACAATGGATATTCCGGCGTCCCCCACCCGTAAAACTGTCCGACACGATCTGACCCAGGTTGTTGGAAGTGTAGATAATCACCAATAAACAAATAAATTAGTTGAGTGTTAAATTATTTTTGGTCACCAAAATTTGATCACACGTATTTGCCTCTTTACATTTTATGGGAGAGTGCCTAAAGGCGCCCCCCCCCCCCCCCCCCCCCCCCATAAATGATAACAGGGCAAATCCATAAAACTAATTTCTTTTCAGTGGTAACATGAAGCACATCCATAGAATAGAGAAGCCTTTAAAGTTACAGTACCTGCACTTCAGAATAAAGCTCAAAATATGGATTCTCAGCACTTTAACAGTTAACCATTTATCGAACACGAAAGGCAGACAACACTAGCAAAAACATTGGTTATGACCCCTCATTGGAACGAGCTCGATGAGCTCGTTCCAATGAGGGCTCTTCACCTATGCTTTTGAGACAAAAAATGAAAAAAATATGAAAATTAATTGGCGATGTTTGAGAATAGCGCTGACCGGTTTTGTACGTTACGTTGGGTAAAGGGTTAAACATCGTTTTACACCGTTTGCTGCTTTGAAGGTTTACCTGGTAATTCAAGAGCATATAATTTTCCCACGTCTTTTCTATCTTTGACCGGCATCCACACGAGCTCCATTCTGACCACTTCCTGTGCGGCTGCGTTACTTGATCCGGTTATCACTTAACTTAACGAGCTCGTTCCAATGAATGGTCATAAGCTATGTTTTGCAAGTGTCGTCTGCTTTTCATGTTAGGTAAATGGTTAACTATGTATGGAACTCTTAACATTCAGACGGGATGTTTGCGGCAGGCGAGGGAGCCATGGAGAATTACTATACTGAGAATGAAGATCTAGAAGAGGGGACTGAAGCAGGGGTAGCTTTATCAGGATAAAAATGCTCGACGATTGTAATATAAACATAGCATATGACCCCTCATTGGAACGAGCTTAACCAGCTCGTTCCTGTGAATGGTCATAAGCTAGTTTTTTGAGACAAAAAATGAAAAAATAATGAAAATTGAATGGTTATTTTGTGAACAGCGCTGGAAGTTTTTGGTCGTTACTTTAGGTAAAGGGTTAAGACGACAGTCTCCGAGCGCCGGTTGCGCCTCGTTTTGATCGCACCGCAACCTCTCCAAGATAGACACTCACCGGACATCAACATTGGCATACAAGCGTAGCAATGACCGTCACACATTTAGAACAGTTCAAATATTTTGCTCGGTAGATCAGGGTAGACTGCATAAATATCCTATTAATTCAGATTAGTAATTTTTTCGCCCCTCGCAAAATACTTTCGGTCCACCCACTATTACTTTTTAGGTAATAAAATAGGTTGTTATAAAGTGGTATATAAAACGAACTGTTGATGAATCCATAAAGTTCATTCATGTAGTGAAAGTTTGTTGTGTGGACAGACATCATCAGTAAGCATGTCATTGGAAATGTCAGGTGAGGTATTTAGCCATCATAGAATGAAAAGTTATATATTTGAACAAATTATGTTTTATCTGTATACTAAAAAAATGTCTATCGCTGTCCTTTAAAACTAAGTAATGTCAATTGATCAAAGACATGAAATTATAAGAATTTTTTTCCAAAAATAAGGGCTTTTCAGATTTCAATTTATTCTTTCCGTAACACGACCAGAAAACAACAGTTGCGAACAATGTTCCTGGTTAACTAAATACTTTTTGGCCTGAAACACGTAGCTTATGACAACCCCCCCCCCCCCCCCCTTTCTCTCCCCCACAGTCCCCAGTGGAACGGAAAACTTGTTCTCGTGAAATATGTTATCAGTTCTGGTATGAATACGGTAGCAGACTTCCAGAAACCATTGATGTCAGCTGTCAACATTGTGAGTTGATGGCATATATTTTTCGTGTTCTGTACATCACCTTCATTTTGATGTATGAAGTTTGTGTATATTTAATTTATATTGATGGAATTTATTTATATTTTTATTAGGATTTAACGACACATTCGACAGCCAGGGTCGTCTCGTGTCGGACAGTTTTACGGGCGGAGGAATCCGGAGTATCCGGAGAGAAACACCGAGCAACTGTCAGATTCCCCAAAGTTCTAACTCCACACATGCAAGGTAGCATTGGTTGAAGACAAGCGCACCACCGACGTGCAATATGTCTTAGTACACAGCGTCACTGTGCCCCCAAGTGGGCAATTTGGATGAACTGCCTTGCCCAAGAACACAGCGCAGTTTCCACTGGCGGGGATCGAACCGTGGACCTTTCGGATTAATGTCCAATGTCGTACGACTGAGCCACCGTCCTCCCTATTTATGGAATATCAGACTTGGGAATTTCAAAGTAAACTAATTTTCCTTTCTTATATAGCATTTTAACCCTTTGAGACTTTAATTATCCTGACGTACAAACGTCACTGGAATTCAGTTTCTTCAACGTTTTTCAAAATGCGACGTCAAACGTCGGAAAGGACAAATATTTTTCACTTTATTGATTATCTGGTTATGGGCTAGATTATTTTTGGTGATCTGAATATGTTATTCAAAACTTGTTTTATTACAAATTATTGGAGAGTGCCTACAGGCACTCTCCAATAATTTGTAATAAAACAAATTTATATAAAACTATTTTTTGTGTTTGGCTGAATATGAAATATAAGCAAGGAAAGCGTTGGCTTTTGCTCTGGTAGTCTCATTTTTTGAAAACCCTGATAGTGGCTTTTAGCACTCAACCAGTTAAGAAGTCTTGATAGCAGGATTATATTAGTATTTTAAGCTGCTATAACATTTGGCTCAACGGTTGTTACTAAAAATCGAAAAATAATAACAAAACAAATGACCGCAAATTATCAACGCGCTGTTTGATTTCGAACGTCATAAGCGTTCGACAGTATAAAGGGTTAATCCTCTGCACGCTGATATCAAAATACCGAAATTTCAAACAGCAGTTTTCCCATAATGCACCTAGGAATTTAACCAATTTGCTCTTGTTTGGCAGATCTCAATGAGCTCTGGCAAACTAGGTTGAATTGCTTAGATTCCTATCGTAGTATTGGAATAAATGCTGCTTGAGATTTAAATATTTCGAAATCTGTGAGCTGAGGGGCTGGATATTAAAACACTAAAACGCAATATGATCCCCACTGCTGAAAGAGTCGTTAAAATCCCACACACAAACAAAGTTTATAGAGACTTTTGCCATTTTGGACCGAATTGGTTGAAACTTAAAAGAGTGCGAGAGGAACGAATATCACCCATTTAAGCTTTCCCAGCTGATCAAAGACAAAATTGGAAAATACTGTTTTCTTGGTGCGTAAATGAACTGTTGATTAAGGAGAAACGAAACGAATGTGGCCAAAGTTTTGTGAGGTGATGGATGAATGCTGTGAACTAGAATGCGAAGAACAAGTGCATGAGACTGGGGCATACATCTGGATATAAAATGGAATGCGTTGAGAAATAGCTTTGCAGTTATGAAGGCTCCTACTGATTGTGGGAGATGTGAAGGATGCGCTCGATCCGGCAAAGGGATATTTAAAAACTCCACCGTTTGCATTTTCGACAGTCGCACAGTGTGATATCTCTTTCTCTGGATCTGACCACACCATATATTTTATCGGCGTACGTATTGACCCCTTACTTGAAGTAACAGCCCAAAACGGCCAGCTCTATTCATAAAAATAAACATTCAAATTTCAGTATTTTTTTCTCACTTTTTGTCTCAAAAGCAGTGCTCATGACCCCTCATATGGAACATGCCTGTTGAGCTCGTTTCAATGAGGGGTCGTAAGCTGTGGGATTTTTTTTTAGCAAATTTGAAAATTTCTTTTTGTTATTCGAGATTATTTTTTTGGCAAATGTCTTTGAAAATAGTAATTAATCTATCCCCCCCCCCCCCCCCCCCCCGATATCGATATGAACTCTCCCAGCTGCTGGCATTGACATGACATGGAAGATACCACCAGGGTTCAAAGGGTTAACAATTTGCATTAGTTTGAAATTTCAACACGGTATGATACCTGAAACCCCCTGTAGGAGCACTCGGAAGTGGAGCAGTGACATTTTATTGTTTTATTGTGGTAAACATGTTCTGCTTATTTCTAAAATAGGACCCAGTAACCAAAGCCTGAGGTAGAAATCCTCTAAAGTGGACATCTTAGGTATAAACCATTGACTCAACTTGACTTCATACCTTTGGTGTGGCCACGATAGAGCAACAATCTTAAACCCAAATAAATAAATATACAACCTGAAACTTGAACAAGTTTGGCACAACAAATCGTTACGTCATAAAATATAACCAGTGATTGTTTCACTTTGGACAATGGATTCTATTTCAGCGGCGTAGTCACGGGATGTGTGTGTGTGTGTGTTTGGGAGAGGGGGGGGGGGGGGGGGGGTAAACTGTCAACCTTATATATTCATACCTGAAAGCCTCAAAACTGGTTGTATACTCTCACCTTGATATTTCTTGGGTCATTTTTCTCTGGTTATTACTCCATTCTTTGGATACTTAAGTCTTCAAAATACCCAGACTATTCCATTTAGCATAAGACGTTATTTTGTTCCTCACTGAACCTTAATCTATAGGGGATACACAATCTTAACCCAGTCTCAGGTGGAATGAATCGGTGAGGGGGATTACTAATGGCAGCAGAAAAATATTTTGTCCTCCATTTCATTATGTCTGACGACGCCCATACTCCGCTTAGTTAATGCTAACCTTTCTGAAATTAGAGGCACGACACCAAGTCAAAACAGTGAGAAACTGAGAAGTTTGTTTTTTGTATTGGGGTTTAACGACAGCCAGGGTCACATCGCGTCGGGCAGTTTTTTGGTGGAGGAAGCTGGAAGACCCCGACGAAAAACAAAAAGTTGCAGCGAGCAACTGTCAGACTCCACAAGCAGAGTTAGCGGCGGTCGAAGGCATGTGCAAGGTTGCCGGACCACGGTGTCGGACATCGAAAGTGACGCCATGTCACGTGACCTAGTGGCGCCATGTTGTGTTGTCATGGTAACCCACGTGAGCGGCCAATCGTGTGATGTCATCCTTATAGTGATACGTGGTGTTAGTACGCATGCACAGCGCGTGTTGTTAGAGTGATACGTTTTTCCGTTGGCCATTTTGTATACTAGAGGCCGCAATCTTGGTTTCTATGGTAGAACGTGTTTGCTATGTGACACCTAAAACCTTCTAATAGGACAGGGGTATGTTTGGAGGGTATGTTCCTTTGTGCAAGAGTAGTTCGATTCGTAGAATTACCCAAATAGACCCGACGATCCCTCCAAATCACTGAAAACGACTTTATTTACTACGGATTCCCCCAGAATCCTTTTAGGATTTTCATACCATGGCTTATAATAGTAGCACATTGTGCTATAGTACCGAGGAGGCCCCGGGGGTAAGTTCGATTGAACTAGAATATATCATTACCACAAACAACCCGATAACTGTTTATTTGGCATGGATTCCTGCGGAATCCTCGATTTCTACCTACGTGTCTACAAGCTATGTTATGACTTCCCCCATCTATTTATAAAGTATTCTGACTTCCCTAAACATGTTTATGTCATATGTACACATTACAGGTAGCACATAGGCACATGCTGGGTGTGCCTATATGAGCTTATGTGAAAATGCACAATGTGACACTTTGTGCACTAGCACATAGGCACATGCTGGATGTGCCGATATGTTCTTGTGTGAAAATGCACAATGTAACCCATTGTTCACTAGCATATAGGCACATACGGGTATTTGAGGATACCTATACACGTCCTATATGGCTCCTATATGGCTCCCTAGCTCCTATACAGGTAGTCTTACCAACGGCTTCCATCTTATCTCCAACTATCTGTCCTATGATTTGGCTCTGTTGTAGTCATCCAACACTATATAATCTTCTAACATACTTGCAGGCTTGTGCCATTACTACCTTGTTCCATAAGGTCCGGCAACTTAGGGGCGAAGGCCCGAGACATACTACTGACGTGCAGTTTGATTTAGTACACAGCGTCACGTGTCGACCTTTCGGTTTTGAACTTCATTGCTCTAACCGCTGAGCCACTGCGCGCCTGAACTGAGAAGTGAATCGTCAATACTTCATCGCTCTGCGCGCAACGCGTGTATCGCGTTTTGTTTCTAGAAATGTTCAAGGCTGTGCAGTTTAATTTATGATATGCATTAGTCTGTAGTGTATATGTTTATCAGTAATTGATGTATGCTAATATATTTAAGTGCCGTCCTTTTGGGAGGATTATTTAACCATTTACCATATTTAACACCAATATTCAGTCGACGTTATGACACCACGATTGTCGTGTGTATTCAACGTTGACGATACTATTAGTTACCCCGTGTCTGTTTACGTAGTACGTACATATTATCTATACAGTGAAGTGATCTGGGTAGCTGTATCGCGTCGAGTTGAGGGGGTCAGCTCGCTGGATTGAACGAGCTGCCCCAGATCACTTCACTCTACCGATAAAAGGTTTATTATATGACTTATAGTTCAACATAGCATTAACAATTCTCCCAACCTTTCTTGGAAAATTGGATTGAAGTAAAAGAGAACAACTCTTGTTTACACTTATTTTTGTAACAGGTGCACACTTCCGGGGATTCCCCCGATGCGCATGAATACGATAAAAAAATATCATGAATACGGTAAAAAAAAAAACCCGGACCGCCGTTCGAGCGCACCCATTCTAGCTCGGAGTAAAGCACTCTCTGTGACCGGAACAGCTAATTATGCGAATTTGAACATACCCGTAAATTGTCCGTCATACTATAGTGGTACGGAATCGGATTCCACACTGTGAATTTTCCGGGGACCACGAAAAGATCGCCAAACAGCAGTAATATTTAGCGGTTAAATTACAAAGTCATATAATACAGGTTTTTACCCACCCGAAGACAGCCGTATCCCATGAGGCCAAATGGGATAGGGCTGGCTGAGCTTAGGTAAAAACTGTACTACTTGAACAGACATGGGGCGACGAATGACGATTTATCTATTGACAACTAAGACTGTCAATGTTTACATGCCTACATGCACAAAACTTTTGACAGTGACATTTTTTAATTTTACACGAATGACAGTTTGACTCGTCTGCCACGATATTTACTTCCGCGCCATGTCATCAACACGCGACCACAGGTACTCCGTACAAGCTGTGAAATCGAAAGAAACATGATATTTGATAGCATTTTTGAATCTGCCCTCCATAGACAAGAGCACCCTGAATTTTCATAATAGCTCGTAACCCACTTTCCAGTAAACAGTATCTTGTCCTACTAAATTTTTCGGCCTTTTCTGTGACTTCTCTCAGTTATTGTGAACAACACAAGAACACCCAACGGTCGTGTAATGCACCACTGTAAAGCCTATTCATTCCCGTTTCCGCTGACACCGGGTACTGCTAGATATGTTATGTGAATCAAATTTGAGGTGGGTATAATGAAGATGACTGCTATCTTTTTCGAAAAGCGAGTTGTGTCCCTTGACAATATTTATATACCATTATGGGGGCACGTCAGCATCGATTCAAAAATGCTGTGAAATATCATTTTTCTTTCGATTTCACAGCTTGTGCCGAGTATGTTTGCACGCGAACTGAAATTCCGGAACGAGACAAATACATGATACGGAAAATTTCCGGGTGGGTCAGCGGAAATATCATGGGATCAGACGTTTTCCACACGATACGGGTTTATATCGTCTATCTCTTGACCGTGGCGATCAAATTTACATTACAGTCAATAAATAAAAAAAACAGACATTGGTTGGGAAATGTTCTAAATAAACCACGCGTTGAATCCGGATTACGAGTAAGAGCGCCATGGAAGGGCTTATTTGATTGGACGTTACACAGAGTCTGAGTGACGTTATGGCGTGGATGAAATGCTTCCACACAGAACAGTGCCAAACAAGAAAGATATTTTCTTTAAAAATATATCAGCTTCATTCACTGAATTCAAGTTTAATTGTGGTATAATTACAGAACACAACTCGGGTAGAGTATTGGGAACAGAAATCGACGACCCTTTGTGTAATTTCTCCTAATTTTGCGCAAGCGCTTTCGGCGCTTGTGGAACACGGGAAAAAATTCCACCTCGGGTCGTTGATTGCAGTCCTCGTACTCTTCCTTGTTCTCTCATTGCGTTCTGTCTTATTCACATCGTGAATCACTCATTTTTTGCTTCTAATACATAACTTATGGCACATCTTTGAACTCGTTCCAACGAGGGATCGCACGTTATATTTCTGAGGCAAAAATGAAAATTTTCCCGGCTTGAAAGAACTTTCACGATCATCACATAGTGGTGATAACATATATTTATGTTCCAATAAGATTAAAATTCCCGCCCTCTGATTGGACGAGAGCTCGCTTAAATGTTTGTATGTTTACGGCTCCAGTGGCATATGTTATCGCCTGACGTCACCACGTGAAATATTTAAAAAAATATTAATAATGGGAAGAGATTCAAAGTGCATACTGCTTTTAACATCGTTTTTTCGAGGCCAGTGATCATTCTATGAATATATACTCACAACCCACATATAAAAAAGATGAGGTTATCCCTTCTCAGTTCAAATCATAAACTTGTTCATGATTTGAACTGAGACGGAGTAACCTCGACCTTTATCTGAGTTATTGATTTTTTTGTTGTGCAATGACGTAGTGTGGTACACGAAAGGTTTATTTACTAAATTTGTTATCCTTAAAATTGCCTTGTTCATTCAAGTTCCTTGTTCATTTAACGACATGGGTTTGGGCTATGGGTGGGGTATTATTGCAATATATATACGTTATTGTTATGAATTGACGGTAACATGGTCTGAGGTTTGCGGCTCGGCGCGTATGTTCAACCGAGACGAGAAGCGTCTCGGTTGAACATAAGCTCCGAGCCGCAAACCTCAGACCATGCTACTTTCAATTCATCACAATAACTTATAATATTGATCTTGTCTTTTACGCGTTCGTGACCAAGCTGTCATGTCACCTGTTAAATCCAATAAGGAATCAAACGCAGTTTGGCACCCTTCACCACTAGATGAATCTTTCTATCTGTCACAAACCCCGATATCACATAAACATTCAACACATATGATACTCTCAGTAGCCTGTCAGATTCACTGATAGGTAGTCAATTATTTTGAGGTCATTACTTGGTTAATTTCATATCGGCCGAGATATCAGCCCGAGGTAACTTCATATCTACCTAAGACTGAAGGGCGAAGGGGAGTGTGATGTTACCTCGGGTTGATATCTCGAGCAATATGAAACTAACCAAGTAATAACCTCAAAATTAAAACAAAACAAATAATTGTAAAATGTTCTCAGATGCGTTACAGTTTTCTGGCAGTGTTATTGTTTCTCATTCTTTTCACAAAGTTTGAAGTTTCCTCCTTTACAAGTTCAACTATCCGCGACGTTCGGGTAGCTGAACTATCTGATCTCTCACTTTGACGAATCTTCGCTTACGACTCCAAACATCAACATGCGTTGAATTTTCGTAAAACACTCTTCTTTCTTGTCTCCATACTCTCAGTCCATACTTATTGGCATCAGTACTTCCTCATGCAAAACCTCGGCTTCACACCACTCCATTAAGCTTGCTAACGTTAATTTTCCCGATTGCGATCAATGAATAAATTGTGCTGATTTCGATGTAAACAAATGGGTTGTACCTAGTAACGCATCAAGGGACATAACTGTAGCTTGGTTTATCTCGGCCAAGATCGGTGTCATATAGGCCTAGATCA
The DNA here is from genome assembly GCA_031216915.1 of Pictodentalium vernedei. Lineage (NCBI taxonomy): Eukaryota > Metazoa > Mollusca > Scaphopoda > Dentaliida > Dentaliidae > Pictodentalium > Pictodentalium vernedei. Next base: position 153,025,875 of record CM062293.1, read on the forward strand.
ACGTCATATCAACTGAGCTTGATAATTCTGGAAAAGAAAAGCATATCTAATAAATTACAACACATCACTCAACAAACGTTAATGAAATATCACTGACAATTCTGATTCTGAACTGTGGGAGCTAGAGAAGTGCAACTAAAAGGAGTGATGGTTTTTGTCAATAACAGAGACTCACCAACTGCATATTATTTATCCACAAAAAAACTCATCAAAACAATAGCATTTTCATATCAGAGCTTCTTGACCCCAATCAGTATGGAATATGTAGAAACGACAGCACATTGAAATAAAGGCACGAAGGATGGGGTGTACTAAACGCATTTCGGAAAGAGTTCGGGAGTTGTGTTGAAAATGCACTTGACAATGACTGTGAAATAGCATGGACAAAAGTTGAGATCAAAGAATGCAATGCTTTGTATACAGGTTGCTTCTATCGTTCGATAAAAAACGACCCAGAACCAATACAAAACTTAACCCTCTGCATACGGATGTCAAAATAATGGAATTTCACTCAACAAGAGTTTCCCATAAAGCAACTAGAAACCATTTCAATCTTGTTTGACAGAGCTCAATGAGCTCTGTCAAACAAGATTGAATTTCTTAAATTCCTGTCTCATTATTGGAAATATTTGCAGCTTGAATTTTTTTATATTATGACATCAGTGTGCTGAGGGTTAACGCGTCCATGAGTAGACTCAATTGTGTTAACACACTGCAACTGCTACAACTCCATGTACTCCAAAATAAAGGCCCGTTATACTGCGTCATCGTACGTAAATCTTATATTTGTTCACATTTTTTCTGTTTTCTATATCTGTCGCCATGAACCTAATAATCGTTCGACGTGCAGACATCCAAGTAAATCCTGGCTCTACAAACACAGCAGTTGCCTAATCATTTACTTACTAAAGTACTTTCGGGGTATTCGTCACAAGCTGCCTCTTCTTATTGATGATACTGACAATTTTGACATACTTTGCTTCACGGAAACTCACCTTGACGATGAGTATGATATTAGCAATATTTCATTACATAATTTTTCAATTCCTTTCACTCACAACAGGAATCATTTCGGAGGTGGTATCGAGGTGTATTTCCCAGACAAAATTTATCACAAGCAAAAAGACCGTCTCTCGGTCAACGACGACGTTCTCTGGTTCGACGTTGGAACCAGCCACAAATTCCTTTTGTGTGTGACATTCAGGCCTGAGAGAGAAAGTGTTGCGGAAAATTAGTCTAAATTAGAAGAGAAAATAGATCTTGCATTAACCATTAACCCGGAAATAGTTATTACAGGAGATATCAACTCTGATCTCTTGATGCCCCAAAGTAAACTGTACTCTCTCATGGCATCGTTCAACCTAAACAATATAATAGAGTAACTACTACGTCGCAGTCACTGTCAGATCCGATAATTGTAAGTGACACCGTCAGCGTTGTAAATTCAGGAACACTTGAACTGGGGTTATCTGCTGCACGTTGAAAATATTAATTGCCTTACCCCCAAATAATGAATATGGACTCTTCCAATTGCTAACATTGAATTGACATGGAAGATACTAATAGTGTTCAAAGGGTTAAGGAATCTGAAAACAAATCAATTTTGGTTGCCTGTAATTTGCAATTTTTACCATTCTAAGACGGTAATCTATTCTTAGATTTTGAGTCTCTCGTGTTGAAGAATAGCTGAATCAAGTGACAAATCGTATTGAAATCTTCTGGTTCCCATTTGTCATTATGACTTTGAATTTACCCATTTATAAGGTTAAGAGAAGTAAACTCTTTCGCGCGAAACGTTATACTTATATAACTTATTACGTGAAGCATTATACTTATATAACTTATTATTTATTTATTTATTTATTTATTGTCGTTTAATGTCACATATTTCTGCACAATGGCTAACCATGACCGTGACAGTTTTACGAGAGGAGGAAGCCGGAGTACCCGGAGAGAACCACCGAGCAACGGCGAGCAACTGTCAGCTCCCCAACATGCCAACTCCACACAAGCAGGGTTAGCACTGGATGAAGACAGGACTGACAGGTGCACCATCGACGCGAAGTACGCCTTAGTACTCAACGTCACCGTGCCCCCACATGGGGATGAAGTGTTTTGCCCAAGGACACAACGCGGTTGCCGCAGGTGGGATTCGAACCGAGGACCTCTCGGCTTGCAGCCTGCGCCTCTACCAACTGAGCCACTGCGCTCCATATAACTTATTACGTTATTATGACGAATTGACGGTAACGTGGTATAAGGTTGGCGACTCTGAGCTTATGTTCAACCGAGACGCGACCATAAGCTCCGAGCCGCAATCCCCAGGCCATGTCGCCGTCAATTCATCACAATAGGTTATAATGTTCCAATAAGACCCAAACCAAAGCCCAGTACCCAGTATCGTGAAGGCAACTTCAATAAACAAGGCAACTTTAACGATAAGAAATTTAGTAAGTAAACCTCTCGTGTACCCCACGACGCCTTTGGGCAACAAACAATCAATAACTCAGATAAAGGACGAGGCTCATCCATCTCAGTTCAAATCAAGAACAAGTCCATGGCTTGAACTGGGATGGAGTTACCTCGACTTTTTTATAAGTGGGTTGTGAGTATACATTCATAGAATAATCACTGGCTCCGAAAAATACTATTTATAGGCAGAATGCACTTTCAATCTCTCCGCTCCCCTCCCATTGTTATCATCTTTTCAAATATTTCACCAGTAACGTCAGACGGTAATTTATGCCACCGGAGCCGTAAACATAGAAAAAAACTAAACGAGCTCTTGTCCAATCAGAAAGCGAGGATTTTGGTCTTATAGAACATTGGAGTTTCGATAAAAATCGTTTTGGGTGCCAAAACTTTAGAAATTTGCGATCCGATTGTGAAATGTACCGGAAATTTTTTTATCTATCAAAACATTTTGAACTCCCCCCAGCCAGTGAAAAGTTATCTATCCCCTCCCCTCGCACGGGGACGCACCCATCCATGTGTGGAAATGAATACACGTGTCAAATCAGAATAAAAGTACAAAACCTGCAGGCACATATTTGAAAAAGTACGATATGATATTATCAGTACACGATCTTCATTAATTCGTCTTTTTACTCAAGTGCCGCCAGCTTTCTTTGTTATCGACAGTGCATTACAATAAAAAAGACTACAAAACATAAGACCGATAAACTTATTGTTTATTTTTTATTTACTTTGATGTATGATAGTAATTAAAATGAAGATCTCCCTTTCGGTGTTTAGTACATCTTGATTTTCCGTACCAATATACGAAAACCTCCAGGCTACAGCTCATCAGTGTATTTCAGAACAGATTATATTTCGTTAACCCTTTACCTAACCTGAAAAGCAGACGACACTTGCAAAAATAATTCTTAAATAACTATTTTTTTTCATTTTTTGTCTTAAAAACAGAGGTTATGACCCTCGTTGGAACGAGCTCAACGAGCTCGTTCCAACGAGGGGTCACAACCTATGTTTCTGAGACAAAAAAAAGAAAAAAATAATGAAAATTAATTGGCGATTTTTGAGAATAGCGCTGGCCGGTTTTGGCCGTTACCTCAAGTAAAGGGTTAAATGGAGCAAAGACACTGTTCCACATATCTGAAAAGCACATAACCTCATGACAAAATGCGCTGGCGCAATTGGTATGTCGGCATTACTGAGACTGGTGATTTTAAATTTCAAAATTTGCACTGCAAATACCGCAGTTCATCGCAGAAATTGAAGTTAAAAAACCCCTCTCGGTCCACAATTGTTTTCTTTATTCCTCAAACTTTCTTCTGCATCGTAGTAGGGCCACGCGAAACGTCGAAATTCGATTCGAAATCGTCCAATTGATTCGATTCTAGTTGAGCTAATTCGGAAGTTTTCGTATCGACGAATTGCTCTCAAATTCTTACCAATTATCTCTTCCTGGACTCTTCTTGTATCATCCGGTCTCCTACACAGGAGACCCGATGATACCAGAAGAGTTCAATGAGGTTACAATACAATACAATACAATACAATACAATACAATACAATACAATAGAGAGTCCTTCTTCCCAAAAACTATCATTGGCTAGAACCATCTAAAGAACATCATTGCAGACCAAGACGACATTGAGAGCTTTAAGTCGTGCTAGGTAAAAAGAGGACACCTTTTAAGCTGCGCCCTCCTACACCCATCCTGTTAAAGTCAAACTTGGCATCTTGGATGTATAATATAGATACAGATAGAGGTTCCGTTGCCAAACTGCTTTGATTCCAGCTGGAATATTCCGCTTTTTTGATTCACTTGCCTAAACGAGCCGCCTTTGAATGTAGTATTCGAGTGAAACTGGCGACATTCACGTTTGTAAGTAAATGTAATATTTACAATAAGACTGTTACGAAACTGCTATCTTGGCTTTTAGTCTATGCAAGGTCACAGGTTTCGAGGTGTAAACATTTCAAGAAAACACGTTGTAAACAATGGGAGGAGAGAGCGCGGTGAAGTGCTTCGAACCCCATTACGCCCATAAGTACGAATTCAAAAAACATTTAGCCAAGGTTACCATATGTTTAAGGCAAATTGAGTTCCTATCGACTTAAGTGGTGTTTGAATGAATGTGTCATGACTATGTGGCCGTGGAAACTGTTTCTACAACGTTCGGGTATTTCCAAAGCCGAGAAAACTCGTGCAAAGAGTGTTTCCTTATTGCCATTCAGAACCAGTCATCGCCCTTCAGTGAAAACACGTCTTTAAATCTGCGATATCACGTCGTTTAAACTCATCTAAGGTTGTTCATCCAGTATATTCGAATGATGACAACGGTTCTACAAATTTAAACTTGATATTTCACAAAACTAGTTGACTTGGCTGACACAGAACTCAACGCGATGAATATGGAAATCGCTTTGTTTTCACCCCGCGACCTGTGACCTTGCGTAGATTAACGTCCCAAAATGGCAGTTTCGAATCAGGCTTATTTCAAGAGCCGCGTAAGATTCTACCCAAGATTCGATTCAATTCGAAATGTCCTACCTTATTCTATTTGGGATTCGATCCAACCCCGAAATTTTAGATTCACAGGGCCCAACACAACAATGTCAATCCTTTTTAATCTTTTTAGAAACAGACCAGTTAATCAATTTGTATTGATTTTCATAAGCTCCACGGATATTCCAAAATCGCAAAAATGGCTGAAAATCCACCAGGTTAAGCTTTCCGCCACTCGGGCTATTGTCTCCCAGTAACCATAACTTAGAAGGTATAATAGCCTTATACAATTAAAACTACCTTCTGTAAACTTAATTTCTGTTAACTTACTTTAAAGGAAATTGAGAGAATGCACACCGAATCTCATCAATTTTTGTCCAAATCAAGCAGCGGACGGCACTGGCCATTTTTGGAAACCGCCTATAAGTTCTTTTTTCATCTTTCAAACTGCAAACGAAACGAGTAGGATGATTTCAATCAACAAGGAGAAAAACGTAATCTATGGTTGAAAGATAAAAAATAGATTTTTAACAGGTCCTCGGCTTTGTACGTGAGTTGGGCAAATTGCGGAGTAAAAGATTAAAGGCTTATATTACAGGAGTTACCATTGGTGATGATACTTTGATGTCAAACTTAATGCTTTGATGCCAACTGATATTTAACCCTTTAAGACTAGGAATCTGGCCAACTTAACCCTCTCAAAACTGGCGCCCTGGGAGGTATCATTCCAGTCAATACTGTCAGCGGCGAAATGGGTGACACAATCCTGGTTTGTTGGGAGGTTCAGTAATAATTTAATCCAACAGCTCTGTCGAGTTGGATTAAATTATTACCGAACTTCGCTTCAGATTCTTTGCTCTTTCTATCGTCTGCTCACCACTACCATTTTTTTCACGCAAAAAGTTATGCACACCGGGTTTGGAAGGGTTAACCTTGTTTGCCAGAGCTCGATGAGCTCTGTCAGATAAGACTGAATAAGTTATTTTCCTATTAAGAATTATGGGAAAAAAAGCTACTTGAACCTTTGATATTTGGACATCAGTGTGCAAGAGGTAAAAAAAAATTCGTAGCAAAAATTTGATCTCTTTAGTCCTTTTTGTAAAGTTTAGGTAGGATGTTACCTTTTCCTTGTTGTGCGTATATCGGGGTTAGTACAACGGTTATCCCAACCCCTCGTCCAATTATATGCTTCATTATCTGCTTCCGGCCATCGACTCTGGTATCTGTCGGCTATCCACATATCACCTTGTATTCTCAATCCTCACAAGCTTTATATGCTTTTGACCGTCGGCGTTGGGAGAATGCCCACCAGTACTGAAACGGTCAACCAGATAACCGGTTTGAAACCTGTTACCTTCCAAACCAGTGAGACAAAACCGTCAAGCAGTTATCCAAAATATCGATGTCGATCATTATTTCACGGTTAAAATGTAGTAAATCTGCCGCTTCTCCTTTGGGATAGATTACACCTCGAAGCCGTGTTGCAAATATTGAGAAATAATCGAGTTTAGCGATCAAGACTTCTTTAATGATCGGCAATTTCCATGAGAACATAGTAATCGCAGAAACTATTCCCTAGTATGTATACAAACGAACGTCACGCGACAACGTTCGTTTGTATACACACCACGGAATTCCAATAGTTTTTATTCCATATTTGGTGAAACAATGGCCACCGATAACCGAATATTATCCAGTTATAGGTCTCAGTTAGTCGGTTGTGAAAATGAACCAACCGTTTCAGCTCTTCTGCCCACCCACATACACAGAACCTACCCCGCAACACACATGCACACAAACCTTCACATACATTGCTCATTTCGTCTTGCCTCAATTGGTATCAATACCATGCATATGCTAGTATTTAGTTTCTAATACATTTTTGATTTGAACTAGCCATAGTTCTGTTACAAACCCAAAAATATAGACGCTAAAGCTATGTATCCTTTTTAAGGTTTACAACTATTACATTCGCCTTAAACCTCCGTTAATGAATTTACGCCTTCAGAAAGGAAAAACTTATTCAAACAAAAATGATACTTTATGATATCCTTGAATCTGAATGGAGGTCAATGGAAATGAACTCGAAAATTTTATATTTTTGTACTTTGAGAGAGAGAGAGAGAGAGAGAGAGAGAGAGAGAGAGAGAGAGAGAGAGAGACTCTATCGTCTGATTAATTGTTGGAAAGGGCTCTCTGAGCCCTTTCCAGCAATTAACAGGTGGTTGGTTTGATCTGTGCATTCCAGAACGTACATATAAATCATGATGATATAGGTGGCAATAGTCGTTTTCGTTAGCGTAAGCGTTAATCGTATTGTATTTTCTTATTGTTTTTGCAGAGCTGAAAGGAAGGGACAAGGAAAAAGCCAATGAAGTGTTATTACATGCTCAAAATGACTCTGATTATGACGACGTTATTTGTGGTTTTGGGTCGTGCAGGCCAGCGTTCCTACAACCTTGTGCGAAAATAGCACCATTTGTTGGATTCGCAAGTATAACGGCATTTGTAACATCATGTCTCTCGGTATACATTACATCACAGATTACAACTTTAGAACGTATGTTTGGAATCAGCAGTTCAATGAGTGGACTTATATTGTCTTGCAATGACATTGGTTTTCTTATATCGGTTTTGTTTGCGGCCTATTTTGCAAGACGCGTGCATATTCCAAGGGTGATTTCCGTAACAACTGTTTTGTATGGTTTTTCTGGGCTCGTGTGCTGTATTCCATACCTGTTGACGCGTTATAGGTTTAGAGTAAATAATTTTGCCTCACCATCTGGAAATAAATCCGTGTACTTGTCCCCTGTAGTAAACAATCTCTGCGTGAAGGATGAAGTTGCCACCAATGTTTCCTCTAGTTGTGATGAAGATGTATCTGGCATCCAATCAGCGTCCTTGTTCGGTCTGACCGATGAAGAATCAACGCTTGCAATTGCCCTAATCTCGGCTGGAATGATTTTACAAGGCTTCGCAAAGGCGCCTCGTTTCCCTTTTGTCAATGTATATATCGACGATAATGCAGAGAGGAGAAAATCGGCCTTTTATATTGGTAAGTGATTCTACAATTCATTTGAGTAATCGTTGGCCAACTCGGTCGCTAATGCATCATTCGGATGTACAGCTCTCGTGTATAGAAGTGTTTATATTTTCGACTATAGGCTATAACAGGGCCCAGACCACCAACACCCGATTGATTTTTTAGTTCTTTTCCTAATATCCAGAGGTTCACAAATGGTAGAGAGCTGGGTTAATCTCTGGTTATTAGATTCGGTTCACGTTGGTTTGTCTTGCAACAAATTATTGGAGAATTCCTTTAGGCACTCTCCAATAAATTGCGACAAGGCAACTTATGAAGCAACTTACGAAGCACATCCACGAGATATCAACACTTTACATGAGAGCCCTAAAATGGGTTTCTAGCACCCAGCTGGGTATGGCTATTCCGAACATTGGACGTGATGCGAGTATTAGCAACAATTTACTATAGTTCTTCTTTTCAGTTTGTAATTTCAACATTGTGTGATGCCTCATATTTAAGTCATGCTGTAAAACAAGTACAAAACTGAATGCACTGAGGCCAGTTATCACATTAAAACTTAAAATCATTGAAGAAAGTTTTGGTACAACGAATTAAAAATATATACATATATATATAATTTCGTCAATTTGCCGGAATGTTCGAGAGATTACTCTCTTTCTTAGCGGCTTTCATTTTGACTAATTCATATTCCGTAACGTTAAGAGCCGTACCAATGTGTACCGCGTCATGGGAACGTAAATTTTGACATGACGGCGAATTGACGAAATTATAAAAAGTATTTGATGAAGTGTACATACATATATCTAACCTCCTACAAGTATCTGGGAATTTCATTGGTTCAAAGACGTCAAATGCAAACTGCATATAAAACCATATACTGCCTGCCAACATCAATATACGCTGACAGCTATGGGTAATCTCCCCTTTGTTCCTTGATTATTCAAAATGGCGGCAGCCGATAAACGCTTCAAGTTGAAAGATTGAGTGTTGGAAGCCCATATTTGGTCTGAAGTGCAGGTTAGGCAACTTTAAAAGGCTTCATATTCTGTGGATGTGTGTCATGTTACTTTCGAAATGAAACTGTTTGGTATGTATGAATTTGCCTTGTTACAATTTATGGGAGAGTGCCTATAGGCACTCTCCCATAAACTGTAACAAGGCAAAGACACGTGACCGCATTGTGGGAATTCTCTCACTTAATTTTGATCGCTGTTGTTATTAGTTCTGTGCATCGATGCAGTAGTCGGTAAGATTTTCTCGTTACACGGTTTGTTGGTGGCCTAATGTGATATATATGGTGTCAATTAATTTCATATTTGACGAGAGCTTAGCTGTCTTCCAATATGAAATTAACTGACACCATATATACCATATTAGGCCACCAACAAACTGTGAACTAATAATATATTATAAGGTCATTGATGATCTTATTTGAGAAAATAAAAAATACCATCTTATCTGAGAGTCACAAGTCGCTATCACACAAAAATGGACGAACTTTAGTCTGCACTATGGATGTAATTTCTTTGTACACTCACATCCCACACTGCGATAGGATCGAAGCTTGTAAGGAGGCGCTGGATACACGGTATTGCCTTAGCTCTCATCCCTCGTTCCAAAGGAACACATTGTAGATATCCGAATTGTTCTAAAAATGAACACTTTTCAATTCATAGAGTGAACTATCTTCGATGGAACGGCCATCTCATGTCAACATTTTTATGGTGCGACTTCAGAAACGGATTCTATTTTCTTCGCAATTTCCAATGCCATCTCATGACTAGTGTTTATAGATGGTATTGATTTGAAGTGGGTTGGAACAGAGTCTGATCTCTTGGAATTGTTCTCCTTTTGCAGTAGGCCTAATCATACAATAAAACTCGTTGCTGAAATTACATTACAGAGGATTATATATCTCGACATCACGAAATACGTTGTTACCAGTATGTATTTTAAACCTACAGAAGCACCAGTGTTTCCTGCCAACGACTTCCCATCCACAATATGTTGGAAGAAACATTGTTTGCAGGCTCGCTACTAGAAGCAAAATGACTTGCCCCCAACCAGCTGACAGGGAAGCTGCCTGTAACGATCTGAGATCTCAGCTTGTGAGCCGGAATTACAAGCGAGAGATAGTTGACACTGCTATCACCAGAGCTGATACCTTGTCACACAACGAACGCCCATAGTTAAAAATGTGTGCACACCATTTGTTACCACGTGCCACCCCGATTTTTCGACCCTCTCTATCACCCTATCATCCTTCGGAACACTTGGGGGGGGGGGGGGGGGTCGTTGAGAATGATCCAACTTTAGCTAAGATTGATCCAACTTTGGGTAAGATTTTTTCCCAAGCCCCCTGTCATTGCCTTTAACCCTTTACCCAATGTAACGCCAAAACCGGCCAGCACTATTCACAAAAATCGCCAATCAATTTTCATTATTTTTTCATTTTTTGTCTCAAAAACATAGGTTATGACCCCTCGTTGGAACGAGCTCATCGGACGAGCTCGTTCCAACGAGGGGTCATAACCTATGTTTTGGAGACAAAAAATGAAAAAAAAATTAATTATTCAAGATTTTTTTTGCAAGTGTCGTCTGCTTTTCATGTTAGGTAAAGGGTTAAACGACAAAGAAGAATATTCGCGAGATACCGGTAGTATTGGTCCATAAGCCGGCCGGCTTTTCTGGAGATCACCGAAACTTCCAGCCTAACAACCCACTCCTTGGGTAGGAGAAGAGCGATCATTTGATCAGCGGAACGGCAAGTATATTATTTTTCCAATTTCCCCCTCCAAAACATAGCTTATGACACCTCTTTGAAACGAGCTCACTGAGGGGGGGGGGGGGGGGGGGTCATAAGCCATGTTTTGGAAAGAAACCATTAATATTGTCTGTTATTCTCTAACTGTTTTCCAAGTATCATTCCTTGTTGTGTTTGTTAACACCGCCAAAATAAAAGAAACAGCATACAAATCACAAGTTCGACCAATAGTGGAATATACATACACAGTTTTGGTTCCCTCTTAATAAAATAACGTACACAAATTGGAGATGGTCCAACGAAGAGCAGCGAGATATGTAACTAACCGATGCCACAGCACCTCGTCTGTCCAAACCGAACAATATAGTAGAGTCTTGACTGTTTTAAAGCCCTACACCAAGGTCAAAGTTAAAAATTAAAAAATTAAAAAACAAAAAAAAAAAACCCATGCGCATCGCAATCGAAGTAGTAGAATAATCAATATGTTGATTGAGGTAGAAGGGTTATGAAACGTTGCCGGTTATCTACTAGAAATACGCCATGCCCGCTGTGAAGTGACTTGACATGAACACTGAGGTATACGCTGAGGTATTTACAATGAATGAAAACAACTATGAGACGCTAACTTCACTGCGCACAGCTAAAAGGTGTCTGTGCAGGCTTGATGCGACAGTATTATGTCCACAGCACGCAAGATTAATAGCGTGTAAAATCATTTGAGAAAAAAGTAATTTGGAAAATATTTATTTTAATCTTTGTGGCTTATATATTTCTTCTTTATGTGCTTGTAACCTTTATTAGAAAAGACCGCCCAATGTAACCGTTTCACCCATCCAACGCAATACCTTAAAATACCATACGATTTGTGTGTGTGTGTGTTGGTAGTGAGAGTGTAGGGCTGGAAAAAATTCTGACCTCGCAATGATACGAGTTTATCGGACTCGTTCCAGTGAGAGGTCATACACCCTTTTTCTGAATGGAAAAATGATTTTTTTTACGGCACTGCGGAAACATGATGTTTATTTGACGCGTTTGGCAAGCATAAATGTCTGCCAGGGAAGCTGCCTTTAACGATCTGAGGTCCCAGCCTGTGAGCCGAAATTACAAACGCGAGAGAGTTGACAGTGCTGTCGCCAAAGGTAATACCCTGTCACGTGACGAACAGATGCGTTTTCGTTTTCATTCAAAACAGGGTTTTCTCCCCCTCAGGATCCAAACAGGTCGCTTTTTTCTAAAGGGTTTTTTTTTGTTGGGTTGTTGAACACCAGTGCAGCGAGAGCGATGCTAACAATTATATTTAACACTTTTTTCCGCGAGAAGTGAAGCAGTGTATGTTTACTAACTATGTTAAACGGGTTCTGTTTACTGGTAAAATAGGACCCTGTAACAACTGTCTAAGGTTTAATTCATCCAAAATGGACACCATTGGTATAAACGATTGGCCGGAATTGACTTTATATCCATATTGCGGTCACGATTAGCCACTGTGCAGAAACATGTGACCTTAAATAAATAATTTAACACTTTATTTTTTGAGTGTACAGTTTTCGACAATGCATGACACGTGCAGCTGGAGCGTGGTTGTAAAATAGGAGTCAGGCAAAGGATTTCAAATCCAATCGAACCGAACCGCATCAAATCTCATTTCACCTTCTTCCAACATCAAATATTGCAAGTCTCAACTCAAGTATTACTTTTAACATGGTGCACCGTGGCTCATCCGTTTCGGCATTGGACTTCAAACCGAAAGGTCCACAGTTCGAGCCCCACCAAGAGTAACTGCGTTGTATTCTTGGGCAAGACACTTAATCTCGAATACCTACGGGGAATCTCGTTGGCGCTATGTACTTAGGCGTACAGCATGTCGGTGGTGCACGTGTGTTTATCCAATGCTAACCCTGCATGTGCGGAGCTAGTATGTTGGGGAGTCTGACAGTTGCACGCCGCTCCGGGTACTCCGCCTTCCTTCACCCGTAAAACTGTCCAAGGTGATCCTGCCTGTCGAAAGTGTCGTTAAACCTCAATAAAAGAAAAAAGAATGTGTTTTTTATCGACGACTCGCCTCTGTGGACTCGTCATTTTAACCCTTTGAACTCGTAAGACTGATTTTTCTGTCTAAGGCATAATTTCGCCCCATGTTTGTCCTATGATAAGAGGTCTCTACCCGGGACATTTGACGATAAAATAATAACTGCAGTCTGCAGCCATGTTTGGTTGTCATGGTAGCCCGCGTGAGCGGCCATCTTTTAACGTCATCCACATAGTGATACGTGATGTTAGTGCACATGCGCAGCACGTCTTGTTAGGGTGATAGTGTTTCCGTCGTCCATTTTGTATACTGGATGCCGCCATCTTAGTTTCTATGGTAGCATGTGGTTGCTATGTGACGCAAAGGCTTCTAAAAGGATATGGGTATGTTCGGAGGGTATGTTCCTTTATACAAGAGTAACTTCCCAATTCGTAGAATTACCCAAATAAACCCGACAAGTTGTACTATATCGAATTCTTTCAGAATTCTTTACTTCTATCTGTGCTATAGTTTTCCTCTAGAAGATCATGTATACTCCAGGGGAGTAGAATAGCCTATCAGCTAGAACAGTTTGGTTACTGTATTTAGCTTTTCTGGTCTGTTCTGCTTAGTTCTGACCCTATTCCGAGTACTCTTGTTCTTGTTTCATTTAGCTAGATCATCCAATTATGAGATGAGGCTAAGAAGGATAGTAGATTAGACCTCATTGGTGGATTTTCTGATGGCCCTCATGGCTTCATACGATAAAAAGAGGTGCCGAAGGCCCGTCGTTCGTTATTTAGGGGTGGTGGGATTGGGGTGCCATGGGTCGTGATGATAAAGTGAACTAATTGGATGATCTAGATAAATGAAACAAGAACAAGAGTACTCAGAATAGGGTCAAAACTAAGCAGAACAGACCAGAAAAGCTAAATATAGTAACAAAACTGTTCCAGTTGATAGGCTCTTCTTCCCTACTGGAGTATACTCCAGAACAAACGAACATGGTCTGGTAGAGGAAAACTATAGCACAGATAGAAGTAGAGAATTTTGAAAGAATTCTAACTAGTACAACTTGTCGGGTTTATTTGGGTAGTTCTGCGAATTGGGAAATTACTCTTGTACAAAGGAACATACCATATCCTCCGAACATACCCCCATCCCATAAGACTTTGGGTCACATAGCAACTACATGGATCATCATAGAAACCAAGATGGCGGCCTCCAGTATACAAAATGGACTACGGAAACACGTATCACCCTAACAACACGCGCTGCGCATGCGCACTAACACCACTTATCACTATGTGGATGACGTCACAAGATGGCCGCTCACGTGGGCTACCATGACAACCAAACTTGACATCACGAGGTCACGTGACTATGACGTCACTTCCTAGGTCCCCCACTGGGTTCACCAATGAGAGGCGGTTACCTCATCTCCTACTACTCTCGTCGAACTCGTTCTAGTGAGAGGCCATAAGCTGGGTTTTCAATGCAAAACATATAACAAGATTTTCATTGGTGATTTTTGTGAATATTTTTAGCCCGATATATAGTTACGGTAGGAAGAGGATCAAAGGTTATCCATGTGTAATATTATTTATTTTATATGGTTTTCCTTTCCAGAACTGCCCATTATCAAGCTCAGCAGATATGGCTTCAAATTGGCTGATACGACGCCAATCCCGGTCGATATGAACCAAGCTAGAGTTGTTTCTCTTACTGGGCGCAACGTAGTTGTTTACGTCGAAATTGTTCGCCGTTATTCGTCGAACGCAATCAGGAAACTTGGCGTTACCAGGAATAAAGGAATAGTTTGTAGCTGAGTTTTTTGTATGGTGTGGAATTAATGATGGCAATACTTAGAGGTTATTACTTGGTTAGTTTCATATCCGCCGAGATATCAGCCAGAGGTAACTTCATATCAGCCTGAGACCGAAAACCTTTTCATTTATTAAACCAAAACAAATAAGTAGAAATGTTTTTGGAGGTTATTACTTGAGATATCAGCCCGAGGTAACTTCATATCGTCTTGAGACCGAAGGTCGAACGCTGATGTAAAGATACTGAGGACTAATATCTCGACCGATATGAAACTAACCAAGTAATAGCCTTTTTATTTATTAAACCAAAACAAATAATTACAAAATGTTCTTAGATTTGTTACAGTTTTCTGACAGTGCTATTGTTTCTCATTCTTTTCACAAAGTCCGAAGATTTCTCTTCTAGTTCAGCTATCCGAACGTTCCGGGTTCCCCATTGGGGAATCCACGACCTTCGGATAGCTCAACTGTCTCCCACTTCGACGAATCTCTACTTTTGAATCTTAGTTTGCGTTGAAATTCCTATACAACTGTCCTCTTTCTTTTCTTCATCTACCTAATCCTTACTTATTGCCGTATTTAATTCTTCACATATAAAAACTCGGATTCAAGTCATTCCATTATGCCCGGTCTCACCACTTTTTCTAATTGCGTTCCACTAAAACGATGGAAGATATTCATGTAAACCAACTGTTTGCGACCAGTAACACATCAGCGGGGCAACTCTTGTTTGGTCCTATCAGCAGAGATCTGCGTCATATCAGCCGTGTTTGACATATTGAATTATTTCTACTCTCCTGTTATTTCTACTCCCATGAACGCGCATGCGTGTAAACAGTAATGGAGATGATAATCTAAATTACTATTGCGGTCTATGGAAGAAAAACGAAAAACTTTCATGTACGAGAAATTTCATTTTTTTTTTACATTATAGACTGGCATATGATCAAATATTTCATAACATATTCTTTAAAATGGTATCAGGGGATCGCGGTGGCTCAGTAGGTAGAGGTGCAGGCTGCAAGCCGAGAGGTCCTCAGTTCGAATCCCACCTGCGGCAACCGCGTTGTGTCCTTGGACAAGACACTTCATCTCCATTGCCCGCGTGGGGGCACGATGACGCCGTGTACTAAGGCGTACTGCACGTCGATGGTACGCATGTCTTCAACCAATCTAACCCTGCCTGTGCTGCAGTTCGGAGTTACCATGTTGGTGAGCTAGCAGCTGCTCGTCTTGCTCGGTGGTTCTCTCCGGGTACTCCGGCTTCCTCCGCCCGTAAAACTGCCACGGTCATGATTAGCCATTGTGCATAAATATATGACCTTGAACATCAATAAATATATAAATAAAATGGTATCAAATAGTTTTGGTTAAAATTAGTTCTTAATGGTTCCATTTTTGTTTTAAATTTTCTCTTTTATCCCAGTACATGATTGGGGTAACTTCAAAGTCCAAAAAATGTACTAAATCCTTATGAGAAAATTTGGACGGACGTAGATTTGATTAAACCCAAAATTATTTTTCTTTGTTCTAAATAGTATAGCACGTATGAATCGTGCCCCATTACCCGGACTTTTGCCGGAGCAACTAGTGTTAAATTCCCATAGGAACCGGACTTTCTTGCCGGAGCAATTTTTTCGTTGCAAAATGTCGGCACATACATCTAGATCCGGTAAATGGTGTACGTACTGCATATATAGTATACTATGGTGTGTATAGTGATATATGTACGAATGGGGCTATGGGTATATATTATGGGTAAGTGGTGGAAAGGTGATGGGAAAATTGGTGGATCAGTAGTACCAAGGGCCAGCAAGAGACCTACAGGGATATGTACAGCCTATGCTATACTACCGTTCTATACTGACAGGCATTACCCCCACCCCCCACAAAATCACTAGATCTACCATAACGTACTACATATACCAGCCATATAATAAAACAAAGTAATCGGTTGGTTAATAGTACCAAGCACTAACAGGGGGCATATAGGTGTGTATACCGCCCATACTATAGTACCGTTCTAAACTACCAGGCAGTACCCTTACCCACAATACCCATATGCCTAGCATTGCATACTACATATACCAGTCATAGGATAACATGAAGCATCAGGTGAATTAATAGTACTAAGGGCTAACATGGGACCTGCAGGGGCCCACAGAGGTGTATAGCGTCCATACTATACCGCTGTTCTATACCGCCAGGCATTATCCCCACCCCCACTCCACAATACCACTTGACCTGCCATAACGTACTCCCTATACCAGTCATTGAATAGTACAAAGCAATCGGCTGGTTAATAATATCGAGGACTGGACCTACAGGGGTATATACCATGCATCCTATGCCACCCCTTCTAAACAACCTAGTATAATACTGCCTGGCCTAACACTAAACTACCAATACCAGCCATAAGATAATACAAAGGATTCGGTAGGTTAATAGTACTAAGGGGGGGTGGGGGGGGGGGGGGGTAATAGACCAACAGATCATTCATCCTGTACTGCCAATCTAAACCGCCAAGGACTATCTTGCAATACCGCACTGGCCGACCATACATTACCCCCATGCCCACAATACTGCTTGACCTAGCTATAGCAGACATAGCATAATATGAAGACCCAAGGGCTAATAGTATACCAACATAGATATATACCACTACTACCATGTCGCCGCCACCCCATACGAGAAGCCCGACATCCACTGACCCGAATAACGTTATGCCAGATTGTATAGTGGACAATAACAGTGGTCAGCATCTCTATGACGTCGCGCGCGTATCATGACGTAACGACGTCAATAGCCACGTCAACCGTTTCGCGGGAAAAACTTTCAAGAAAACCCAATTTTGCCATCACCTTTCCACCACTTACCCATAATATATACCCATAGCCCCATGCGTACATATATCACTATACATACCATAGTATACTATATATGCAGTACGTACACCATTTACCGGATCTAGATGTATGGTGCCGACATTTTGCAACGATAAAATTTCTCCGGCAAAAAAGTCCGGTTCCTATGGGAATTTAACACTAGTTGCTCCGGCAAAAGTCCGGGTAATGGGGCACGATTCATGCGTGCTATACTACTGTTCTATAAACATATTTTGGATATGTTATTGTTTTAATGGTTCCATTTAATTTTG
Source organism: Pictodentalium vernedei (assembly GCA_031216915.1). Lineage (NCBI taxonomy): Eukaryota > Metazoa > Mollusca > Scaphopoda > Dentaliida > Dentaliidae > Pictodentalium > Pictodentalium vernedei. Next base: position 153,043,651 of record CM062293.1, read on the forward strand.
AAAAGTGGGTTTTTTTCTATCTTTATAACCTTGCGACAGATAATATCTCTCCCCCTAGTGTCAGTCATCACGGTTAATTTCTAACGTCGGGAGAACAGAGCGTGATGCTTACAAGTTGGATGTGTGTTTAGATCAATAAGATGAAACTAGAATGAAAATGTCCACTTCTGAGATTAGTTTTGGACACAACTTATAAAGTTGAAAGACTTTTATCCAGAAAGAAGGGAAAAAACGTGAGTTACTTGCTAATTCAAATTCTTATTAATTTGTGTATTTAATCAGGCGTTTTTCTCTATTTGGCTCCCACACAATAGTATATATGATTACGTAGGAACAGAATTGAGAAAAACATCTAAAATGAGGATACAAAAGTTAACAAGGAACTGTTGTGGAGGATGGCTTTGGTCTCTGACGCTGCGGAGACAAATACATGTTCATGTCAAATATGATCGGGCGAGATTTTAAGCGTGAAAATCACGAGAGATAACTCGAAATTCTAGCCCTTCCTAAAGGAGTAAAAATAATTCAATATGAGCCATATCTGCGAGATTGATAATGGGAAATTTTGTGAAAGAAAATTATATCTAATAAATAAATAGGATTAGGTGGATGAAGAGAAGAAAGAAGAGAATTGTAAAAAAATTCAACGCAAATTTAGATTCCGACTCGTTGGCGGAGATGCGTCGAGTTAAAGAGGAGATACAGCTCTCCGAATGTCGCGGCTCCCGCGGCGAGGAAGACGAGACTGTCGGATAGCTGAACTTAGAAATGAGGAAACTTCGGAGTCGGTGAAAAGAATGAGAAACAATAACTCTCAGAAAACTGTTACAGATCTGAGAACATTTTGTAATTATTTGTTTTGGTTCAATAAAAAAGAGATTATTACTTGGTTAGATTCATATGAGCCGAGATATCAGCACTCGGGAAGTTCACATCAGCCTTCGACATTCGGTCTCAGGACGATATGAAGTTAAATCGGGCTGATATCCCGGCAGATATGAAACTAACAAAGTAATAACCTCCAAATATCTTACCTACTCGAAGTTTCTGTTGGTTTTAATGCGTTACATGGAAGTTGTTTATACACTCAAAATCAGTTGGGTTAAAAATCAACCCAAATCGACTGGGTTGAGTGAATATGAACCCAATTGGGTTCATATTCACTCAACCCAGTCGATTTGGGTTGATTTTTAACCCAACTGATTTTAGAGTGTAACGTGTGACCTAATTTAGCTTGTTGCCAATTTGTTCCGGTTTTTCTCGCCTTCAATGACTAGACCATTGTGCCTCATCTCATACCAAGTGAAATCGTCAACTTGAATTAACGTGTGAGCGGGATGTTAACCCTTTACCCAACGTAACGGCCCAAACCACCCAGCGCTATTCAAGAATATTGCCACATAATTTTCGTTATTGTGTTCATTTTTTGCCTAAAAAATATAGCATATGACCCTTCTTTTGATGGGATGGTTCTTATCCTGAATGGGTCAGTGACTTTTCGTCAAAAAGAATGAATCAACAGGGGTTCACTGAAAACAACAATTTTAATACATATACATGTAAATAAATATGGTAATTTGTGACTTTCATGGAATCCAATGAATATGAAAAACAAAACGTCAATCGCCCCATACCCACACAGTTTTTGGGTCACTTGCGGAACCGCATACTCTGCCATCGCTGGTTTTCCTCCTTCTCGCTGGTGTTCGTTCTTTCATCGCCTCTTCAGTCAACGAGCTCGTTCCAGTGAGGGGGTTATAAGCTATGTTTCTGAGACAAAAATAAAAAAAATAATGAAAATTGGATGGTGATTTTTGTATATAGCGCTGGCCGGTTTTAACCGTTACGTTGAGTAAAGGGTTAATTTTCTAAAGTTGTCAGTAAATTAAACACTAAGTGTATGGGATTTTCATATAAAAAATTTCAAATGTTAACGAAGTTGTACATCCATGTACGCATCATTTCACAAACTTCAGATATTTTCCTGTAGAGTAGTATAAAAATACAAAAGCTGCCGTTTTACAATTTTTTTCTCAATCAGTTTGAACGTGTGACTATTATTATCTGTTTAACCCTTTGCTACCAAACGCAGACGATTTCAAAATTCATTATTTTAAATATCATTTTTTTTTAAAATTTCAACAAAGCCATATCATGTGAACCCTCTTTGGAACGAGCTCGTTCCAAAGAGGGGTCACTTGATATGGTTTTGTTGAAATTTTTCGAAAAATAATATTTTTTTCAGCAGCTGTATTTGCATATTACGCGAGCAGATGCGGGCGATTCGTTGGGTAAAGGGTTAAGTCCATTTGAAAGAAAAAATGGGCGCTTTCGCCACATTGTGATGTTCTGTAACTTTTTTTAGTTCATTATATCAACAATGTGCACATCGTGACATATAATACTATTCTTGCCATTAACATAAAAGCCTTGGAGGTAAGATTTGCTATTTTTAATCCTGGGAAGAATAAGAACGTGCAAATTACTGAAAAAACACATTCGCGAAATAAATATCCAAAGTGGACGTTACTTACTTAGTTGCTTCTAATTAGCTTGCCACAAAAAGCCAAGTTAACTTTTGTATCTTTAAATAAACGAAAACAGCAGACAGCTCCGAGAGCTATTATTGAAAGTGACAAAGGAAACTTTGTTTTATCTATCTCCTGATGTCATATGTGATTTCTCAACAATTACATGCTTCTTAATTGGACCTTCCTCACTCGCTCATAATTTCATGGGAGATAACTATCGAACGTCGATTTTCATCATGACGGGATAAGTTGGGGTTGGATAAATGCGGTGCCAGTTCATTCCATAATGGGCGAGAGCTGCGCTTAGGCTCTCCTCCAATGTGGAATTAACTAGCACCATTTGTACATGAGGTTACTGACATAATAATTATAAATCTTTGGCATTCCGCTGATTTGTCGCTGTTCTCTGAAGATGAGGCGTTCCACCGGGGTATTCCTTCCCCACTCTTCCTTCTAATCGCGCAGCATTCAGACAAAAACTGTTTCATAATTTCCCCAATTTCCGCCTTTTCGATCTCCCCTTCTATAAAATTGGCCCTTTTCCTCATGCCATTCCTCATCCAATTATCCTTTACGTTTCCAACCTATTTTCCATTAGTTTTCCGAGGAGACTTGTTCTACTGGGCATATATTTGTGACATTCTAAAATGAATTGTTCCAGGGTATCCATTACACTAAGTTACTCATTTGACGCCCTCTTCCCTCGCCTTTTCCGATTCTCCCCTTCAACTCCAGTGACTTGGATCTCACTTTGAACAAAACGCCCACCTGAACGATCTATCCGGGTACTCTTCAAAAGCTGGCGCATTCTTTTTATATAACCCTTCTAAGGAACTCTTGGTCTTAATTCGAGTTCGCCAGTTTCTATTACAATCCTCAAGCATCCTTTCCCCTATAAAGCTACTCCCCTGCTTCAGTCCCCTTGTAGATCTTCAGTCTCTACAGAACAATTCCCCGTTAGCTCCCTCGCTTGCCTTATTTACCCTCTCTGAGTGTTATATATAGTTCCACACATGGTTAAACGTCGTTTTACACTATCTGATAAAGTGAACAACGAAAATATCATAGCGACCATCTTTATGAATAATCACTTGTTTGACCTGACACCGTTAATGCACCGACATTTCGAATGATGGATGAACAAAGAGAAGATCCCTCTGACAGTCAGTCGTAAAAAGACTCCCTCTGGCTGATTTAGGTCTGTACGCAGATTGCATGTACCGTTTTAACCATTTATCTAACGAATAGACAGTATCCTTCCGCGCAATTTATAAACTGAGAAGTGGCTGAAAGAAAACAAAATCCAAAAATTCAACGAGGGGTCACACAATGATATGGTTTTGTTGAAATCCTAAAAACTTCGAACAAATAGTTAAAATAATAAATTTATATATTACGTGCATTGGGTATCACGGGGAATGCCCCGATGCGCACGGATCTTTGAGTAATCCGCTTCCTCCACTCGAAAACATTTCACGGTATAACCTTTGTGGTTTCAAGTGTCATCAAGCCGCAATAAACAAACACAAAAACATGATTTAAGCTATCATATATTGCCATGGTAACACTTGCCTTCAACACACAATATTTCATAATGTCTTCTGCATATTTCAGGTATTCCATTTGCTTCCGCAGTTTTCGGACCAGTTGTAGCTTTCGGTGTTGGGGGACTGTTCAGTAGGATGTACGTTACACTGGAAGGTAAGCCTGCTCACTCATAAATATGTATCATTTGTACATCTTAAACCTTCTAAAAACGCATATTAATATAGTTACGCAAACATAAATATGCACATAAACATACATGCATGTAAGAACACAATCCTGATATAAATTGCAGTCTTTTTTCAGAAAAGTAAGACTCTGAGAGTGACCTAAATCTGCTCGTTTAAGAGGGAATGTCACAATGACAAAATATAAACAAAAAAATTTTCTCACTTAACTTTTTTATTCTGCCCTTCTTCGAGACTGAGAACATAACCGACTTGCCTTTTTTCCAATTATTTGAGATATTTAACCCTTTGAACTCTAGTGGAATCATCCATGCCAGTTCAATGGCAGCAATTGGAAGAGTCCATATTCATTATTTGGGGTAGTCCAATCAATATTTTCAGCGTGCAGCCTCGGGGCTGCACGTTGAAAATATTGCTTGGTCTACCCCACACATTTACTGAACAGTCATCCTATTTAATGACGTTTTGACGTATGATGCTCCAGGCCGGAAAAGCGGCCGTTAGAGTTTAAAGGGTTAAGTATCGGGTTCAAGGAATGAACGTGGCTGAACGAACGGAAATCAATTCAGTGTTTGTATGTATAAAAGTTTCAGCCTCCTTCGAGATTTGCCGAGCTTCCTCTTCGGCGTAGATATATTATAAAATTTGTGAAAAATATTTGAGAGGCTGGCTTGATATATATATATAATAAAAGATCTATATATATATAAAAATGTCTATATTCGGATGAAACAAATCTGTTTCAAGTGTGCTGTACCTGAGAGACAGAAGAACCTAAAGGGAAAGAAATTCGTTTAAAACAGCACAAGAAAAAAAAAATTCCCCTAGCTTTCGGTCTGACGAATACCTTCTTCAGGGTATAGACACATCAAGAAAAAATACACACAGACGACGGAAGAAATGAAATGTGGCGACAAAAGTTCTCAAAGGCGAAGTTCTGATTGAACGGGTGTGTAATACAACCCCAAATGAAAAGAAACCGTGGTGAAAGTAGAAAGAAAAGGGTAAAAAAAATACTGTCAGACTAATTGTGAAAAGTATTCTAGAAAATCCTAACTCCCGGTAAAACCCGATTTTAATATACCCCTCGAAAATTAAAAGAAACTGAAATTTTAGAAATGTCAAGATACTTCCATGCATTACATAAAAGTATGATAACTGGATGATTCAAAAGCAATTGTTTGCAGTCCGTCGCCTTAAAATGCACCAAGAAGCCCGCTAGGAGGAAATTTTATAGTTTGGTGTTTTTCTAGTAGCTGTTGCGAAACGACGTGGGGATGTGCTGGGACTGCCCCCGCAATGGGATAGTGTCACTAAAGCCTTGTTATTCACTGTTACTGGTGCAAGGAAGCGACTAAGTAAAACTTGTATCTACAAGATCATTGCTTTACTGACGTTGCCCAAAACACTTAGGTGATCGCCAGAAGTTAAAAGTGAACAGATTTCGACGTAGGATTAATGACGGAAAATTTGTAAATAGGCTAAAAAGACATTGAAGATGATAAAAATAGTAGCGTCGGACAAAAATAAAATGTGCTTTTAGCCTATTTCATTTTGATCGACACGTGGCCAGATGAAAATCAAGTACTTGTGATGTGTGTTAATGGGCTGGTAACTTCACAAGCGACCGCTTTCACGAGTTTCGTGAACAGTTCGCCTTGATGCTAAAAATAACTTCCTGGGTGTTCGTTGGAGTTGGAAATAATGAATTTCCGATACTTTGCTTTGTGTAATGTGAAAAAATGGATCTTGTTTGCCCGTTTGATCCGGTTTGTGTTACTTTTAATGGGAAAGCTTCATTGAATGCTTTGTAGAAGATATTGAGAAATAGGTCGTATCCCAGGGTGATGTCGGAAGTGTCGAAGACGCAAAAAAATCGCTGTCTAATAAGAGTGTTTTGAAGCGATCGATGTTCTCTTTCTTGAACGAACGTTCATGAATTTTGGTTAGGCGTGCATGTTGTTCTTCCAAGTTACCTAATCAAAACGTTGCAAAGTGTAGTGTTCAACTGATGATAGGAATCGGTCATCCCAATCGGCCGATTGTGGGCAATCTGATGACAACAGCAACGGCTCCTGGAACATCGGTTCAACCGATTGTTGCCAAGCATTTTGTTTGTGATGATTCATTAACCACATTTTATTATCTTCTGCAATTGTTCAATTGTTAATGTAAAATGGTGTCAATGATACCATTCAATAAAGCTGAGAAACAACCACAATGTGTATTCTTAATTTCTCTTGACCCCCCCCCCCCCTCCCCCCTTTACGGGATATACAAATTAAACGACACGTAAAGCTTACAATTGAGCGTACTTGCGGCAATCGCCTGTCCATACCGGAAAAAGTGAAGGTTGCACTCCACTGACTCAGGTCGCAATAAAATGACCAGTCGCGCACACTTGGGCGGTTCACGTGGCGCTGAGAGCCACGTATAACGCCCAAGTGTGCGCGTCTGGTCATTTTACTGGGACCTGAGTCAACGACGTTTAACACTCTGAAGTATGTTTAATTTAATGTTCTTTCAAGCCTCGACTCGTCTGGTGGTGTACGGTAATACAATCGGAATCGGTATCGGCCGAGTGTGAGCTCAAATAACCGGTAATCGGTCAGCGCCCATCGTTAGTAATCGGTTGCACACTAGCAAAGTGGTCGCTGATGTCAGAAATAACAATTCCAGAGACATGCTCCGAAGATTCGTTACTAAATATATGGTCTATAAGAGTTGCTGAAGTATAGGTAACTATCGTTGGTTTAATGACGAGTGGAATGAAACCTGAGCTGAACATAGAGTCAATAAAAAGTTCAGTTGAATATTTCAGTAAGTCCCATGACATGAAATTTTTTTTCCCAGGATGCATGTCGTATAAGGGGTTTTGGATATTTTCAAAGTTAGCATTCAGACTTCGAAAATTCAACGTTGAAAAGAGAGAATGACCAACTGAAGTTTTCTGGTGTATAATAGTTACAGCTGGGGTTGTCGATGGCACAGGGAGGGTCTGTGACACTGTCGTCAATTCTCAGTGATGTGTCAAACTTCGATGTGAAGCCATAAGCATCAGAGGTCTGGCTCTCACCAAAAGGGATTCGATGAGACGTAGCCAAAAACAAAGTGAACTGCGGGATTACACTGATGCTGGGGATGTGTGAGCGGAAACAAGATGTCATTGAAATGGTGGGGTACCTTTCTGGGAGTTATAAACTTGTTTATAAGGCAATGAAGTGCAGATTAAGAAACCAGATGACTGACAACACTCATCTTTAGGCACATAAACATTTTTCATTTGACATTAAGCTAACACATGACTGTCAATTGTCGTTTATTGGAGTACGGGATAGATAGCTCGCCTTAATTTCCAAAAGCAGTCAGAAAATTTAACACCTATAGTATGGGAATTTCCTATAAAGATTAAAATTCGAAACGGTAGCGATTTTGTATCATCGTTATTTTCCCATGGAGTAGTATAAATATAGAATAAATAGGTACTAGGGCCGGTAATCAGATATATCCAACATAACGGCCAAAACCGGCCAGCGCTATTCTCAAAAATCGCCAATTAATTTTCATTATTTTTTCATTTTTTGTCTCAAAAACATAGGTTATGACCCATCTTTGGAACGAGCTCGCCGAGCTCGTTCCAATGAGGGGTCATAACCTATGTTTTTGAGACAAAAAATGAAAAATAGTAGTAATTCAAGAATTTTTTTTGAAAGTGTCGTCTGCCTTTCGTGTTAGGTAAAGGGTTAAACCATGAGTAGGTTAAGGGTTAAAACACTTATTCTACGAGTGGTTTAAATCTGATTACCGGCCCTAGTACCTATTTGCTTTATTTATACCATGCTCTTAATAATAATCGACTTGGTCACTTAAAATAGAGAGAAAACGACTCTTTCTATCGCAAACACAAGGATTTGTTTTGTTTACATCTGCGCTGGTGGGCAGTACTACCGGCTGTACGCTGAATTCTTGATTGACAGCTAGACATATCGTCAAAGTTGATTGAATTTACCTTGCTTTTTCAGTCAAATTATTACTAACAATTCTTAAATTTTATTTTAAATATTTAATTGTAGGTATTTTAAACTTAATAAGTCATTTGCACGGAGTAGATTGTACCGCAAAATGTCGTATGTTTGAATGAAAGATCGCGAAGTGTGAATGTTTTGAAGTTGGCAAAATTGTGTCATGCCAAAGGTCAAGTTGGATGAACTTCCGACTTTAGGTGCAATTTTTTTTTTAACCGCAGTAGAAGCTCTACACCGGTAGTGGGTTAAAAGCTAAAATTTAACATACAGATTTCTCACAGGTAGTAACATAGGCGAGCATGGTATAAAAATACAGGTGCTGACCTTTTACAATTTTTTTCCTAATAAGTTTGAACGGTTGACTATTATTCTCTGTTGAAAGCCCTTTTCAAATAAGAAAACGGCGTTTTCACCATCGTTTGATGTTGTGTAACTTTTTTCTGTTTATTATATCAACAGTGTGCGCATCATGATATATAATAGAGACACTGTCCTTTCCATTAATGTAGAAGTCTAGGAGGTGGCATTTGCTAATTTGTTCCTGGGGAGAATAAAACTTGCATATTACTGTAAAAACACATTCGTTAAACGAAGAAACAAAGGGGACACTTTGTGCTGAGATGTGTGATACTGATAGATATTCTCAATGACGGATTATCTGTGAACCTGTTGCTTCTCATTAGCTTGCCACGAAAAGCCGAGTTTCCGTTTGTTACTTTTAATAAACGAAAATAACAGACAGCTCCAGGAGCTGTCTTGTTTTCGTTTATTAAAAGTAAGAAAAGGAAACTTGGCTTTATTTTCTACGGATATCATAGGACATAGTTGTTTTTTCTACAATCACTCACTTCTTAACCGGACCTTCCCTGTGTGTCTAATAATTCCAAGGGAGATAACTCTATCGAAAGTTGATTTTCATGACGATAAAAGTCAGGGATGAAAGCATCTCCCCTGCTACAATACAGCATTGCACAACATCGTTTTAATGCAAAGCATTCATAATACACGAAAAGACTGAAATGAATTCCATGAATCTCCTTAAGTATCTCTTGGAAAGGGTTGGGTGTCTGAAATTGCTGCGGTGAAAAATTTGAAAAACTTTAGGGGGTGGTGAGTGCCAAAAACTGCCAAAGTGAATACAACCGTCTACGTTCCCGGAACTTTGTCCCTACCCCCCCCCCCCCCATCTCCTACGATTTATGTAGGGAAAATTTAATGGTCTCTAGTCTCTGAGCTTCCACCTCACACCCAAACCACACCCCACAACAATAACTACCAGCATAAAAAGATTTCTGTACCACTGACTTAATTTACATTGTTGAAAATATATGTATGAGTTTTTTTTTCTATTTTTTAGACAGTGACATGAATTATAGAGATACCAGATGGATAGGAGCATGGTGGCTAGGATTCTTGGTATTTGGAGCAACAGCATTATTGTTTGCAATACCAATGACTTTCTTCCCAAAACATCTTCTCCCGAAATCCAAAAGATTGAATGCAAACGAATTGGGTCAGAGCAAACCACTTTCCGTGAAAGACTTTAAAGGTAACAGTATTTGATTCTGGAATGCCATTTTATATAGAATGTTGTGTCAGCTTTCCAAGACTTATACTATGGATGAGGAATGCTGGGAGTTAAACCTTTACCTAACATGAAAAGCAGACGACTATTGCAAACAAAATTATTGAATAACTAACTTTTTTCAATTTTTGCGTCGAACCATACCTTATGACCCCTCATTGGAACGAGCTCGTTCCCACGAGGGGTAATAAGCTATGTTTTTGTGACAAAAATGGTGATTTTTGTGAATAGCGCTGCCCGGCTTTGGTCATTACACTGGGTAAAGGGTTAAAAGATTGATTGATGTACAGTAATTGTCCAATTTCATCTATACCTAATTTTGTACAAGAAAACTAGTGGCTGAATGGTTAGAGTGTTGAACTTTAAACCGAAAGGCTGATGGTTCGATTCTGTCCAGCGGTAACTGCAATGTGTCCTTGGGTAAGACAATTAATCCCGATTGCCCACGTGTGGACATGCTGACATTGTATACTAAGGCGTACTGCCCGTGGATGGTACACTTGGCTTCAGCCGCTGCTAACTCTGCTTGTGAGTTAGTACGTTGGAGAGTATGATAGCTGCTCGCCGCTGTTCAGCTGTTCAGCGTTTCCCAAAGGGGTATTCTGGCTTCCTCCACCCGTAAAACCACCCAGCACGATTTGACACTGGCTGATGAAAGTGTCATTAAACAACAACAAACAAACCAAAAAACTAAAAGCGTGAATAAAGGATCGGTCACAGTGAACAGTTAGGACTTTAATCACCGTAAGGAGGAACGAGAGAGAGAGAGAGAGAGAGAGAGAGAGAGAGAGAGAGAGAGCCCGCTATGGAATTAACCATCTGCACTTTGATGTCCAAATCCTGAAATTTCAAGCAGCATTTTGCGACTATGAGCTTTAGCACACAGGGCTGAATTGGTTGAACACCAAGTTACTTTATCATCCCTGCCTCACATCGCCACGAAAATCGACTTTCGATAAAGTTATCTCCCTTGAAATTAAGAAATTATCCGACGAGTGAGGAATGTCCAATTAAGAAGCAAGTACCTATTGAGAAAAACCTATGACATCAGTAGAAAATAAAGCCAAATTTCCGTTTATTATTACTTTTAATAAACGAAAAAAACCCAGACAACTCTTGGAGTCCATTTTTGCTCTGATGTTTTTACGGTAATTTGCAAGTTTTATGCTTCTGGGAAAAACATGTTTCGCTACGTTTGGAAGAAATGAGAAAATGATCAATGCTGTTTTCACGATCCTCAGGTTTTGATGGGTTTTGGCATGGGCGTTGCGAAGAAAACCGATTTTGGGTGTAAACCTGACTTGTACCGACTGTGACTGCGCAAGTCCTGGCTGACTGATATTCCATATATCATCAAGGCATGTCTTCGTTGAAAGGATATTTTAACCCCTTAAGAAATGTAACAGCCAAAACAGGCCAGCGCTATTCTCAAAAATCGCCAATTAATTTTCATTTTTGGACTCAAAAACATAGGCTATGACCCCTCGTTGGAACGAGCTCATCGAGCTCGTTCCAACGAGGGATTAAACCTATGTTTTTAAGACAAAAAATTAAAAAAATTAGTTATTCAAGAATTTTTTGCAAGTGTCGTCTGCTTTCCATGTTAGGTAAAGGGTTAATGATATAGTTGGAATAATAATCAGTCGGGATTATAGTTAAAAAATCAAAACTTCCCGGGAATTTATTAGTGAAGAAATAAAATGTACAGTGTAGTCGCCGTTGCGCAACTTATTTTTTAATAACCAAATTGGCCCCAACAGCCCCAATCGGGTACTACAGATTTCCATTTGTATGACCGATTCTGTGTGTAACACATGTCTTAGTATCAAATCTAGTCTCTTGAGAAAGTACCTAATTACTAGAAGGAGAGAATCGATATATTTGGCTCCAATCCCAACGAAAATGTTCTGACGGGAAAGATTATTGTGGTGCCTCCGTCCCCCTTTTGCGTCGCCCCTGGGTCTTGGGTTCTCGAGTTTCCAGGCTATCAAGTGAGGGTATAGGCACAAGGACGTCAGAAGCACGACAACTGCCCTCCCTGCCTTCGGACCACGGGAGCGAGAGGGGCAGACAGTGCCCTTCTCAGGTTCGTCACTCAATTTTTTCAAATATTTTTTCTCGAATTAAAGCTAAACTACACCCCAAATCTGTTCCGGGAGCTTTCAAAATTGAATGGGGGAGTTTTGGAGGAGGTGACCCTCCAGTTGGAAGGGGAACACCTCCTCTTAAATCCCCATCTCGGGCCTTCGGCCTTAGATTCATGCATGCTTCGGCATGTCATGGCAGTGCTGCTAGTGCGAGTAAATGCCCTTTTCCCGGGGTCAGACTCCCCTGCTCCGTTGTATTGGCTGTCCCTGATCTACAAATTTGCTTGTCGGTACCTCACCTTTTTTAGTGTTTTAGTAAATTTGTGCATGGGGAAATGTCCAAACTTCTGAACAAGGGTGAGTGGGAATGGAGAACTCGCCTCAACATTTTTCCAGAAAAATGTCAACCTTATCTACCACTCATGCACGAAATCCCAGGAACCTGTTTATGTACTGATATTTCCTAAGTCATTTTGTTGTAGTTGTGTCTTCACTCTTAATCCTTCACCTAACATGAAAAGCAGACGTCACTTGCAAAAAAATTCTTGAATAACTAATTTTTATTTTTTGGCGTCGAAAACATAGTTTATTACCCCTCTTTGAAACGATTTCAACGAGCTCGTTCCAATGAGGGGTCATAAGCTATATTTTTGAAACAAAAAATGAAAAAATAATGAAAATTGAATGTTTTTTTTGTGAAAAGCGCTGCCCGGTTTTGGCCGTTACGTTAGGTAAAGGATTAACCTATCACGATGTAAAATAAAGTGGAGAAAATACTTTTCTGCTGCCATTGGCAACAGAAGAATATTTTGCTCTCATCTTATTTAGTCTGGGAACGCCCCTAACCCTGCGTTAGCTATGTAACTTCAACATTTAGTTCATCTTTAGATACAATAGAATGGGTGTTAAACTGAGAATACAATTACATATATACGAAAAGAAACATACTTGTGAATGTTTCAAAAAGTTTGTAATTCCGTCATCATTTTTACATGTTTAACTTAAGTTTTGTTTATAGTGAAAGAAGGCCAGCAACCACCCCCACCCCTCCACAGATCTGCCCATGTTTAAAGATGGGCGAAGATGACTCAGTGTGCTATATGACATGATCTTCTGAGTGTTAATTGTTCCATAGATATTTAATGAAGCAACGGAGTTGATTTGGGTTGCCGCGACAGACTCTAGATATAGGCCCAGATCGCTTCGTCCCCTGTACATTGAACTGGCCGAGCTGGACAGCTTCCAGAAAGCACTGCCAAACCACACAAAAACCCGGAACAAAATTTGTAGATGACTCTTTTGTCGTTACTCGCTTTGTTCTGAGAACTGCTCTTTTTGTTCTGAGGCCGAATACGTGCCTTACTGTCATGTCACACGAAGTCACATTAGCTCTAACGCATCGAGGACACTTTGCATTTTGAAAGCTTTACATTTGACGCAACGAAGATATTTCTTAATCGAGATCCTGTCCATGTTTCTTGTCAAGTACGTCTGTCTAAAAGCAGAATACTGAGCTGTCATTGTTTTTTTCTGGATGCCAGATTGTGTTTTTGTCACATTAGTACATACAAAATTAAATAATTGATTCTCGGGCATTTTTTTAAACGAATGAGGAAGGGCGGTTTTTATTTTTTATTCCTGATGGAATGGTCGCCGATTTCCTAAAATCCAATTGTATGAGCCTAAAATTAAATACTAGAGCCTCCCTCCATGTTGATTTCACTGAGAGTTTTTTATGTAACAGCGACCACACAACACAAAATCAATATAGAACAACTAAAATGGAGATAAAAAACAATCAGTTTTTTTACTGATTCAGTGACAGATGCCACAATCAAGCCTTTCAAAAAAACGAGGGTACCAGTGCAAAAGTAACATTTTCCTTACGAGTGTTTCGAACTCAGTTAAACGTAAAAAATTATTTCTTTATACAAATTTGTTCTATGACAAATTATTGAAAAGTGCCTGTTGGCGCTCTCCATTAATTTATAATAGAACAATTTTTGATGAACAAATTGAGACCACCAAGAATAATCTAGTCCTCAACTAGTTAAATAACTGTTTATTTTGTATATGAGAATCGTGTCGCATTTCGCGAAGAGAATAACAATACTGCATCAGTGAATACGACACAATGCATCGCAAATCGCGATGTGATACCGCTAAAATCGCATGGTAGTTTTATACATTTAGAATTTTGCCTCCGAAATAAAAATGACGAACGGGCCGAAAAACGAATGCGCCGGCGCCTGAGAATCAAAAGATTAATTTTCTTTTGCTTTAATGTATCATTTTATATTATTTCTATATTTAAGCATATGAAATAAAAATAAGAACGGGGATTTGGGTTGTCCTAGAACTTTAGGAAAGCTACTCCGTAAAGTTTCATCGTCAACCCTGGATCCTTACAAACTTCTACACACAACCCAAACAGTAAATAGGACTGCTGTCAGGAGGCGCTTTCCAGTTTTCCCTACCGAGTACCTTTCGCAGAATATGTAGACTCTGTACAGTAGGGTCCAGCGAAGTTTCGAGAATCGATTCGATTCGATTCGAAATAATCCGATTCGAATCTATGTGCGTCGCGCTGATTTGGAAATTTTCGTATTGTTGAGATGCTCTCAAAATCTTACCAAATGTTTTCTCGTGAACCCCCTCCACTTCTATCACCACTGCTCCTGTTCAGGAGACCTGGTGATAGAAGAAGAGTCCAAGAAGGTTTCGTTTTGGTTCCGCCCTGGAATATTTCGCATTTTTGATTGACTTGCCCAAACAGACAAGTCACCGTTGAATGCAATACTTAAGTGGAGACTGGCAATATTTACTGCCGTGAGAAGGTGCAATATTTACAAACTGAAGAGTCGTAAGATTCAACTCGAGATTCGATTCGACCCCCCCCCCCCCCCCAAACAAAAATACAGTGTCTTGCTGAAAAGCTGTTTTGTGCGTTGCCCATTGCATAATTTCGAGGTAGTCATTATAGTGTAGTTTCCCGTGATCTTGTCACAAACCTTTGTGTCGAAAGGTATAAGCAGGGCCGGGGAGAGTGTGGGTCGGAATCTTGGGTGCCCGGGTTTGGCCCAGGAGTCCATGATTGTTGGGTTAGCTTCCCCCCAGTCCAAACATGTCCTGAAAGACCGTATTTTATTTTTTTGGTTTGGTTCGTCCTTTGAAAGGTTTTATTTTTTTGGTTTGGTTCGTCCTTTGAAAGGACTAGCCGCACCCTCCCAAAGTTCTGACACCTGTGCCAACAGTTAAGAAGGGGGCTGTATCGTGAATGAAGCTCTGCACTTGATCAACGGGTGTAATTCTGGACTGGATGATTCTTGAAGTAATAACGTTATTAAATCAACCGTAATAAAGTTATCCCTTCAAGAATTGTACAGTCAAATGCTACAACTCAAGGTCACTGGATACTCACTGACGAACTTAGAAATTTGAAACATGCTGCTAAAAACGTCATTTTGACGTCCAACAAATAACGTGGATTTTTTTTTTCTCTCCCCCCCCCCCCCCCCCCCCCCCCCACTAAACGTGAAACATACGCGTATCACGGGTGAGACAGCAGGGTGGGATATTTCTATCCCACCTACCCCCACGTGACATACTCACTTGCATATTTTATTAGGTCGCCAGAACTATTTCATCATCGTCTGCATAATTGTAAATAAACTGTGAATTGTGTTCGTTTATTACCTATTTATCTGTTCCTTGTTGATATAGACTCAATATTTAATTATTATTCAAATATTAAACTTGATTTGTTTCAACCCCATGTTTCTCTGCAGATTTAATAATATCAATTCGCGAATTTATCGATCGATCAATAATCTCACAATGCCCTTTACATTAGAGCTTGACATGCTCAAATCCATTAACCCCTTAACTGACAGTGTTTTTTATTTTATTTTTTAGTATATACCTACGGTATATACCTAACTTTTGTACGATCTTTCCGTTGAAATTGTTCGTTTTTCGAAAGGACTACGACTTGATAAATTGGGTATGTCAGCACGTGACCACCAATTATCTATAATGACGTAATCCTCTTGTGGGTGGGGAGAAAAATCATCCTCAAGAGTCTGAAGGTGGGAATGGGAAAATCTCACCCTCGGGTCAAGATATTTGAACCAGACCCTCGGCAAGCCTCGGGTCTGGTTCAAATATCTTGCCCCTACTGTGACGTCTAACAAGTAACTTATTTTTTATCCCAAAAGCCGCCTCCATTTAATAACTGATTTCAAAACTCTCTTGGGCGGGTGCCCCCCCCCCCCCCCCCCAAACCTCCTATCATGGCTCGTACCTTCCGCACTTGTGGCAGATGCATTCGACAGCTGCATCAGTATCCAGAAACTGATAGGGGGCCCGTCACCGAATTAACCTTAACTCCCGAATTTCCCCCCTCCCCGGCCCTGGGTATAAGAACAAACCCAGTAACAGAAGTAACTTGATTTTTATTATTAACATTATTACAGGTTTACTACAGGCTGTGTGCCGTCTCGCCAAGAATCCAATTTACTGTCCCTTTGTAATCGCTCTAGTAGCAAATAATTTTGCAACATCCGGATGTATAGCTTTCTACGCCAAATATTTGGAAACCCAGTTCCTCATTCCGGTATGGAAAGCCGATCTTATCTTAGGTAGGTCACATATTGTATATCACAAGTGCTTGGTTGTTCATGTTATTAATTATTCTCGATCGTCAAAATTTGTTCACATGTCTTTGTCTTGTTACAAATTATCATAAATTGTAACAAGGCAAACCTATGCAGAGTAAACAACTTCACGACAAAGATACAAATCCACAGATTATGATGCCATTATAGAATATGAAACTTTTAAAATGTGTTACCCGAACGCCTGAAGGAAGCCCAAATATGGGCTTCCAGCACTCAGCAAGTTAATATGATACGATGATAGAACAGTGTCGGAAGCCAATCGCGAGTTGATCGATATGGTGCAGGGAGATGAGCTGAATATGTACCCGGTATGTACCTTCCAGGTTGGCGTTACAGCAGTGAACTTTGCACTACTAATATCCCAAAGATATTTTATACTAATGACGCTTTACAAGAAAAGAATGACGAAGTCAGTGGGTAATTTAGATTCACGTCACGTGAGGCCATTGAAAGTGAAAACAAATTAAAATATTAATCCTTCAACTACCGTAAAGTCCATTACCAGTCAGCTCTCCTTACAACAAACTATATTCAAATTTTATTATTTCTTCAATTGTTCACTGGAATGATCTCGACGAGCTCGTTCCAGGAAGGGGTTATAGCCCATATTTTGTAGGCAAACAATGACAATTTTTAGTTATTTAGTTGGATTTGGCATATGAATTGTCAGCAATTTTATTAGCACATCACACATGCCGTATCTCTCACCCAATCTTTTTCAAATTCCATGTGTAGCTTTGATGTGATGTCCAGATGGGAGCTATCGAATTTTTCTGAATTTCGTTGGAAAACATGACCGCCAGCGGTCATCTTGAATTTGCTATATAAATTGTCAACAATTCCGTTAGCATACCCCATTGGCCGCATCCCTCACCCGCTCTTTTTCACATTTCACATGTAGCTTTGGTTTGGTGTCGAGTAAAAATTTAAGTGAATGACTTGGCATTACTGGAACTTTTTATTTAGTTCAGTCTCTTCTTTGACAAGTTGTTCTACAGTGTCACTGACACTTTCATTTGTATTTTGTTTGTGCAACGCCATGAGATAATCAAACCCCCCATCATGGGGTGATGATTCTTGAAGAAATAATTAGACACAACCATTTCCAAGCCACCTTCGCGATATTATCATCAAAAAGATATGTATTAAATTCGGGAGGTCCTTTCTTTTAACCCTTTACCTAACACAGCTTTTTTATAAATAACTTAAATTTCACATTTTTCAAAAAACATTCTCACAGTCTTTCAATAAAACCATACAGATATATTTATCGAGACATTTGTAAGATATTGTAGGCTGTGGTAGGCTTATTTTGGTCACCTTCCTGGCCGATTTTTCCCGGCAAAGGGTTGAATTTGATGACAAGAAATGGTAATGTGATGACACGAAATTCAAATATTCAATAACTTTTGACCGTGGCAGTTTTACGGGTGGAGGAAGCCAGAGTACCCGGAGAGAACCACCGAGCATCGACAAGCAACTGTCAGCTCCTTAACATTCTAACTCTGTTCAAACTCTCCTCAAGCAGGATTACTGCGGTTGAAGACATGTGAACCATCGACGTGCAGTACGCCTTAGTGCACAACGTCTTCGTGCCCCCATGTAGGCAGCCGGGATAAAGTGCCTTGCCCAAGGACACAACGCGTGTCGTCCTGGATGGGGGTCGAACTCGTGACAGTTCAACAGTCTACCACTGAGCCACCATGCTCTGTGATGACAAGAAATGTGGAAGGAAGGACGGACGAAACGAACCCATTCTTTTATTCCACAACACTACTCTGGGGGAGATAATAAAAGGGTTAATCTCTTTCCTAAATATTGGGTGATTTCACACACGACATGTTTGTGTGACCAAACATCCCATCTGTATTATTATAATGTCATACCACGTCCAAAAGGTCAGTCCCTTGACCCGTTTCACACAAATGTCGAAATAACAAACTTTTAAGTTGCAATTTTTCACATAATGCAAAGAGAAATTTGACCAATTCATTCTTAACTGAGTTGATTAAAGTCCTAATCGCATATAGGAAAAAATTAAAGATTGAAATTGTGATATTTCCCATTTCATTGTGAAGGGAGTTAATAAGTATTTATACCATGCTCTCACCTATGTTACAACCTGTGAAAAAATGGTATGTTAATTTTTAGTTTTTAACCCCACTACCGATGTAAAAATTCTACTGCACTTAAAACGTTTTCAATGGGAATTCCATCCCAAACATTTACACCTTTTGTAGGTACTACATCCAACTTGACATTTCATATGACCCAATTTGCCGACTTCAATACATTCACACTTCGCGATGTTTCATTCAAACATACGTACTATCTACTACGTGCAATGGCTTATTAAGTTTAAAATACCTACAGTTAAATGTTTAAAATAAAATTTAAATATTGTTAATAATAATTTGACTCAAAATACAAGATAAATTCAATTCACACTGATGAACTGTCCAGCTGTCAATCAAGTATTCATTTGCAGTTGGAAGTACTGCCCACCAGTGCAGATGTAAACAGAACAAAGCCACGTGTTTGCGATAGTAAGTATTGTTTTTTCTCCATTTTAAGTGACAAAGTCGATTACTTATGGAGGGCATGGTATAAAGAGAACAAATAGATACTATGGCCGGTAATCAGATTTAAACCACTCGTAGAATAAGGGTTTTAACCACTCGGCAAGCCGAGTGGTTAAAACCCTTTTCCTATTCGTGGTTTAAGGGTTAAATCGGATTACCGGCCCAAGTACTTATTTATTCTTTATTAGTATTAAAATGTTTGCCTACTCTTGATCAATCGTCTGTTGATCATCCATAGGTCACATTTAAACCGAAAGATCGACGGTTCGATCATCGACTATCGGTGCCTGCATTGTGTCTTTTAGCAAAATGCTTAATCCCGATTACCCGCGTGGGTGTACGGTGGCGCTGTTTATTAAAGCGTACTGCACATAGATGGTGCACTTCCCCTGTGCCGTTGCTAATTCTTCTTGTGCATGCCTATTTATTTTGAGAGTATGTCACTTTCTCGCCACTGCACCGTGGTTCTCAATTGATACCCCGGATTTATTCACCCTTAAAACTGTCCGACACGATGTGACCTTGACTTTTGGAAATTTCAATGTTACCTTGACTTTGGAAGTGTCGTTAAATCACATTAAACAAACAAACAGGCAATAGTTCACAACGATCACAGCATTCAATCCATTAACATCTGTTCTCGTTTCAAAAAAGGTTTGCAGCTAAACACCCCGACGTTGTCCGTTTGAAGAAAGTACTGAACTCAGTAACCATGATGTCAAATTTCCCCACGTTATCGTCGGGTAATAAATAGACTTGTATATTCCAATAAAACTAAAATTCTCGCCCTCTGATTGGATGAGAGTAGTTCTTTCTACGTTTACGGCCCCAGTGGCATCATATTACCATCTGATGTTACCATCTGATGTCACCGCGCGAGATATTTGAAATGACGTTGTCCGTGTCGTAATTACTTCACCAATGGTGTGACTTGCAAACCGCGTCATTTTTCCAGATTCTTTTCGCACGTGCAGCAGGCGATGTTCTGAATGAAGTGTTATTTAAATTACAAATCGGTTTATGATTTGAAGTAAGATGGGGTAACTTCGATCTTTATTATTTATTGATTATTAATCCAGTGACGTCATGGGGTACAAGAGAGGTTTATTTACTAAATTTGTTATTGTAACAATTTGCCTGGTTCATTTCACGATGTGGGTTTTAGTCTATGGGTACTGTCTTATTGGAACATATACGTTATTGTGATGCATTGACGGTAACATAGTCTGAGATTTGCGGCTCGATATTTATGTTCAGCCTCGACGCCCCGCATCTCGGTTGAACATGAACTCCGAGCCGCAAACCTAAGACCATGTTACCGTCAATTCATCACAATAACTTATTATGTTATCGGGGTGGTGTAAACATAGTAGTAAACAGAGACAACGGTACAAAGGCATTTATATAGAATTAGATGAATTTTCATCGGAAATAAGTTGTATGTGATATTCTTTTGGACCAAATAAATGGACCACGACTCCTTCTTCTGCGCACGCAACATACATCCGTATTAGATGACACCATTGACACGAGTGGCGGGACATGTTCGATATTGTGCGCATGAATGATGGCATGACATCCCAGCCGCAATCATGCGATTTCCCGGTAGCCATCTTGAAAGTTGTGTTTGTAATAGTTTTCATCTTAGAATCAATGGAAGTCTTTCAATGTCCCTTTTACCTCCCCATATACTGAAACAAAATTTCAGATAAAAGAACAGATCACTTTTTAAGGATGGACTAACGTACGCTATTCTTAATTTTAGTAATATGTATCAAAGACTTGGCAATTCAAACGACTTGATGCAGAATCGACGCGAATTTGAAGGTGAACAGACTATTTTTATTGCTGTGTTATTTCTGAGTCAGTTGCGATGGAAATTGTTTTCCTTTATAGCCTTGGAGAAATAGTGAATGACCATATTTGTTTACAACAAAAGAAGATGATAATCGAGCAATCGTATGCCAATATGCGTCTCTCTGAGACAAACCAAGATGACTTACATACAGTATTCAAAATGGCTCACGCGTATGCTTGAAGTGAAACGGAATGACCGCCTCCCAACCCAACAACATCAAAGCCACCAGTAACGTCCAAGATAGCCGGGTATACATACTAACATTTAATTAAAATGGACGTCGAGCATGCTTACAAGCTTTCAAAATGACATCTTCCCCTGCGCATAAACCCCAGCATGGGTGCCGCGCAACAAAGCAAAATGCACGATGGCTGCCGGCATGCACAAAATGGCAAGATGACGGCTGGTGTGACGTGATCAGGTATGCGCTCAATATCTAAAATGGATTCCGGACATGCACAAGGTGGAGGTTAAAAACAAGATGTCAACCGCGTGTTACGTGATCACGCTTGCGCACAACATTGTTGAAAAAAAGATATTGCTTTTTTAATGCACTTTATTAAGGTGGGTGCTTTATAAAATCAATTAATTGACTGATTAACTAACCACTTGGAAATGAATGTACGGAAAACCAATGTTAATAAAACAAAGCGTGTCTACACAGAACTATTAACAGATGTTCTGAGGCCCGTTACTTTCTTTGAGTACACAATAAATTGTATAGGTGGGCGTGAGAGAAAGGACGCTAGACTGGGAGAAACGTAAAAGATTTGGAATCCAAAAAGGCCTGGACTTAACTTTATCCTATAACGGAGCGACCAAATCCTATAACCACTGTGAAAAAGGCTCGAGCTTTTCCTTCCAAACCATATCTCCCCACCCGTGATCGAAAGGAGCTTATCGAGGTTTTTTAATCATTCAGATAAAAATATTGTTTATCTCCTTTATAAGTATATAAACAATAGTTTTAGAAACCGATATACGCGTAACTTTTGTCGACCCCGTTCCAAGGCTATGTTTTTTTTAAATCTATTATTTTATGCTCCACAGGTGGCTCCACGATTTTTGCGGTGTCGTCAGGTGCATTAATTGGTGGAAAAATTATTTCCAAATTCAAGCTGTCTCCAAAAGCGTGTCTGAAGATGCTGATCGGCTTAAATACCTTTTACCTTCTGTCATACATATCCTTCTTCTTCATGGGTTGTCCACAGGAAGACGTGACAGCTGACTGGGATGCTGTTGGTTCTAAACACGGAACGATGTTGAAAAATCTCACATGTATGGATAAATGCTCGTGTGATACCTCCATTTTTCAACCGGTTTGTGACGAAACTGTGGGTGTGACATATTATTCGCCATGCCATGCAGGGTGTTCTAGCAGAAATAGAACGGTACGTAATATAAATATTCCGACTTGCCTAATGAAAACACTTATTTCTGTGAGGTTATTTCCTGTTTAGTTTCGCATCGGCCGACATATCAGTCCGAGGTAACTTCTATCATTATTTAAGCTTTTGAACTCTGGTAGTATTTTCAATACCAGTTCAATGGTAGCAACTGGAAGAGTCCATATTCATTTTTAGGGGTAGACCATTCACTATTTTCAACGTGCAGCCTCAGGTAATAAAAATCATCAAAAGCAAACTTTCAATTCATCATTTAAATTGATGATGATTTTTCCTATAATTAGGGTTTGAAATCTAATATTATTCCACCCGTGGAAAGTGACCAGTCCATGGCGGCCGGACTATATAACGTTATTTTTCTGGGTGGATTCCGATGGTCTGGGTCATCATTCAAAAGAGGCCACCACTTGTCGGTGTCAGCAGCCTTGGGGAATTTGAGAAATTCAGCTAAAACAAAAGTGGCTGTCAGAATGGCTGCCATTTTAACAAGATGAAGACTGTTACCCAATGAAGTGGGAAAAATACACACAAACATAGCATTAGCACTTTTATTATGATGTACGGGTCGTATTATGTATTGTTAATCTGGACGTTCGACAGTAATTTCAAAGATGGCCTCAAAGGTGGTGGCTCGAAATCGCGAAATTCTTAGTTTTCGTTTGATCCCACTAAAGGATCCTCAGTATATGAAATATGATGGCACATTCGACCCGATTACATATTTACCAATTTAGTGCGTCATTTCGACATGAATATGGAATCTTAGAACAAAGGTTGCCATCGTTCATGAGACGTAGATCTTGGTGGAATTCAAAGACTGCAATGCGACCGCGGGCCTATTAGAAGATTACATGAATTGTACCTCCATCACCAAGGAGGGATAATTCAGATATCCATGTAATGGAATGAGCGCATTTCTAAACCACTCAGGGTGACTCAATAGCAGGGGACAGACGGAATTCATGAATGCAGAACGCTATCCAAAGAATTGCCTTCTCTGGAGAGAACCGTGTCAAATAATGAGCAAGTCTCGAGGAATAAATGACTATGAAATGATGCGGCTGATGTGCCAAATCGGAACTACGAGAGATATTCTCTCGTTGAGGTTGACCATGATGCTGGGAAAATAAGTACAGTACGGCCGTCTTGGACTGGTCACTTTCCACGAGTGGGCAATATTTCCACGGCCGCCATAATATTAGATCCCAAACACCAATTATTGGAATAATAATCAAAAATTTAATTAACCCTTTACCCAACGTAACGGCAAAAACCGGCCAGCGCTATTCTCAAAAATCGCCAATTAATTTTCCTTATTTTTTCATTTTTTGTCTCAAAAATATAGGTTATGAGCCCTCTTTGGAACGAGCTAGTCGAGCTCGTTCCAATGAGGGGGTCATAACCTATGTTTTTGATACAAAAAATTAAAAGAATTAGGTATTCAAGATTTTTTTTTTGTCAAGTGTCGTCTGCTTTTCACGTAAGGTAAAGGGTTAATGAAGTACCGGGTACAACTAATAATTAAAATTTTGCTGCTGCTGATTTTTATTACCTGGTAAACGCATGCGTGGCCATCACTGGCCATACGTGGATTACGACCAGTCCGCGGCGACTGCACTGTCAATGAGATTGAACGAAATATCGTCATACCGCAACGTGTCATAGTTTCCAGATTGTTGAAAGATTATGAATTAAGAACCACACACGCATCTACATATTACGTCGGAGTCATTTGAGGTTTGCTCGCTATGAGAAGCCCATCTATCGCTGTGGGTTGATTCATTCTCTCTTCCCAAGCGTGTGTTTTCATAACAACATTCAAGTGTTTCATGACAAGAACAAAAAAAAAAAATGACACGCCGGTCTTGACGCATGGAAGCTGAACCTAGCTCTTCTGCATTGGCTGCTAACTGGAACATGAATATTTTATCATCCGCAAAACTGCACCACGTGCAAATGCTACGTCTACTGGAACAATCACAGGCAACCGCGGCATTGAGTTTTTATATCTAATTAGACTTAACCGACATGAATTTAAAACACAAAGAGGTATTTTTCTCTACCAGACAAGCTTTCTGCCAGTGTCACCTTCGTTACTCGAACCCGGAACTGGATTTGATACACTTGAGATAATTAGTAAGGAAATCCTCAATTTCAGGCCACGTGGTAAGATTAGATTATTCTCCAATGACACTTAAACCGTAGAACACGGTTTATGTGTGATATTTTACTCAAGTTAATAAAATTGATAAAAATGTGTCCATCGACTGTAACTTCTTGCACTCATGGACGAAATACACCACCACCCATGCTATTATGTAGATTATGAGGTCTAAAGCATCAAACAAACCAAGAACAGGAACTTGTGATAACAAAGAAATAATTACCAAAAAACCTCCCCCAAACCCACGTGCCTACATGCAATTTTACAAAAAATGGCCTGAGAAACAGATCTACTTTGTGAGACCTTAACGTGACACTTAATACCGCGATTGTTGTGTGTATTCAACGTAACTCAATACAATAGAGACATTGAGAAATATGCTAGATACCCCACACGTGAAATCTAGCCGACGTGTGAGAATGTTATAATTATGAGAATGCATCTGATTGGCTGTTAGACATCTGACTGACGTTATGACGTGAATGGAATGCTTTGACATAAGACAGCGTAAAGCATGAAAGTAAACAGACTGCTGAAGTTGATATTTTTCTTTAACCCTTTCACTGCCACTCTCGCTTTAGCCATTTATGGAGGACCTATATGTACGCCTTTATACGAGGAAGTTTAATAAAAATTATGACATACATGAAACTCTATCATCTGACTAATTGTTGGAAAGGGCTCTCTGAGAGTAATCAGATGGTAGGTTTGATCTGCGTATACAAGAACGTGCAGATAATCATCATAAAATAGGTGACAGTAGTCGCTTTCGGCATTGAAAGTGGTAAAAATGCCGGCTTCATTCACTTTATTCAAGTTTCATCGTGGTATAACTGCAGAGCAAAACTCAGGTAGGGTACAGGGGACGGGAAACAAGGACTTGTTGAAGTTTTTCCTGTATTTCACACGTGCCTTCGGGCGCATAAAATACAGAAAAAGCCCAACTTGGGTCATTGTCCCTCCCCCCCCCCCCCCCCCACCCAGTCCACCGTACTCTACCCTCGTGTTCCGTCTTAAAAAGTCACCCTTCGCAGCATAGTGCGTGAATAAGATGAATAAGATAGGTTAAACCTTGGTTGAGTGGCGCTTGTGTTTGTTTTAATTATATCAAGTGATGATTAAACCTGTGTCTGGGGGTGGGGGGGGGGGGGCAGTCACGTCATGTACTAAAGCGTACAGCACAACGATGGTGCACTTACCTCCCAGTGCTGCCACCAATACCGAACCTCCTGTATGTTGGAAAGTCTGACAGTTTCCCGTCGTTGCTCGGTGGCTTTCTCCGTGTACTCTGACTTCATTCGCCCGCATAACTATCCGACACGATTGGACCCTGGAGATAAGAGTTTTGAACATGCTGAATATGAATTTGGCATTCTCATTTTATATATCCACCCACTATTAATATCTTTCATCTCCGATTTGAATGGTGGCCTGTTAGCTAACACCTAACATACAGAATATTTATATTTTCGACCCTTCTCTAAATAAAATGGAATAGATCGTGACCTGTACGATGTTATACACACAAAAATGAAACGTTATTCAGATTATGTTATTTTTTCAATTAACGCTTCAAAAACATAGCTTATAACTCTTCACTGAAATGGTCAAAAATTATTATGCTTTGGAAGCAAAAAATGAATGTTTAAAAAATGGGTTACCAAAATATGGAAATGTCATCTGCTGGGCGTGCTAAGTGGTGGGTTAATGAAATTAGTAGGCCTATTCACATTTCAAACACAGCACAATGATTGTCACGGAATTGGACTAAGATGTCACCAGTAGCTATCTCCCGAGTTCTTTTTTCCATTTCAGATGTATACCGATTGCTCATGCGTTTCAACAGGTGAAGTTTTGCCCGGTTACTGCTCATCAGTATGCTCCATGTTGATTCCATATTCCTCTACCATGTTTGTTACAGCACTAGTGACATCTTTAGCAGTAATTAATTATATTATAATAATGATGAGGTATGTTGACTTGTCTCACAAGCATCTCATTCTTTGGACTTTTTGTTAGAGATTCAAACATAACAACATCACAATATTTTATCGTAAAGAGCATATTTATATCGTCAAGGACGGTGTCAATAGATAGTGTTTTGAGGAGTCATCTTAGACTTTAAAGAAATCACTTCTGGAGCACCGCGAGGGTCAATTGTTAATCCTAAGATTTTTTAAATTTACATCCACGAACTCTGTCGCATCAAGTAACAACTGGCAGTTATTATTTTTAGCATGAACTGATCATCGTGAAAGTTTATTAGTTTTTAGTGTCTGTCTGGTTCGAAAATACAGCTCATTATACCATGATTACCTATTCTACTAAATATAAAAAGCCTATGGCATAAATGTTAGCTATACACACCAACCATGGTGGACACGCATGTAATGGGATTACAATAGTTAAAATGTTCACCTACAGTGGAACTGCATCTAAGTTGACCTTTGTTGACCTCGTCCAGAATTCAAAATTGTATAAATTTAACGCTCGTCGCCTCGCGAAGAGTGAAATGAAAGCGGCAATTATTTATTAGGTTTTAAATGAGTTTACCCCAGAAGATACCAAAAATTAACAAACATTCGTTGGCCCATGTTAATAAAGCATCCATATCTCAAATTTGTACATGTATGTTATTAAAATGAAGAAGACTCCGTGATTTGTGCGTTTCTTTTTCCATTTCGTTTCTGCGATACAATTGACGGCCGAAAGACCACCCACCGGTACTCATGTAAACAAAAACAGATTCGAACATATTATGTACGTCCGCTGCTCAGTAAAATCGAGAAAAAATAAAAGCGTCTCTTAATAATCTGACGATCATGGTTTAAATAAAATATGCTCGAAGTAGCTTGGTGTACCAAATGTTCACCACGAGTGGTAAACATTTGGTACATCAAGCTACTATGGGTATATTCTATATTTCTCATGCGTTCAAGGGACACATGATATGTTGTCCCACCACTTGTTATGGTTATGGTTATGAGCTCCGTGATTTTGACAAGTAATGTGCCCTTCGTTTTTCAAACGTTATCGACCCCAGTGACAAGGAAAATGCCTATTTTGCACTTTGACCCTTATATCCATTCAATAGTAGTTGAGTGACATTAAATTTGTGGCTGTTTTGTTTTAGGAAAATATGATTATGTAATATATCTGTTTTCCATATTGTGCAAAGCTGACATCATCACATCGCTGCTTATTTAGGATACACCAAAGTTACATCATGCACTACAATTTTTTTGCTCTGGTTTTACACGCCTCAAGCAAAGTGAAATACCACCAGGCTCTGTTCCAGCATCTAAATGTCGCGAATATGCTATCCACAAGCAGAGATTGTGTGAAAATGATAGACTAGTAGTGATCCTTCACCAAAGCATGTGACACCATAAATCAATCGACCTTTTTAAAAAACTAGAACTCCATGGAATTCGAAGACATGAAAATACTTGGTATAAAAAAATTATCTCGTAGAGAAATGTCAATCGGTATCACTCCAAAATGTTTGTTTTGGTTTTCTGGACATACCTACTGGTTGCCCACAAGGGACAATCCTTGGTCCTATTCTCTTCTTTATTTATATCACCAATATTATAAATTCCACTCCGACGAAAATGTTATCATATGCCAATGACACTACTCCATAAGCGGCTGGCAATAACTTAGACTCAATACTAGCCAATGACGAACTGAACAAGATATACAAATGGTGTATTGCGAATTAACTTGTCCTGGACAAAAGCAAGACAAAATTTATCATTTTGCATCCACAGGGTGATACTTACCCTATTGGGAGCAAACGAATTGCGCTTAGCAATTCAACCATCTCTCTTATCGCAAATAACCAAGAAGAAAGAATGTCAAATTCTTAAGGATTTTTGTGGATGAAAATGTGAACTTCAGGCACCATCTTTCGGCTGTCTCTTCTCAAGTTTCTAAGGCTGTTTATGCTATAAATAGGGTGAAAAGGATTCTGCTGCAAGAATGCTTGAAAACATTATATCATTCTCTAATCTACAATCACATGCTGTCCGGTAGTTAAATCTGAGGCAATCGCCTCTACCAGAGCGCTTTCTAAACTACAAAAGAAAGCCATCTAACAAAAGTTCAATGCATACAACGACCCACTATCTAAAAACCACCGCATTTTAAAACTTGCAGACTTGTATAAACTTCACATTCAGTTGTTCATGCATGATTGGTAAAACAAAATGTAGCCTAAAAGTTTTGAGAATACCTTTAAAATATACCAAAATCCCTCAGGTATGGACAACAGACAGTCAGGTAAACTGCGCACACATAAACCGAGAACTCAGCTCTTGGCTAACCTTCCCATACATACTTTCCCTAGGACGTGGAATAATATTGAACCGTTAGTTCAAAATTATTCAAGATCACTATTGAAGATGACTCTAACTGAACATTTTCTAAGTTCGCACTCTCCACATATCAACCATAATAATGACCCAACTGTAGGTCGCATCTCTCTTTATCTTTTCAGTACCTCTTTATTCAACTCAGTCGTCATTACATGTCAGAAATCATAGAATAGAGTTCGTGCATGACTGAAAGAACCAGCTTAACATATAATCTGCATGAGGGCTATAAATTCCCCTCTTATTGAGAACGCGCTGTTGTCAGGATTGCCTTGTTTGTCACGTCTGCTTCTCGTTTTCTTTTCTTTTCTTTTTTCATTCGTTTCATTTTTTTCTTTTCCTTTCCTTTCTTTTTTCTTTTCTTTTCTTTTTTTTTAAAATTGGAATGGATGGAAGTTAGCTCTAGTGGCTACGCCATCTCCCTGTGGTACAGTCATGTAGTTGTGGATAATGGATGTTACCTCTATCTATTACTTTTTAATTGTATACAAGTTGTACTACTAAATAAAATAAATTAATTCTGTGATAGTAATCCTTCCAAACTCTGTTAATACTAATTGCATATTAGCCAAGTAATGTTTAAATATGGGCAATATTATATCAAGTGGGCTGTTTGATAAAAGACCGAGGAGTGTAGTCTTGTTAAAGACGTATTTATTTGCATTCCGGCCTCCGCTGACTGGCCCTATCGTTAACCTAAAATGGAGTAAAGGAACCGATTTTCATTTTCCCATGCCACTAAAGCTGTCGACAAATAGCATGTTTGTTTACTCAGATCGATTTGGGTACTCATATGTTAACTTTTCCACAGTCATGATCTCAAAGCCGTGACTACGAGGGAATGAAGCAGGATGATTAACCTCCATTCCCAGTCACCATTGTCAGTACTTGGAAAATTTAAGCATTAAACCTCAAATGGTTGAAACGTTGTGCCTCATGGTATTACCTTTCGTGGCATTTTATCCGTGGCAATGACCTTTTGAATCATTTAGTGATTTGTGAACCACATTTCGTGAGATTTTTTAACTGCAGCCTTTATTTCGTCTATTGAGTGCCATAAAGCACCATCAACAATGTGAAAGCAAATGATGCCTATTTGAAGATTATTTCCCACTTTAGAGACTAAATGCTATACAAGCGGAACTTGATTAAGCACCCCCTGAAATGTGTCATGACAGTAACACTGCTGTTACTGAT
The DNA here is from genome assembly GCA_031216915.1 of Pictodentalium vernedei. Taxonomy (NCBI): domain Eukaryota; kingdom Metazoa; phylum Mollusca; class Scaphopoda; order Dentaliida; family Dentaliidae; genus Pictodentalium; species Pictodentalium vernedei. The sequence goes on from CM062293.1 coordinate 153,073,874, forward strand.
TATTATGTTTTAATGGTTGCCCTGTCATCTAGTGAAACATGATGTTTCTGGTTGATAGCGTTCCCCAAACACACCCCCTCGTCCACGTGAAGCATGCTTCCCACGAATGTCACAAAAACCACTATCATCCACATGCAATATCTGGGTATAAAACAAGAAAATTTGTCACTTCTTTTATGAATAAATGTTGACATGGCAAGAAGGAGACTGTCATAGGCACTAAGGTGGTAAATCGTTGGCATGCATGCAACAGGCATGTCGTTCAAAGCTATTGGAAGGCAACTTGGCTATAGTCATTCTGTCATCAGCAGACTTGTCCGAAAAAAAAAATAAACAAACCAACTATGTTAATGACCTACCAAGGCCTGGACAACCCAAATTGATTTCTCCTCGGAAAGATCAGAGTCTGGCTCGCCTCGTTAAGCGTGAACCATTTGCTTCAAATGGGGTTTTGGCCCCCGAACAGGCATTTGTGCAACAGAACTGTTCGAAACCGTCCTAAAGCACTGGATAGGAGGTCCAGAAGGGTCACCAAGCGTACAAGTCTATCCGATCAGTATCAAAGACGACATTTGGAGTGGTGTATGGCACGACATTGGAATCTCAGGACGTGGACTAGAGTTCATTGGTCAGAAGAGAGTGGGTTCCTGCTTCACGTCACAGATGGTCGCACGAGAGTGTGGGGGCATATAAATACTGCTTACGTGCCCAGGAACATCAGACCTTCTGTTGCTTATGATGGAGGATGATTTGGGGATGCCTCTCTCATAATTGTACACTTGATATGATGACTGTATGTGGGAATCACAATGATCAACACTACATCCAGGACAGTCTCAATCCGGTTGTCGTGCCTCATTTGATAACCACTCGTTGGCTAATCGCCCTGTATTCATGGACGACAATGCAGGGCCACATCGTTCCCATGCTGTGAGAGCATTCCTTCAGAACAACACTATTACAACGTTACCTTAGCCTGCAACGAGCCCCGATTTGTATTCCTTAGAACACATCTGGGACTTTCTTGAACGCCGTGTGTAAGCAAGGGATCCGCCTGTACATAATTTGACCGATTTGGAAGCTGCATTGCATGAAGAGTGGAAGGCAGTTGCCTCTGGATCGTATCCGAAGACTCATTGGTAACGTTGGGAGAAGGGTTCAGGCTACCATCCGGGTACGTGATGGATACACTCGCTACTGATGTCAGACACTACAATTGTGTTCAGGAGATCACAAGTTACTTTTTTTTCTCAATAATTGCCGGCATTGTTTCATCATGGACCGTTCCAGCACTTTACATGTCGAGAGAACATTTTTCTATTAAAAACATTAGTGACAGATATGTGCAATTAGCGACATTAAAATACTGCATATTTGCATCATTGTGTTGCCTTTCATTTGTCAATAGACCATTCTTTCCGCAAACAATCACTTTTGGCCATCTGAAAGATAGCATGCAACTAATGACATTTTCTATTAACACCACTGCGAAAAACACAGGGGGTGCTTAATTAAGTTCCAGGTGCATATGTGTTTTAAGCACAAGAGGGGAGGGTGCATTTGGGTTTATTCAGCAGTTGAAAATTCACAGGTAGCAGTAGGAAAGTACGCACTCAGTGGGGAGGGGGTTCCAAGTGGTTTTCTCAAAATTTGGATGTCCGGCAGCCAGGGGTGAAGTAGGGACTTCTGAGAGAGCATACCCACTGAACCGAGTTCCTCTAGCATTGTCTCTGCACGATCTGCTTCATAATGACTTTGCAAAACCATGTTTTACTCCTCAGATGTTGAAATGTAATGACGTAACACTGCTGGACGGGAGATTTTGAACCTTTTGTAACAGTGTGTTACACTCCAGTATCTCAACTCATTTGATGAAAAACAGGCCTGGCATTCTTAAAAATGCGGGAGGGCTAACAATCGCCCCCCCCCCCCTGTGTGGCCTAGACGGGCGATTAGATCTCCTCAAAAGAAGAGGGGATGGTGACCCCAAACGTTTACGATAACCTTCTCTCGGGTTGCCTTAGATTCAGATTTGTTCATGCATGGTATTTGACCATCAAAATGAAGTAACTGAACATGACTTCACCCAGTGTATATCGCAACGGATTAGATTTAGCAAAGCACGGTATTCCTGGGTTGACATGATACAGGGGGACTATCAGTCAGAATCATGACTATCTAGGTGCAGCTATTGTCTCTCTATGGGCATACTCGGCGAGTAAAAGTTATATTTGGATTGTCTGGCGTCCCCTTATTATTTCCATAATGTTTATGTGGTACCCAATGTTTTACTATTTAAATCCAATCGCTCCCTTCCATGTTCAATAATACCAAACCCACTTTTGATCAACGACTCGGCTTCTCAACTCTCTTATGCCTTCTTCGTTTAATCGTTTTCCTTATCTTGCTGTTTAAATGTGCAGTATATTCATATTAAGGGATTACAACTTTTTAGGGGTAAAAAACGTATTTTCATTCTATGAAAAATTGCTTTTGTCATGGTAAAAATTCCTTTCCTCGTGTAGAAAATTATTACGTTTGTTTTGTTTTGTGATTTCTTTCATTTTATGTCCAAAAAATAAAATTATTTTGTCTTGTCACAGTGAAGCACCATATAATTACAAATAATGTTATCTTTTATCTTTAAAAGAATCAAAATAATGGGAACTGTTTGTTCATTTGTTTATTACAGATCCGTCTCGGAAGAAGACAAACCATTAGCTCTTGGTCTAAATTTATTTGTGGGAAATTTACTGGGTGAGTATTTTTTAAATAGGCCTAAATAGTTTCACTAACCTAATCCAACATAACATTCATATACGACCAGCAACCAATACTATAAAGCTTTTATAATTGTATTTTCTAGAATTGTATTTTCTTCCCATTACAATAACTGACTAAAATTAATCATTAGCGTTTTAAAAGATATGGCAATTTGCCAACTGGCAAATTGCCACATCTTTTAAAATGCTAATGGTTCACTTCAACCCATTTAAAGTCAAAACTAGAAAATCCAATTCTAGGAAATACAATTGTAAAAGTTTTATAGTACTGGGCCTAGTGCAATTCATACAAAATACATTCAAATTTTTATTCTAGTATTCTTATCAGTGTTTGCCTCCAAAACATAGCTAAGGACCCGCAATGGAACGATGTCTTTGAGCTCATTCCAATGAGGGTTAATATGCTATTTTTTGGAGGCCAAAAAAGGATATTTTTAGTGACCCAAGGTTATTGTAAGTATCTTCCATTTGTGTTATGGAAAAGAATTAAGTACACATTATGTGTATGCTAATTTGTAATCGGAATATATAAAATTCTTCTTTTGTCTTGAACAAGTCAAACTTTTACATATGAATATTGTCCGAAACTAAAAAGCTTGTTATCAGAAATCAACCACCCACCAATAGATGAAAATGTCCAAATGATCAGTGGTTTTTTGTAAGAAATGGGATTACATTTTGTCCGTAAATATTAACCCCAGAATTTAGGGAACTCTTAAATTCCTCGATGGCCATTGGTTGTAACAATAGACTTTTGACAGTGCAGTATAAATCATCTTTCTATATAACCGAGGAAGAGACAATACAAACATCCACACTCAGTGTAAAAATATATAAGGCTCAAATAATTAACCCTTTACCTAACATGAAAAGCAGACGACACTTGCAAAAAAAATTCTTGAATAACTAATTTTTTTCATTTTTTGTCTCAAAAACATAGGTTATGACCCCTCGTTGGAACGAGCTGGACGAGCTCGTTCCAACGAGGGGTCATAACCTATGTTTTTGAGACAAAAAATGAAAAAAATAGTGAAAATTAATTGGCGATTTTTGAGAATAGCGCTGGCCGGTTTTGGCCGTTACGTTGGGTAAAGGGTTAAAGTAGTCAGGTCTGGCCTTTTCAGCAGAGCTATTCATTAGCTCATCTACTGCTCGCCATAAAAAAAAAAATAAGGATGGCGAAAACTAGACCTCCTGGCCTCAGAAAATAATGATCACCATAACAGCCTGTTCCTAAAACCCACATTTTCCCGGATATCTGCTTTTTTTCGTGGTCTCTGTAAGACGGCCACACTGCCCTCTCACACCTCCAGGCCCTGCAGAGGCCCGGAGAAGTGGGAGGTATAGTGTATCCGTCTTACAGAGACTACCTTGTTAGCAGCAACAAATGTACAAAGCCCAGTAGGCAGAATTCATTAATAGGAAAAATTCATTTTGCCACTTCTAGCTTTTGTTGGTTTGAGGAAGAGAGCTTTGATGCTTTAAAAGCCGCCATTTTGATTGATACCGTGAAAGTGAAAATTTCCATATCTTTTCAGTGGGGGATTCGATTTCTATCTTTCCGCATATTTTTCGATAATCTATCGTTTAGCGTATAATAAAATACTATTATTGCGGGAGCCAAAGGTTTCTTCTTTCCCCGTGCAACTCCGAGTTGTGAAGAAGTGCTTTTTCACCGTGGCGGTCACGAACAGCCATTCTACAGAAATATTTGACCTTAAATAAATAAATAAATAAATAAATAAATAAATAAATAAATAAATAAATAAATAAATAAATAAATACATGACATGGACCCTTCTGGTCAGTTCATTGCATTGAAGAACCTTTTTATCAAGATATTGCTTGTAGAACAAATTGTTTCACAAGTGTTTGAATGAATCTAGTATATTGTTTTTATTCTTTTGAAGGATGGATGCCTGCGCCTATCTTATACGGACGTCTAATCGATACAACATGCCTTATATGGAACACAAAATGTTCCAAAATCGGGTCATGTGCTATATACGACAACGATGATTTCAGATACAAGCTGCACGGCGGAACATTTGTACTCCGGGGATTTAGCTTATTAATCCAATATTTCGTTCTATGGAAGGTAATAAGGTCGAACTTTTTTGAAACTCAAACTTCAAAACCATCTGAAAAGAATGAACTGAATGAAGCGATGCTTTAGGCGAAGTTCACAAGGCTGGCGATGCTAAAAGCGGTTGCGAGTTTGGGCCCTGCGAATTTCAAATTTATGGTCGAATCCAATCTTGAAACGAATCTCACCCTTCTTGAAATCGTAGATATTGCACTTCGTTTTTTAGCTCACCTGACTTTCAGTCAGGAGAGCTATAGTGATCACTCACCGTCCGTCGTCCGTCGTCCGTCGTCGTCCGTGAACATGGTGTTTGCGTCTTCTCCTCCCAAACCGCTGAACCAATTTAATTGATATTTGAGATAATAGTTTGTTATGACATCGCAATTTGATTTTGTTCAAATCAAGTTGCCTCGCCCGTGGGTAGGGCCACACCCAAAAAGTGTGCTGAAATCTTAAAAAATCTTCTTCTCATGAACCAGCAGTAGCAGAGACTTGATATTTGATGTGCAACTTCCTTTTGAGGTGTAGACTCAGATTTGTTCAAGAGAAGTATGTGGGGCTATACTTAGCGTCGTTACGGGAGGGGCAACATTTTTGGCCCCGCCCAAATTTTCTGTTTTCCGAACCGAGAGGCTGATTTGAACCAAATTTTATGTGAGGGCTTATTGGGTCATATGTACCTAATTTATGCTGATTTTGTTTTTCCCGTAGCCCCATGGGAACCGCAGGAGCTAAAAACAGAAAAAAATTAAAACGCCCATATCTCCAAAACTGCACGGCACCGAGAATTTTTATTTGGTGTGAAGCTTCCTTAGGACCAACAGAAAGAATTGGTAAAAAAAAAATTGCCATCGGTTTTATCATAGGGTACAGTTTCGGGACTTTGAAAAAGTACTGAGTCAGCACTTTTTAACACCGTAGGCAATGCGAAAAACATTAAAAATCTTCTTCTCCAGATTCAGCAGGCAGAATCTTTTGATATTTGGTATGCAACATTGTGGCGTGGATCTGATTCAATTTTGTTCAAATCGGCTCCCTAGATTCATATTTGGGCTCACTATAGAAGCTCGAATTCGAACTTAGTGCATTTCAGGCAAATTTCTTCAAAATCTTCTTCTCCAGATCCTGCAGGCAGAATCTTTTGATATTTGGTATGCAACATTGTGGGGTGGATCGGATTCAAGTTTGTTCAAATCGGCCACCTGGACTCATATTTGGGCTCACTATAGAAGCCCAAATTCGAACTTAGTGCATTAAAGGCAAATTTCTTCAAAAATCTTCTTCTCCAGATCCAGCAGGCAGAATCTTGTGATATTTGGTATGCAACATTGTGGGGTGGATTTGATTCAAGTTTGTTCAAATCGGCCCCCTAGGTTTATATTTGGGCTCAGTATAGGAGCCCAAATTTGAACTTACTGCATTTCAGGCAAATTTCTTTGAAAATCTTCTTCTCCAGATCCAGCAGACAGAATCTTTTGATATTTGGTATGCGATATTGTGGGGTGGATCTGATTCAAGTTTGTTCAAATCGGCTCCTTGGGTTTATATTTGGGCTCAGTATAGGAGCCCAAATTTGAACTTAGTGCATTTCAGGCAAATTTCTTTGAAAATCTTCTTCTCAAGATCCAGCAGGCAGAATCTTTTGATATTGGGTATGCAACATTGTGGTGTGGATCTGATTCAAGTTTGTTCATATTGGCTCCCTGGGTTTATATTTGGGCTCAGTATAGGAGCCCAAATTTGAACTTAGTGCATTTCAGGCAAATTTCTTAAAAAATCTTCTTCTCCAGATCCAGCAGGCAGAATCTTTTGATATTTGGTATGCAACATTGTGGGGTAGATCTGATTCAAATTTGTTCAAATCGGCCCCCTGGGTTTATATTTGGGATCAGTATAGGAGCCCAAATTTGAACTTGGTGCATTTCAGGCAAATTTTTTTGAAAATCTTCTTCTCAAGATCCAGCAGGCAGAATCTTTTGATATTGGGTATGCACCATACTTAGGGGGGTGAGATTCAATTCTGTTCAAGCCAAGTCCCTGGGTTCATATTTGGGCTCACTGTGGGAGCCTAAATTATAACTTAGTTCAAAATGAGGAACTTTCTTTAAAAATCTTCTTTAGATCGAGCTGTCGGAATGTTTTGATATTTGGTATACAGCATCCTTAGGGGGGTGAGATTCAAGTTTGTTCAAGCCATGTCCCTAGGTCCATATTTGGGCTCACTGTGGGAGCTTGAATTGTAACTTTGTTCGAAATGAGGAATTTTCTTAAAAAATCTTCTTCTTCAGATCCAGCAGTCGGAATGATTTGATATGTGGTGAGTAGCATCCTTGGGGGCGGGGGGGGGGGGGGATTCAAGTGTGTTAAAGCCAAGTCCATGGGTCCATATTTGGGCTCCCTGAGGGAGCCCAAATTATAACTTAGTCAATATGAGGAATTTTTCTTTAAAAATCTTCTTCTTCAGATTCAGCAGTTGGAATGTTTTGATATTTGGCATGGAGCAACCTTAGGGGGCCGAGATTCAAGTTTGTTCATGCCAAGTCCCTTGGTTCATATTTGGGCTCACTATGGGAGCCTGAATGACAACTTTTTCTTTAAAAATCTTCTTCAGATCCAGCAGATGAATGCTTTTGATATTTTTTTATGCACCATCCTTAGGGGGGAAAGATTCAAGTTTGTTCAAGCCATGTCCCTAGGTCCATATTTGGGCTGATTGTGGGAGCTCGAATTGTAACTTGGTTCAAAATAAGGAATTTTCTTTAAAAATCTTCTTCTTTAGATCCAGCAGTCGGAATGTTTTGATATTTGGTGTGCAGAATCCTCAGGGGTGTGAGATTCAGGTTTGTTAAAGCCAAGTCCCTGGGTTCATATATGGGCTCCCTGTGGGAGCCCGAATTTTGACTTAGTTCAATATGAGGAATATTCTTTAAAAATCTTTTTTTAGATCCACTGGTCAGAATATTTGGATATTTGGTATATAAGCTTTTCTTAGGAGGAGCGGATGCAACTTGTTGAAATCAATTCTCTGGGTTGATATTTAGACTACCATGTCAGGTGAGCGCCCACAGGCCCCCTGGGACCTCTTGTTTTCACAATCGTCCATATTGTCCAAATCCACTCAAGTATTGTATTCATCGGTGAACAGGTCTGCAAGACGATTAACCCTTTTACTGCCACGCCCACTTTATCCATATATGGAGGACCTCTATGTATGCCTGTATGCGTGGGAGTTTAATAAAATTTATGACATACTTGAAACTCTATCGTCTGATTAATTGTTGGAAAGGGCTTTCTGAGTCCTTCCCAACCATAGATCAGATGTTAGGTTTGATCTGCGTATACCAGAACGAACAGATAATGATCATAAAATAGTTGACTATAGTCGTTTTCGGCCGCTAGTGTTAAATGCGGAATTTCTCAAATCGCAATCAAAGTAGTTTCAGAAGAGGCTCTTTTCTGAACTCTCCTTCTATCATCAGGTCTCCTGTACAGGAGACCTGATAATAGAAAGCGAGTTCAAAAGAAATACTTGGTAGAATTTTGAGAACATCTCGGCGATTCGAACATTTCTGAATTGTAACAACTTGAATCGAATCACTGGGACGGTATCGAATCGAATCGAATTTTGAAGACTCACAATGTCCAAGTAATTTATTGATTTATTGATTGGGGTTTAACGACACTTTCGACAGCCACCTCGTGTCTGATAGTTTTACGGGTGGAGGTAGCCGGAGTACCCGGAGAGAACCACCGAGCAATGGCGAGCAACTGTCAGACTCCCCAACATACTAACTCCACAGGCAGGGTTAGCATTGGTTGAAGATAAGTGCACCATCGACGTGCAGTACGCCTTAGTACACAAAGCACGTGTGCACGTGAAGTGTCTTGCCCAAGGACACACACAACGAGGTTGCCGCAGGTGGGATTCGAACCGAGGACCTATCGGCTTGTAGCCTGCACCCATACCTACTGAGCCACGGCGCCCCAATCCTCATTCTCTTAATTCAGGTTGAATCGTGGTATAAATACAGACCCCAACTCAGGTAGAGTACAGAGGACATGAATCGATGACCCTTGTTGGACTTTTTCCTGTATTTCACCTGCACCTTCGGCGCCCGTAGAATACGGGAAAAACTCCAAAAAGTGTATTCTGTCTGATGATCCCCCTCAGACTGGAGCCCCCGGAAACACCCCTCGAGCACTAGGACAACAGGTCAACTGCTGGTCAACACATATCACTCTATCTATCCCTCACGCAAACAACATGAATTTTGTTTCAACAATTGGTTACATTTTGCAACTTCGTTAGACTCCGTAACTGATTGACAGTATTGCCACAACGTCACACGTTATTTTGTTATTGCCTTTGTTATTACCAGGTATAATAAACTGTCATCGCCCTTGCAAGGGTGAGATGTGGAGATTTGTTTCAAGCGTTAGACATATCATGTTGGCCTTGGACCGAAGCCTAAGGGCACATGATATACCTCGAATGTCCAACAAATATCATCGTGGCTTGTCGGAACTAGGGCGGCAGCTGTATCATCAAAGATTTCACCGGCATATTGCTCCATTGATTCATGGAATAGATGCAAAAGATCCACCGTTTACTTGACATAACAGCCATATCCGGCCCGCAGTAATAAAAACATTATTTTTCTTTTTGACTGCAAAACACAACTTATGGCCTCTCGTTGGAACGAGCTCGTAAGCTATGTTTTGTGGAGAAAAATGAATAATTTTAGCTATTCAAGAATTAAATCGTTCGCCCGTTTTTACTTTGCCCGGTCCATAAAAAATATTCAACAGACCCTGTTCATAATCCATACAATGCTCTTCACGAACCAAGAATGAGACATGACCTATATCCACGACCATAATGCAATACTCAAGGTCACAGACCGTTCATCGCTTCTAACATTTTCCGTCCATAAAATGATTCAACTGGCAGATCTTGTTCATACTTGACACAATGCTTGTCCATGACCCATTCATGTGTCAAGAACTTGATGCAAAGTCTTAACTCCATGGCCAACGTCACAAGCCGTGCATCCCCCAAATTGTGTCTGACCCATAAACATGATTCAAAGACTAATCGGTGTGTCATGAGCATTGAGCACGTTCATAACTCCCATGTCATGGTCAAGGATCATTCGTCAATTCTGACTTTGTCTCGTCCATAAATGATGATTAAATTTTCTGTTCTTCTTTATACTCACACTTGTTTGCTTGTTTGTATACTCATGTTTCCTTACGCCGCAAGGGTGTGTATTGACCTTTGGTCAAGTATCATAAGGTTATAGTCAAGGCCTCATACTGTTCATCCTTTTCAACTTTGTCTGGCCCATAAAAAAATGATTCAGTGGACTCACGGGAGTGCCAGGGTCCTGTTCCTGTCATTGTGAGAGACACCAAAACAAAAATCATTTACAGGCATGTGCGCAATCTGATGTGACTGAAACTTTTACACCTACTCTTGTTTGATAGAGTTTCTCTTCATCGTAGTCACGATTTGCCCCACATCCATTTCCTTCCTGTTTGGCAACCAACTGTCGCTTTTTATTAACTGCCCACTGCAATCTTTATCTACAATATTGTTTTCAGCAGCTATGAAAAGAGTATTGTTTTTGGTGTGAGAATGCAGGGCAGTTTAGAGTGCACAGAACGCTACCACAACATATTTGATTGCGAGAGACAGGGAGATCTTCTTAATAACGATCGAACAAGCAAGGAGCAGCACTTCTACAACTTGTTTAGACGATAATTACCAGTACCATCCTTTTGCCAAAAAAATGGTAACTTGATCAATAAATTTTATCAATTTCGCTCCACTATCTTTACAAAAATAAATATATTTCGAGTTCGATCCTCTCCAAAGACGTCTGTACAGGGTCCATGGACAAGACGCTTATTTCCTATTGCCGAAGTGGGAGCACTGTGACGTCATGTACTGAAGCGTGCCTGGGGTTAAAATCAACCCAAATCAACAGGATTGAGTGAATATGAACCCGATGGGGTTCATATTTACTCGACCAAGTTGATTTGTGTTAATTTTTAAACCAACTGATTTTAGCGAATACTCCTGCCATGCCATGCTGCTAAGATATATATCAGTGTGTGGATGAATGTTTCCATTACGCACAAATTCTGCATACCGTATTGAAATAGTTGAACCTGACCTCAGGTCGAAGATAATGTTGAAAGATGATATTGCAGTCTGGAGAAGATAATGAGCAAGTAAACTGAAACTTTCTTTTGCAGTTTTTTTTCTTCATTAATTCGGAGGGGTATTGTGGCATTAGCTATGTGCATCCGAGTTTGACGGGGCCGAATCAACAAGATCTTTTTACTGTTACCTGCCGCTGACAGAATATGACAATTTTCCGAATTAAAAATTCTATGCAATCACAAAAGGCCAATGGAAGTCTGACCCGTGAATGAAATTTAAACAGATTATCGGATTCCAGGACATTTGAGAATCCTAACATCAGATCGTTACTTCAGAGTTAAGAATGTTCGAAGACGATAAAGATGTAACAGATCTCACGCCGTCACCTAATATTTTTTTAGTCTTGTTGATTGGTTGCATGACTTCTGCACCTCTATTTTTTGTTAACATGATACGATAGAAATAACTATAACCCAGGGAGTGTGTAATGAGCACGTCAAGACCTTTTCAAACGTTACCATAGAAAATAATAAATACTGGAAATCCGATTCTTAAATGTAATTGATTTGACAAAAGGTTGGCAAAGGTATTATTTTCTGTGTCCTCAAATTTGAACTCACACTTGTTTCTTTATCCAAATAGAATATATGATTGAATACAGTCACAGTGGCTATTGCAGTGGGGGTTGAACTAAAATGAAAGAGTTTTTGCAGAAAAGGGGGAGGGGGATGCACTAATTATTTTTTCTAGTTTTTTCATCATATAAATTTTGATATCGTGTGCGTTGGAAAAAGGGTTAACCCTTTGAACACTGATGGTATCTTCCATAATAGTTCAATGACAGCAACTGGAAGAGTTTATGTTCATTATTTAGGGAGTAGACCAATTAATATTTCTAACGTGCAGCCTTGGGTCTGCACGTTGAAAATATTGATTGGTCTACCACACACATGCACTTTAGTCGGGCAGCTAGGTACACCTCCCATGGGACCCCCCAGGACCGAACGAGACCGTTTTTTCAGGTACCTGGACACCTCGAGAGTAGATTTTCAGATGTTATCAAGAAATCATCCTGGCCGGATATGACATCATCCAAGATGGCGCCGATAGGGGTGGGTCAATTTCGCGATTTTACATCACCAATTTTTACGGAGAAACTACATGAGATAAGAAACTGAAATTAACTCATTCGTATTTCTGATACCATTCTCCGTATAATAATATCAAGCAAGTAAATGAAAATCCTAGATGGCCGCCAAAATTTGCCTCAAAATAGACGGAAATCGAGTTTTTCGACACTTTTTTCGCAAACAACTTATACAATCATGATAAAAAATTAGAAAACTGTAAACTTTTAGATGTTAAGTTGATCGAAAATTACTCTCCGATAATACCCAGCGTGAGCATGCACCATCGAAACCGATGTGGAAAACCAGATGGCCGCCAGTGCCACCACCCGTTTTCAATTATTACGCTTTTGTAATGCACAAGTTTACACTATCTCAAATTGCACGATGGTTGCGGAAAAATGTTTGATACAGTGCACAAGAATGTATTTTGGACACTTTTTCTGCGTTTGATAAAACAAGTTTAGTGAGTGAATATTCAAGATGGCCGCCAGAAAAATGCCTCGAAATTGAAGAGAATCAGTAGTACATCATGTACCCGACCGGATGGACTTAGCGGTGGATGTAGGAAGTGACGTCATGCCGCGTGACCCAGTTACGTCATGTTTGGTAGTCCTGGTAGCCCGAGGGAGCGGCCATGTTGTTACATCATCCCCATAGTGGTACGTGGTCTTAGTGCGCATACGCAGCACATGCTGTTAGGATGACACGTGTTTCAGTCGTCCATTTTTTATACTGGAGGCCGCCATCTGGTTTCAATGACAGCTCGTGGTTGCCAAACCCTACAATAGGCCAGGGGTATGATTGGAGGGTGTGTTCGATAGAACAGAAGTAAATCTAATTACCACAAACAACGCGACAATCCCTCCAAACCACCCCAAATTACCGAAACGAACTTTATTTTGTTTAGATTTCCCCATTTTGGTCTTATAATAGTAGCACGGTGTGCTATAGTACAGAGAAGTCTCTTTGGGGTAAGTCCGAGCGAATTGGAGTAGTTTGCTGGTTCGGATACGTCCTATTTATCTAGTTCGGATTCCTTTGAATCCTCGGTTTCTACCTGTTTTGTCTGTAACTGACCCTATTCTGACTATATTAGCTGCCTATCTAGTCTCAGCTGTCTCTGTCCCATCCTCTGACCTCAACAAAGTCTGATAATCACCAGTAGATTGCTTCATTTCCCATAATCTGTGTATATCCATACATAGTTACCTCCCCTGTGTATAACGAACTCCAAAATGATTTCCAAGGCCAAGCGGCAATCGAGCAATAACAAATATTGCTCGAAGACTCGAATCTTATCAAGCGAATAAGCAATCGAGTAGTGACTGGAACAGGTATTGCTCGAATCTAATCTATCAAATGAGCCATAGAGTAATTACTCCTCTTACGACTCTTATCCTCATCTGGGTATTGGAGGGTACCTATGACATGGTGATGTAGTGCTGGGGATAAATTTGAAGGATACCCCTTAGAGGATACTTATCAGAGGATATCTATCTGAAGACAGTTATGGTTCCTAGTGTCTGTTCAGTTCCTTGCATCTAGACCTTCCCATGGCCCCCATGGCCCCATAGCTTCAAAACCGTTACTGCTGACTTGTCCAATATCACCACCGTCTGTCTTATGATTAGCTTCTACCGTAATCGTCCAATCCCGTAGTCCCCTTCCAGCCCTGTACCATTACTACTGACTTGTAGCTCTACTGCACGTTTGCTAACTATCTCAAATTACTCGAACGACTAGAATCCCATCGAGCAAATAAGCCATCGAGTAATTATTCGAACGAGTGTCTCCTCTTACGTTTCTTATCCTCATCTCGATATTGGAGGATACTTATGACATGGTGATGTACTATTTGGAGGGCACCTTTTGAGGATACCTGAAGATAGTTATAGTTCCTGGTACTTGATCGGCTTTGGTTTTTATAGCTGTTAGACCACGACGGTTGACGTACCCATATTCACCATCATCTGTCCTATCATTAGCTTCTATAGCAGTCACCCAAATACTATAGTCTTCTACCCCGGAATCTCACTTTACGGAATCGGCTTGGAATCCCACTTAGAGAATTCCTTCCATAGCATGTTTATATCTATAAATGATAAACAAGGGATTTGAACTATACCATATAAAATGGTACATGTCGGGGAGGGAGGGAGGGGGGGGGGGGCGTGAAGCAATCTTACTGAACCCGTTAAAAGTTTGGCCTAGCGTAGAGGCAATACATAGATAGTCAGCATGACTGTAGCAGTGCTTCAAGTCGAACGTAATAGTTCAAGGCTGCAAGAGTGGTAGAAGACTATGGTAATGGGTGACTGCTGTAGAAGCTAATGATGGGACAGATGATAGTGAATATGGGTAGGTCAACAGTAGTGGTCTTAGAGCTATAAAAATCATTAGCCGACCAGGTACAAGAAACTATAACTATCTTCAAGTAAGTATCGTCTAAAAGGTATCCTCAAAAGGTATCCTCCAAAGGTATCTTCCAGTACTGCATCATCATGTCATAAGTATCCTCCTATATCGAAATGTGGATAAGAGTCGTAAGAGGTGTCATTCGTTCGAGCAATGGCTTATTTGCTCGATGATATTCTAGTCATTCGAGCAATTTGGGATAGTTAGCAAGCCTGCAGTAGTGCTACATGTCAGTAGTAATGGTTAAATGCTGGAAGAGGACTATGGGATTGGGTGAATACAGTAGAAGTTAATCACAAGACAGACGATGGCGATATTGGACAAGTCAGCAGAAGCGGTCTTAGAGCTATAAAGGCCATGGGGAGGTCTAGATGCAAGGAACTTAGCAGACACTAGGAACCATAACTGTCTTCAGATAGATATCTTCTGATAAGTATCCTCTAAAAGGTATCCTGCAAAGGTATTCTCCAGTACTACATCACCATGTCATAGGTATCCTCCAATACCCAGATGAGGATAAGAGGAGTCACGCGTTCGAGTAAATCCTCTGTCTTATTTTCTCGACTAGTTTTGAGCCGTTCGAGCAATGCCTGTTCCAGTCGCTACTCGATAGCTTATTCGCTGGATAAGATTCGAGCCATTCGAGCAATCTGTTCCTGCTCGATTGCCGCTTTGCCTTGGGAATCATATTGGACTTCGCTATACACAAGAGAGATAACTATGTATGGATGTGCACATATTATGGGAAATGAAGCAATCTGACTGGTGATTATAAGACTTGGTTGAGGTCAGAGGGTGGAACAGAAACAGCTGAGACTAGGTAGTCAGCTAATCCCTTATAAAAAAGTACCATGGTAAACCATGGTAAATCCCAAAATACCCTGGTAATACCATGGTATTACCATGGTATTACCAGGGTATTTTGGGATTTACCATGGTTTACCATGGTACTTTTTTATAAGGGATATAGTCAGAATAGGGTCATTTACAGACTAAAAAGATAGAAACCGAGGATTCCAAAGAAATTCGAACTAAATGTCCATTACATAAGCGGGATTATTGGAAACGGGTGGTCGCCTTGGCGGCCATCTTGTTTTCCGCATCGACTTTCGATGGTGCATGTTCACGCTGGATAATATCGTAGAATAATTTGCGATCAATTAACATCTAAAAGTTTACAGGTTTCTAATGTTTTATAACGATTCTATAAGTTTTTTGCGAAAAAGTGTCGAAAAACTTGATTTTTTTTCTATTTCGAGGCATTTTTCTGGCGGCCATCTTGGATATTCAGTTATTTGATTGGTTTATCATACGCAGAAAAAAGTGTCCCAAATACTATGCAGTTAATTCCTGTGCCCTGTATCAAACATGTTTTCCGCATCCATCGTACAACCTGAGATAGTGTAAACTTGTCCATTACATAAGCGGGACAACTGAAAACGGGTGGTCGCACTGGCGGACATCTTGTTTTCCACATCGGCTTTCGATGATGGTGCATTTTCACGCTGGATATTATCGGAGAATAACTTGCGATAAATTTAACATCTAAAAGTTTACAGGTTTCAAATTTTTTATCATGATTGTATAAGTTTTTTGCGAAAAAAGTGTCGAAAAACTCGATTTCCGTCTATTTTGAGGCATCTTTTGGCGACCATCTAGGATTTTCACTTACTTGCTTGATATTATTATACGGGAAATGGTATCAGAAATACGAATGAGTTAATTCCCGTTCCTTATCTCATATAGGTTTTCCGTAATGGAGAAAAATTAGTGATGGTATAAAATCGCGAAATTGAACCACCCTCAAAAGAGCCATCTTGGATTACGTCATATCCAGCCAGGACGATTTCTTGTTTACATCTGAAAATCTACTCTCAAGATGTCCAGGCACATGAAAAACCTGTCTCGTTCGGTCCTGGGGGAGTCCCATAGGGGGTGTACCTAGCTGCCCGACTACTTAGCATCCATCATATTTAATTAAATTATGACGTATGATGTTCCTGGGCGTAAAAAAGGCCGGTCGTGTTCAAAGGGTTAAGACATGTGTGACGAAACATTTGAAAACGTATTTCTGACTTTGGTTCGACGCAATTTTAAAACTTCAGCTGGGCGCAGCTTTATATTTTACAACTTATACAATGTCCAGAGTTAATGTGTCAAATTTGAAAACCAAAAACAGGTGATGTTTGGCTCTATGTAACCAAATTTGGTTCCCTACCAGGATAAACTGAAGAACCAGTTTTAGTTCCTGGAGGAACCAACATTTCTCTCTGTGTGATTGAAAGGGTAAAACATGTTAGCATTATTTTTATTCTGTGGTAACCAATACATATGTTGCACCACCTTTTGATTCCGTAACTACTTTTGTTAAAACAAACGCCAGATTTAAATTTGTTGCAGCCTACGACTTTTGTTAGAAAATATTGTTGCAATCCTGGCTCTGATTGTGACAAAAGTGGTTCATGTTTGCAAACAATTGTGCAGAGTGATGTGTTGTGACAAAAGTGGTGTGTTGTGACAAAAGTGGTCGTTGAAAGAAAATTGACGAACACACGCGTAATGTTATAATGCACCATAAACTGACGTTTGTCTGTCTGACACATACTTTTCCGCAACTGTTCAGAACTCCCAAAAATGTTTCAATGTAAGGACGCTCATACTGTACTGGCATCAAATGGAACGGTTCTTCGAAACACGTTACCTGCCTTATCACCACGAAAACATGAAGAGCAGCTCCATGCACTGCTGTACTCAGGCGTGTATCCAGGAATCTATATTGGTGGCAACTGGATCATTTTTTTTTGGGGGGGGGGGGGGGGGAGGAGGGGTTCTTGAGTTGGAAAACGGTATCGAGGTGGTTTCTCTCTCGCGTAGGTGGGGGCGGGGGCATGTTTTAAAAAGATTTCTCTGTGGAGGTCCAGCCAATCTTGAGCCTTCCCGGAGGAAATGTTTTAAAAATGCCCCAAATGGCGCTATTTTCAGGTTCGAAAGAACGTCAAGCGTGGTATATCATCTGTTCATTAATTGACGCTCCATGCAGATCACGGAATTTAGGATTTTTAGAGTGACTTTTTGGAATTTTCCGTGAGGGGAAGGCTCCCCAGGGCCCCCATGACTACGCCACTGGTTGTTTTGTGTACTAAATGACATCTGGTGGCGCGGTGTTTCATTAGCCAGTATATTGAATTTCACATTGAAAGGTTGACGGTTAGATTCTCACCCTCGTAGTAATCGTTATGTCCTTAGGAAAGGCAATACCGAAAGGTGAAAGTTTCATTATACCCCAATAAATAAACAAACAAACAAACAAACAAACAAACAAACTAGGTGACATCATAAAACGTGTAACCTATGGGAGGTATCTCAACTCGATATTTTATCCATGGACCGACCCGCGCATTTAAAAATAAGAGCCAGACTTGGAACCTTCTTGGGAAATCTAGAAGCAAGATTTTCTTCTTAACCGGTAGAGTTCTAAATTATTGTTGAAAGTCAAAATTGTTTCATGTGTTTTGCCTTGTTACAATTTATGGGAGAGTGACGAATGTCGCAAAAAACACTATCGTCCACATAGATTATCTGGATATAAAACAAGAAAATTTGTCACTTCTTTTATCAATAAATATTGAGAGGGTAAGGAGGAGACTGTCAGAGGTAAGTAGATGATAAATCGTAGGGATGCATGCAACAGGCATGCCATTCAAAGCTTTTAGAAGGCCGCTTGACAATAGTCATTCTGTCATCAGCAGACTTGTCCGAAAACATCAACAAGCCAATGATGTTAAGGGCCGACCAAGGCCTGGACAGCCCCAAAATAGCTCTTCTCGGAAAGATCGGAGTCTGACACGCCTCGTTAGGCGTGAACCCTTTGCTTCAAGTGGGGTTTTCAAACGCCTTTGGCTCCCCACAGGCGTTTGTGCAACAGAACTATCCGAAACCGTCTCAAAGCACTGGATATGGGGTTCAGAAGGGCCATCAAGCGTCCAGCTCTGTCAGATCAGCATTGCGACGTTTGGAGTGGTGTATTGCACGACAATATTGGAATCCCAGGACGTGGAGGAGAGTCCATTGGTCAGTCGAGAGTAAGTGCTTGCTTCTCGTCACAGATGGTCGCATGAGAGTGTGGGACATATAAATACTACTTACGTGCCCAGGAACATCAGACCTTCTGTTCCTAATGGTGGAGGAACATTAATGATCTGGGGATACCTCTCTCATGATTGTAAACTTGATATGGTGACTGTACGTGGGAATCTTAATGGTCCTCAGTACATCCGGGATATTCTCAATACGGTTATCGTGCCTCATTTTGACAACGTAAGGCCACATAGTTCCCATGCTGTGAGAGCATTCCTTCAGAGCAATGCTATTACAACACTACCTTTTCCTGCAATGAACCCTGATTTGAATCCCTTAGAACACATCTGGGACTTTATTGGACGTCTTGTGCAAGCAAGGGATTCGCCTGTACGGAATTTGGCCGATTTTGGAAGCTGCATTGCATAAGGAGTGGCAGAAGTTGCCTTTGGGCCGTATCAGAAGGCACCCTTGTAGCATTAGGATGGTCCAGGCTGTCATCCGGGCACGTGGTGGATTCACACGCTACTGACGTCAGACACTGCTATTGTGTTCAGGAGATCACAATTTTCATTTTTATCAGTAATTACCGGCCTTGTTTCGTCATAGACCGTTCCAGCACCATACTTGTCGAGAGAACACTTTTCCCATCAAAAATATTAGTGACAGATATGTGTAATTAGCGCCATTAAAATAGTGCATATATTCATCATTGAGTTGATTTTCATTTGTCAATAGACCATTCTTTCCGTAAACAATTACTTTTGGCTATCTGAAAAATAGCATGAGAGTAATGACAGTTTCTTTTAGCCCTTTACCCAACGTAACGGCAAAAACCGGCCAGCGCTATTCTAAAAAATCGCCAATGAATTTTCATGATATTTTTATTTTTTGTCTCAAAAACACAGGTAGAGCTCGTTCCAAAGAGGGGTCATAACCTATGTTTTTGAGACAAAAAATGAAAAAGATTAGTTATTCAAAAATTTTGTGTTTTTCATGTTAGTTAAAGGGTTAACACCACTGCGAAAAACAAGGGGTGCTTAATTAAGTTCCAGACGTACATGAAGTACATTTATAGAACTCGAATTAAATTGCAGCACCTCCACACCAGCATAAAGCACAGACATGAGCTTCAAGGACTCTACTATTTGAATGCAGCAGTATTACCTTTGCATTTAATTACATTCTTTCTAGGTGTAATTAAAGTTGTTTCTCATTTCCCTGAATTTTTGTTATCACCACAATAAACCTCAGTTTTCACAGTAGTTCCAACTCAAATCTTGGCTTCCTCAGTGACCAATGGGGGAGGTGGGGTCTTACGATTACCAGCTAACTTAGAAGCCTGTATTTAAGATTCAAGGGGGCAAATCAGAAATCACACTAGCTACTAACTAGGTCTGTCTCTGAATATGAGCATGATCATAGAATGAACATTCAGGTAGTTATTTTATCTGGGGGTTTTTTTTAAGACAAAACGAAACGAAATAAATAAAAAGCTAAAAACAAGTGATGCGGGGAGAGCAGTGATTGGCACCAGTTCAGTTATTGAACCTAAAAACATCAACACTCCTAGGTGACATTAATCAATGAATGCAGGGACGTACTGTGCCAAGAAAAAATACCGGGAAATGCACCAAGGAGATCTGAGACCCGGAGATAATTTTGATTTTTCGAACTGAACGAAAGCGGCCTTCTTGCATCTGAGCGATCAATGGCAGTCCACATAGAGGAGAAATCGATGGCATTCTCATCTTCATGGATCATTCGGCAAAAATGGTTCTACAAGAGGAGGGGGACCCACCGGTAGATCATAGTTCGATCCTTTCGGAGAAAATTTTGATTTTTGAAGTTGAATGAATGCTGTTTCCTTTCATCTGAGCGACCAGTGGCAGGCAAGACTTCTGGTACATGGCCATACTTCTGCCAATGGCAGTCCACATCGAGAACATTTCAATATGCCGGCAGTCTATGCAATCAGAGCCACTTCGCCTTTTAGACATTTTCGCGAAATTTCATGCACTAGCAGGTGTTGTGTTGCATAAGTTTTGGGAACCCAATAGTGGGCCCACCGGGAATTTTCCCGGTTTACCATACGGCCAGTCCGCCTCTGAGTGAATGCATATGTAAAAAGCGAAATACACATATCTTTCGATTTGTTTCAACAGCAAGAAATATCTAGTTTCACTATTGAAGAGCTAAACCTACCTCATCTTCTGTATATTTTAACAGTGGGACATGTCGAATGCTATGATTATCCACTTACCTAACCGACCATCGCTATTCACAAACCGCTCGAAACTGAGAATCTCTACGCTTTCCGTGAGTCATGAGCTATATTTTGGAGATAAAAAATGAAAATATAATACATGTACACTGTAAAACTGGAATGACGCGTCTTCTACGGGGTATGGACAATCTGTAGATTTCGGAACGAGGCTTCCACTGGGTATGGGAAATTTGTCAGTGGCTGGGCGGACGTATCGTTGGTTTCAATGAATATGGTCTCATACCACGTATCTATCAACCAATCAAATCAAAAAATTCACTTTAGTCAATAGATAACCCCTTTTCTCTGATCCACACATCAGTTGATGCCTGGACATCCATTGGTGTTGGTTGACCTTAGTTGTGCCAAAATGGGAAAAACACAAAAAGAACATAAATAACTAACCGAAAACTGTTTGAGTGGGATTATCTTGTCATGGCTTTATTTACTATAAACGTATTTATGTACCCGCCTTTCAAGAATGTGGATAAGCCGACAGGGTTGAACTAGCTGTTATAATTAGCATTATACATTTAACACCTACCAACCTCACCCCCCCCCCCCCCCCCTTGTTGCAAATA
Source organism: Pictodentalium vernedei (assembly GCA_031216915.1). Taxonomy (NCBI): domain Eukaryota; kingdom Metazoa; phylum Mollusca; class Scaphopoda; order Dentaliida; family Dentaliidae; genus Pictodentalium; species Pictodentalium vernedei. Next base: position 153,095,381 of record CM062293.1, read on the forward strand.
CGCCTAACACCTACTTCCTGGTGTAATGTTCACTCTCCCACAGTCTGCCTCTCAGTCGAGCCTAACCCATCCACACGACCAGGAAATCCACAGGTTGCACAACAGATACTGGTTTGTCGTTAGCCAAACGGTAACAAGAATTAGATAATTTCAATGAAACATATATTGCTAAATATTCACAAAATGATCAATCTCTATCGAGAGTTTATTTCCGTCCTTGCGAAACGATCGTGTCCACGTGTATAATTATTCGTCGATCAACTTTCAGTTTAGCGAACTACTTTCGCTGCCGCTATTCGAGAATAAACCATAATATCTGTCCAGCGACCATTTATATACCGTGCTGGTGACCTCATCGCCGTGCATACACGGGAACATGGATTATAAACAAACGGGTAGCATCCTCATCGCGCAAGGCGAAACTGTCTGGTCGAAGTGTGGGTTGACGCAATACGCAGAACATTACACTGGTTAAGTTGTCCTTGATAATTTAACTGCTGACGTTATGGTCCTGCTAAATTGGAACGGATGGCGGTAGTACAAAATGGTGATGATGATCACTTGTTTACCTTTTTTGCAAACGAGAAAGGAGATTGTAAGTATCTTAGTGTTTTTCGCTCCTACCATTGGCAAAATTCCGAAAATATTCCGTGCTGTACACTCTGGTTCGCTATTGAAAAAGCGATTCGTCTAAGATAACAAGAAGATTCACATGTTTGCCGATTGTGGATAGCCTTCAGTTTTCGATGCTGTACACTCTGGTTCGCTATTGAAAAAGCGATTCGTCTAAGATAACAAGAAGATGTCAACATTCACATGTTTGCCGATTGTGGATAGCCTCCAGTTTACGATGCATTTTTCGTCACCGAAGGGAGTAAATAAAAAATGGAAGTGTCAATGACACTGTAGCCCAACTTGACAAACTTGAACCTGGTAAGTTACTTCAACATAACAGTACAGTGTGTGCAAAACATCAGAGCAATCCATGCATTTTAAATGTAAACTGTAAGGCTGGCTAAAGGAAGAATGTTGATTCTCAAATGCAGTAAGTTTAAAGGTCATTGTAAACGGAAACTTTTTTCACAGAAATGAAAGCTAATCGATAGCTCTTACCTAGAGGTCTCGCCAAGTTAAACAAAATCTATGATAAATGTGCCCTGTAGGCCCTGTCAAAGAAGACTGTTCAATTCAAAGGTTCTTGCTAACAGAAACAGTTTTTGATGGAAATGAAAAGAAAATCTATAGCTCCTGGCTTGTTTGCCCTGAATAAGCCTATCAAGTTTTTAAACAACCCGATAATGAATGCGCCCTCTGATGTCAAAGGAAGATGTTAATAAACAAATGCACTAAGTCTGAAGGTCATTGCTAGTGGCAATGTTTTTTTTTGCTGGAAATTCATAAATATGCCATGTAGAGAGTGCAAAAGGGATAAGTTGTTGCACAAATGCACTAAGTTCAAAAACTGGCGCTAACGACCATAATTTTCGATGGAAATGAAAGAAAATCAATAGTTCCCATCTAGAGATCACCCCGAACACGTATATCAAGTGTTAAAGCGATCTGATCATAACTGCGCCTTGTAGGGCATGCTAGAGGAATATATTGGTGCCTGACTAAATTAAGTTCGAAGGTTGTTCCCAAGTTAATGCCAACGGTAACGTTTTTTTGACGGAAATGGAAGAAAATCGATAGCCCCCATCTAGAGGTCACCCTGAACAAACATACCAGGTTTCGAAACAATCCGATCATAAATGTGCCCTGTAGTGTGTGCCAAAGGGAAATCTCGAGGCCTGACTAAATGAAGTTCAAAGATCGTTGCCAGCTGCAACATTTTTGGATGGGAATGGCAGAAAATCGATAGAGCCCATCTAGAGGTCATCCCAAACAAGCATACCCAGTTTCAAAGCGATCCGTTCATAAATGCGACCTGTGCAGAGTGTCGAAGGAAATTGTGGCGGAACGTACGTACGCCGACGGACGAGAAGTGACAGCAAGTTGAGCTAAAAAATCAATCCTTGGAAAGTTAGATGAGTATACTATTGAGACAAGTGCAAGTCTGTGATTCAAAAGGCGTATTATCATGTATAAACTGCAAGGAAACAGTTCACAGTACAAACTCCTGACGGTAGTGGTCCACGCTGACGCTGGTTGTGATCCACACTGTCATCGGTAGTGGTCCAAACTGATGTTATGTCTGTGCGACGCGTAGCCTTTCGTAAATGCGTTGTGGTGTTTCTAACATCGCGATAATCCTGTATACACATGCTAAAATTGCATTTCAGTTAAGCAATGTAAATAAATTACAGTTCATCTTGTCATCAAATAATATGAGGGCCAAATCGATAACCTCTTCATCACTATTGATGTGTTTATGAGCATGTTGGTCTATTGAAACGTAAGATAATTCACATATTTCGCCTTTTGGTCCCTCTCTTTCTCCCTAAGATTATGATAGATTGATATGTCACAACACAGTATTATACATCCTGTTCGTTGCATGCTGACGAGGACGGAACGCAATTCAAACAAAGCGTACGGTAACTATACTTAATCCAGATGCATCATGTCACGAGTAAGAATATTTATATGACTGTATTTACCACATGATCATGGAACTATTAGGCTCCCGTCCTTAGAATGAATTAGCATTAGCGGTCCATGTACAATTATCTCATCAAGAACTTCGTACGACCATATTGTTGTCCGTTTAATTAACAAATATATCAGTCGTACCCGAAGAATTTCCATTCACACTTCATATTTTTTCATCTTTATCAAGATAAAATAATCTGTTATTTGGGGACGGTAACGCATGCGTGACACAACGTAGGTGTATGTCGGGGGGGGGGGGGGGGGTTAAAGTATCGCTGTGGGGTGGGAGGGGGTACCCAGGTATCAAAAACGCGTTTTGTCCAGATCATGCAATATTTTTTATCCTTTATTATGGTGTATTTTTGTCTCAGAACAGCTTCACTATGTGCTGCATCTATTTACATACCAACCATAAGACATTTCTGAGTTGTATATGCATCCGGTGATGTGAAGCTTGGATGTTTATCTCTGGAACTCAAGTGGAGGCAGGGTGGGCTATCGTGTGAACAACGAAAAAGATAATGTATGGATTTTTTCCAAATTATTCTAATTTTGAGAACAACACATGGGTATTCACCATTTTCCAACCAGTTTCCACATTCAAATTCATGTAATACACAGATTGCGAACATTGAAGATATTCCCGTTGTGTGCTGTTGTGCGGCTAAAATTCAATAGAGAATGTTACGTTACATTAACACCGTAAATCTGACAAAAGCAAAAAACAGTAAACAACAAAACACAGTGTAACATATATCAAAATTGCAATAGACATTGAGTAATGTACGGATTTGACAGTAAGCTTGTAGCTAATTCGGGTCATCTCCCAGAAGGCTGAGACGTCATAATTTCATTAAGTAGGATGGCTGCTGAGTGAATGTGTGGGGTAGACCAATTAATATTTTCAACGTGCAGCCCCACAACTGCACGTTGAAAATATTAATTGGTCTAACCCCAAATAATGAATGTGGACTCTTCTAATTGCTGCCATTGAACTGACATGGAAGAAACCATCAGGGTTGAAAGGATTAAGGTGACCCTGGTAGATATCTTTCCGTAAAATTGCTTAAAGCAATCTGGACACTCAACTTCTTTGACATCGACATGTGTCTTCAATGACTTCATATGTATTTTTAAGATCGATGTGTGTTTAAACTTTTTTCCACACGTCTGACAAATGGATGGAGCATGGCTAGCCTCTGCATGTTATCTTTCTAACACCGAATAAACTGACACCAGTTGCATGCCTGTTTTGTTTACGAGCGCAAAGCATGTTGTACCCATATTTTCCGTTTGTAACCTTACATACCCAATAGTGGTGCCCAAACTGGGTCTACAATATATACAACCATGTATTAGCTACAATCGCAAAATCCAAATGTGTCCAAGACATATAGAGTAAGGACAGACTCCCCATTCTTTGTGCGTATTCTTTTGCAGATGATCTTTGTCCATTAATCCTTTTACTGCCACGTACACTTTAGCCATATGTGGAGAACCTCTATGTACATCTGTATGCGAGAAAGTTTAATAGAATTTATGACATACCTGAAACACTATCATCTGATTAATTGTTGGAAAGGGCTGTCTGAGCCCTTTCCAACAATTAATCAGATGGTAGGTTTGCTCTACGCATACCAGAACGTACAGATAATCATCATAAAATCGATGACAGTAGTCGTTTTCGTCAGTGTAAGTGTTAAAGATGGAAATAGATCACGGATCGCAAACTAAATGACAGCACTATACTTGTTACCGGGAGCATTTGGACCACTGCCATCATCAATGTGAACCACTACTGACATCAGCGTGTATCCAAAACGTCACCGATTTGGACCGATAAAACTGTTGTCTGTCTTGTTGCTCTGAACAGTGATGCTTAAAGATCACACGAGATGCGGTACAATACTACTATTACGTTGTGCGACCAATTCTGTTAGATAGTTGTAGAATTTCCGCGTAATTTAGGCTTTTTGAAAGATAATATTCGATGGAAGATGAATTGATGGGTAGTTACAGAAATCATTCTATGACATGAATCTCAACGTGTATATTATTTGAATAATTCAGACTGCATTGTCGTTTGTGAATAACTGAACAGCAGCATGGTATTTCTAATCACAGCATGCATCACGGTATTTCATGGAAAATCGAGTATATTGCCCGGAAATGCGACAAACACGCATCCCGTTTCCGCCATCACCTTGTACTACCATCATCAGTTCCGATTCAGCAGGATCATACCGTCACCAGTTAAATTATCAAGGACCAGTTAACCAGGGATGAAAACCTACTTCATTGAAGCAGATAGTCAACATTTTTTCTCGCTTGAATCAGTGAAGAAATTATTTATACTAAACTAACCCTCAGCCACTGCATCTCTAGAAACAGAGATACACTATTTGCATGGAACATGTTACGTTCCCTGGGCTTATGACCAAGATACTGACCCGGGGTGACGTTGTCCGTTTGCCAGGGAAACCAAGCAGGCTATCACTACCAAGCTGCTTAAAGAAACTTGAACAGCTGTTGTACTGCTAATCGTGATTTAGCCGTCGTTTATCGTATATATTCTGGCATTTTGTTGAAAAGAGTTGTCCCCTCGTTCAATAATCAACGGATCTCTGTCATAATTTTTCAAAACTGAAACCTTGAACAGCACATATGGAGAAAATAAAAACGCAAGAGTAACTAATTTCACACTTGAGGAACGACTGACAGTGATTGATAGACCTATTTTTAAAGAAAGAATTGAGATGAGAGAAACTAAAAAAAAATCACCCAAGATTTCAATGTCTTAAAATGATGCATTGAAGAAGGTAGTTAATGAAATGAAAGATCAGTTCCCAGAAAAAAGCAAGTAAACCGATAGATTATCGAGAATTATGGCGACGTATGAAACAACAGGCCAAAAAACCTATGTCGCGAGGACGAGAGACACCCAAGCAACTGCGTAGGTCCGTCGCAAACGACAGTTTTGGACGAAGTCGGACAGAAAATTTTGATCTTTTGCCTTTTGTATTCGTTTTATTTTTTCCTTATTTGCTTTTCCCAAACAACCCTTTATAATTGATTCCGTGGTTACTTTCAAAACATGTAAAAAAAACCAACAAATAGTCCGTTAATATCGCTGAGAGTTGAATACTATGCTGGGAGTGGAATACCATTTTCGGCGAGTGTGAGTTGGAATATAATTTGTTTTTGGGGTAGAGAAACGAACGAAAATAAAATGAAAGGGATTAGCCAGTATTCGTATTTATGGGGTTGGGGTGGGTGGGGGTGGGGGGGGTAGGGCTGATATAGCATTACTTATCAGAGGGTGGGAGATGCATGTGTGCATTGATGTTATTTGGATGTATCGCTCTTTTTGTGATGTATAATGGTGGGATAGGGAAGACATCCAGGGGCATGTCATGTGGTAGTCTTCAGTGAACCTCTGTGGTCTATAATGGCGCGAAAGATTTACAAGGGCATGGGGGAAGTCTTCAATGAACCTCAAATATTAAATTTTATTGAAAAGTGAGTTAACGGTACTCTGAAGGGCAGAATTTGTTAGAACTCAGAACCTGGTGTATCGGAATCTATCACACACTGCTACTGAACAAAAGACCACGTGCATACCTAGCGAGATGAAATCTCGAAATTTCGAGATAAAAAGTCGAAATTTCGAGATAAAAAGTCAAAATTTCGAGATTTTATGTCGAAATTTCGTGATAAAAAGTCGAAATTTCGAGATAAAAAGTCGAAATTTCGAGTTAAAAAGTCGAAATTTCGACTTTCTGGGTCTGGAAATTATTTTTTTATCATGTCCCTAATACGCTTCCATAGCAAACAGCTCCACCTAGCAATCAAAAAATTGGAATAATCAGAGAATCTTACACTTACCTTGATGAAAATAAGTTTTGAATTACTACACCAAGCTTTAAATCGACATTACAAGGAATATACAACATGTATAATGAGAACATATAATCAAAGAGATATCACATTGCTCGAAAATGTAAACCGCAGGCAACAACAAAATTCCAATATTAAAAAAATCGTATCCATACAAATTGAAACAACCGAAGCAACCTACCTTGAAGTACAGAAAACTAAGGGGCGACATGATAGATTTTTTTTTAAATTAACACATAGATTCTACATATGATGAACAAACGTTCAAAGACCCGTTGGGTTATAGCTCTAATAAACATAGAAGGTGACACCCTACAAACTTGCAAAGATGCACAGTAACACAGAAATAAAAAAAGAATGTTGCCTTGACAAGAGCAGGCAACGTACGGAACAACCTCCCAGAAGCTATAATGAATTGTAAAACAGCGCTCACCTGTTGAGAAAAGCCTATATCTGTTCTGGCTGGATTTTAAAGCGGACTATAAAATGAACATTAGGCTGACTATAAAATCAAACATTACACCCTAAAATCGATTGGTTTAAAAATAAACCCAAATCAACTGGGTTGAGTGAATATGAACCCAACTGGGTTCATATTCACTCAACCCAGTTGATTTGGGTTGATTTTTAACCCAGCTGATTTTAGAGTGTGAGCATTAACTTAGATACTGATACAAAAAGACGATAGTGCCTGCGTCCACAGATGATCACAAAGTATCCTAAAATATGGACAGAATCTATTGTTTGAAAAGCACATACTTCCAACAATTTTTTCTGCATCTACATCATGCATTCATTGATGAGATTGGCATAGTATTGGTGGGTGAAGGAAATGAACATCCAATCACTCCTTAATATTTCGGCTTCCACGATGGCCTTAATCTATTACAACGCCAAAGACTCATTCAACAAACAAACCACAGTACTCAGCGAGTGATAAGGGCCCAACATATTTATTCAAAGCAAGTTTATCGAAGTCAAATGAGCCATCTTTCAAGACATGGCACTATTCGAAGATACCCCAATTCATTGACGGCTTAGAGGTATTGGGGGATTCCCAAAGTTGAATCCAACTGCCTCTTCCTACCAAGTTCTAATCGACTGCACCTCCCCCAATGCGGAGTTATAACGGACTGAACCTCCGTCCTGGATCTATGCTATGTGGTTTGGATATGGTGAGGAACATAGACTGAGAGATCAGAAGCTTTCAAACACTCGCGTTTAGCTTGGACCCTGATTCCCTTCTACATATGTAGATGTTTCACACAGCATTTGTCCGTCCAACTTATTTGTCTCCCTTTTGACATCTAAGGGTTGGGATCTTCCTTTTTCTCGTGTGCATTTTTGCGGCAATATTCGCAGGCTAGTTCTCTGATGGGGGCCAATACTCCGTAGTCAATCAGTCCCCCATCTCACCCAGTTCGCGAATATTCTGACTTGCTACTGATTCAACACACTTGTCACATTGGAGCGTATTGGCCTTGTCACGTCACAGTGGCCTGCACGCTAACACAATACGCGCTGTGAACAAGCCTAAAAATAAGCAGACTATCATCTACAAAATGAGGTCCCCAGGGGGTGGATTTGGGGATGCTACCCTGCATAGCAGGGTAGCATCACAAAATTTACCCTCTGTGAACCTCAGTCTGAATCAAGGTCTTAAGCGAAAACAGAAAGATGTACCTAGAGGATAAATTAGCCCACTGTATAGGGTAGCATCGGCAAATTCACCCTCCGGAAACCCGTTTGCAAATGACAGGTTGCTTATATTCAGGCTTGGCTCTGAAGCAATCTTAATGTCGAATCCGGTAGCATACTATTGAATTTTATCCCTACCGGCAAGAAGGCTTTTGTTCCCTCCCTCCCTTATTTTCCAGGGATTCTACTGCCCTCTTTGGGAAAGGGCCCAGAACCAAGGCAATTGGAAAAAATTGCGTGATAAAGGCTCTAGTTGGGAATTTAATTGGGAGAAGAAACGCACAAAGAATAAAAAAATGTTATCTTTATATTGCACAAAGAACATTAATACAGAAGCTTTTGAAATGTTTTCATTTTGCCACACTTTGTGACGGTCTACAATTCTCAAGATTTACAGGTGCATCTAGGAAAGTCTTGGCTGCCCAAATAGGCAGCCAAGACTTGCCGAGAAACAACTGAAAAGGTTCTTGGGGTGTAACTTGCAAATGTATCAAAAAACCACCTGTTGCAATAAAAAGTGATTAACGTCAAAATAAGGACTTCAAGAGTTGACAACGAATTAAATTTTTTATTTGAATGGGGATTGAGATTGGGAATTGTTTAGTATGATTTGGGAAAAATCATGCCAAAGTGCCTGCTCTGTCTGTGTTGTTGAAGAATAGACCAACCTGCATTCCAGTACTCTATAAGTAGAGTCTAAAATGTATCTCAGCTGACATTTATTTTACTTTATCTTCCACGGGTAAGAAATACTAGTCTGGACAGTGCATGCACACTTACGGACACACAGCAGTTCGGTGCTGCATAGGACTTGAAGGGTATAACTATCTTCCACTCCACAAGTTAAGGCGAGTGCCAATCCCCCACACCGACAGGCACATGTTTCCGTAAAATTCATAAAAGATTTATAAACGCCCCGTTAATGCATAACACAGACTCCTATGACTGCAAGCATACCTTTGTTTCTACCTTCCACTTCTCTCGTTAACCCTTTGAACACTGGTGGTATCTTCCATGCCAGTTAAATGGCAGAAATTGGAAGATTCCATATCCATTATTTGGGGATAGAGCAATTAATATTTTCAACGTGCAGCCTTCTAATTGACCTACCACACACGTTCACTTGGTAGCCATCCTACTTAATGAAATTATGACGTATCGTATTGCTGGACCGCAAAAGCGGTCTCTCGTCTTGAAAGAGTTAATAAGACACACTTAGAGGAAGTTGTTCAGTTGGAGATAGACAAACAATATCAAAATCACAATAAAGATACAATGTAGATATCCGTTGTTTGAAAGCTAAAATTACGTTACCACACGTTACTTTTTAAATGAATACTAAGAATATATGCACTTATATTCCATGCTTTACCCATATTTTGTCGTTAAAATATGGCTAATGCATGGAATATTCTTAAAATAACAAACGATAATATTTTGGTAACGAACAGTGGGTATCAACGACATTATAAAAATGTGTTACCAATGCGGGTGAATGTTAATTCAATATTTCATTTATACGTGTGCAGTCATTTTTACGCCACGAAATTAATTTATATCCACGCTTTCCTCCAGAAAGCAGTTGTCAATTTTCTGAATATTTATATAATATTCATTGCACGCCAATGCTTTTATTTTCATAAAATACAGTTTTTTCTGCAAAAACCGAAGCGAACAATAATTTTTTTGTATTGTCCTTGAACAATACGGATCACTTCCGCGGACTATTTAACTGTTTCTTTTTTACGTTTTGGCTATTTTTGGCAATAATATGTGTTTTAATAATGTTTTAGTAAACTGTAGGCGGTAATCAGATTTAAACTAGATACTGTGACCGGTAATCAAATTTAAAATACTTGTAGAACAAAGGTTTTAAAACCCTCATCCTACTCGTGGTTTAAATCTGATTACCGGTCACAGTATCTATTTAATCTATATATTATTGCGTTTATTGCGTTCCCTGAAGGCGACGTTCAAGACGACGTCATGCGCCGAAACGCAACGTCATTTAGGAAATTACTGGAAAAATTCATCGTGTGGACCTGAAAATATTATTTTTCACTCGCGCAAGCGCTCTTGAAAAATAAAACTTTCAGGTCCACACTCGTGAGATAATGATAATTCCAGATACTAACTAAAAGAGGAGATTTTCCTTGTTATTATATGCTACGAGACATTTTATTGCACAATATTCAGCCAATTCGACGAGAAATGCGTACGTTTCAAAACAATAACAAAGATCAGCTGATCGTTCCTTCAAGGCGACGTAATGCGGCGTAGCGTGACGTCCTTTAGGAAGCTACCGAGGAACATTTCTCGATATCTATCGAGTCGATAGATATCAAGAAATATCTTTCAGATAATTTGCGATAATTCACAGGCTAGCATATAATAATTACCGATATTCACTAAAATCGCGTAGATATCCTCTATGCGATCCTTAGATGGCCTCCATTTTGGATTTCAAAACGGCTGCCATCAAATTAACAGTGAATAATAAGACTTTTTCAAAATTATTACACTCAGTGATTATTGAAGAAAGACTTAACTAACTAACGTTACAACGCCAAAATCGGAAATTATTCAATTTTATTAATTTAATTCTATTAGCCATGAGTACTCGGTGTCTATATACACAGCTACCATATGGCGACCAGTTTGAAAATATTACGTCATAATATCATGATAAGTCGAGAAGATTTTTTGGAGGATGTCATTTTTCTTAAGTTCGTATCAAACCAAATCATATGTAAAGTTTGCTGCTCTCGGGAAGCGTGTAACGAATCACTGAGCCACTTTACCAGAGAAGACACGCAGAAGGAAGTGCCAAATAGGAGAACCACAATTATTTTCAAAAAATTAAGATATTTGAAAATAGGCATGAAGATAAACTAGTACTCATCTTCAATTCAAATACATCATTACGAAGGTACAGGTTCTTTAATATACCCCAACTAGCAGGGGTGAATGGACCGTAAAATGTTTCCATGAAAAACACCGTAAGTTGGCATCAGCTTAACATTATTTCCAACGTCCCCGGTGGTAGTTATTTTTGCGTCCGCTGATGTTGATAAGTACGGAAAAAATGACTTTCTTTACAAAACCCTCTGTAAACTGACACTTGCTGTTTTTATGCTTAAAAAGTATCCGTCAGACTATAGCTGACAACGAGTTTTGAACATCCAATTTCAAGCTGTGTGATCAAATTTCCCCTTTTCATATGTTTCTTGGTTCGTTTGTGCGAACACACTTTCCCAGTGGTACCTGAAGCGTACACTTAAAAAAACATTGAATCCCAACTTTCATAGCGGGATACGCCTCTCATTCATGCATGTATATGCTCTTTGTTTGCCTTCTGTTGTGTTGAATATTAATATAAGTATAAATCTCAAAATAATAAGCACCATTTACTGGAGTGGAGTGCCCGGCGGTGATTATATCCATAGAAATGTCAGGTGAGATGTTTTTTTTTTTTGTTGTTTTTCTGTTTATTGCGATTTAACCCTTTATTCAAGAAGAAAAGCAGACGCCACTTCCAAACAAAATTATTGAATAACTATTTTTTCCAATTTTTGCATCAAACACATAGCGTAGGGCCCTTCATTGGAACGAGCTCGTTCCAGTGAAGGGCCCTAAGCCAAGTATTTGAGGGAAAAATTGATAACAATAATGAAAATTAAACGCGCTGGTCGGTTTCGGCCATTACGTTAGGTAAAGGGGTAATGACACTTTCAACAGTTAACCCTTTACCCAACGAATCGCCCGCATCCGCCCGCGTAATATGCAAATTCAGCAGTTGAAAAAATATTATTTTTCAAAAAATTTCAACAAAACCATATCATGTGACCCCTCGTTGGAACGAGCTCGTCGAGCTCGTTCCAACGAGGGGTCACATGATATGGTTTTGTTGAATTTTTTGAAAAATTTAAAAAAATATTTAAAATAATAAATTTTGATATCGTCTGTGTTGGGTAAAGGGTTAAGATCGTGGTGTTTTGACTATATCTGCGTGGCTCCCATAAAACATTTCTTTGCCAATCATACTCTAGTTATTTTTTTCTTTAAGTTTTGCTGAAAAATGAGTTTTTTCCGCTGGGTATGGCCAGGCGAAACTTCTGGATTCGATTCGAAATCCCATGGCTGACAATTTTCGTCATTTAAAGAGATTTACTGGAAAATTATCTCCCCTAATTTCCTAATGATGACAGGGTATATACTGAGTATGCGATTATTTCATAAAAATTAAAATTTCGATATGTTAGCGAATTTGTACCATTTGTGCACATCATGTCACAAACTTCAGGCATTTTCCTGCAGAGTGGTACAAAAATACAGAAGCTGGCTTTTTGCAGTTTTTTTTTCTCAATCAATTTGAAGGTTTGGTTTCACTATTATTCTACGTTGAAACCCATTTAAAAATAAGAAAACAGCGTTCGCACCATCTTTTGATGTCCTGTAACTTTTTTTCTGTTCATCATATCAACAGCGTGCGCATCGCAACATATAATACATACACAGTCCTCCTTTCCATTAGTATAAAAGTCTAGGAGGCCAGATTTGATAAAATTGTTTCCCGTGAAACATAGAAAGTTGTAAAATACTGTAGAAACACATTCGCTTAACCCTTTACCCAACGCAACGGCCAAAACCGGCCAGCGCTATTCTCAAAAATCGCCAATTAATTTTCATTATTTTTTCATTTTTTGTCTCAAAAACATAGGTTATGACCCCTCGTTGGAACGAGCTCGTCGAGCTCGTTCCAACGAGGGGTCATAACCTATGTTTTTGAGAGAAAAAATGAAAAAAATTAGTTATTCAAGATTTTTTTTGCAAGTGTCGTCTGCTTTTCATGTTAGGTAAAGGGTTAAAAAAGTGGGCAATTTACTTGGTGTTGGTGGGTGCCATACTGAAAGGTATTCTTAATGACGAATTATCTTTGAACTAGTTGATTCTTATTGGCTTGCTATAAAAAGCCAAGATTCCTTTTGTAGTTTTTAATAAACGAAAACAACAGACACCTCCGAGATTTGTCTGTTCTTTTCGTTTATTAGAAGTAACGAAAGGACACTCGCTCATCAAATTATTTCAAGTGAGATAACGTAATGGAAAGTCGATTTGTATGACAAAATAAGTCAGGGATGCTTTTAATGTTACGAATCGATTGGAAATCCGTTAGGTTATTTTTTTTTTTTTTGGGGGGGGGGGGTGAATACGAATCTCTGCAAACTTTATACGCCCCGTAAAGGGTGATATCTCGCCAATGTACAAACCAGAATTTAGTATAGGATATGTGTACTAGTCGGTTTCATATGGATATGTGGAGGGACGCAATAGCTTAGTATACATATTCTAAACTTCATACTGCCTGGCATATGGGCTCTATCGATAAATGGGTTAGCTCTACTTTATTCCTCTAACTCTTCTGTCCTGTGGGGTCTAATATAAATTACTTCCGGTTGGTATGCGGTATTCTTTGCTTCAGAGCATGTGGTGGATTGCATTGTTATGTTACTGAATCGCATTGTCAAAACTGCGATTATTACTAATGGAAAAACTCCAGTACATCGGAACTGGATCTCACAACGTGATTACGCTGGTAAAGTTGTCAACGGTCATGTTGTCACTTTGTGTGATGTACAGTGTACAAGTTAATACTGATTCCTTGTTGATTGTCGTGCACAATGTTCTTCATGGCACAACACACCAGGACCGGCCTCCACCAACCCACCTCAACTGGGGTGGGTTGGATGAGAAGAGTCTTGTGGTGTTCTCCTTGGGAAAAATTTGAAATTTTTCTCTAAAATGGAGTCGTTATATGTTTACAATACCGCAAATATATCAACCAGCAGTAATTTGTTCAAGAACAACAACTCACTTTCCGCTGGACGTCCACTCTTCTGTATTCATTTTGTCCTCGCATCAAAACATCTTTGCATCTGAGTGTACTTTTGTTTTCTGCACTTCGCTTTCATTTCCACAAGAAAGTTTTGAACAACAGCTCAAAATCATACGACTTTTGGAATATATCTATAATTATACATTATCTAGATCAAGCTCAGTCTGGAACTCTTTCCTACTTTAAAAAAATATGTCCTCGAAAATGGAGTTTTTAAATTAAAAAAAACATTTCAGAATCATAAGATATTTGTTAAACTTTTACAACTATGCAATGTTTATTTCAAGTTCAATTTTAAACTATTTAGGACATTTACAAGTTCGTCTACTACTTGTCTGTCCCTTTTCAGGATTTTCCATCCAAATCAGACTTTGAAATTTGAAATATTTTGTATATCCACCCAATAACGTTTCATCGACAACTCTGAATGAAATGATTTTCGAAATATGTAAAAAAAATATACAATATTCAGAAATGTTTGTCTCTGTTCAAGAATTATTGAACAAATCCGAATCAAACGTTTTTAGTCTGGACTTAGTGTGGACTAAATTGGCGTATCAAACAAAATTTATTAAACTTATTCATATTCATTTTTGAATGACGGCTATTGAGGTTGGAGAAGCGAATTCATTCTAAATGTGGTTACAGTAGGTATTACTATACAATCTGCATTTACTGGGTACATGCGAACCTCCGATTTCGGCACAAATCGAATCTCGAATCGGATCACTGCTAAGGCTTTGAATCGAATCGAATCTCGAATCCTGATGTCAACAAGTAGAGTGAACTGGGTTAGGTAGACATACTCCAACATACGCGTTGCGGTATAAATTAAAAGAGGCCAAAACTGTTGGAAAATTGGTGGAAACTGTGTGAAATTACAATGTAATCTGTAGATTTTGGTGATCGAAGGTTTTTTGTTTGAGCCTCGTTGATCCGCTCAGGCTCGAAATAGTAAGCAATTACGTGAACGTTATTTTCTATCATGAAAGCGGCAGGTATTTCTCGCGTATTAACTCCTTGATGCTGCTGGCAGATACTACTGCCCAGGAGAAGATTTCTCTTGCCACTGATATAAGTATAATTTCGGCACTCTTAATCAAATTGTCCCTCTGTAAATGGCATGAATTTTTTCACCGTTGATTTCTCGAGTTAAATTTAGTTGATTTTAGTTGATTTGATGAAAATTAATTTGGAAACACTTAGCGGTTTAAAAGTTAACGATATTCATGTCGAATATGACGGACGAACCGTCTCCTTTACCTAACATGAAAAGCAGACGACACTTGCAAAAAGAATTCTTGCATAACATTTTTTTTTCAATTTTTGTCTCAAAAACATAGGTTACGACCCCTCGTTGGAACGAGCTCGTCGATCTCGTTCCAACGAGGGGTCATAACCTGTTTTTGAGATAAAAAATGAAAAAAATAATGAAAATTAATTGGCGATTTTTGAGAATGGCGCTTGCCGGTTTTGGCTGTTACGTTGGGTAAAGGGTTAAATGGAAGTGGCTTGGGCTCGAAAATATCGAACCTCAGTGATTGGTTTCGAGCCGAATCGAATCTCAAACCGCTCGCAGGTCCTTAGCATTTACTTGTTTCCTTCACAATTGTTAACGTTACTACACTCATAGAGACGTCACAATTAACTCACAACATACTGATAACTAAATATCAAAATTTTGATCTTTAACTTCAATTTATATTACAATGCAACTAGGAATTTGACCAATTCAGTCATGTTTGACAGAGCACAATGCGCTCTGTCAAACACAGCTGAATTGGTTAAATTCCTCGTGACATCATGCGAAAACTTTGCTACCTGAAAAATGTTGATATTCCGACATTGTGCCGATGGCTACCCTCTGGAATGCAAGGATTTTGAAATCTCAAAACCACTATCGGCTGTGCCATGCTTGGTTTGGTGGATCCTGTCCAGGACGTGCCGTGTCAGCCATGCTAACTATGGTGAGATTTGTTTTCAAAAGGCTTTGGCACCCTAAACTAAAGCGATTCCAGTCGAGTTTTCCAGAAACACTTTACAGGAAGACAACCCCTGTTTAACCCTTTACCCAACGTAGATGATATCAAAATTTGTTATTAGAAAACTATTTTTTTTCAAATTTTTCAAACAATTTCAAGAAAAGTAGGTACGAGTACGTTCCAATAAGGAGTCACATGATATGGCTTTGTTGAATTGTTTTGAAAAAAATCTTTTTCAACTCCTCAATTTCCAAATTAAGCTGATGCTAAACGGTTAATTTGTCAGATGAAGAGGTAGTTAGATTTTTTTTATATTTTACAGGAAAGGCCAAAGAACAATTTTCTCTTGAAAAGGATGACGCCTCCGGTGATTATGGAGATGTATCTTGTGGCCTTGGTTCGTTCAAACCGCCATTTTTACGGCCGTGCGCAAGAATCTCATGGTTTGTTGGATTCATCAGTATTTCGACTTTTCTGATGTCAGCTCTTGTGACCTACATATCATCTCAAGTTACAACATTAGAACGCATGTTTGGATTCAGTAGTTCTACAACTGGCTTTATAATGTCTTGTAATGACATGGGATATCTTGTGTGCATTATTTTCGCCACCTACTTTACCAGGCGAACCCACATTCCAAGGGTTCTTTCAGTATGTTCAGTGTTGTACGGTGTTGCGGGCCTGATATGCTGTATCCCTTACTTTTTATCACGTGATAAATTCAAATTAAGCAATCTGGAAACTTCGACATCACAGACGCATTCGACTGAGACACATCTGTGTCAGCCAAATATAAGTATTTCCAATACGTCGGATTCCTGTGGGGAAAATGCAACTGATGGCCAATCAAGTTCTTTATTTCGTCTATCCGACAACGAGTCGACGTTCGCGGTTGCTCTTATCTCAATTGGAATGGTAATACAGGGCTTTGCAAAGGCGCCCCGGTCTCCATTTGTCAACGTATATGTTGATGACAATGTGGTGAAAACAAAATCTGCCCAATACATAGGTAAGTAATGATAACAGTAAAACACAAGCTCTCAAGCTACCTGTTAACCCTTAATCCAACGTAACGGCCAAAACAAGCCAGCGCTATTCTCAAAAATCACCAATTAATTTTCATTGTTTTTTCATTTTTTGTCTCAAAAACATAGGTTATGACCCCTCATTGGAACGAGCTCGTCGAGCTCGTTCCAATGAGGGATCATAACCTTTGTTTTTGAGACAAAAATGAAAAAAATTAGCTATTCAAGAATTTTTTTGCATGTGTCGTCTGTTTTCATGTTTGGTAAAGGGTTACATTCTTAAATGAATCTGACACTATTATGACCTGGAACCAGTCTTGCCCTTAATTAGTCCATCGCCTATTTTTTTAGATTCCATTGGATGGGACATTTCAGTAGAGTGAACCTGAAGTATTCGTGTTTCCAGCAAACTGAATATTCTAATTCTGTTTCCAAAAATACCATAAAAATTAATTTTTTGGGATTCAACGCACGCACTCTTTCTCAGTCGAGACTTTATTTGACCGAATCTTCAGTATCATTGCCCATATTATCAGACATGTGTGCAAGCTTCATCACCGCTGTATCATTACGCTGTGTAGTATCACTAACTGAGTTAATATCTTGATGTTTTCAAGGTAAAGTAAATACGTATTGATTGGAATGTCTATAAAAAGAGTGATACGGCACATAAAGGAGACACTAGTATTTGGAGCCGATCAAAGAACAAGATGATGTTCGAACATGCTAGCAGTAGTAATACGATGGAGACAGTGGAATCTGATCAGAGGATGGAAAATGGTAGCCGTGGTACAAGCCACTTACATCAATGTTATAACTATACCAAGTGATGGTCAATAGTAGTGGTTTTCAATACAAAGGCAATAAGGGGCATAGGGCAATGGTAGTGTCGCTATAGCAGTTGTGTGGTCCGGCAATAGTACTAATGGTCATGGTAGAAGTAATGGTAGATGCCAGTAGCAGTCGTACGATAGATCACTGTAGTGATATTCACAAGTAGAGACCATGGTCTAGAAACTGTACTCTAAAATCAGTTGGGTTACAATAAACTCAAATCAAGTGGGTCGAGTGAATATGAACCCAGTTGGGTTCATATTCACTCAACCCAGTTGCTGTGGGTTGATTTTTAACCCAACTGATTTAGAGTGTAGGAGTTTATCCTCAGATGTCCACAAGAGTCCACAAAGGCACAAATATCCACATTAATCCACTAGCCAAACATTATTATAAGTTCATGCGATGAGTCACTAAAATAGAACATTGCCCGCAAGCACATATCTGCACATACGGCATATGCACATGTACCACGTGGGATGCGCTTACATAGGCACATTTCGGTACGTTCGAAGAGCCTGGAAATGAGAGGAAACATCCCAAAAGTATACTACCATATAAAGCAGCCAAGTATACCCAATAATTCCACGTGGTTCAGCATTATGTACTACATATTGAAAGCATGGGTGGGCACAGCTCTGAGCTTCCAGCAGACTAGCTGTTCCAGAAAGATAGAGAGAGATCAACCGGGGTACATACCATACTACCATAACTGACCACATCATACGCCAAACATGACCCAGCATTACGTACTACCCATAGCGGCTGTAGAATGATACAACAAAGATGCTGTAAGTCTTACTTAATAGATTAAGTCCCAATGAAGACATACGTATGTCTTACTTCTGGGATGATAAGTCTTAATTATGAGATGCTTGTGAGTCTAAACTCGGAAGTTAAATTGAGAGGTACTGACAGTCTTAATTCAGAAATCCTGTGAAGGCTTAATTAAGAGGTGATCTGTATTAAATTAAGAGATAATAAGTCGGAATTAAGAGACACTGTAAGTCTTAATTCGCAGATCCTGTAATCATTAACCCTTTGTATCTTGGTGGTATCTTCCATGTCAGTTCAATGGCAGCAGTTGGAAGAGTTCATATTCGTTTTTATTTTTTTTGGGGGGGGGGGGGGGTGGGGGTAAACCAATTAATATTTTCAACGTGCAGACTTTCGGCTGCATGTTGAAAATTTTGATTGCTCTACCACACGCAATCACTAAGCAACCACCAGCATTATGACTATAGGCCGTTAACAATCTTGGCCAGAAAATCTGGCCTTCGTGCTCAAAAGGTTAAACAAGTGACAATAAGTCTTAATTCGAGATACTTAAGTCTTAATTAAGGGATAATAAGACAATAATACTTCAAGTGTTAATTAAAAGATAATTGTGAAAAAAATTACGAGGTGTGGCACCAATACGCATCTTTAGGATTATAACATGATAAGCAGTTTTCTGAGAAAACATATGCACGTAAAAGACAAATATTAGAAGGTATGCTCTGAGCTCTGTCAAAGAAGATTGAATTCGTTAAATTCCTAGTTGGATTATGGGAAAAATTATTGTAGCTTGAACTTCGATGTTTTGATATTAGCGTGGAGAGGGTTAAACTAAAATGTAATCGCCTAAAAAAGTTGTATACAACGTACAGTAAGCACACAAACGGTTATTTCTACAAAACATCGTCAGTGGTCAAAATGTCAACGTATGAATCTCTCCACGTCTTACTTTGGTCGAAAATTAGGATTTTAAACAGAAAGAATTGCGATCTCCATATACTTTTCAAATTGTGATTTGCTTAATCTACAACGAGGGCGCGGTGGCGTTGCGGTTACCGGTTCTTGTCAGATCACCGAAGTTAAGCAACGTCTAGCCCGGTAAGTCCTTGGGTGGGTGACCGTCTGGGCGATCGATTCGGACTCCCGCGTTGTGTCCTTGGGCAAAGCACTTAACCCCGGTTGTCCACATGGGGGCACGATGACGCCGTGTACTAAGGCGTACTGCACGTCGATGGGGCGCATGTCGTCAACTAATCTAATCCTGCCTGTGTTGCAGTGCGGAGTTACGATGTTGCTGTGCTGGCAGCTGCTCGTCGTTGCTCGGTGGTTCTCTCCAGGTACTCCGGCTTCCTCCACCCGTAAAACTGTCATGGACACGATATGACCTTGGCTGTTAAAGTGTCGATAAACCTTAAAAAATAAATAAATAAATAATCTGTCACGATAGAATTTCTCTTGAAAAATACCCAACCATTCGTGAAAGAGGGTACAAAATACTTCTTTTGTTCACGATCACAGGGCGCGTAAATATCTTTATGTAATGTAAAATGGTTTTTATTAAGACCATTTAGATCATGTTTGACAGGACATTCGACACAAAAGGATTCATTTTTTGTCCTGGTTCGTTGAACGAGAATTAGTTCATTACTAAAGAAGTTACATAATTCAAGTAAAATATGCCTCGAGCACTTTCAGATGGGAACTGAGGGGCAGCCATATTAATTCGATAACTTGGGGTATAAGGCGATGAATAGTATTCTCATACCAAATTACCGTATATACTGGAAATGCGATCAGGGAGTGCGTGGAAGTCCAGCCCAGATCGTCGAAATATCCAGTCATTGTCCTCCTAATCAAACTGATTTTGTCCCCCATATTTAACTCCTAACACTGTTAGTACAACATAACGGTCTCCCTATATACCGAATCTGACCGAAACTGAATTCAAATACCGAATCTGACCTCAAATAAATTAATTATACGTTTTTCCAAATGGAATTGTCGGTTTTGAGTGGGCCTAGTGGGTATATAATTATTTTAAAATAAAACTGTCACAGTAAATGTCCATGAATTTCATGTAACGGTAGTTATTGGTGAAACGCCGCAAGTTCAGTTTTCGAACATCACCTAATTTTCTCAGAAACAGGATGTGGAACAGGAACGGGTACCTAATCTCAGGAATGCAAGAACAGAGAGAAAGCGCATTAATCCACGCAAGTGAATAAACTTTATACAAATGTTTGCCCACCATAACAACACACTAATCATACCTTTTAACCCCCCTGTGCCTCTCGTCTATATAATTTGTAAAATGTGTCTTTTTCTCGCCTTTATCAATTTTCATTGAATTCACAGGAACGGTTACCGCCGAAGGGGAGTAAATTTCAGCAGCCAAATATTTCTGCTCGACAGGTTTTATTTATTTATTAAACATTCACCAGATTAGTACCGATTACAACCTGTTGTTTAATGTTATTTAAATGAACTATTAATACAAGATGTAGTTTATTGTTACATGATTCCATATCAAGTTATTTTTGAAGGATAATAATAAATCAAACAATTTGCTTTAACGTGTTATTTTCTTATAAAATCCAACATGAAGTGGGTGGGGTTGATGCTGTCACTGCGCATCGTACTATCGGGTGGGAACGTAAAATGGCTGGCTTCTGTGCAGGGAGAGACACACCATGTGCAGGCTAAATATCTCTCTGTGGTAGCCTAGAGCAGAGCTGCAGATATTCGTCCCACAAGCCTAGCTGACAAAAACCGAAACAGTGAAATATCGCTAACGGGGTCGCAAGGGGCACACAGTACCACTTCGTTCCCGGCAGGCATACAGCCGTAAAAAAACGTTCTCTACTAGGCGGGGGGAAATGACTGACTGACTGATCATCATTTTTTTCGGAACGGTGGAGGGAGGGTATTTGGAATTCTAGGACAACCAGATAGGCGTACCACATTTTTCCCCACACACGACATCCTATCTCATCCTATCCTACCCAGGAAAACGCATCTAAACACATCAATTTAAAAAAAATCTGGGGCAGAACCCCTAGATTCTCCCATCAAAGCTTTTGCGCCTATGGCATTCACGTGTCGGGATTTCACTATTCAACGTTCGGGCAAGTCAACCTATCTGTCCCCTTAACCAAAGTGTCTCCATACACCTATTGGCTATCCTTTTACAAAACCTGAATTAAAGAACATTCTAGAATTTAAAAAAAATACAAGCAAATTTGTAGTGACGTTAAAAAATTCTGTTTCGGGCCAAGAGGCCTGCCTTGTCTTTATTCACCATTTCGGTATTTGTTGAATTCAAATCGTGCAGCAGTGATAAATTTTTAAACCCTCCAAAAAAATTAAGCGGTAGTGAATAACTTGGGGGTTTTCCAAAAAGATTCGGGTCTGCAGACAAATTTGCCAATTGAGTAACGCAGGTGCGTGGATTAATGAACTTTCTCTCTGTTCCTGCATTCCTGAGATTAGGTACCCGTTCCTATTCCATATTCTGTTCCTGAGAATTGGTAGCCCCGCGTCATACATAAAATTAGGTGATGCTCGAAAACTGAACTTGCGACGTTTCACCAATAACTATCGTTACATGAAATTCATGGACATTTACTGTGACAGTTTTATTTTAAAATAATTATATACCCACTAGGCCCACTCAAAACCGACAATTCCATTAGGAAAAACGTATAATTAATTTATTTGAGGTCAGATTCGGTATTTGAAGTCAGATTCGGTATATAGGGAGATCCCAACATAATTTTCTCCAGTCACTCGGTTTTTTCTCTTGTGTAATTATGAATTTAACCAGTTATATATTGTTTAACAGATCTCACAGAGCTCTGTCAAACTAAGGTATATTTGGTTACATAACAAACTACATCATGGGAAATATTTTTTGCTGAAAACTTTGCTATTTTGACATCAGAGTGCAGAGTGTTAAAGGTGGCGTGATACACCATATACTGTTCACCGATACCCCAAATGCCGTATACAAGGCCACCATGGTATTCTTTATAAGGGGATCCATGCTGCATTGGTCGCCTTTTATTTACACATGCTATTATAAGCAATGGGGGATAATAGAACTTAAAATAGTGTTAGTAAAAAGAAATGCTGCGGTCCTTGGGCAAGAAACTTAATCCCGATTACCCACTTGGGGAAACGGTGGCGCTGTGTACTAAGGCGCACTGCACGTCGCTGGGGCATTCGTCTTCAACCAATGTTAATTCTGCGTGTGTGGAATTAGTGCGTTGGGGAGTCTGGCATATTCTCGCCGTTGCTCGGCGATTCTATTCGGGTACGCCGGTTTCCCCCATCCGTATCCGTAACACTGCCCGACACGAGGTGACCCTGGCTATCTAAACTGCCGTTAAATCGCAATAAATAAATAAATAAATAAATAAATAAATAAATAAACAAACAAACAAACAAACAAACAAACAAACAAACAAATAAATAAATAAATAAATAAATAAATAAATAAATAAATAAATAAATAAATAAAAAAGAGTTACGCAGGTTATAAAAGAAGCACAAAACAAATAAAATTCTATAATAAATAAATAAATAAATAAATAAATAAATAAATAAATAAATAAATAGGTTACGCAGGTTATAAAAGAAGCACAAAACAAATGAAATTCCTAAACCGTTGTGCGCTTTTTTGTCGAAATATAAAAACATCTACTTGTAATTTGTTACCATATTTAAATGCAACAAGGAGTTTCACCAATTCGATCTTGTTTGACAGAGATCATTGAGTTGTATTTAGTTGCCCCAGACATATCGTCCGATGAGTTCCAATGTGTTGTATGTGCCTACACTGGCACAGAGAACACATTGGAACTCATTGGACGATATGTTTTATGCAAAAAAGAAACAAGTTTCGACTGTTTTTTGCTAACATTAGCATTACCATCAGACATGTTAACTAAATATTATGACTGAACGCGCCCCAGACCTGCAGTTTTATGTTTACGCCGTGTTATTCCACTCATTTGGTGAATATCTTGCTGTTTTCATGGTGAATTAAATAATCATTGATTGGAATATTTATAACTGGATAACAAACGAATATATGTATGTTTTGTGCGCAAAGTGACATCACATTACATCACCGGTAGTCTGCAATTCCTAACCGAATAGTGGGGCGCGGTGGCTCAGTAGTTAGAGGTGCAGGCTGCAAACCGAGAGGTCTTCGGTTCGAATCCCAGCTGCTGCGACCGCGTTGTGTCCTTGGACAAGACACTGGACTCCCATTGCCCATGTGGGGCATTGTGGCGTTGTGTACTAAGGCGTACTACACGTCGATAGTGCATCTGTCTTCAACCAATGCTTGTGTGGAATTAGTATGTTGGGGGCTAACAGATGCTCTGATAGATGATTGATTCTCTCCGGGTAGTCCGGCTTCCTCCACCCGCAAAACTGTCGTGGTCATGATTAGCCATTCTGCAGAAATATGTGACCTTAAACACCAGTAAATAAATAAATAAATCCTAACAGAATGAGCCTGCCGGCCTGAGCACTTAGGCCATACGATTAACTTTCTCTGACCTCTCCCCACCCCACCCCCCTGTTTTCCATACAAATGCTGAATCACATAAATTCTATTTGTGTGTATATTTCAGGAATAGTGATAGGCTGTGGCATTTTGGGGCCAGCTGCAGCGTTCGGACTTGGTGGATTATTCAGCAGGATATATGTCACGTTGGAAGGTAAGGACATGGTGTATAACCCAAGCTGAAATTTTGGTGATTTTTTAAACCGGTCTCAAGGCATAGGTCTACGCAACCGATCACCCTCCTTATTCCGTGCAAAGTACTGTGGCATGTTATTGTGCCTTGAATGTTGTCATCTAGAACATTCAGGACTAAGAAACCCCTGTAACGGACCATTGGTGTGTTTGAATGCCATCCTTGATTGATACAGAAAGCTTCCAAACTCTCAAACCAATTTTTGGAAGAGTATAACGGGACCCTGGGATCAAATTCTCAGCGAGTCGTCACACAGTTTTCCGGCACAGGAACATGATGCGTTATAATTTCATTAACCCTTTACCCAACGTAACGGCCAAAACCGGCCAGCGCTATTCTCAAAAATTGCCAATTAATTTTCATTATTTTTTAATTTTTTTTTGTCTCAAAAACATAGGTTATGACCCCTCATTGGAACGAGCTCGTCGAGCTCGTTCCAATGAGGGGTCATAACCTATGTTTTTGAAACAAAAAATGAAAAAAATTAGTTATTCAAGAATTTTTTTTACAAGCGTCGTCTGCTTTGCAGGTTAGGTAAAGGGTTAAGAAGAATGGCTGCTAAATGAATGTGTTGGGCAGACCAATCAATATTTTCAACACGCAGCCCAAAGGCTTCACGTTGAGAATATGTCTACCCCCAAATGGTGAATATGGACTTTTCCACTTCCATTGAGCTGACATGGAAGATACCACCAGTGTTCAATGGGTTAAGAATCAATATTTTGTTTTTTGTTGATGTTTTTTTCTGTAAATATCGCCGCATATTGCCTTAATATATGAGACTTTTTACATGCCACACATCACAAATTTGGAGATTTTTAAACAGAACATATTGTTGATACGAGTAGAAAGTAGAAATTTTCTGCTAGCAGTGTTAAATAAGCAAAACAGTCAAAACAAAACCCCCAAATCCCCAAACCCCAAAACAAACCCCAACCCTTCAAAAACAACACCAACAAAACCCACAACCTTACTCAATTCTATATAGTACTGTAATAGAACGAGCGAGAAGTGCGGGAGCTGAGGCACGAATCGTCGACCTCTAGCACACAAAGTGACCCATTTACCACGGGTCTAAGAGATCCGGACCAAGCAGGATGGTAAATTGCCCTTACACCCCAACCGCTACACCACTGTCAAGTTCTTTGAGCTTCACCTGGTCCTATGAATCTCACCCCAGATTCTAACTCAGAGCGGTCGAAACATCCACCGTCTTCACCAAAACATCCACAATGCCTCCAACTACGGTACCAATGTAACATATTAAAATAGAAGAGCGGGAGCCGATGCTCGACCCGTAGATCTTTAGCACAGAAAGCGACCGATTTACCACGAGACTAAGAGATCCGGACCAATCAGACTGGTTGGTAAATGGCCTTTATACCTCTGCCGCTACAGTATACTCCACACGAAATCAGTAACAACGTCTCCTTTACAAATTTCCGGAGTTCCATAGAATCAAGAAAGGACGCTGATTATATTGCAAATGGGAAAGCAGGGGTTTGAAATCGCGCCAAGCTAGTTTTCTGCGGTGTAGCAGGTGATGTGGAGATCGACCCTTATTGGGGTATCTCATGTGGAACCGAGAAAGGGAAGCAGTAGGATCCCAGTTTTAGAAACAATAGATTTTTACGGCCATTAGCCTCCAGTATTATACTGCCACACCATGGGTATCCTCCCATGGTCCCCACCAGCCCCCAAATCACAAAAATGACCACAAATCACTTTATTTAGTTCCAATCTCTACAGAATAATAGTAGCACGTCAACAGGTCTCGATACGATCAACAGGCAGTTTCTCATATGTAAGGCATCCAAGCAATACACCGAGCTCACTGATAAGTGTTTTGATAAATTTGTGTTATGTGTACATTATGCTTGTACAGAATCCTTTATCGCGATGAGACTCGTTTTTGGGGATGTATAGATACGAGTCGCGCTTGCATGACGAGTAACTACACCGCCCCAAAAACGAGTCGAGTCGCGATAAAAGATTGCATACAAGCACAATGGGCGCATAACACATTTATCTAGCCTCCAGTCATAAAATCGATAACCACGACTTCTCAAAAATTATTGTTAACAAACAAAAACAAAAAGCCACACTCACCTGATCAAAATAATAGATATCCATTGTCAGTTATCTCAACACAACCGCACGTGAAGAAATTCCTTCAGCATCAATGAAATCGTACTTTATGGAAAAAAAAATAATCAAACTCAGCTCAAGTATGCTTTTTCCATCATGCAATGGTATTTATAACCAAATTCAATCCATTCCAGGGGTTACTCAAGGCACAAACTTCTGGTTCAAATCACAATGAGATTGACGTTACGTTTCCGAATTTTCTCGCTATTACTTTCAATTTTGTGATTCAGCTCCATCTTTTTCAGTTTTGGTGTTTTGCATGCTGGATTGTTTATGTAATGTGTACTGCAACCTGATATGATATGATATGCTATTTTATTCAACAATACACCATTCTCACAAACAGCATGAACGTTAATATTACATTAAACAAACAGTTAGACAATATTGGAATGAAGAATAGAAAATAAAAACATAAAGTCATATACATTATGGATGTGAGGTGGTATATTGTTTGGAGATTCCTTAGCCAGTTTGGCTGTCTTCCTGGCGTCTCCATGTTATTTTGTTTGCTACTATTTCGGGGAGCAGACTTTCAGCTGTAGGCACAGTCCCTGTTCAACTATTAAACTGTGTTTAGAAAATTCAGACCAAAGTTTGTGTCATGGGCAAAAGCAGTTTGGCCGTGGTGGATGATATATCGGAGTTTGGATGAATTTTGGTAATAACAGACAAACCGAGGTTAGCCATACGCGAACACGTTTCCATCGAGCCGAAACCTCAGGGACCCGTACACCAATCAATACACAGGACACATTATCAAATGCAAACACAATATTAAAGAGACATTGTATTGACATTCGACAATGTACCCCGCGTACCGATCAAACCGTGAGTCCCAGTAGCCGAGACAGGAACGTATGTTGAGGCAAACTGGATGCATAATTCATTGAAGCATTATAAGTTTTTGAAGTAATTGATTGTCAGTACGACTGAAACAGTCCTTCAGGCGCGCGTGCGTTCTTTTCTAGCGTAGTCATGTGACTTTTATCGCTACTGCAATAGCGATACAAGATCGTTTATCGCCGATATTTTATCGCTACTGATATTGCTGTTTGCGATTACATGTTTTGGCAAATGGTAGATAAATGAATTGGTCGACGACGAAGAGGTCGATAGAGGAAAAGTGATAGATAGTAATCCAGTAGTATAGCTACAAGTCAGTAGTAATCGTATAAGGCTGTAAGGCTGGTAGAGCTCTGTCGGGTGCAGTCGGAGTAGAAACCAATGCGTCGCCTGAGTGCTAGAATGTCCTATGTCACCTATGGGACATAGGACATTCCAGCACTCAGGCGATGAATTGTAAACCTACATGTATAAGAGCCTGGAATCCCACTTATGAAATCCCATTTACGGAATTCCACTAATTGAATCTTTATAGCGTATGTCTGCAGTTACAGAATCCCCATTTCTGTTGTTAATGTTGATGCGCTCCATGTGTTGTGCGCACATTGTGCATTTTCACAAACACATATCCGCATATCTGACATGCGCCCATGTGCTGCATGCAATATGTACAAATTATCACATTGTGCACTAGCACATAAGCACATTCCACCAAACATCAATCCCACGTTTTGTGAAAGCCCTTTCTAATACCCGATTATGCTCCAAGAATCTCTTTTTAAACACATGTACCATGTGCTGCCTGTGTTGTGAGCACATTGTTCATTTTCACCTAATTACACATTCTGTCGGGAAGACTAAAGAGTGGTAGAAAACTATTGACTACAGTAGCAGTTAATCATAGGACAGACGATGGCGATACTGGACAAGTCAGTAGTAGTCGCCTATGACCTACGAAGGGTACGGTGTAGTCTAGATGCCAGGAACTGAACAGGCTCTATGTGCCATAACTATCTTCTGATATATCTTCTCCAATAGATATCCCCTTTACGGAATCACACTAGGAGAATCCCTTTTTTAAAAAAAAACACTGTAGTTATGAAGTTCCTTTTTACGAGATGAGCATAAGAGTCGTATATGGAGTCACTCGTTCGAGTAATTGCTCGGTGGCTTATTTACTTATTAACACTAACACACAAGCACATATCCGCACATCTAGCTTGTGCCATGTTCCGTGTGTGATGTTCGCACATTGTACGTTAGTGCACAAGAACATTCCACCACACATAAGCCCCAAGTTCAAGTGCAATCCCTTTTATGGTCTAACTACGCCTATAGAATCCCTTTTCACTGTATGTGCCCATGTGCCGTATGTGATGTGTGCACATTGCGCATAAACACACAAACACATATTGGCACATCCAGCGTGTGTCCATGTGCTGAATGCGTACACACTGTTACTCATCGTGTGCAAGCTCACAGACACATCTGGGAAAATCATAAGTCATAACATAGCTTGCAGATACATAGATAGGAGCAGAGCAGAGGAAAGAACTAGATAAATAGGAAGTAACCGAGGATTTTAGGCAAATCGGCACCAATAAAGTTACCCTTATATAAAGGAACCCGCTTATATTGGAAAAAAAAGAAGGATTCTCGCGGAATCCGAATCCGTTTCATCGCTCTCCTACTACTTCCCTTCTTCGCTCCCCCTCGGGGTCCCCCACGATGTCCCCAAATATAGGTCGATCCTCACATCTACTTCCCTTCATCGGCCCCCTGCGGGGTCCCTCATGACACCCCCAATAAGAGTCGATCTTCACTTCTCGTACAACTTTCCTTCCCGGTCCCCTGCGAGGTGCCCCATGAGATCCCACAATAAGGGTCAATCTCCACATCTCCTATTACTTCCCTTCCACGGTCCCCAGCGGGGTCCTCGTGAGATCCACTCAATAAGGTTCGATCTCTTCACATATGGTACATATATCCGACACCAACCGCCTTTTAGGATCTGTCGGCGACTGAGTGGTGTGCGTAGTTTAGTATAGTATCGCTAGGCGATTGGTGCCGAAGGAAACTCCCTCGACGTGGGTTCAAACTACCACTATGTTATTTGCTGTATAGTATGTGTTCTTCCTTGATTCTTTGGCAACTTTTGAAAAGACGCGTTCTCCAGTGAAGTATAGTATGCAGAATCAAGTCATACAATTTTTTGATACTACAAAACCCGACCCCACCTAGTAAACAACAAAACGGTTCTCAAAGTTTTATGTGATGAAAACATTTCTCACAAGAAGAGCATTTTACGAGTTTCAGTTCTTACTGAAACTCCAAAGATTATAAACCTATTTTGGTAAACTGGCACCAGAAAAGAAAATATTGTTTTCAAATCATTAACCATAGACCAGCATGCACTACAATAGGTAACTTCCCTGCACTTATATGCTATGCATTATAGATATATAGAATATACCCATAGTAGCTTGGTGTACCAAATGTTCACCACGACTGGTGAAGTAGTGTTAAACGCGAGCCTTTGGCGAGCGGATAATACCACTTCACCACGAGTGGTGAACATTTGGTACACCAAGCTACTTTGGGAATATTTTATTTGTACCAAGATCGTCAGATTATTAAGAGTTTAAATGTTAAATAATACAATATTCAATATTAAATTCTAAACAATGTCCCCTACGTGCGAATCTGTTTTTGTTTACATGAGCACCAGTGCGCGGTACCTCCGCTATCAATTTTATCGCCGAAACGAAATGGAAAAAGAGACGCGAAAATCACGGCGCCTTTTTCCTTTTAATAACATATAGCATACTATTTCGAGTTGTGGGTGCTTTATTAATATGAGACAACGCATGTTTGTTACTTTTGGGTATCTTTTGAAGAAAATTTATTTAAAACATAATAAATAATCATCAATTTCATTCCACTCTTCCCGAGGCGACGACCATAAATTTAGATAAGTTTGCATTCAGGTCGAGGTCACCAAAGGTTAACTTGGATGTAGTTCCACCGTAGGTGTAAATTTTAACTATTGAAAACCCATTGCTGGCGTGTTCACCACGATTGGTGTGTAATGCTAAAATTTATGTCCTAGGCTTCTTAAAAATAGTACAATAGGTAATCATAGAACATATATCTGTTTGTAGATAGTGACATGAAATACAGAGATACAAGATGGATAGGAGCTTGGTGGTTGGGATTTTTAATATTCGGAGCTGCAGCAATACTGTTCTCAATACCACTTTCTTTCTTTCCTAAACATTTGCTTCCAAAATCCAAACGGCTAAGTGAATCGGAAACTGGTGGGAACAAAAGGTTTACTCTCAAAGATTTGAAAGGTAAGGATTATAAAGGATAAAGCATTTGTTGAACGATGCACAATCACAGTTCGTAGTATCCTCTTTTATTATACACCAATCAATGATACGCCGGGTTTTTCACCCATCGAATCCTGATCGCCGTGTCACACTGGGTGGTTTTCCGATTCCGTATCAGATTGTCGATCTCAGAACGTGGACGGCACTGAAGAACGTCAATCGAGTCCGCCCAGGTTACCAATCATTTCTAGGTACACGTCATTGTGTAAATAAACACTATCGAATAATGTGAATTTCTAATATTGTTCTTAATCAATTTTATGTTTATTTCTCGAATGAAAGATGAATTTCCCTAACGGCATATAATAAACAGATAATTATGGCAGTACAGTGATCTGGTTTGTCGTATTCCGTCAAGCTGACGTGG
Organism: Pictodentalium vernedei; assembly: GCA_031216915.1. Taxonomy (NCBI): domain Eukaryota; kingdom Metazoa; phylum Mollusca; class Scaphopoda; order Dentaliida; family Dentaliidae; genus Pictodentalium; species Pictodentalium vernedei. Next base: position 153,126,603 of record CM062293.1, read on the forward strand.
TCAGAATACAATGCAAAAATCCCATTCACGCTGAATGATGTTGAACAACTAAATAAAGCACATAGAAGATTGTATTAATCCTTTACATACGCACACAGTATGAAAACTTGTTATTTTATTTTTCACAATGTTCAAAAACTTTTAAGAATACCATATGATGTGACTCGAGTACTTTTCAAATTAAGCAATCGAAAAAAGTTTCAACAGAGTCATCTGTGACTCCTTTAGGACCACCATTTGGAATACAGTCTAAAATCAGTTGGGTTAAAAATTAACTCAAATCCACTGAGGTGGGTGAATATGAACCCAATTGGGTTCATATTCACCCAACCCAGTGGATTTGGGTTTATTTTAACCTAACTGATTTTAGAGTGTAGTCAACTCCAAGCCGTGTAATATTTATAATATAAACGCTTCTTGGATAGTTTTCATAACCATTATAATTCGTTCGAAATTAAAATTGTTAGTTCCCCTTTAGTTAAACTATCAGGCAGATATACGCCCACTCTCTACTTTATTGTCCACCAATGCTTTCATTTCAATAAAATACACGCTTTTTCTGCAAAAACGGCAGCGAACAATAATTTTTTTTGTATTGTCCTTGAACAATATGGATCACGTGTGCGGACTATTTAAATATTTCTTTTTTATGTTTTGGTTATTGTTGGCAATAATTTGTGTTTTTAATATTTTTTTGTAAACTGTACACGTGTGCAATAAATACAGAACAGCATTCGCGTTCGAACTTTCATTTTTTACCTACAAGATCGATTTCGGCGGAGGAATAATATTGAACAAGAAGCCGAAGGCTTCAAATTCAATATTATCCCTCCGCCAAAATCCATTAATATACTCTTCCAAAAAAGAAAGTGTGCATGCTAAAAAATAACACTGTAAAAAGATATATATCATTTTCATTCATGGAAATTTTATTCAATCACAGATGAATCAATTTGTGATCAACACGAGAAATTTCATTACGCTACGACAAATACTCTTGGTGCCATGGAGAGTCAAAGACACTGAGGGTCAAACACAAAAGTCACACACTCAATATCTGGTATGACCTCCGTCTGCATCGACTACTGCTGTGCATCTACGCCTCATGGAAGCGAACAAGTTAGCATGGAAGTGTTGTGGGATGTTGTTCCATATTCTGATAAGCTGTCTTTGGAGTTCCACAAGCGTTGACGGTGCATGGGGAAGCCGGCGTAGCTGACGTTTCATTTCGTCCCATACGTGCTCAATGGGTGAGATATAGGACACATTTGCGGGCCAGGGAAGAACATCCACTTATTGTTGCTGCAGATACTGTTGAACAACACGAGCTGCGTGGGGTCGGGCGTTGTCCTGCTGTAGAATGACGCCGGGCCCGTGACGTTGCAGAAATGGGACAACAGGTGTAAACACTTCATCACGATATCTGGCTGCATTGAGATTGCCATCAATAATGACCAGCTCAGTTCTGTTACGGGCAGTGATGCCACCCCACACCATGTGAGACCCTCCCCCATAACGGTTTCGCTCCACGGCACATGGATCTGCGTAGCGTTCGTTTCGACGTCTGTACACTCTCTGGCGGCCATCTGATGATGAAAGATGGAAACGACATTCATCTGTGAATAAAACACGTCGCCACCAGTGTAAGGGATGCCTGAGATGTTGTCTACACCACTGCAGTCGAGCACGACTATGACGTAACGTCAAAATTGGACGAATTGCAGGCCTTCGAGGACGTAAGCCGTATTCTCTCATCCGGTTGATTACTGTTTGAGGATGTATCCGTCTCAGGTTAGGGATGTTCCTGGCTGTCGTCGTTGCCGTTTGTTGCCGGTTCCGGAGATGGACGACACGGATATACCGATCTTGTGCAGGGGTGGTAACTCGGGGTTTCCCGGAGCGGGGTCGGTCTCGAACGTCATCATGTTGTGCATGTCGATGGACTAGCCTGTCTACAGTGTTACGGTGGCAGTTCAAATGCTGGGAAACCTCTCTGTGTGTCCTGTCAGCTCTAATCATACCCAGGGCAAGGAGACGTTGATTCATTGTCAATCTTGGCATGCTAATGTGGAGTCGTTTTAACAGCAGCGCAAGTTTGAATGTGAACGATAGGAAGGCCTTACTTGAGTGTTTAAATACCCAAGGATTCACACTGATGCATGAACTTTCAGACTCTCCACGTGCAAAACATGCCTTTTCACAAACGTGCAGCACGTCATTTAACGTTAATGCAATATTAACGGGGAAAGCTGTTTTTGTGTTCAATATAACTTATTCATGAACAGATTAACACTCTTTACACCTACGAAATTATTTTTTTGGAGTTTGATCAATTTCTGCAATGCACACTTGCAAACTGTAGGCGTGCAATAAATACAGAACAGCATACGCGTTCGAACTGTCATTTTTTACCGCACTCGTCTGATTTTGGCGGAGGCATAATATTGAACTCGAAACCTCCGGCTTCTAGTTCAATATTATCCCTCCGCCCAAATCGATCACGTGCGATAAAAAATGACAGTTCCAACGCGTATGCTGTTCCGGCTATATCTTAAGGGTCGCTTTCCAATCAACTGAAATATTGCAGACGATTGAATCTAAACACACGCAATTGACTAATTAAGGGATAGACTCCCCCCCCCCCCCCCCCCCCCAGGCCACAACAGGTCGCATTCCGTAAAAAATTACTTGTGACCTGAGAGCTATGATCGCACCATGTATGGACATCGGAGTAAAAACCAGACTCGTGCGAAGGTAACAACAAAAACAATGAATAATCATATCTTGGAGTTCCAAATATAACGCGCTTGCCAAAACATCATCCCCACTAGAGGGGTGTTCGACAGTTTCAGTGAACTCGTCTCATTGTTGACATTTTCAGTTGCTACACCCCTATAAAATAAATTACTGACAATTTCGTGGCGGTTGTGAATGGTCTTGTACGATCAAACGGATGTCCTTTTCCATTTTTAGATCAACAAATTTCATCAAAGCAAGATAGTAGTGAAGGATGCCGCTGTTATGTTTAACAAAATGAATAGCAATTTCGATGCAGTGTTTTCAAAGACCCTCTTCCTTGAAATGTTGGTCCAATATAAAAACGCCACCGCTTGAGTATTATCCGCATGTGTGCGGCCACGCAGTACATAAATGTCACAATTTATTTATTTATTTATTTATTTATTTATTTATTTATTTATTTATTTATTTATTTATTTCAGGTCTTTCAAGGGCACTATATCGTTTGCTTGTAAATCCAGTGTATTTTCTTCTAGTGATAGCAGAAGTTGCCCATTTCTTCTCAACTTCAGGAGGTATGGCGTTTATCGCCAAATATGTAGAAACTCAGTTCCATGTACCAGTATGGCAAGCTGATATGATAATTGGTTAGTTAGTTTTATACCAAATGTTTTATGTATTCACTTTTACCAGATAGAATACAGGCATTGAAAATGTGTTCGGAAAACCACGCGTGGAATCCGGCCTACAGCATGTAAGAAGGCATTTGATTGGTCGTTATGCATCAGTGGGTATTCCGGTTGATGATGCAGGGGTTCGCATGAGCCAAAGAATGCTATTTTGGGTCAATGAAATGCTTCGACACGAAACAAAAGTGTCACACAAGAAAATAGACAGATCGCCTCAGGCGATATTTCTTTGATAATATAAGTCACATTCACTTAATTCAAGTTCAATTGTGGCATAAATACAGAATACAACTCAGGTAGAGAATGGGGAACAGGAATTAACGATCCTTGAAGTTGTTGAGTCACTCGATCGAGCAATTACTCTAAAGCTCATTTACTCGATGGGCTTCGAGTCGTTCGAGCAATAACTTCAGTAACAACTCGATAGATTCTTGGCATTGGGAATGATATAGGCTTTCATGGAGGTTATCAGTTGGCTATAATCCAAAGGGCCCCTCAGTACTATAGAACTACGTGTTACTATTATAAGCCATGGTATGGCGGTCCTAAAAAGGATTTTTGGGGAAATCTGAACAAGAACACTACTCTAGTCCAAAGGAACGTACCCACGCCCCCCCCCCCCCTCCTCGGTACTATAGCACTACTATTATAAGCCAAAGTATGGCGGTCCTAAAAAAGATTCTGAAAGAATTCCAAATAATACAACTTGTCAGGTTGTTTGTGGTAATTCTATGAATTGAACAAGGATTCTGGGGGAAAATCTAAGCCAGAAAATTACTCCTATTCAATCGAACTCACTCTCTGTGCCCTCGGTATCATAGCACTACATACTAAGCCGATAAAATGGGGAATCCGTAGTAAGTAAAGTCGTTTTTGGTGATTTGGAGGGATTGTCCGGTTGTTTGTGGTAATTCGTGATACTCTGATTCGATCGAGCATACCCTCCGAACATACCCCTGTGTTGTTTTAAGCCATTGGGTCACATAGCAACCACGTGCTACCATAGAAACCAAGATGGCGGCCTCCAGTATACAAAATGGACGATGGAAACACGTATTACCTTAACAACACGCGCTGCGCATGAGCACTCACCCCACGTATCACTATGTGGATGACGTCACAAGATGGTCGCTCACGCGGGTTACCATGACAACACAACATGGCGCCACCAAGTCACGTGACATGACATCACTTCCGGGCTCCGGGCCGGGGTCCGGCCAATCGGGGCCCTTTCATCGCTCTCCTACCACTGCTGTTCAACTTCAATGTATGATTTTGTTCCACAACATGATCACAATATTTTATATTGAGTATTGTTCTGTTCGTTCACAGTTACCGGATACAAAAGCATCGGTTTTTCTAAAAGAATACCCCTGGTTATTATATAAACAAAAGTTTAGAAGGCTTTAATTTGCAAGCAGGTCAGCTCCATTCGGCGTTGACTTATCATTTCGTTTTAGTCATTCCGCATTTTTATTTAAAACAAATGGCTTCACGACCGAATGGAGTCGATCCGATTTGAAACGAGTTTTTTTCCAAGAAAACATATGATAAAAGTGAGGTATCAGCCCTATCAGCCAGGTTCGTTCAAAAATCTTTATTCCTGCAGTTTCGAAGCTACAACGTCAACAATTCGAATAGTTTCAATCCACAGCTAGTGTATTGGTTTATATCTCAACTTATAGTGTGGGAAGTGGAAAAATGCACTCTACATAACAGTGTGTCTTTCAGTAATCAGGGTTATTATTTGCATAAAAAACATCTCTTTTGATGAAGTATCCATTAATTGTGATTCGATTCGAAGCTGGATTCGAAATTCGATTCGAAATTTGATTCGTATTCATCAATTCGATTCGATATTCGATTCGATGAAAATCGGCAATTCGCAGGTCCCTATCTTTGCATTTCCTTGAGTTTGACCATTGCAATAGATTTGCCCATTGTAGTAAACCTAACTCTCAGTATACTGATGTCAAAATACCGATATTTCTAGAAGCATTTTTTCTCATTAACCAACATGCAATTTACCCAGTTCAATCTTGTTTGACAGAGCTGATGAGCTTTGTCAAACAAGATTGGACTGGTTGAATTCCTAGTTGTATTAAGGGAAAATGCCGGTTAAAAGTATGATATTTCAACACCAAAGTTAATAAGCATACGGTTATTGGTTGCAGTTATAAAATGAAGCCATATTTTTATGAGATGGTCAATACCGTAACACTTTAGAAGACAAAGCATTTGGCAGAAATTGATACAACGAGTGGAATAGCGTGATGGTTTGTGTATCTGCAGTTTTTTCTGAATTGCCATTCTGTAAACGGTCTTTTTTATAATTAGGAAAAGCCATTGCAAATCAGTGTGAAAAGTGACGTTTTAGCTTTCGTTTCTTTGAATTTATAATGAATAGATAGTATCTCGTGTTTTGCTTAGAATCTGCAGTTCAACTAACAACTGAGCACGAGAAATATATTCTTCCTCGAGGGGATTGACGGAGAATGGACGGGCAATTCCTCGTGTCTACGAATGAGATAATCATCGCCGTATTCATCGATATTCACCCCCAAAACACGAGACTCTCTTTTTATGCAACGCAGTTCGAAATCGATTCCAATATTTTCGATAGCGCCCATGAGAATTATTCATTGAACCGCCACAGCAAAATATAGTCCTATTTCAAAGGTATTTTCAATTACCATAGATGATGGTTAGTCTGGATAACTTCTTTGTGTGTCTGGAAGCTTCACTCCCCCCCCCCCCCCCCCCCACCCCTCAGAAATAGGTTATTACCACCATGTGGGCTTCCGAGATGGTGTAATGAAGTCGAGACCTCGGCTCTGGGCAAATATCGACGAGTCCATTAGAGGCGAGGTCGTGAATTCAATACACCATCTCTGAAACCCACTTGGAGGTAATAACCAATTTATTTTGCAATATTCCTCCCTTTCGTGACTTTTTCGCATATATTTTTACAATCATTCAGCGTCTCTGAACTGATTTCTTATTAATGAAGATCATGATGTCATGACATTGCGTTCTTGAGCTGTGCATGGCGTAATCTCCATTCATTGTTCCACTTGTACCATAACTAGTTTATAGTAGTGTTTAGTTGCGTGTTTCTTTGTTTTAATTTCCAGGTTTAAGGCATGGTAGGCCCATATAAAAGTATCATTATGGAAACAATCATGTGGTCTAATTATTTCATTGTGTTGGTGTTTTATTATCATTTAATTACTGTTATCATAATGGTGGTCTCGACATGGGTAATCAATTTTCGATGACTGGGGGAAAAGCGTTCTCTTTCTAATCGAATAATCGCACGCGCCATTGCTACTCACAATACAGATTTGTATTTTGTCTAGACATTTTTACTTGTATTCGGTGAAATATGATCTCGTCATAAGATAAAAGAAGTTATTTAAATTTTTCAATTTTTATTTTCTTGATAGGTGGTTGTCTGATATTCGCAGCGGGCACAGGTTCCTTCATCAGTGGAAAGATTATATCACACTTCAAACTCTCTCCAATGGCATGTATGAAGATGATGGTTGTTTTGCAATCCATTTACATCTTCATGAACATCGGATTACTTACCATGGGCTGTCCACAGCAAGTTGTGAAAGAAGATTGGAATGCTGTTAGCTCCAACTATGGAACCATACGGGAAAATTCGACATGCCTGGACAACTGCATATGCGACAGTTCGCTTTTCTTACCCGTTTGCGATGAAGAAGTGGGAGTGACGTATTACTCGCCGTGTCACGCTGGCTGCTTAACCCAAAATATGACGGTATGTAATCCAAACATTTCACCTCATCTTTAAGACATCAAACTATTCAACCCACAGTTCTTGAATGTCTTGACGTATGAAATAATGACTACCTTAATTAAGCGACTCCACTTTGCGTTGGAAGGATGGTTCGGGGTTGTAGGGTTCACTTGTTATTTACCTCCACATCAGTTTTTTTTTAATTCTATGCATCGCCTCCGTCAATGCAGATATGTATAGATACCGCATACCGAATTGAAGACTTTTTTTTATTAGGATTTAACGACACATTAACAGCCAGGGTCAAATCATGTCGGCGACAGTTTCACGGGTGGAGGAAGCCGGAGTACCCGGAGAGAACACCGAGCAACGACGAGCAGCTGTCAGCTCTCGAACATCGTAACTCTGAACTCTGCACCGCGGCACAGGAAGGGTTAGAGTGGTTGAAGACGTGCGCACCGTCGACATGCAGGACGCCTTAGTACACAGCGCCCCCATGTAGGCAATCGGGGTTAAGTGCCTTGCCCAAGGACACAACGCGGGAGCGCGAATCAGTCGCTGAAATGGTCACCATCGAACTACTAACCGCGCTTAACTTCGGTGATCTGACAAGAACCGGTTTCTGCGACGCCACCGCGCCCCCAATTGGAGACTTAAAACAATATTATGAATAATCTTTGGCCTTTGTCATTCCTCCAGCAGAGATGTTTTTCCAGGTCAAACACAAACTCAGCAATTTCGTATTTGTTCAGGACTGTTGGTAAAGTCACACAAGGTAGATTCTCTGTTTCACGGGCCATTTTTGTAAAATTGAGCGTGGGCGGGCGTTTTTTATTTAAAGTTTTATCTTTGTAATTATTTCTTTGCCATCAAAAGTTCATGTTCATGGTTTGTTTTATGTTTTAGGTCTCCAAATAGCGTGGGGGTGGGTTATTTCGTCCCTTGTGCACATGAAAGCTTTGCAGTGCCAAAGCATTGCAAAGCCTTGACGCAATCAAGGGACAAATTAGTCAATTTTATTTACTTGGGTAAAATATCAGACATAAACCTTTAATTTCTATTTTGTTTAAAGTTTGCATTGGTTCTAAAAAGAGAACATGCGGCAGCCAAAATGACCATGCCTGAGGGCTTGAGAAACAGATTTTTTACTTTGTTTTATGCCTAATGATCATTTTTAAGCGTATCCTTCTGAAGCTTAATCTCGTCAAAATCTCTGTCTGAAAATGTGTTATCGTCATAGAAAAATCTCAGTCTTTTTAGATGTAATCTGGGGTGTCTTCATAGAAGACCAGGGTCCCAAAAAATAAAGTTTATCTGATTTTCCTGAACTTTTAGTATCTTGTAGACCTCAAAAAATAAAAGTCACGATTATTGTTTTTTTCAGTTTGTCGCCACTTTTGACGTTTTTTTGTCATTAGAATCTTTTGGGACACACAGCTATGGAAGTTACACACTATTTGCTGCATGACTATCCTAGCAAATGGTTATAATTTCTTTAACTAACGTTGTAATTTTGACATTTTAACGTAAAAACATCGTTTCTATAGACTTTGTTTTCTCTTATAAACAAAATATTTTTTTGTTCTGCAATTTAGGAAATATAATCTCCCATAAAAAAAGTATCCAAAAGTCCAATGTTTCTCCACAACGCAAAAAAGGACCACTGGTGGTGCCATTTTGAAGTTAAAAATTAAAGTTCGTCCGATTTGGATGACATTTTAGTGTGTTGTGGTGCTCCAAAACCCCTACATTTTGGATATTTTAATTGAACGTCATTTTTGACGTTTTTACGTCATTTCAGATTCTGAGGTTTTAAAAATATTGCCTATTTGCGACTCACAGAACTCAGAAACTACAAGAAACTTACCGCTGCAATATTACAGAAATAGCTCAAGCAACATTTGTTTGGGTGGGTATTGGTGTTTCAGTTTGATTGACAAATACACATTTTGCGCTGTGACGTTTAAGGTGATGAGGTTCGCAAAACGTCAAAAATTTGACTTCACTGGATGACACTGGAATAAAGTTACATTTTAGTTCATTGTGGTTCAAGCAATACTTCAGTACTCATTATTCGAGATAAAAATCTGACCTCAAATATCGCAGATATGACGAAAATACCATCGAGCGCATTATGCTAAAGAAAATTAATCTTTTGATTCTCAGGCACCGGCGCATTAGTTTTTTTCGGCCAACGTTTGTCATTCTTATTTCGGAGGCAAAATTCAAAATGTACAAAACTACCATATAACTTTAGCGCTATCATATCGCGATTTGCGATGCATTATCTCGTATACATTGCTACAGTATTGTTAATCTCTTTGCGAAATGCCACACGATTCTCATATGTATACAAAATAAACATTTATTTAACTGGTTGAGGACTAGATTATTTTTGGTGAATTTGTTCATCAAAACTTGTTCTATTACAGATTATTGGAGTGTGCCAACGGGCAATCACCAATAATTTATAATAGAACAAATTCGTATAAAAAACCTATTATTTACGTTTAACTGAGTACGAAATATGGGTCAAGGAAAATATTACTTTTGCACTGGTACCCTAATTTTTTTGAAAGGCCAGATTAGGGCTTCTTGCACTCAACCAGTTAAAAAACTCCTTATTATTTTTGATCTCCATTTTAGTTATTCTATATTGATTTTGTGTTGTGTGATTGCTGTTACAAAAAAAAACCGTCAGCGAAATCAACATGGAAGCTCCAGTATTTAATTTTAAGCCCTCACAAATGGATTTTAGGCATCGGCGACCATCCATCAGGAATAAAAAAAAATTGAAAACCGCCCTCTGTTGCGAAGTGTGCCCACAGGAATTAAGCAAGCTCGGGGAAGAGCTGTAGCTCACCAGAGTGTTACCCACCCCGATTATATGGCCATAAAATACTAAATGGACAAATTCTCTTTGGGACAGGAATATCATATTTTATGCCCAGTTTCATATTAGTAGAAAATTATACGAAATGAGGGAAATTGTCGATCAGAGTCCAAGTGTACTATGATTCACACACTCGAGAGGAAGCCAGGTGTTATGATGACAATACCAGGCATTCTCTTGCAGAACATTATTGTCAACTAACAATGATACTGCAGGATTTGTTTATAGATATTATAATAACAATCGGAAGGAGTTTCCAGATTGTTATTGTTTTAGCTGTCACCAAATCATAGCATGCACTGAATAGAACATCACCAGGCATCACCGGATGCTGCGTTGCAGAAATGTAACTTCCGCCACGCAATTCTGTCGGTTAAAAGACACCAGGCAGAGTGCGTTTTTAGACTTGGAAAGCCTGTGACTACATTCGGACTGCCTAGCAGCCTGCAAGAGTCCAACAATGGCAACTGTCACATCATGGGACTTCCCCGTAAGTGGAATATCCCGTGACTGTGCATTACACATCAGAAAATGATGAGATCCCCTCAGAAAATGGTGTAAATAAGCACCATTTTTTTGGTGTTGGGCCAGTTGTTTCCAGCTCATCGCCGATGCGTAAAAAACCTCGTTATCTGCCTCCTACCCAGATGGATGCCGCCGGCCATAGACTATTATAGATTTTTAAAGGTATAATTGAACTTTGTTGTTACACTTTGTAAATAATAGCTGGAGATGACGATTACAGATTGCTAGTACATTAAATGTTAGAAAACTTGATATAAGTGTTCGTTACGTCACTTCCACTATTGGTACACGAAAAGATCCGTGAAGTTATTAAAGAACTTAAAACTGTCTGGAGCCTGCGTTCAATATCGTCTGTGAAAGAAGCTCTAAAAGCCACGGGCTGGTGGAATTTCGCGGTTCTATCAGTTAACACAACGAACTTAGTCCTATTTTACAATTGTAGATCAGCTAGGGAGATAAACTCTCACTCCGTAACATCTCCCTCATTCGTTTAAAAAAAATGCCTGACAATCGATTATTTAATTTCGTTTGGGTTTATTTCATGTTTTTCGTCCATTTGGTACAGAAGCGTATTAGCGACATGATAAAAAATAATTTTCAGACCCAGAAAAAATCTCGAAATTTCAAATTTTTATCTCGACGTTTCCGCTTAAAATTTTGAAATTTCGACTTTTTATCTCGAAATTTCGACTTAAAATCTCGAAATTTCGAGATTTTAAATCGAAATTCGAGATTTTAAGTTGAAATTTCGACTTTCTGGGTCTGGAAATTCTTTTTATCATGTCTCGAATACGCTTACGTAATTTGGACAGTTTTCATTAACAAGTTCAATTTTGTTACAGGCACAGCTGCACAGTTATAAGAGACACAGTTTTGAAATTTCACATACCGATTTTTGATCATCTGAAATGATTTTGGGCAACATCTTTATTTTTTCACTTTCGATCCGCGATGCGGGGGATTCGTACGTTTTCATCTTAATCTTTTATTTTTCAGCCCCATTTGGAGGCTCATTCATCTGAATGTTTGGGCTTACAAATTAAAAAAAACAAATAATCTAAAACTGTGTTGCTGTCCCAGGAAATTCTCAACGGTTTAGATCGAACTGAACCGTGACGTCAGACGTGGTTAATGTCCGAAAAATTTAAATTTGTTCCTTTTCACGACCTTTTAGTAGTTTGTAGAGCTCAAAAAATACAAGAACACATGGGATATTTTTTTTATTTAACGCCATTTTTTACATTTTGACGTCATTTCATGTTTTTACATGATACATATACCATGCAGCTCTCCATTTTCTGACAGTCCAACCTCAGAGACTGCAAGACGTAACAACTTTCACGTTTTACATACTCCTAATGGGATACGTGCATTTATTAAACGTCACATTTTTATTCAAGTTGACATAATATAGTCCACGCTAAGACGTTAAACAAGACCGAGCTCCAGAAAACTTTCAAATTAACTTTTTTTTCAACGGCGAAATGGGCGAAACCATTCTGGCTTATTGGGAGGTTCAGTAACAATTTAACCCAACAGCCATGTCGGGCTGTTGGATTAAATTATTACCGAGCCTCGCTTCAGATTATTTTCTCTTTATATCGTCTGCTCGTCCACTACCATTTTTTTCTTCGCGCAAACATTTATGCACACCGGGCTAAATATGAGAATTGGAATGTATTGTCTATCGCTTTATCAGAATATGAATGTGGGGTGGGCGTGTTAAGTATTATGGAGTGAGTAGTAGCTCATCCAAAACTTAACACGTCCACCTCACATTCATAACCCAATAAAACGACAGATAATTCATATCAAGTTTTATAATTTAATAATGTAGAAGTAGGATGTCATGTACCTGGACAAGGACCATTTGCAGGATCTCGGACAGGAGCGAAAGTGACGCCATAGTCACGTGATTCATCTATGCCGGATGGGGTTGCCATGGTAGTCCATGTGAGCGGTCATGTTGTGACGTCAGTATCTTTAATGATTACAGTTTAATTGCACCGTTAGACTCGGCTACAATTGTTTTGGCAAATGGGCGATGAAAAAACAAAAGTATTCATACGATAGGAAAATTTTTCATCAAGTTATGAAAACTCACCCCACTCAACCGTAGCGAACAGTGGCATCGCGAACAGGACCGACTGGAGGAGGGAGTGTAAATCTGATTTGTTTCGACTGTGATGGCTCAAGTCCCAACTGACTAATATTCCAGCTACGCGTACATCACCAAGACATGCGTTTGTCAAAGGTATGCCTAAAGAATGCAGCTAGGATATTAGTCAGTTGGGATTATAGATGAACAAACTGAAGACTTCTTGGAAATTTATTGGTGCATAAATAAAATATACATATAGTGGTCGTGACTTATTCTTCATCTTATTCAATTAACACGCACCGTACAGACACTCCAAATTGGCCATGCTTGATCCCAGCAGTCCGAATCGGGTACTACAGCTCTCCATTTCCACGACCGACTATATGTGTGACAAAAATTCCAGTATCAAATCTTGTTCTTTAACTTGTAGAGTGCTAAATTATTTTTGGCCACCAAATGTCTTTGCCTTGTTACAGTTTATGAGAGAGTGCCCATAGCTAACATGGCAAACCCTTACAGACTAAATAATATCATTTCAAAGATAATACAAAGTGTATGCACTGAATATGAGCCCTCAAGCTGTGGTATCTGTCCTTCAGAATAATGCCCAAATTTGGGCTTCCAGTTAAGAAAGTACACGATTGCTAACAAGACAGAAAGAATTGATATCTTAGACACCAATCCTGACGAAGGTGTCCCGCCTGAAAAATTATTGGTAGCCCACCCCCATAGCTACGCCCCTGCATATGCAAAGAATCGAGCATCATTCAAGAAAATAAAATTATTATGTTATAACGACAAAAAATAGACATAGCCGTTACCTTACGTTAACATAAATCCTGATGCTTTCACTACTAAAGAAACGATTCTTATCTCACTGATATTTCACTTTATGGTATGATATACATCTGGTACTTAATTAAGCACCCCTGAAATGTTTCATGACAGTGAAGTTGCTGTTACTGATTATTATTGTGATTTCTGTGTCTTGCAGTACATTTCATTTTGTGAAACTGGTTGATAGCGTGAAACACATACCTCGTCTCTGTGAAGCATGCTTCCCTAGAATGTCACAAAAAACGCTACCACCCACGTGCAGTATCTGGATATAAAATAAGAAAATTTGTCACCTCGTTTATCAATAAATGTTGGCATGTCAAGGAGGAGATTGTTTTGAAACGCCTTTGGCTCCCCAACAGGCGTTTATGCAATAGAGCTGCCCATAACCGTCTCAAAGCACTAGATTTGAGATCCAGAAGGGTCATCAAACATACAGCAACTCTGCCCGATCAGCATCAAAGACGACAACATTGGAATCTCAGGACGTGGAGGCGAGTCCATTGGTCAGACAATAGTAGGTTCCCACTTCACGTCACAGATAGTCGCATGGGAGTGTGGAGCCATAGAAATACTGCTTACGTGTCCTGGAACATTAGACCTCCTCTTCGTTATGGTGGGGGATTAGGAATGATCTGGGGATGCCTCCCCCATGATTGTAAACTTGGCATGGCGGCTGTACGTGGGAATCTCAATGGTCATCAGTACATCCGGGACATTCTTAATCCGATTGGTGTGCTCTATTTTGACAACCACCCGTTGGCTACTCGGTCAGAATTCATAGGCGACAATGCAAGGCCATGCTGTGAGAGCGTTCCCTTAAAACAACGCTATTACAACACTACCTTGGCATGCAATGAGCTCCGATTTGAATCCCTTAGTACACGTCTGGGACTTTCTTGGTCGCCGCGTGCAAGCAGGGGATCCGCCTATATAGAATTATTTCGCCGAATTGGAAGCTGCACTGAATGAGGAGTGGCAGCAGTTGCCTCTGGACAGTATAGGAAGGCTCACTGGTAGCATTAGGAGGAGGGTTCAGGCTGTCATCCTTGCATGTGGTGGATACATTTTCTACTGGCGTCAGACACTGCTATTGCGTTCAGGAGATCACAAGTTACATTTTTTGTCAGTAATTACCGACATTGTTTCATCATGGATCGCTCAAGCACCATACTTATCGAGAGAACATTTTCCACCAAATACATTAGTGGCAGATATGTGTAATTGGAGCCATTAAAATACTGCATATTTGCATCATTGTTTTGTCTTTCGTTTATCAATAGACCATTCTTCCCGCAAACAGTCAATTTTGGCTATATGAAAGATACCATTAAAGTAATGACAGTTATTAACACTTCTACGAAAAATAGGGGATGCTTAATTAAAGTTCCAGAAGTATATTTTTGAGAAGGCATGCAACAACGTTTTCTTCAGATCAGGTGCACCCAACACATATTCCACTACATTCAAGGATTTTGTTTCTTCTCTTTTTCAGATATTTTACGATTGCTCGTGTGTATCGACTGGCAAAGTTGTGTCTGGCTACTGCCCAACAGAATGTCCAATGCTAATTCCGTTCACCGTTACAATGTTTATCTCAACATTTCTTGCATCTTTATCAATACTCAATTTCATCGTGATAATAATGAGGTTTGTTTACATCCTTGCATCTTTATCAATACTCAAGTTCATCATGATAATAATGAGGTTTGTTTACAGTATTGTGATCATAAAGCGATCTCTTTTGAATCGGACCGCGATCTGGAGCCAATACTATAAAACTTTTACAATTGTATTTTCTATAATTGTATTTGCTACCTATTAATACAAATGACTAAAATGAATCATTTTCAGTTTAAAAGATATGGCAGTTTGTCAAATGGCACATTGCCATATCTTTGAAAATTGTAATGGTTCATTACAACCCATTTAACTGGTAGAGTGCTGAATTATTTTTAGTCATCAAAATTTGTTCACAAGTCTTTGCCATGTTACAATTTATGGGAGAGTGCCTTTGGGCACTCTCCCATAAATTGTAACAAGGAAAATCCATACAGACTAAATAATTTAGATTCAAAGATAATATGAAGGATATCCACATAGTTTGCAGCCTTTGAGTTGCAGTACCTGTACCTTGGAGTAAAGCCCAAATATGGGCTTCCAGCACTCTACCAGTTAAAGTTATAACTAGCAAATACAATTTTCGAAATATACAACTGTAAAAGTTATATAGTATTGACACCTGGTCGCACCACACGTATGCCAGTAGATCGCTGATCTCTATAAAATCTGAATTGTTTCCATCAACTCTTCGGGGGTGGGGATGCGGTGGCTCAGTAGGTAGAGGTGCAGGCTGCAAGCCGAGAGATCCTCGGTTCGAATCCCACCAGCGGGAACTGCGTTGTGTCCTTGAGCAAGACATTTCACCCCCATTGCCCACGCGGGGGCACGGTGACGTTGTGTACTAAGGCGTAGTGCACGTCGATGGTGCACTGTCTTCAACCAATGCTAACCCTGCTTGTGTGGAGTTAGTATGTTGGGGAGCTGACAGTTGCTCGCCGTTGCTCGGTGGTTCTCTCCGGGTACTCCGGCTTCCTCCACCCGTACAACTGTCGAGGTTATGATTAACCATTGTGCAGAAATATGTGACATTAAACACCAATAAATAAATAAATAAATAAATAAATAAATAAATAAATAAATAAATAAATAAATAAATAAATAATCTTCGGGGGTAGGGGTGGGGTGTCGCTAAAAAATCAACAATTCTGAACAAAAATAGAAAGATTTTAAACTTTCAAGTTCCCGACGATTTATTTATTTGTTGTGATGTAACGACACTTTCGACAGCCAGGGTCACCTCGTGTCGGACAGTTTTACGAGTGACGGAAGCCGGAGTACCCAGAGAGAACCACCAAGCAATAGCTAGCAATTTCCAGGCTCCCCAACATACTAACTCCACACAAGCAGGGTTAGCAATGGTTGAAGACAGGTGCACCATCGACGTGCAGTACGCCTTAGTACACAACGCCACCATGCCCCACGTGGGCAATGGGGTTGAAGTGGCTTGCCCAAGGACAAGGGATTCGAACCGAGGATAGCAAGCCAATTATATACTTTTATGTCTATGAAAAATGTATTTACTTGAATATTTACAATCTATTTTAGTTAACCCTTTACCCAACGTAACCATCAAAAACGGCCAGCGCTATTCACAAATATCGCCAATTAATTTTCATTATATTTTCATTTTTTGTCTCAAAAACATAGGTTATGACCTCTCTTTGGAACGAGCTCGTCGGGCTGGTTCCAATGAGGGATCATAACCTATGTTTTTCAGACAAAAAATGAAAAGAATTAGTTATTCAAAAATTTTATTTGCAAGTGTCGTCTGCTTTTCATGTTAGGTAAAGGGTTAATATTGACAAAACACAAGTGCCAAAATGAGAAAGGTGTTGTAGTATTATTAGTTTTCATGCAAGGTAAACATCATGACGTTTGATGAAGTGAAAACAGTTACGCTGAGAGTACAGTCCCTACGTTATGTCTTTTACGTCATCTACGTCGTGGATTGAGAAAACCGCGTTAATAGACTGGGGTGGGGATGGGGGGGGGGGTTGGTTGGAGTTTGAGTGGGAACATTTTTTGTTGAGGGTCCAGCTCTATAAACGTTAGTGCAGTAGATCGAGTTTCATTTTTTCATATATCGGATGTAGCAAAATCAAGACGGAATTACAAAATTGTGATTCCGAAGAATCACAGGCTCACAATGCTTGATATAATGGTACTGAAGCTACCCCTATTCAAGATGCCAAAACTGAGAGAGGGAGTTATCGAAAATCTAACCTTATAACAGCAACTTTGCTTACCAAGCACCATTGGGAAACAAAGAGTTTAACGTTAACCCTCACACAACTGATTGAAAACACTATC
Organism: Pictodentalium vernedei; assembly: GCA_031216915.1. Classification (NCBI taxonomy): domain Eukaryota; kingdom Metazoa; phylum Mollusca; class Scaphopoda; order Dentaliida; family Dentaliidae; genus Pictodentalium; species Pictodentalium vernedei. Next base: position 153,144,086 of record CM062293.1, read on the forward strand.
CAAAGTATGCGAATTTTGCTATTTTTTAAATGGTACCCTTACTCTTACAATTACTGTGCTAAAGTGTTAAATGCCACAAACAAACTAGACTCATGAATTTGTTTACGATCAACGTGGCATCTTCCTATACTAAACTTGTGATCGTATTTCAGTCGCTGTGTAGGGATTATAAATTGGGAAGTTGGGCAGTTTTACTAAAAATCACAAACTACGGCCCATTAACGTTCGACGGGAGTTAAAAGTGATTGCGCTGTTCGGTTATGTTGCTGCAACATATTACACTCTAAATATATGGAAAATTTAATCCAGCCTGGACTGAAATTTTGCCATATTTTTCTCGGATTTATGCGCATAAACTGTTTTCGCTAAAATGAATTTATGTGGAGAAACATCTTTAGATGGTAGCAAACAGGTGTTAGAACTTTCAGAAAAAGTCAACCCGTTTCTGAGTTCTACAGGCCACAAGACTTAGGTGGAATGTGTTAAGAAAATAAGTTAAATAAGTTATTATTATTATTATTATTATTATTATTATTATTATTATTATTATTATTATTACTATTATTATTATTATTATTATTATTATTAGGACTGCTATTTACTGCAAAAAAAAATTCTGAATGCATCCAGTGAAGCCTTTCGTTGGCTACTGCAGCCCCAGACAAGTGCCAGGAACTCAACGTCTATGCAACTAATTTGCCAACATTCAACCCTCCCCCACCCCACTCTCACAAATTGCCATCAACCTGCCCTTTTTTTAAAAAAAAAAATAAAAATATGGACCAAATATAGTAACAAACTAGAAATGTATTTACTACATATTATATTCAAATTGTATACCTTTTGTACATTGCTTTGTTATGTGAATAAAAAAAAGAAAGAAAATTAGCCATTTATCCCCATATTAAGATAACCAGAATGGACAAAGGTTAACTCGGAGGTGTCTACTTGCAAAAGGAAGATTATTTAGTTTGCTATTCTTTACAAGGAAAAACAAAAAAGTGTGAAGTTAATCCTTTTGCAGTTGCCCATACAACAGATCGAAAACAGGAACCAACCTTTGCGAATTTTCGTATTTTTAAACGGTATCTTACTCTATCAATCAATGTGCTAAAGGGTTAAATGCCACGAACAAATTTGAATCATCAATTTGTTTTACAGTCAACGTGGTATCTTCCTATACTAAAATTGTGATGGTACATCAGTCGCTGTATAGGCATTTTAAATTGGGATTTTGGTCAGTTTTGCTAAAAATTAAAACTATGGCCCATTAACGGTCGATGGTGGTTAAAAGTGGTGGAGCTGCTCTGTTATGTTGTTTCATCATATTACACTCCAAATATATGGAAAATTTAATCTCACCTGGACTCAAACTTCATGATATTTTTCTGAAATTTGGCCATATTTTTCTCAGATTTAGGCGCATAAACTATTTTCGCTAAAATGACAGAATGTATAGAAACATCTTTAGATGATAACAAACAGGTGTTGGAACATTCAGAAAAAGTCAACCCGTTTCTGAGTTCCACATGCCACAAAACTGAGGTGGAATTTGTTAAACAATTAAGACTTGTCTCCCCATATTAAGATAACCAGAATGGATAAAGGTTAAATCTGAGGTCTCTACTTGCAAAAGCATTATTATTTAGTTTGCAATTACTTTCAAGGAAAAACAAAAAGTGTGAAGTTAACTCTCTTGAAACTGCCCCCAAACAGTAAATAAAGTATGAGCTTTTGATGTTTTTCGAACAGTTGTTAAGTTCACGCAAACTGAAGAGGTGTCGGGTTAAACATATCAATATAACCGATAACAGGGAAAATATTCATCAGTCAATGATCTATACGCCTGTGCAACAAATTTACATCTGCATCATTCCCAATGCTGGAGAACTGAACAAATGCATGAATATTGAACAAAATAAGACACGACTCGTACAAAAAAAAACTGGGCGAGGGTTAATAAGAGCAAGTATTGCGGAAGTTAAGTCATGGTGTAGTCTAAGATACTTTAAAGAGCATAAGTGTATCCACAACAAGAGAACATTCACGCCATAAAATATATCCCTCCAGGTAATGTCTGCACAGCGGTTAGAATTGTTATACCTGTACAACTGAGTTCCGAGCAAGGAACCGGTTGAACAAATGAAACGTGCTATACATGGGCAATGTCACCGCATGATAATAACTTGGTAAGCAATAAAAACCCATGTATTAACTCCTTTCATTTCCGAGAATGTTTTTGAATGTTATTGAACTTAAGACGTCATGTGCAAGCGGTATATGTAGCATACACAGCCTGCTGAAATCCATACACAACCAACAGAGTTATCTCCACTTTGTTTATTAAAGAATCAAACTGGCGACAGGTGATAGCACTCCGCGTCAAATCAATCCTTGTAATTGCTAATTCAGTATATAAGTGTAAGAGATTGAGAGAGAAGTGTGGGAGCCGAGACTCGAACCGTCGAACTCTTGCACACAAAGCGACCGATTTACCACGAGACGAAGAGACCTGGCATACCAGGGTGGTTGGTAAATTGCCTTTATACCTCGACCGATACACCACTCTCATGTTCTTTTGCAATTCAACACCGGTGAATCACACCACAGATTCTACCTCAGAGCGGTCGAGACATCCCAAGTGCTTCACTATAGCATTTACAATGCCACCAACTGATGAAGAATGTCAACGACAACAATGTAGCAGATCGAGAGAGAAGTTTGGGAGCCGAGTCTCGAACCATCGTCCTCCAGCACAAAAGGCGACTGATTTTTCACAAGACTAAGAGACCTGGACCAACCATGCTGCTTGCTAAATGGCCTTCATACCTCGACCGCTACCTACGAAAAATATGACGGTAACATATATTCGTTACGCAGTTTGTGAAGGACCTAATATGGAATATACGTGTCAGTAAATCCAATATTGGGCTCTAACAAAGCTGGAGTCCAATATGGAATTTCCTGACATCGTGTATACCCTATACCCTATGTGCCAAATACTATAATAAACTACCTTAGCCCAATCGGTGAGTATAGTCTATATCAAATAAGGGTAAGGAAGTTGGATTGTTGCAGATGTGGCTCTGGCGAATTGTCAAGAGAGCTCTATGGGATATTAACAGATTTCTCCAGAAAAGTTCCGGCAAATGAGACATAAAACATTCATGAAATACCACTCCTCATGTAATTCGAATTAAATATATTAAAATAGGTCTATTATTTTTGCAGGAGTGTATCTGAAGAGGACAAGCCATTAGCTCTTGGATTCAGTTCATTTCTGTCGAATCTTCTTGGTGAGTGTAACTCGTCACACACAATATTTTGATGACTGTGGGGTTAGTCAATTTTTGTTTGTGTTTTAGGAAGGTGGAGTTGGGGACTTGGGAAACAAATAGTGCGTGGAGTGATAAATTACGGAAGCCCTTTACGGTTAAACGTGAATAGTAACTTTATTAAACTGGAAATGTTTGCATTATTTCGCTAAAACATTTGCGTAATATCGGAATAACTTTTTGTCATGTCGCATTAACTTTGCGTTATTTCGCATAGTATTGCATTATTTCGCAAAAACTTTTGTATTATTTCCCATAACCTGTGCGTTATTTCGCAATAACTTTGCATTATTTCGAAAAAGTATTTTGCATTATTTCGGGATCACTACGGATTTAAATGTGATTTGCAGTCTGGACACAGTCTGTTCAGGGTTCCTGCAGCTAATTAGTAAGTGGATTCCAGGCTTTTCTAGGCCATTTCCATGCTATATTCAAGGTTTTTCAAGGCTTCGTAGAAGTACAAATCAAGATTTTTCAAGTTTTCAAGGTTATCGACTAAAAAATGAAAGTACAGTACTAGCGGAAATAAGTTGTAGGATATTCACGGGAAAATTTTGATGGTGTTTATATTTTGAAAGATTGATTTCAAGGATTTTCCAGGCCACTATTGGAGTTTTGGGGAAATTCAATGACTTTCCAGGCCTTGGAACCCTGCTGTTGTCACAAGATATAGCACAAATAATGTATTTTATGATATCTTCTATGAGTTTTCTTCTAAACAATGATTTGGGCAGTATTGTTGTGAGTGTGTATGCCATTTCATTCCAGATTCTAGGGAAACTATGCTTTAGGAGATTTGCAGAAAATTGCGTCCTAGCCTTTACTTCTCGTATTTGTCCAGGTTGTCTTGTATGGGCTCCTTCGGATGTATTTATGTTGAACATGTTGTCAAATGATGTTGGTAACTCTCCATTTTGCCACTCATGCATGAAAAGTAAAAACAAATTGTCAATGCCGTTAAATATTAAAATCTTATTAGCCTTAAATAATGGGCCCGTGTGGCTATTGATTGTTTTACATTAATTATACGCAATGCGCTGCTGTAATAGAATTAATTTACTAGTAGATGGTGTATGACCCCATATTGAAATTGCATATAACAAATGATTATGTACAAGTGTATATTGATTTCCGGGCAGCTTTCAGAAGTATATTTTTCACTTTATTGATGCAATAAATCGCGATAGGGATTTGGGAACAGACATTGGATACATGGTGATTGAAATTTATGTTTTCGTCAACGTGTACCCCGGGAAATTTTACAGCCGTTTCAGACATTGTTTTTTTCTACAGCCGTTAATTCTTCATTATTAAGGAAAAAGTTTAAGCTCGTTAACTTTGTGTGGACTGTTTTGAGGCGCATCAGAATAAATTTGGACTTCTTTGTATTTATTTGTAGATTATTGCAACAACACCAAACAAAAATATTTACCAGTTCAAAATTGACCCTAGTCTGTAATGAATGCATGTTATGGTCTGGTGTATATAATGAGGTGTCGCCAACAAAGGAAAGCAAGTTTAATGAAGTACAGGGCATATATAGTTCACGTAGATAAGAAATAAGACAGGCCCAAGGACAGACCATTGTAAACCACAAGTATTTGTATGTGTCAGCGACTGATGTTTGTTATACCCAACATATTGACTTCTATTGGACAGGTAACTTTGAAACCATTTGTGGCAGATTCCACGAATCCCGTAAAATTTCATCGTTTTCAATCAAGTTTCATGAGGGATTGTATCGAATGGTTTCGACAGATCAATGAACAGGGCCAGGTTAGAATCTTTTGTAGAGTTATCATTACTTTCGGCTACGTAATTGAGAAGGTGCATCACTTGATGAATGGTCGAATGGTTTTTGCGAAAGCCATAGTAGTGTTTGTAGAGGATATCGAAATCTGTCAAAAAACTTGTTAATCGCTCACACATAATCAGTTCAAATAATTTTGAAAAGACAGGTAGCACAATTATTGGTCTATAATTTCCAATCTCTTGAACATTGCCATTCTGAAATTTCGCTACAACTTTAGCTATTTTCATTTGATGTGGAAATACACCACGGGAGACTGATTAAATGTGTGGCAGAATGGTTTTGCCACTTCGGATATCGTTTCTTTCATGAGAAGGCTAGAAATATTATCGATGTCAGAACGAGTTCTCCCCACAATTGTACAAGTTGTCAAAATGTCTTCCTGTCTGTTTGTCGGATCAATTAGAAAAATATTGAGATACTTTCTTCTTAGAAATTCTGAAAAGTCAGTTTCACTAACACCGTCACTGATTGTCTTTCCTGTGTTTGCAAAATATGCGTTAAATGAGATGCTATTTCACACGGATCGCTTATTTCTTCACCATCGTATCGATGATAAACGTTCGTAATACACTGGCATGGCGGGGGTTCGAACCCACGCCGAGAGAGTTTCCTTCGGCACCAATTGCCTAGCGAAACTATACTGAACCACGCACACCACACGGCCTACCGACAGGCCGAGTGGTGTGCGTGGTTCAGTATAGCTTCGCTAGGCGGTTGGTGCCGAATAAACTCTCTTTTTCTGTCCAGGAACATCATTAAATAGGATGGCTGTCCACTAAATGTGTTAGGTGGAGCAATCAATATTCCCAATATGCTTCCCCAAGGTAGCAGGTTGAAAATATTGATTGGTAAATAATGAATATGGACTCTTCTAATTGCTGCCATTGAACTGGCATGGAAGATGTCACTATAGTTCAAAGGGTCAAACATTGGTTTGCCGATATCATCAATTTTAGAATCATTTACTCTGTCTTGTAAATTAAAAGTGGGAAAGTGATCAGGAACATCTGTTATAATGATTGCAGCATGGTGTGCTTTATTGGTGTTGTTGATACAGATATGATTATTTAGCGTTGCCGAGTGTTCTGTGATTCTTGTGGGTCTTGTAATGGCCCACACGTATCCTTCACTAAACATATTGTCAAAAAGTCATGTGTTTTCACATGGTTGTATATGTTCAGTAAATCAATATTGTAGTCGCCTGTATGTAACACCTTTTATACTCTGTCCTTACAGTAGCTCATGAGATAGTTTCAGTAAGGACTTAAATACCGTAGGTATCCTACAGTACAATCATCGTAGACTACTCGTAATCCACGCGTGGGTAGTGATGACTGTGGTGTCCGCGCATACGTTTTCCAGGTAATAAAAATCATCTGCAGCAAAATTTTAATTAATGAACCAACGGGTTGTACTCGGTTTTCTGTTAATTCAATTTTTGATGATTATTCCTCTAACTGGTGTTTGCAATCCAATATTATTTCGTCCGTGGGAATACTTCCCACCCCGTGCAAAGTGACCAGTTAACCCTTTACCTAACATGAAAAGCAGACGACACTTGCAAAAACAATTCTTGAATAACTAATTTTTTTCATTTTTTGTCTCAAAAACATAGGTTATTCCACACCACAAAAAACAAATAATTCCCCGTTTCTGTTTTATGCAGATAAAGACTGCGCACGGAGTCGGCGGATACTGAATGACCATGTTGGGGGAACGATTACAACGATTACGTCCAAGACGTGTCCGACCTAACGTGAGAGAATATTTGAAAAATGGATCCAGAGATATGTCATTTCCTTGCTTTTCAGGTCTCTTGACAAGTGCGACGAAAGATTTTAAAGTTGTGTGGGGATGGGGGGGGGGGGGGTGCACTGATAAATATATTGTACCTCTAGACCAGGTGACGATGTCTTTTTTGTGCCACGTATTACAACCTTAAATGAACAAATGCACGAACATCCACTCAACTCTCTTTTTTGGGGGTGTACACGGAACAGTCGTACCAATTTCTTCTTCGTCAATAACCTTCCAACCCGAAAAAAACGTGTATGTGTCTCCCGTGTCCAATGTTTCGCTACTTCTGGACCTTTGCACGCGCAAGTTTCTACTATCTTATTTCGATCTCAGCTATATTAGTCTTATTGCTAACGACTACATGAAACAGGAGTGTGGACATGATTAGCGCATTCATCCTATGCGTAATACACTGCTTCACTCCCTTCTTAATCCTTTACTCACTGCGTTTGCAGCCGACACATGTAAAAAGTATTGAGTTTTTAATTTTTTTGTCTCGATAACATAGCTTATGATACCTCGTTGGGCTCGTTCCAATAGGGGGTCATAAGCTATCTTTTGAAACGAAAGATGCAAAAATAATAAAATTTGAATGTCGGATTTTGTGAATAGCTCTGGCCGATTTTGCCCCGAACATGAAGTAAAGAGGTAAAAAGTGTATCCACCACTGCACTTTCATTCTTAAATATCAGTATTATTAACGTATTGGTATACCGTTTGTTTCCATTCTGTTTTTGTTTCTTCTCAGGCTGGATGCCGGCACCAATTTTGTATGGATTCTTGATTGACACGACATGCCTCAAATGGAACTCGAAGTGTTCGAAAATAGGATCTTGTGCCGTGTACGACAATGAGGATTTTCGATACAAATTTCACGGCGCAAATATGGGAGTTCGTGGATTTGCTCTGTTGATACAGTATTTTGTATTGTGGAAAGTGGTCAGGTCAAACTTTTTTACCACTGTGAATGCTTCTAACACAGGCGTTCAAGGAGCACTAATCGGGACAGGTGATACGCCAGACGAAGCACTGAAACTGAACGCTGATGGCAATGATTGCAAAAACGATTTGCCGAGTAATTCGAACTTTTAAAGCTTTCTTCCAAGTGATATAATTCCATCTCTGAAATCATAGAGGTTGTCAATCATTTTACCGTAATGTTAATGGTAATATTTTTACAGAACATTAGTCATCAATAGGGCCATGCAAACCTTCGAAATGTTATTCGATTCGAAATCGTTCCGATGATTCGATTCCATTCGGTTCGCGCCGAATCGTAAGTTTTCGAATCGTCGAGATCTTCTGAAAATCCTACCAAGTCTGTCCACTCGAATTCTTCTTCTTATCATCAGGTCTCCTGTACAGGACACTTGATGATAGAAGAGTTCAAGGAGGTTCCACTCCGAAACTACTCTGATTCTACACAGAATCGGATAGATTTTCCCACACAGACGAGTGGCCATCGCATACAAAACTTATGTACAAACTGGCAATATTTACAGTTGCAAGAAGGTACAATGGGAGCGGGGTGGCTCAGTGGTTAGAGCACCGGCATTCAGCCCACAGTTCGGCCTTGGCAAGCGGTAACTGCATTGTGTCCTTGTGCAAGACAGTTAATCCCGATTGCCCATATGAGGGCACATTGGAGCTCTGTACTAAGACGTACTGCACGTCCATGGTGCACTTGCCTTCAACCAGTACTGACCCTGCTTGTAAGGAGTTAGTACGGTGGGGAGTCTAGCATTTGCTTGCCGCACATCGGTGGTTCTCCCCGGGAACCAATACTATAAAACGTTTGCAACTGCATTTTCTAAAATTGTATTTTTTACCTATTAATGTAACTGACTAAAATGAATCATTAGCATTTTAAAAAAGGTGGCAATTTGCCAACTGGCAATTTGCCAGATCTTTGAAAATGAAAAATACAGTTCCAGAAAGTTTTTTATAGCCTTTGCCCCTAATAAACCCCAATAAATAAATGAATAAATTTATCATATTACTTCTCTGTTTTCTTGGCTTATTACCGTTTCATATATTTTCAATAAATATTAATTAGAGCTTCAAAACACCTCAGTTGATTTGATTGGTCAATTTCAAAAGAAAGCTTTCTGATTGGTTATCGCTGAAAAAGATCTGTGTCAAATTAATTCGGTTATGACTTATGACTGCGTGCAGCTGTGACGCGTCACAGTCAAATGCATGACTTCCAAGGTTTAATTCCATTTTTTAACCCTTTTTTCTGTATAAAATATGTAGGCTTTTTGTGGTTTTTAAAAGAAAAATATTTCGGTTATGTACAATTTTAAATTCAAAACAATTACAAAAAATAATTGTTGCTCAGCACAGTGGCTTAGTACAGGTTTAAAAAAAGAGACGTAACCACAACTAGCAAGAAGAAATGTTCATAACGATCCCAATATTGACATTTACAATGTGTGTTGCAGAGCACAGCGATGGATAGATACATTTCCTTCGGCACACACGTGGATATACACACAGAAGTGCATGCATTTAACGCATGCGCAAGGGTGTGCACAGCTAAGTTTTTTTTTGCCCAGAACATTTTTAAAGAATAGCTGTATGATTTTATACAGGGGAAGTTCAGTCCACCTTCCTCTATTGGGTTGATAAGAATGTTCCTTTTAATTTTTTCACGTCTGTCTGACCATAGAAACTTAAAGGAAGTGACTGTATTTTTTCAAGTATGTTATCCGGTGGATCAGAAAGGACTGAAAAACAATGAATAAGTGTTGGTAAGGCGAGTGTTTTTCCAATTAAGGCTAGGTTCCTAAAAGACCAGTCGCTGAGAAGTTTTTTCCATTTTTTTCCTTTTGTCAGTATAATTTTTTTTACGTAGTACTCACCAAATAAATCGTTTTGGATGCCTAATATCGTGAATACACCGCTGTGATTCCACTAGACTTTTTGTTTTGTGTATATTTCCACCACGACCTCTTTTTTGGTCCATTCCATATAATTTGTGTCTTATCAAAGTTCACCTTTAGTGCCGAATGAACAGCAAATTGGTATTCAGCTTCCAATGCTGCGTTTAGGGAGTGGCAATGATCTTTTATAAAAGGTGTTGAGTCATCCGCGTATTGGCTTATGAGATGTTTGGAGTTATTAATTGTAATACCGTTAATTTCAGGGTTCTGTTTCAGTGATGCATTAAGTATTTCAACACACAGTATAAAATCATAAGGAGAAAGTGGATCACCTTGTCTATCTCCTCGTTGTAAATTAAACGTTTCCGTGCAGTGTCCATTATTTGTAACATAGCTAAAAATATTGTGATAAAAGGTATTAAACCAATTTATAATAGAAGGACCAAATCTGAATTTTTTTCAGGGTTTTCTCTATGAAAATCCATTCCAAAGAGTCAAAGGCCTTTTCGAAATCGAGCAGAGCTAGGACTCCTGAAATATTTTGTTTCTCACGTTTTTTAATTAGATCGAATGTTAGCCTTGTGGACTCCCCGATATAACGCTCTTTCATAAAACCAAGTTGGGTCCGTGATATAAGCTTTGGCAGTATTACTTTAATGTGGTTGGCGATAACTGCTGAAGCAATTTTTGATTCAACATTTGTTAATGAAATGGGTCTCCAGTTCTTTATTAATTCTTTTGGTTTGTTTTGTTTGGGAATACATGTAATTATACCAGTTCTTTGCGTACTATAAAGCTCTCTTTTCGATTATCCATAATTTAAAGACTTGATTAGGAAACACTCGATATCTTTCCAGAAGAATTTGTAGAATTCTACAGTGAAGCCATCAGAGCCGGGAGTTTTATTGTTCTTTATATTTTGAACACTGCAAGACATTCTAAGTCAGTTAATTCACCTTCAAGAGACTTGCTTTCCTCCTCCTCTACAAAAATTAGAAAAGGGTTATCTACATCGAAGAAGGCATCACTGTTGTCATTTGCAGCAACTGTAGGGTCAATTTTAGATGCGTACAGCTTTTGATAAAACAGTTTTTGCTCGTTTAAGATATCCTTTAGATTTTCGGTTTTCTCACCAGTCTCCATAACTAATTTAGAAATGATTTTTTTTTCTGTGTAGAGTCCTTTTTCCAGATTGCAGAAGTATTTTGTCGGGTTTTCCTCTTCAACTTTCCATTTTGCTTTTGCTCTCATAATCATTACTTGTATCTTTTTTGTTTCTTAGTGTCTTTAATTCTGTTTTCAAGAGATTCTATTTCGGAAACAATTTCAGAGCTACCCCCATCTAATTCTAAATTTAGCTGATTTAGTTTCTTTTAGATTTCTGTCATGCGATTGTTTGTTCTACGTTTTAATAGGGAAGAATAGGTGATAGTTTTACCACGAATCATTAGTTTCATTGTTTCCCAAAACAACTGATCGTTGATGTTTAAAACATTATTGTTATTATTATGTTTATCGGAGTCACTGTATTGTATTATTGTTTCCACTATTACTGTTTTTATCGCCGAAACATATTCCGGATCATTAACCCTTTACCCAACGAATCGCCCGCATCCGCCCATGGAATATGCAAATTCAGCAGCTGAAAAAAATATTATTTTTCGAAAAATTTCAACAAAACCATATCATGTGACCCCTCTTTGGAACGAGCTCGTCGAGCTCGTTCCACAGAGGGGTCACATGATATGGTTTTGTTGAAATTTTTTTAAAAAAATTAAAAAATGGTAATTAAAATAATAAATTTTGACATCGTCTGCGTTGGGTAAAGACTTAAGAAGACTATGATTGAAAAAGTTAGATATTGGTGTTTTGAAAGAATATTTCTAAGTCTGATGACAACAGAAAATAGTCCAGCCGTGCCATTTTATTTCCTGGCCCTTTCCATGTGTAACATTTTGTTTCCGTATTTTGTCGTCTTCAAACATCGCATAGGTCAAGACTATCCATGAACTCATGAATTTTTTCATTAGCTTTTATACTATTTTGGTGCAAGTAGTTTTGGGTATCGACATTGTAGGATTGAGGAACGTTCCAGTCTTCCCTAACTAAAATTGAGCAATTGCCTATGTCTTCTATCTTGTTGAAAAAACTTTCATAAAAAGTTAGTCGATCGTCGTTTGGGCCGTAAACCGTTGCAAGGGTAAGTCTTTGATACTGAATTGTAATATTCAGAATGATATAGTTACCACCGTTATCTAGGTACACATTGTGTATTGTATATGTGAACGTGTTTCTGAATAGGATAGCCACTCCCCTGCTTGCACTCGAGTGAGAACTGAAAAAGGCTTCATACCCCCGTTCACACTTCCAAGAGTTCTCCACGCCCTAACACAAGTGAGTGTCCACCAAGAGAGTAATATCAAATTTTTCTCTGCAACGCGAAAAAAGTCCCGGCGTTGGGTAGTTTCTGAAGATAACCCCCGGCAGTTCAGACTTCCAATCACTATGCAACTCATTAATAACTGTGCTTATTTTTATATATATCTCCGCAACACTTTTCTTGACTGTTCATCTTCAATCCATGGTTGTTCGTAGAGGTATTGTGTAGTATAAAAAACATTGTAATCAGGGTTATCGTTTTTTTTGAAAAAACAAAAAGGAAAAGTAATAACAAAGGTTTTGTAAAGTGGTTGATGTGGAAATAAAGCATTATAATCGGATTTATTCAAAAACCTATTTGCAGTGGGGAAAAACTGTATTGTGTGGGCTCCAATCAATTCAAGTTGGTCTGATATTAGGCCTATAATCTTCTTAATAAAATAGGAAGCATTACAAAGAAAATAATTATTGGACCACCCAATAAATAATAACAAAACGTATTTGGGTTGGAAGAGCTGGGCAAAGCTATCTCAGTGATGAAAGTCTCTTACCAAGTTGAAAACTGATACGTTGCACCATTCCCAGAAATCGCCTTTCACACTTTTTTTTCAACTCTTGCTACACCCCAGAGTCTATGACACCCCTCCACATTTTGCTATGAGTTGATTTCGTTTCTCGTCCCAGATACATAGCCTATGACCCCTCACCGTAAAGACGTCATTGTGCTCGCTCCAGTGCAGTGCCATAAGCTGTGCCTCCAAGACAAAAAGAAAAAAGTTTTAATTTTTCATCAAGTTCTGGCAAGTGTCGACTGCTATCTGCATTAGGCTTTGAGTCAACGAGCTGTTGCCAATGATAGCACACCACAGCAAAGAGAAATGTTCTTGTTTAAATTGGACAGAAGGTAAAAAGTTGGCTCAGTGAGAAAAAATCCCCTATCCCATGAAAGCTGGTATATTAGCGCTCCACATTTTACAGTGTTTTCATTTTTTTCCCAAATACATATCTTGTGACCCTTCACCGGAACGGGCTCACGGAGCTCGCCCCTATGCAGGGTCATAGGCCATGTCTCAGAGATGAGAAAAGAAAATTTTGGTATTTCACAATTTTTTTGCAAGTGTCGTCTGCTAACCACATTGGGCATAAAGTCAATTAACCCTTTACCTAACATGAAAAGCAGACGACACGCAAAAATAATTCCTGAATAACTAATTTTTTTCATTTTTTGTCTCAAAAACATAGGTTATGACCCCTCGTTGGAACGAGCTCGTCGAGCTCGTTCCAACGAGGGGTCATAGCCTATGTTTTTGAGACAAAAAATGAAAAAAATCATGAAAATTAATTGACGATTTTTGAGAATAGCGCTGGCCGGTTTTGGCCGTTACGTTGGGTAAAGGGTTAACTATTGCCAGTGACGGCCCGCCACAACTGTAATTCTGTAATTAAAAACGAGCTTAATTCTGCCACTAACTGTGTTAATATCGTGATATTTGTAAAATTAATCAAACTCCTATTGATCGAGAGATCAACATCTGGAGCAGAAAAACAATTATTTTTGCATCCTATATGCAGAGATGCACCACACCACCTCAGTGACTACATGCGCGCATTCACAAAAAAGATTGTTGTTTGAAAATGGACAAAGGGTAAAATTTATTTATTGGTGTTTAAGATCACATATTTCTAAACAATGGCTAATGATGACCACAACCTGGAGATAACGACAGGTTTAGTCAACTGTTTATACTCATGTTGCCCATTTCAGTGGAATTCCATCCCAAGCATTTTTTGACTTAATTCTGCCATTAATTGTGTTAATATCGTGTGGAGGAGCGGTGGCTCAGTAGCTAGAGGTGCAGGCTGCAAGCCGAGAGGTCCTCGGTTCAAATCCCGCCTGCTGCAACCGCGTTGTGTCCTTGGGCAAGACACTTCACCCCCATTGCCCATGTGGGGGCACGATGACGCTGTGCACTAAGGCGTAGTGCACGTTGATGGTGCACCTGTCTTCAACCAATGCTAACCCTGCTTGTGTGGAGTTAGTATGCTGGGGAGCTGACAGTTGCTCGCCGTTGGTTTTCTCCGGGTACTTCGGCTTCCTCCACCCGTAAAACTGTCGTGGTCATGATTAGCCAGTGCAGAAATATGTGACCTCAAACACCAATAAATGTAAAATCAATCAATCTCTTATTGATGAAGACATCAACATCTGGAGCAAAAAACAGTTATTTTTGCATCCTGTAAGCAGAGAGGCACCACACCACCGCAGTGCCAATCTGTGCGCAAGATTCACAAAAAAATTATTTTTTGGTGTTTTTGATCACATATTTCTGAACAATGGCTAACCATGGCAACAACATGGAGATACCACCAGGTCTAGTCAATTGTTTATACCCATGCTGCCCATTTCAGCGGACTTCCATCCCAAACATTTTTTGACCAGGTCCCATTTTACCAGTAAGGCAGAGCTTGTTTATCATAGTAAACAATCACTGCTTCACTTCCCACTTGGGGAGAGGAAGGGTACGGAGTTATCCAGTTTTATAAAAATCCCTGTCCCAAAGCCAATCAATCCCAGATACTCTTATAAGAATGTGAGGTGTTAATTCAAGACTGCAGGGCAATTTGCAAGGTGGGACCAATGTTGTGTACTTTTTTGTTCTAGGACCAGCACTCAATATGATGGTCTCGTGGTTATTTTTGTGCATCCCAAGTTCTAAATTTTTTGACTTGGGTTAAGGATACTTCTGGGGTGGAATTTCATGCAGAAATAATTTAACAAAACTCAGAATTAATTTGGGTGGAATACATATTTAATTCAGAAAAGTGTCAATGTTAAAACCTTTATTTTAAAACTCATATCATACAATAGAACCTAATTTCTTATTGAGGTATGCTCATAGCTCCTATATGGACTGAAGCTCTTAGCAAGGGCATATCAGAACTGAGCCAAAGCTCTTAAGTCGGCATGACAGCCCCGTGTGGAATATCTCAATGTAACAGTTGACACTGTGCTCTGTTAATTTCCTTGTCAGAATTTACTCTGCCAAGTATACTTTACATGTTAGAACTGAATCCGAGCCCCGCAGAGGTCGTAGAGCCCAATTCCTCACATCCCCTATCCCATTGAAAGCTGATATGGTAGCGCCATTTCCAGAAGTCTTCATTCACCTAAATCACATTAATTATTTTTTTCTACTCTTCACCCCCCCCCCCCCCCCCCACCAATCCTAATATTAAAAGAAAAAATGTATATTGCTCTCTTTCACAATTTGCTGTGTTTTCATTTCTCATCCCAGAGGCATAGCCCATCACCCCTCACCAGTACAAGCCCATTAAGCTCGCTCGAATGCAGGGCCATGAGCTATGCTTTTGAGACAAAAGAAGAAACTTTTCCTTTTTGAAGTTTGCATCTTGTAAAAAGAGAGGTACCCCACCACTGCAGTGTGAAACTGTGTGCAAGATTCACAAAAATTTGTTGTTTGAATTGGGAAAAGATTAAAATTTATTTATTGGTGTTTAAGGTCACATATCCCTGCACAATGGCTAATCATGGCCATATCATGGAGGTAAAGCCAAGTTTAGTCAATCGTTTGTTTCCATCTTGCACATTCCAAAGTACTTCAATGCCAAGCTTATGGTGACTAGGTCCAATTTTACCAGCAAGACAGAGCTTGTTTATCACAGTAAGCAAGCACTACTTTACTTCTGGGGGTTTCTACAGGACAAAAGATAAACAATTGTCTCAGTGATAAACGCCTCCTATCCCATTGTAAGCTGATATGGTAGCGCCATTCACAAAAATCTACATTCACACTTATTTTTCCACTCTTGACCCCCACCCCTCTCCACTCCCTCCCCCGAAAAAGAAAAACAGTGTGTTTTGGGTAACTGTGGTGTCATATGATAAACAGAAAATGAGATTCGTGTTTTGGTGACACGATATTTATCGAACTTGTCTACGAATTTCCCGTTTTACCTCACCAGAGGCCCGGCAAAACGGAAATTTCGTAAATATCGTGTGACCAAAACACTCATTCCACATCCTCTATAAATAAATAAATAAATAAATAAATAAATAAATAAATAAATAAATAAATAAATAAATAAATAAATAAATAAATATCCATGATTTGGAGAGTGCTGAGATTCGATTCAAAATCCTCTGCCAAATTCGATTCAAAATTCGAGATTCACTGGAGGTCCACTGGCTTAAACTGCACTTGTACTTCTCATGTATTACCATGGGGATAGACTGTTATTGTCTGGGTGGAAAATCCACTCACTGAGTATTTTACCAAGTCACTGCCCATGTACTTACATAGATTGATAGATAGTTTATTGAAGCAGTATAACATCAACAGTAAGACAGGTTGCTTATATGACAAAATATAAATTTCATAATGTGTACAATGATGCTCAAAAGATTAACAAAACAATTTAACCCCCTCCCAAACCCCCTCAAAACAATCGAGTTCAAATTAAATTTCCCGACTGTATGGGGCTTGTTTATCTAGCTCGCGTTTTTGGCATTTAATGCTTCTCTCTCTATGAGGAACAATAGGATCATGTTACAGATCAGGCCTGAAAATAAGCAGTCTGACATTTGCAGAATAATAATAATAATAATAATAATAATAATAATAATAATAATAATAATAATAATAATAATAATAATAATAATAATATACACATTCATATAGAGCCAAAATTATAGTTCAGAAGATATAGAACCATATTCTAAGGCGCTGTACATGTTACTGAGCTCGTGCA
The DNA here is from genome assembly GCA_031216915.1 of Pictodentalium vernedei. Classification (NCBI taxonomy): domain Eukaryota; kingdom Metazoa; phylum Mollusca; class Scaphopoda; order Dentaliida; family Dentaliidae; genus Pictodentalium; species Pictodentalium vernedei. The sequence goes on from CM062293.1 coordinate 153,161,065, forward strand.
AATATACAAACGGAATATATACAGTATCTTACAGTCCAGAACATCATTATAGGCTTTTTGAAACAGGTATGTTTTGAGATCTTTCTTGAAAAGGTTCACATTTGACAATCTTTTAGGTATTCTAGTAAATTATTCCACAAGTGAGGGCCAGCAAATGAGAATGACCTATCTCCAAATGTCGTACACCTATGCTTTGGAACATGTGGCAGCATTTTACCATCAGACCTCAGGTTGTATTGACACACATTCTTGGTATTAAGCAGTTCTTCTAAGTAGGCTGGTGACATGTTGTTTTGTGTCTTAAAAACTAATAATAAAGTTTTGAAAATTATTCTGTACTTGACTGACACCCAGTGCATATCCCTCAGAACAGGAGTGATGTGTTGAGATCGTGATACCCTACATACCACTCGGGCTGATGCATTTAGTGCTATCTTCAGGCGAGAGTACTGATATTGTGGAAGGTTGAACAGTAAGGCATTACAATAATCCAAATGTGAAGTTACAAAGGCGTGAACTAGGGTGTTTTTTGAGTCTTTGGTGAGGAACTCTCTTATCTGTTTAACTTTGTATAGACCTCTGAAAGCCTTATTGCACATATTTGTAACATGTCTGTCCATAGACATGGTAGAGTCGAAGAAGGCACCAAAATTACGTACACTGTTACTTGCACTGATGGCGGAATCTCCTACCTTCACTGAAATGATATCAACTTTAGTCAGTTGTTGTCGTGAACAAATTATTAGGAATTCAGTCTTATCACCATTATCGTTAATTTGTTTGAAACCGTCCATGTGCGAATGTCCGAAATACATGATTCAATAGTTTCTAGAGCTTTAGATTGATCATTGATTAATGGTCGAAAAGAGAGATAGACCTGTGTGTCACCAGCATAACCATGGACGTCAGGCAGGCGAGATTCAGTGATGGTGAACAGTTTTGAAATATAGAATAGAAACAGAACAGGACCTGGGCAACTGCCCTGTGGGACTCCACATTCAAGATGGAAGTCTTTTGACAGATTACCGTTTATTGATACACGCTGCAGCAACACCATTAAGTCCAAAATCAGAATCCATTGTCTCTAGCAGAGTTTTATGTGACAAACAGTGTCAAAAGCAGCACTAAGGTCTAAAAGAACAAGCAATGTTACCCTCCCAGACTCCATATTAAGGAGGATGCCATTCTGAACCTTGAGTAATGCCATTTCAGTCGAGTGCAAATTTCTGAATTCAGACGTGTTGGCCGGTAATGGAGCATGCATATCACTATGTTTCATTAGTTGGTCAATTGTGGCTTTTTCACACAACTTAGAGACGAACGGTAAGTTACTCACTGGTCGGCAGTTTTTAAACACAAGTTTCGCACCTTGTTTCTTCAGAAGAGGATTAACAATTGATATTTTCCACGCATCAGGCACATATTCCTCTAGCAGAGACATGTTGATCATTTTTTGTGATTACAGGAGCAAAGAGTCTACACATGATCTGACAATAGATGTTGGCATTGGGTCGAGTTGACATGAGGCATTTGAGGATTGTTTTATTAATTTGGTTACATCGTGGATTTCTAAAGGTCGAAAAGTTGAAAGCTTTTTTTCTGATGGTCTCTGTTTGGTTTAAATTTTATCTACATTTATGGTCTTAATTTTTTCTTGAATTAATTTTATTTTTTTTATGAAGAATTCACCAAATTGAACAGCTATCTTTGATGGATCATCGTATGGTGGAAATGACATACTTTGTTTTTCTGTACACAGATTTTTAACAACTTTAAACAGTTTTTTGCTGTCACCATTACAAGCTTCACCACAAGATTTTCTGGCATCTTTTAGTTTGTTGGAGAACCGATTACGAATAGTCTTATATCCTGCTTCCTCATTGTAAGATTCAGATCTTTCCCACTCTTCACTTCGAGGATTAGCTTTCAGAGTTCTCAGTTCATTGGTAAACCAGGGTATACTTGCTTGGGCGAATAATTAACGTTTTTGTTTTCAGAGGGGCATGCTCATCCAGTAGAAAAGACAATGTGTCGTTGTTTGATTTTGCCAGATCATCCAGGTTAGCACACTGAAAATTACACAAATCTGATTTTTCGATGTCACATTTGAGCTTGTTAATGTCAGTTTGATTGAATTGTCGGGGGTTTACTTCTTTACGTGTCAGTGATGGTTTTCGAACACCTAGTGTGCACTTAACAAACGATGGGCCAGATAATCTGAATGGGATTAATCGCTCAGAAAGCTGAAAGTCATTAGTACATCTTGTGATGATAAGGTCAAGAGTGTGTCCAGAGGTATGAGTAGGCCCTGTAACATGTTGTTGTAAACCAAATGTTTCTAAGAGGTCCATAAACTTGTTAGCATCACTGCCATTGTTGTCATCCATATGTATATTAAAATCACCGATGATAAGGATTTTTTTTCAGAACACATAACAATGGATTCAAGGTACACAGAAAATTCTTCAAAGAAAACACTGATCGAGATAGGATGATTTTTGGAGTAAGGTGGTCGATATACACCCACAGTTCAGATGTTGGTGTCAGCCCAGCGTTTAGTCCATTCGGCATATTCAAAAAAGGATTTATCTCCTTGGGTTGAGGTTTTAATTTGTATATTCTCTTGGCACATGAGACCAATTCTACCTCCAGTCCTAGCATTAATCCTAGGGGCACTCTTGAAAATATATCCTTCACAGGAAAGTCCTGAAACCATTACACTGTCCTGATCAGTTAGCCAAGTCTCAATAACCAAACAGAAATCCATTTTGTTATTGACGATGTGTTCTGAAAAATAAGGAACCTTATTCCTCACAGATCTGGCATTTACAGTGAAAAGTTTACACTTGAGGTAATCGGGGAATGAATAGTAGTATCTGTGCTGATTACATGAATGTTGTTGGTATTCACACCCGAGTTAATAGGCTTTGGTCTTATTGCTTGTTTGTGTTGAATTTTTAATCCCTTTAGTTGGCATACTTTATCTGAGCTGTTAGTGATAAAACAAAATTCAGGTTTTAGTATTATTTGTTTTTTCAAGACTTTAAAAATATATTCTTTAGGTCTGTGCTTGACATGATCCATTGTGTTGTTGACTGGACGGAGATCATATGAGGTTTAATTAAACAAACACATTTTTAAATGTCACTAATTGAAATTCATGAATCTAATGACATCGAGTGTGAGGTAACTGTCTCCCATTAGCAGTGAATAGAATGGCAAATAAGTTTCACAGCCCAATCCGGTTCAGAACAATAGGTGACATAATCCGGATTAACTTTGCACATGAAGAAAGAATTCAAACTGGAGAAATATTCAGTATATTTCAGAGATTTTTTGTTAAAAACACAAATATGTTGAAAGATTTTTTCTTCAAAGTCACATCAAAACAATTCACAACTGATAAGGAATATGTACAGCAATTTTCAGCAGATAAATCCAAAAATGTCCAGTAGAAAACCAGAAAACAGCAGGAGCTCAAAAACGTGTGACCACACATGGTGGCAATACAAAATAGATTTGAATGAGGCTCCCAGAGGGTGAATTTGATGATGCTCTCCCACACAGTGGGCAATTTATCCTCTGGGTACTCCTTTCTGTTTAGTTTTAAGATCCTTATTCAGATTGAGGTTCACAGAAGGTAAATTTAGTGATGCTGCCCTGCTGTGCAGGGTAGCATCACTAAATTCATCCTCTGAGAACCCCATTTTGCAGATGACAGTCTGCTTATTTTCTGGCTTGTTACAGTTGGTACAGATGGGGTTACTTAATGTGGGATTTTCATTCTTCATAAAGAACTCAAATTACTGGCGGTTGCTGGTTTTTATAAAGTCTGGTACCTCTTCCTTAGTAATGTCTATCTGCGTTCTTATGTTTGTATAGGCCGGACAATATATAATGAAGTGCATCTCAGTTTCCACTTCGTCGACACAGACACAAGATACACGACAAAGCCTCTTTTCTGCGGTGATGGGGTGATAGGGTGTTGAAAATGTCTTCCAGTCTGAGGACACAAATTGTGACTGCTTATTCTGTCTTGTGAATACATTTCTTGCCTCGTGTGATTTAAAATAAACCAGGTACGGCTTCAGGCTATGATCCTGCTTAACAGTGCGACAGGTTCGAAGTTTATTCTTGCCATGCTTTTTATCTTCGATATGAATCGCCTCATAAAAGTACTGTTCGTTCTCAATATGTATATAATTGAAGGTCATAGCTATATAATTTGTTAGTCATGAGGTATTGCACTCAAAATTCCAATTTTCGGTTCGTTCTAGAATATACAGGTTTGTATAATTGAGGGCATGTTATGAGGATGGCGAGTTAAGAACGGGCGGGGCGAAGGGGGAGAGGTGGGTGGAGCGACACTATAAAATCCCTGTTAGAAAATCGACCCAAAAATGAGTGATTTGTCCCGAACCACTCCAGTTTGTCGTTATTTAACGTCTGCTTGTGCAATCGATAACAGAGCACGTTGCCATATGTTCAACTCCTTTGTTCACATGAATTTCAATAAACTAATGCGTTTTGTGACAGTTGCATTATCAGTGAGGGCTACAAGGTTGGAGTCATTTGAGAGGTGCTGTCATTTTGTATTAAACAGTCGTCATGGCCAGGGACGAATCCATATCTGAAGAAATGTCTGGTAAGCTGTTTAGAACACTGTGTAACCCTGTGTCCTGAATCCAGTATTGCTTTCGTTCCACTGCACACCGCAAACTTTATATGAGAAGATACTGCTGGGGACAGTGAATCAGTATTTACCCTTTTACTAACGTAATGATTACATCTGTCCTGGGATATTCTGAAATATTTTTAATTTTTCACATTTTTCCTCAAAATACAGCTATTGACTAGTTTAAACATTTATAAAGGCTACACAACCACGTATCAGTCAAGGTAAAAATTTCAAGTGGCGAAGATTCACAATGGACAGTATCTAATTTGTGTTTTAGGCTCTGGATATTAGGATTGTGAATTTTGGTCCAGCATTGTTTCCTGTGTCACTGTGCAATAATTGAATCGTAATCCAAAAGAGGAGTATCCAAGTAACAGCAGGTTACTACTTTTACGGTGAATGTAACCCCCGAGACGTTCACGTCCCTGTAAAGATACGAAGTTGTTTCATACAGAATAAATAGGTATTAGGGCCAGTAATCAGATTTAAACCACGAGTAGGATAAGGGTTTTAACCACGAGGCTCTGCCGAGTGGTTAAACCCTTATTCTACGAGTGATTTAAATCTTATTTCTGGCCCTAGTACCTATTTGTTTTATTTATACCATGCTCGTAATAAATAATCGACTTTGTCACTTAAATTGGAGAAGAAATTTCAGTCGCAAACACATGGGTTTGTTTTGTTTACATCTGCGCCGGTGGGAATTACTTCCAGCTGCACGTTCACGAATATTTAACAGACCGAGAACTCAATCATTTTGTTGGCCGTACTTAACCCCTTTTAGCTGTGTATATCTCAGAGCCCCGCATGGATAACAATGGCCATGTCTTTTGAAAAGCTGTCAGTATTAAATATTCAAATTTTCCCGGAGGTGTACCCGGGATCCCCTCTTCACGACTACGAGAGGGTAATACTCTCTTTCAACGTCGCGTCTTCATTGGCTATCGCGAAGAGTAGAGCCAACGTTCTGAACGGGTGTTCTACTCGCAGCGATTGACGGCGCGGGCCTCCCCACCCACACCCCACCCCCTGTTTCTTAATACGCACCCCTGTTTCAAAGGGTTAAGGGACTTCTGAAGCTAAGTGATTCTCATATACGCATCTTGAAGACAGTAATATGAATGCAAGGGAAAAAAGAAGAGGGAGAGATGAGTTGGCTTGTTCATTTATTTATTTATTTATTTATTTATTTATTTATTTATTTATTTATTTATTTATTTATTTATTGGGATTAAGCGACACCTTCGATAGCCAGTGTCACTTCGCGCCGGATAGTTTCACAGGTGGAGAAAGCCGACGTATCCGGAAAGAACCACCGCCGAGCAGTGGTGAGCGACTGCCAGACTTCCCAATGTATTAACTCCACACAAGCAGGGTTAGCCTTGGTTGAAGACAAGTGCATCATCGACGTACAGAATGTCTTAGTACACAGCACCACCGTGCCCCCACAAGGGCAATCGGAATTAAGAGCCTTGCCCAAAGGACAAAACGAAGTTACCCCTGGCGGGGATCGAACTGTAGACTTTCCGGTTTGAAGTCCAATGTCGTAACCACTGAGCCACCGAACTCCCAGATGAGTTGGTTTAAAATTTTAACAGTGACAAGTTATTCCATTGATGGGCTTCAAACATGACAACTTTGTTCTTCATTACCACAGAGTGGATACCAAATACAACAGACAGAAATTCTTAATTGGTCCAGTGTTAAATTATTTTTCAACGGGGATTTAAAACATTGTTTTCAAAGATACCATGTTACCAGAAAGAGTAGACGTATTCAGCAAGATTTTGTTCATCATTGTTTTGTTACAATTTTTGAGGGTGCAAATGGACACTCTACAATAAATTCCAACCTAACAATTTATATAAAAAAAGTTCTTCTGCTGCTGAGCAAACACGACACGCTATTGCACACAGTGTAAAGCCACTAAAGTGGCTTCCAGCACTTTTGAATAGCAAAGTGATAGTAGCTTGTAGCCATCAACGGGTAAATTTCGATCAAAAATAAAAAAAAGTCAAGTAGAATGATTTTGCTCGTCGAACGCGCACGGCGACAATGTGGAGATAACCCTTCCTTGCGGTCTCTATAACAGTACAATTATACCTTCCATCACACCCGTCGTTCAGGAGCCGAAAGGAGGAAGGAGCCAAGAAAGCCGCCCAGTCGACACACAGTCCACAGCGCCACCAAGCGATCTGTTGAAGTTTGTTGTCTTTGAGCATATTTAATTTGTCACTTTGATTTTGTCGATGATTAAACTGTCTCACAGTCTTCGATTAGATGTATGTTCTGTCTCCGGTTGTATCGGTTCAGTTGTAGTTCTGGAGAAAACTAACCTGCCTGTTTGGTGATATTGTATTGGTCCAACCCCGGGAAGTTGTATACGGACAAGGCAAGGCACTGTCCAGCCATCCTTGCTCGTCGCCTGTGAATAATACAAAGTCTACAAAAAAATCAACACCATCACCATCAGCAAACAGATCCACCCCAAAGCCGAAAAACAGCCCCGGGAAAGTATCTTAAAATCAACCAGGAAAACTCAATGTCCCTTGCCTCGATGGACCTACGAAACAAAATCGGATCCGAAAGGGTTTACTAATAATCGGGGGAAAAATGTAAGGGGAAGAAAAAAGGTCCATCCGTAATGTCAGCTATTTCGCCACCTGGCCAGCAAGTGCAAGGGAGAGCTGACCAGCATGAGATGTGGTGAGAAACACACCAAAAGCGCATGCTGGACAGCTTTCCTAACGTGTCCGAATTGTTAGGTCAAGCGGCCAAGTAACTATAGGGAGATGTCCACATTACCAGAAAGTTACAACTCACTTCAAATCAAGAGACTGAACCTGGATAGACCAGAAAACCCCTCAATACCCACCCACTACACACACTAAATCTGTTAACTCGTTGTGGGAAAAATCCACAGCGTACTTGTAAAGCACTTGGAAGTCGGGTTTGCTGACATCTACAAAGATGTCGATAGGGAGGCCTCCATGCTATTCAAGTCTCATGTGCCATACTGTCGGTGCACTCATCAACAAGGCATAAGCCAATAGAGAGCTTCTAGCCTTACAGTACAGGTGCTATGAACTGGTCGTAATCCACGCGTGGAAAGTGATGTCCACGTATGCGTTTACGAGGTAACAAAAATTGTCATTATCAAAATTTTAATTATAGTAGAGGCGTAGTAGGGTTCGACCCGGAAAAAATTTGATACAAGCTGATTTTGGTGTCATTCGACGCAGAATTTATTTCGGAACAACATATCTAAAATCCGCAAAAATCCGCCTTGGGGAAAATTTTTCATGTCAGATTTCCCGTGAAGGAGGAAAATTGTGTTTCCGGGGTTTCGGTCGTTTATATGTCACAGATTGAGTTTTATATATTATTTTGTGTCGCAGGCGACCAGATACAAATGTTAATTATATTGAGAGGCAATTGCCTGATGAAATCCTCACACTTTTTATGAGGAAAAAGGGTTAATAACCCCCAAAATCACATTTTTTTCTCAAATTTTCACTCCCGATTTAAGATACTTCTGCACAGAATACAAAACTAGAAATAGTTCTTTGATCGATGTTTTCGCATACAATGAGGTGCAGATAATGTTGACTGGTCCAATATAATAACAGGAATTTAACTACATGATGAGGTCTAACAAGACATTTGTTGGTGTTCTTCACGGTTATTCATTGTCGCCGATTTCCTCCCCGATCTCAATCGGCTCGGCATTGAAGCAATTCTCACCCCGACAGTCTCCACAGGCAGACAAGCATTTGAGCGCATTCTTTCTACAAGAACATATGTTTGTTCCGCATGGCTTTTTGGATGCCATTTTGCATTTGCAGCGGATAACTTTGAGAAGAGCCACAGGCGCTGCGCCCAGGTCAGTCATCACAGGTATCAACTCATTCCCACGACTTTCCCAGCCCCACTCCTCAGGATCTAGGGCATCGTTATCCAATAGTTTCCAAACCATTATTTGTTGGTGAACTCGCAGGCTGTGGAAATGTGCTGCACGCTCAGTCGGGGGAAGTTTTTGTGGTTCAATTCCCGATTTGCTGGAAGTGACCATTGTCATAAATTTTGAATATCTCAAACCATTCAAAGTGTCTGAATGTTTGCCAGAGTACAACATAACGAACAGTTCAGTCCCCATTTTCCCAACCTCTGTCTGAGAAATGGTACTGTCGTGCATTGCTTCTGATATATTTTGAATAGGCAATTACTTCTCTAACTTCTTGAGAAGCAACGTTTTCCCGTGCCCAAACGTTGCTGATGTGACATCACACCCACTCCATGCATGAATGAAGAGGAGGTTCTTCTGAGTTGTTTCTCCAATCTTCTCTACTATATCTGCGATTTTCCATGCATCTCCACCCCTGTGTGACTTCCGTGCTTCTGACTGGAAATAGATATCAGACCAAGTACGATTCCAATGGTATACGGACATAACTAGTACATCTGTATCATCTGCAACAATGACAACTGTTTTTCCCTGGGACGAAAGTTGAACTGCATTGTCAACAATGTTAGTGTCAGCATCTCCAGAACTGCATTCGACAATATGCCCAGCCTCTCTCAGAGATGTGGACAGCATTTTTATAAACTGCATTTTATTATTTCCATTCGATAAGAACAGTTCCTGATTTTTGTGGGCAGTCGTGTTGTTCATCAAACGGATATCAGCACAAACGTGGAGAGCTCTTCTTCTCTGCTCCTGAGTCTTGGTTGTTGGTCGTTGACCATAACCATCGAAGACAATTCGACAATTCTGCCCATATTTCTTCGTCACGTATCCAACATACTGGTTTGCCACTTCCAAGTAAGTGGTGTTTGTCTTCCATTTAACTCTGTGGAGGAGAGCGCCCCCGTCGAGCACGTACAGACCATCAGATGGTGGTTTAGTAAGGGATAAGCCATCAGTTATTGCAGTTGCTAGGTCCGCCTTGTTTGCTTTTCTGAGGAAAAAATCTTTGAAGAGGGCTGTTGGCATTACAGTTAGTTCATACGCAAAGAACTGTGCCATGTCTTGCTCTCTCTGGGCAATAGCAACCAGTCTAGTAAACAAAGTTGAGGGGTCAATTGTCACCCTCTGGTCATCTAGCTTCAACCCGGGGGTGAGGTGAGCTAGGGTACGGATTTGATCACTTCGTTTGATAGTGGCATCGGAAACAATAGCGTTGTCTAATCTAGAGTGTATCTCTGCCCCTACAGACTCAGTGATATCGCAGTTGATACCATCTCCCTCGGAAGCTAACAAACCAGATGACAGAGAACGCAATCGTTCGTTTCCATCGAGCGGGTTGTGTGTGTCAAACCACTCTAGTATTCTGGCCATGTCTAAGTTGTCTCGTTTTCGACGAGATGTGCCCATATCTACATGCTGTTCGCTGGTATTGAGCTTTAGGTCGGTCAACGTTGTCATGGCTTCATGTATCTCTGCGCATTTATGCATCGTGTAAATCCACTCCTGTCGTACAGATTCCGTCACGCCACGACCTCGCGTCAACCCACCCCGACTTTTAATTGAACGCATAAGAACTTGCTCAATAACAAGATCACTAGAGAGGCCCGGCCTGTCCAAATCCTAGAACTTCGACGTATAGCATGAAAGCCGTCACAGTAGAATCTCTCATACAACCAAGGATGTTTTTCTGGTAGTTTAAGCATCATTTGCAGATAGACTCTGCAACTCTTGGCATAGTGTACATGCCCTGTTGCGAAGAGGTTCAGTATTCTACCAACAGCAATGAGATGGAGATTCCAATCGCCAAGACGTTCTCCACGGATGAACATTTTCAGTACCTGAATATATTCTAGATATTGTACCCATAGCTTAGCGGTGCGTGATTCTCTTGACAGTTTGGCTTTGTAGTTGTCAAGGCAAGTGTTCACCCTCACGAGAGCTGATGAGCTGCTAACATCAGAAAGAGTGACCGCGCCTTCAAGCACACCTTTGTATAACTCCTTCACACCATCTAAGTCCCTCTGGTTTATCTGTCCACTCTCAACAGTGGGTGGGCTCATCGGAGGAGAAACATTCGCGCTAATTTCGGATGTGGTTATGGCATCCAATAATTTATTCGTCAGTGCAGCTTCTACTAGGAGGTGGCCTCGCATAGCTCTGGAAACAGCTTTGCCGGTCAACATCGACCGAACTGCTAGTGGACCATAAACTTCCTGCAAAGCTTCAAGACCTGATCCAGCCATCATCGAGCCGATACTGCCGAGAAAGCTCATGATTGTGTGGAAACCACCCAACCTGCAGACAATGTTCATGGATTGATCAATTATTATCTCATTTGCCTTCAACCATAAAGGCTGGTCAAACGTGACGCACGGGGATGGGATGTTCAATCTGATCGCTTGCTCTGAGATGAATTTCAATGTGGAAAAGATGCATGTGCTGTCTGTTGGGCTGAGGTCTATTATTGGGAGAAGAGTATATCTGATTTCGCTTGATGCTCTGAACCGTGCACAGAATGCGCTAGTTGCATGAAGCCGGACCAATTAGGAACAGTGTCATCTACTGCTCTAGATAGCCACTCACAATGCCATAGAACGTCAGTACTCAGGCTAGATGGAAGTGTATGTGGTGATTGCAGCTCTACTACTGGTTTGTACCTCAAACCACCAAAGCCTCTCCTCGTTGATTCCAAGTAATCAACCACTGGGATTCCTTTATTCACCAACATTTGTTCAACGCCAACTCGAGCTCTGCGTTTTATCGATGTATGCGACATAGGGGTGGATGGCACCTGAGTTTGGGTTGACCAACTCATACCCATATTATATATATATTATATAGTGGCGATTATACCCATACCATGAAGTGAACCTTTCACATCGATAGTCGCAACGTTATGGTCGACGTTGTCTGCAACCCACTGTACGAATTCTCCGGGGAAATAGTTAGATGTATAGCTGTCAACAGAATCTAGCTCCATCACACCTTGCTTATACCGTTTGACCTCCTCATAGGTGATAGAAAACCCAAGCTAACTAGTTCATTAACGAGCCATTTTGACCCGAAAGTATGGTCCATTTCTACTCCTAACCCGAATAGGGTAGGTGTTATGACTGATCTTGGTCTAGCCGATTGGACTATAGAGTGACCTATGCTGTTTCGTTTTATATCATTTGGTATCAAGCCCTGGAGAAAAGACTGTAGGTAGGCTGGGATCCAGGTTTTGCCTCGCGAAATGTCCTATATGTCAGCAGGGGTTGGATACCTATCTATATCATACTCCATCTCTCTAAGCTGCCCCTTGATCAATTTTGCTGCAGTAACAATGATCCTTTCAGCTTCATCACTTATACTTTCTTTCTTGTCCGCATACCATTTTTCATTTATCAGATATTCAGCCATGTTGCGAAAGCATAGGACAATGTCGCGACCCTGTACCCTGGCGAAAAAGATATAATCGCCATATCGCTCTTCTAGTTTCTGCTTCAGTCTCTTTTTTGTGTACACAGTTGATTCACCTGCGATCTCTTCCATCTTCGAATGCAACTCGGTCAATGTGTACAGTTCTGAATCGGAATGAGTTTCTAAGAATTCACATATGCACTCAAACCAATGTTCCATGCCATGGTCAGGTTTTCGACCAGCTGGTCTCGCAATTTCCAACTGTCTATAGTTTAGGAATTTCGTATGGCAGAGTGGATGATAGACAGCCTCGGCAGCTACCAGATCAATGCAACTCAATAGCCGAACGCTTACTTCTGAAGCTAAACTATCCCCTCTCAGTTCGCAATGTTCGAGGAGGGTTTCTCGTATAGGTAGTGTCTCGACGGTCCTGATAATTTTGTTCCTATCGGGGTGGCGTGGATCAATTTTTGCGGCGCTACCACAGAACAAACAGTGTGTCTTGAAGTCCAATACAGGCACATTACATCTCAATTTCTTGGCCGACGGAGCTTCGATGTCAGAAGAGCTTGCAGCAGATGCCCGCTTCGCATCAGTGAAATCCCTACGGCAATCTGAATGAACCAGAACAACACCTACGGGGTCCTGTTGAAGCTTGTCCAAAAGGTGTGCTTCAAGGTCTGATCTCTCCCTGACATTACAGAAATTAAGCATGGTATGACAACCTTTCTTGGTGACTTTAACTAATTTGACTTCATCGAAACCAACCTGGCAAATTACACAGGTATCATCTCGAAAGCGACCACCTTGGTGTGAAGCCATATCTAATCAAATGGTGGAAATATGCCGATGGAGGGAACGGATTATTTTCTCTTAGCTATAAGTAGTACGGATCCTGAGGCGGATTATCGAAACTGGATTAATAGACAAGAAATATGATATTGACGAAATATGAAAAAGGACAATGTGACTAAGAATTGTTTCCTGTGTATGTTAACACCGAAACAAAGAAAATATGTCAGAATGACAAAACAATCGAATAATTCGAGAGCACGTGGCGATAAGCTTATAGCGATGTGCTGTGTGTAACAGAATCGCTGGAATACCCGCGACTGATATGATGTAATTATCTTTCTCCAGTGTGCTATACAACGCTCTTTATTCGCGGTGTACATCAATTACGTGGGCTGGTATAATACTATAGTCATTATATTGTATTCTACTGACAGGAAAAATCTGAGAAGAGACAAATTCCTGCCCTTAATACAGAACCGCCTGGAAAATGACATCGGGAAATTGGTAAAAATAGCCACCACCCCACCCTCAGTTGAGACGCTATGAAAAATTTTCCCCAAGGCGGATTTTAGCGGATTTTGGATATGTTGTTCCCAGATAAATTCCGCGTCGAATGACACCAAAATCAGTTTTTATCAAATTTTTTCCAGGTAACACCACTTTTTTAGTTCAACGCCTGTACTATTAATGAAGCACCGGGTTGTAACCAAACCATTCCTATAAACCTTCATCGACAATCTCAAAATCCTCCCAGTGGAACCCGAGACGCGTGTCACTGAAAAAATGCTACTATTTCTAGGACTAGACATGGTCTCATTGGTTAAATAAATAAAAAGAAATTAGCGATTACCAGTTTTTGTCCACCCAAACCGCCTAGAAAAGGCGTGGTCCTTCTAATAAATACAGTATGGCCGCCGTGTACTGGTCACTTTCCACGGGTAGGTAATATTTCCACGGGACGCATTGATTTTAGATTCCAAACACTAGTTGTAGGAATAATCATAAAAAAATTAATTAATGATGCGCCTGGTACAATCCGGTGCTTCATTAATTAACATTTTGCTGATGATAATTGTTATTACCTGGTAAACGCAGACGTGGACTTTGCAGACCAAGCGTGGATTACAAAACTAGTCCACAGCGGCTGTACTGTAGAATCTTAACCCTTTGAACCCTTGTAGTATCATCCATGTCAGTTCAATGACAGCGATTGGAAGACTCCATATTCATTATTTGAGGGCAGACCAATTAATATTTTCAACGTGCAGCCCGAAGGCTGCACGTTGAAAGTAATGATTGTCTATCCCACAGATTTGTGTTGCAGCCAATCTAGTTAATGGAATTATGACGCATCATGTTCCTGGTCTGGCCTCCGATGTTCAAAGGGTAACATTAATAAATTCAAGACAATACAATACCCATAGACCACCTCAATGCTGAGTTAGACAATAACCACAATATTAAATTGTCTACCCACAAATAATGAATATGGACTTTTCCAATTGCCACCATTGGACTGACACGGAAGATACCACCGGAGTTCAAAAGGTTAAAAACAATAAGGTGCCACATAGATTTCTAATCTACCTCTGACACTTTTGAACAGGAACAAATCTGCTTAATCCCCAATTGTGTTTTGTTTGTGTAACAAGCAGAGCACAATATTGTATTCAAATCAATACCATGTCCCTACCTGAAGCGTATAATTACTGTAGACTGCCAACTCAGTTTTCTTCACAAAATTAGTTAAGAAATCTTTCGTTTAATTAAACAGTAATTTTCCAAAACTATTGTCCTACAATTTAGCCTTTAACAGGCGGACGTACTGAATAGTCACTTTTTATATTCTATATTCACCAATAAAAATGTTTTGTACAAAATACCTGGAGACATGTAAAAAGGTGTTAGCAAAATTCTAAGTCAAATCATTTACACGTCTGAGCACACGTGAACGGACAAACAACCAGTGAATATCACTGCAACGCACGGCATCGTACAATAACACACAAAATTCTCATTTTTATTACAGCGATATAAACTAAATTTCGATAACATGTCTTTTCAAGTGAAATATTCAGCATCGGACTTTAAAAAGGATAGCAAGGGGGCCGGAAAAAGGGACAAGAGAGAAAGTAAAGAGGAAAAGGACGATCATGAGAAGTTAAGCAGTAAAGGTAGTAGTTGTAGCGACACTAATAGTTATATCAATAATAACAATAATAGCAAGAGCTGTGATGGTTTTACCACCACCGTAGGAAGCACCGGCGTGGGTGACAGCTCCGTTAGCTCCTACTCTGCCAGTTCTTGTGCCGAGTGGGCCCCAGTAAAAACAACCAGACTCTGAGTTGTAACAATGGTAAAAGCAGCAACGGCAACCCACCTAAAACAAGACCTCCTCTCTTCCAGCAAAGTCTTGAGAGCAAGTCTGGGGGAAGAGGGTTCAATGATCTTTTTTCATGTTTTCTTTGTAACTACTCTCTAACATATTTTCAAACAATTTAGCGAAAAAAAATAACCCTTTTGTTCTATATGCCCACTTTCTTCATGTCAGTGCTCTGCTTGCAAACAACAGTAAAACTTCGGTGAAATCATTAGGGTCAGTATCGTAAGGGTGAAGATTAGGTGATCACTGGTATACCTTACCTTTACTGAACTGATCATAAATCATTACAATTGTCAACCATTTTAGTCCAGTTTAAGATGGAAATTCCTTTACCAGTATGTTAAGTTTGCAAAATAAAAAAGGTTCAAATAACTAATAAAGATGATAGTACTGGACCTGAAGCACTCATTGTTTGTTTAGAACATGATATGGAATGAAAATTAACACAGAACAATTTAGGATGTTTTAAGTTCCCTATTCTTCAAGTTTGCCAATACTGTCTGAGGCGTGATGGGCAAAAACATTCTCCATTTGTGGAAATGTTCAGTAAAAAGTTAATTCTACAGCTCTGTAGCATTTCGGGGCATTAATGATAAAATAACAACTGCAGTCTGCAGCCGAATGGCTGCAGACTGCAGTTATTATTTTATCCTCCCTGTATATTGATATTTGACTTGCCCGTAAGTGTACACAAAGGCGATACCATTCCAGGAAATGAGGATTCAAAGGGTTAAATAATCACAGATCTCTACCATCTGGGTTTTTATTGTGTCGTTTATTCATCGACTGCCAAATTTTTCTTCTCTCAAAATGCATGGATACCATCTTGAACGGATTAAGGTTGGTGTCACGCTCTCAGGCCACCAATCTAGTTATGTCGTTCAACGAATAGTCCGACAGCCCGAAGGGGTAACCTTGCAATGTAGGGAAGTAAAAGGTTTTTTTGTCGTTTCAAGGGTAACATTTTGCGCTGAATCCGAATGTGAATAATGCCACTCAGCAAACCTCTAGGCAACTCGAGGTATTCAAGATACCGTCCAATATGGCCTCCAAAACCCTCTATTTTCATAACTTTGTTTCATATCACAAAGAAACTTACACAACGTATGTACGTACGGTCAAGATGAAGGCCACAGATAGAAGACAAAACTTGGAATGAACATGCACATCAACGTTTTTTGTCTGGATTACAATTTATTAATGGGAAGAGATATCATAATGAAACTTAAGTAACGTATGTACCACAACAAGGCAGCATGTTGCGCACAAAATTCACAGCCGACACACTAAGGTCAATATCACAGATCGTCTAACGGTCATTTTATCGAAATTGACCACCAGCGTCAAAACGAGGCTGAATTACGCCAATATAACGCGAAGGTCCATTGGCTGGAAGTTTAAGATGAATAGGATTTAAATACAATTAAAGCCGACTGATTATGAAATATTTTCTCGACGAAAATACAAAAATGTGCATTGAAGATGTTATCAGACCAAGTAAGACAACTGACTGGACGGGGGTTTACAAGCTAGGGATGCGTTGGCTCTTTTCCATTTTGATGGAATCATTGACCACTTTAACCCTTTGAACCGGAAGGCCCCTTTTCCGGGCCAGAATCGTGACACAATCTGAATTCATAAAGTAGATAGTTGCTCCGTGAATTTGCGTGGTATCCCAATTAAGATATTCAAAGTGCAGCATGAAGGCTGCACTTTGAAAATATTGATTGGTCTTCCCCTAAGCGACGAATATAGACTCTTCCAACTGATGACACCAAACAGACGTGGAAGATACCATCAGGGTTCAAAGTGTTAATACTTTTTTAAATATTTCGATGAGCGTAGCGAACAGAGACGTTCCTTGAGCATAGTGGGGCTGAAGGAAATGCTGGAAATTATTGGGAGATATGGGAATAAATGAAGACGCGAACTAAATGAAAACAAAAGCAAAGTAATACCCGAGGGTCGTAAAGTGGAACCAACTCAAAGGTGGAGAGAGGATAAGTTCTGTATTTTGGAAGGTAGCAGCACAATTCTAAGTGTGGGGGCGTCAGATGACTACGACGAGTGTTTGTGAGTAAATATAGACATCACGGGGAATGGACAACTACCGAAACCACACGAATAAACTAACCGTGAAGGGGTTGCGAATTCTTAAACAAATGAATCTTTTAGGGAGAAATAGCGTCAATAAGGTTTTCGAAGGGAATTGTTGGTGTACCTGGTATAACATATGGTACGAAAGCGATACCGCTAAACCAAGCGGTTGTAAAGAACTTGGAAACTCTATAGAATGAGGTAGGCCAATTGATAACACGGTCGCGTAATGTCACAGCCATAGACGCAATCAGGGCGAGCTTGGGTGGATGAAGATCAAGGACGAGATAGACTTCACGAAACTCTATTATCTTAACTATTTTGCAAATCTCTCCGACAGCCAATGGTGTAAACTAACGTTCCGGAATATTTGAAATTGAAATACAAAGACAGGGTGGATTGAGCAAGTGAGGAAGTTATCACAGACCTATTAAATGGTGATCTCTGACTTAGATGTGGGGACAACCCGGCAAAAAAAAAATAGTAAGAGAAAGAGTCATGGGTGATTGCAACCGAAATTGTTGAGAGGGGGGTCAAAGCCAAGAGGTCTTTAAGTCTGGTCGTGGTATGTCATTTTCGAAGTCTACCTGGAAGATATTTGTAACGAAGATGTGTTGGTGTTATTTTGAAGAGGAATATCTCCCCTATAACATATGCAAAATTTGCTAAAATCTGCTTTGGGGAAAATGTTTTACAGCGCTTCCAAACTACCTTGTCATCTGCACTGTGGTGATAAGTTTTCGGTCAGATTTTCGTTATAAAGCTTGTACTTTGCGATATCGTATTACAATATTCTCGTTGAATAATCAATGCCCTCAAGTGTTCTTCAATATTGCTGACATTGTACAGAGGGTAGGCCACGAGAAAGCTGCACACGTGCATTTCATTCACACCTTGAGGGGATGCGACCAAACCCAAACAGCCGCAATTTATGGTCAGGGTAAGACAAACTTGATGAACAAGATCCCATTTGAAGACGTACAACGCGTTTCTTGTGTTATGGCGGTTTTCAACACCAATCAACCAGAAATTGGGGAGGTTGGTATCCAGTTGTACAGGATAATGTATAAGGGAAAAATAGATGACACTTTGAATGGCCTACGATTTGCTAAATTTATATCGAGGGAATCGGTGCAGTAATTCAGAAGAGGTTGCAGTTAACTCTGAGGAAGAAGATGCATAGGATTGATGCCTTCACTTTGTGGTGCGTGATGATATATTGAGTCAAAATCAACCGTCTTAATTTCAGTTCCCAAGAACTGTATGAAGGATACATTTGTGAGATGAGTTATACGAGGGAATTTGATTCGTCTCCGTTGTAGTTACCGTAAACGGTAACGATGAATCTGTCAGGCTGCTGGGATTGTATCACGAACACCTGCATATTTAGCACTTACATCTTGATTTCTATTGTTTGTTATCAGGATACTCTGGTTGTTGTATTCTATCATAAGTATTGTCGCAATATAAATACGAGAATTAATATTTTGTCACTTACGCTTAAGTCGGAATTTCGTTGCAGAGAATTTCCGGACTCCGCTCCGATATTCGACCATTTTGGCAGCCATGTTGACAACCATCTTGGACAGCAGGCAAGACAAGTTGAAAATTCATCGAAATTTATCACCACCGTTCAGTTTTGTGCACATTGTTGAGATACGGTTGCAAATCGCAGATCCATACCAATGTTATTCCAACATTTGTTTTTTTTTTAGAATTGGCAGCCCTCCTGGACGCTATCTTGGATAAAAAAAAAATTCCCCAAAGCGGATTTTAGCGGATTTTGGATATGTTGTAGAGCAGACATTTCGACGTCGATTGACACCAAGAAACATTTGTTATAAATTTCTTCCGGGTCTAGTCCTATGTCGACCAGATTATTTGGGCGGTCTGTGTGATAAAGAGAAGCCAGCCATTGAAGAGTACCTTGATGGAACTTTTGGGGAACCACTGGTGTGCCAAGCTGATGTCGCGGCCGCTGAAGCTTAGGGGGAAATTGGGAAGGACAGTGAAAAGGAGTGCCAAATGTGTAGTTTAGGAGTATGAAGACCCTGGAACACTTTCTATTAGAAAATCCAAAATACCAATCTAACTGAGTAAGATTCACTGAGTGTATAATGGGGAGATAAGTTGGGGGAATGGGGGAATGGTGGATATGTGGTTAGTGGGTGACACGAAGGAGAAGGTTGGTATGCTTATTGGAGAGGTTGGAAAGAATGGGGGTAACGAGAATCATCAAATAGTTCGTTTCCGGGTGTGGAAAGGAGAGAAAAGGCGTATAGTAGGGGGCATTTGGGAGCACAAGGTTAATCATGGCCTTCTCACCGCGACAAAGTGTTATTATGAATGAATGAATGAATGAATGAATGAATGAATGAATGAATGAATGAATGAATGAATGAATGAATGAATGCATTTATTTTGCAGCATAAGAATATACAAGATAACAATAAAACAGGTTACAGTTGAATGCGCTGCAAGGAAATGGCATAGCCTGAGAGGCTGCCTTCCTTCCATTCCCTTTTGACGAAAAGAATATTCATGACAGCAAGATTTGTGTTGATGGGTCATTAGGTTTAGTGATGGAACCTTTTCTTGGAAAGATACTATGGGGGATAGAAAACAGTTTGTGGGAGAAACGCTATCAACCCCTCGAACATAGAATACAAAAAGCGCCGATGAGCCGCCGGTCCGCGAACCGTTGGATAAGACCAACCCCCACGACCGAAAACCCATCGCCAGTTCATGTAGCCTATATTCGCCAGTTATTAGAAACTTGTCGGGTGGAGAATTCACCACTGATATGACCCCACACCTGAATCCCGTACAATAAATGGCTTTGTATCAGGGTATAATACAGGGTTTTCTTGGCATTGAGGGGAAGTATTTTCTTCGCTCTATTTATTGCATACATGGCCTGGATATTTTGGAACAAACGGCTGAGACGTGGTGTTTGAAACTCAAATGTTCATCCATATTGATGCCAAGAAATTTTAGGAATTTATCATCATGATTGTTACTAACCAAAGGTATGCTTGTGCTATTTACAGTAACATGCCTACCCGCAACATTAGTTGAGCCTTGTGGGTAGAGCAAGATGCATTTAGTTTTACTGGCGTTCAGGAGGAGTTTGTTAGCGGCTCACCAATCACTTATGTTTGACACTTCATTATTCGTAGTGTCAATTAAGGTGTCCAGGTTGTTCCCAGAGGTAAATGCAGTTGTATCACCAGCGAAGACAGTATCTTCAGAGGCGTCGATTCACTAATATCATTGATGTACAAGAGAAATAGGGTAGGTCCGGAAACAGAATCTTGAGGGACACCCATGACTACAGGCTGGAAATCCGAGGACTTACTCCTATATGAGACGAACTGTGAGCGACCAGACAGGTAGTCTTTAAACCAGGAATTGGAAACATCCCTTATCCCATATGACTGCAGTTTCTGTAACAGAATTGAGTGATTTATCGTCTCGAAGGCCTTGGAGAAATCAAGGAAAACTGACAATGTACACTCTTTGGTTGGTCTGTCGTTTCTTTCTGTGAAGTTATTTATAAGATGCAGTACTGGATGAAACGTTGTATGCCCCTTGCGGAATCCAAATTGATATCGGTATATTAACTTGTTTTCGTTTAGGAAATTGGTCAGTCTTCGGTGCATAATCTTTTCCAGAACTTTGGAGAGAGCAGGAAGGATACTGATTGGACTGTAGTTGTTAAAGAGATTATGATCGCCAGACTTAAAAATTTAATGATTTTTGCTACTTTCATTTTATCAGGGACTTTTCCAGTTGAGATTGAGAGATTAATTATATGGGTTAATGGTTCTGCTATTTCTGGTATTATCTTTTTTCAAAGACTAGTAGAGATGTTGTCACAGTCCTTACTCATTTTTGGCCGTAAACCATTTACACATAGAACAACTTCCTGCATATTTGTAGGTGAGATAAAAAATGATTCGGCGTTATTAAACTTTATGTAATCCGAGAAGTCGGAATTAACACTATGAATTTGTTTGCTTACATTTTTTCCGATGTGAGCAAAGAACAGGTTGATTTTTTCTGCTATTTCTTCAGGGTCAGTTATTTCCATATTCTTTTCCTTGAAGGTGCTAGGTAGGTTTGGCATGCGATTTGATCTGTTTATGGCTTTACAAAGAATTTCCCAAGTCTTCTTGACGTTATGTTTATTCTCCAGGAGTACAGAGTTATAGTATTCTGCCTACAAACTACGTTTCAGGCGACTGAAAATACAACAGTGGTTTTTATATTGTTCAACATTGCAGTTTGAGGGATTTTTTAGTTTTTTTTCTAAGAAGTTTTTCCTTATTTAATGAGGATTGTAGCAGACCAGCAGTCATCCATGGCTCGCGTTTTACCCGTTTGGGGGAAACAAATACCTTTTTCAAGGGGAAGGCGACATTGAAGGCTTGGTGGAGTTTGTCAATCAGATTTTCATACGCTTCATTAGGACAAGTTGCATTATGTATATTTGAGAAGTCGCAAATAGACAAATATTATTACCAGGAGTTACTGAGTTTGGGCCAGTTGATTTATTTACCTTTGTTGGTTATGAAGCCTGAATAATATCTTCCACGAATACTGCTTTAACACTATGAGCAGTGTTCGCGATTGGAAATTCCGTTGGGTGGGAGGAGGGGGGGGGGGGGGGTGTGCAGTCTTTTCCATACCTTTGATTCTCTGAAATACGCAATGCAAAGGTGTTATCACCGCACCGCAAAACAACCAACCATACCCGCCGAAACCCGTTGTCCATACTAATATTAATAAGTAATATAAATATTGCTTTTCTTATGTCGAAGAGCCCCCGCCCCCACCCCATCCCCCCCCCCCCACACTAGGGTTGCACGGTATATCGATAAACCGATATATACCGGTATTCAAACCAATATCGATTGAATACCTGTGTAATTTAAAAAATATCGGTTTATCGTCATTATTTATTTACCCACAATTTAATTTTCAAGATGTCTTGAGTTTTTAAACTGTAGCCCTGAATGAATAATATTATCCCTGTATCCAAGGAATCGTCTGCTTGTGCCCTCGTAATATACAAATTCAGCAGTTGAAAAAATAACTTAAAAAAATTTCAACAAAACTATATCTTGTAAACCCTCACTGGAACGAGCTCGTTGAGCTCGTTCCAATGAGGGTCACATGATATAGTTTTGTTGAAATCTTTGGAGAAAATCTGATAAACTAATTTTGAAAATAATAAATTTTGATATCGTCTGCGTCGGGTAAAGGTTTTGGAATCGCGTCACCAAGGCATGCTAATTCGTTCCGACAGTGATGTCTCGAGTCTCGATTGTGGTACTTGTGTTCGATATACCGGTATACCGCGGTATTTTTTTGAATATCGATACCGGTATTCAGTTTTGAATATCGTGCAGCCCTCCCCCACACTCGACACGCACCGCCCACAACTACCATCACCCAATTGTGTACACCTGAGTACTAAGTCAGACAGCACTCACAATCATTGTTATTGCACATGTGTTATGCGTTTGTAGTTACCAATAAAACGAAGTTTACGACTCACATACCACTTAATAGCGACGTATGTCTGTATATTTACTCACCACAAGGAGAAATGACAGATAAGTATAGATATATGAAATTATTGTTTGCCTCAACACAGCTTGGCACAGAGCATTCACAATATGTACAGATAGGCATATACTTGATGTGGACTGTGACGTAAATACCATCAAGCCTATGAGTATTGGGAAAAACCATGGGGGCTCCTTGCACCGACATCTTGGCCGGCTGTGACTTCTGAGCAAGTCAGACTAATTCTGATCTGCCTAGCAGCTCAAGCCGGCCAAGACACCCGTATGATGGAATCTCCGTGATGTTTTGGACTGCTAAGAGGCCAGTCTGGGCATGTTGTTACCAAACCGTACCCATAGGGGACGGGATGGCTTTTCATGCCCAGACTCGCACCTGCGTAGCCCAAATGCTTATGCGGAGACTGAATGGGGGAGAACAATAGAACGTCAGGCCCAAACGAAGCTGGTCGAGGACGAGACCAGATGAGAGCCCCCATGAAGTCGAGAACACCACCGGAAGCCACGAGATCTGAATAAAACAGCAGCGAACAAGCAAGAGAAGCAGCGAAACAAAAGGAAATAGCAAAGCGAGGTTGCAACTAATGGTAGCGTATTGTGTGGCCTTGACGCCAGTCAAGAGCTGCCACAAAACTAGATTAAACATTCATCTGAAATATGCGAGGAGACCACAACATCGATATGAAGTCGTGTGCAGCCAATCGTTTATAGCGATGTTGCCCATAGAAAAAGACGTCGCACTCTTGGCATTGGGTGCAAGGTGATTACAGTGTACAAGCACTGTTTCGCTTCCCCTGATTCCGGCGAGAAAATCTATGCTTTTGATTTACTAAATTTGAGCTGACGACAGTCAGATCTACTTGGGGGTAGCAGCTGACGCAAGATAGATCTTTTGAAAAATTACGAAACGCCAACACTATATTAGCAAGTAAAGTGGATGCTAGCTGACGCCGGTCAGGGCTTTGAAAAAGCGGGAAAGACGCCAGTATATATAATTAGCTTGATGTTGACAGACACTGAACGCGAGGGGGGGGGGGGGGGTGTTGCTGACGCCAGTCAGATCTTGTGAGAATGCGGGGGTGGGGTGGGGGGGGGGGGTGAGGGGACTACATATACACTATAAGTGAGTTGGACATTTGCTGACGCTAGTCAGATCTAATTTAAAGGCGGGGCCGCGGCTATGCATAATTAAAGTGGATAATAGCTGACGCCAGTCAGATCTTCGAGAATGCAGGAAAACGTATTTATATAAAAGTAAAAAATATAAAAGTATAAATGCAGAAAACGCACGTAAATACATATGTACAAACACGAGAGATAATTGGCTTAAAAAGCAGATTGCGAACTGAAGCGGGACATGGGAGCCGATGAAAATGGAGGCAGACCGCGAGCCTGAGTTCAGTATCTAGATAGGGTATCCCGGGCGTCACACTTACCGAGAAAGAAGGGGTAGGAACACCTGTCTTCGGAGCCTGGCGCGAAGGTGTCGTTTGCCTAACGCCTGTCAATTTGTTTATTTATCTATTCACCCATTCATCAGCCCCCTCCGTGTATCTATTTATCAGGCGAGGGCGTCCCTGGGTCGTGGGTTGCCTTTCTGTGCCCAGGGGACAAAACTTGGACATGTGGTCGTGGCTATGGCAAATGAAACAAGATTGTGCCTTGTGGCCAGCAAAAACCGTGCAGAATAGCTTGTTGTCCCTGACAGACCAGTCTACTTTTACACCCCGTTGGAGCCAAGGAGCTGCCTTAGCAGACAATGCCAGATGATAATTGTAAAATGCGTCCCCGTATTGTTGCTATATTTATTATATCAGCCCGGTATGTATCTAACTCCACTCGTCGGTGGGGGTAAGCCTCACACATAATGTTTTTAAATTTGCCGAAAGCTCGAATAAATTCCGGCAGGGATAGTGATTTAGAAAGACGGTGATCGTGTTTTGAATCAAGTTGTTTCGTTGAATTTTCTAAAGGAGGCATCAGAAGTTTTGTAAGACTAATATCTTTCCCGGCAAGAATGTCAGCCCTGAGGGTGGCACCCACGTCTGTTTCGATGTCGGGAAGAGCCGACAGTGCTGTACCAGGGGACTGGAGGAGGCGAGTAAGAGAAGAACCCGTACCTGTAAAATGGCTTGGAGGTGAGTGGAAATTTGGTGCTATAAGTGGAGCAGCAGTGGGTGCAGAGTCCATGAGGGCAAATGTCTGTCTGTCAGAGTTATGTGGTTGTAAAAGTTCTAAAGTTTTTTGAATTTGGCATATTTGATTTTGCTGCTGTTGCAGCTGTTCTATGATAGTAGTCAAAGTGTTAGTGTTGAGTGAATGGTTAGTATAGGCAGCAGTGTCTGTGTCACTCAGAAGAAGGTCGCGAGGTTGACCATGGTAATCCCCCGTAGCCTCAGGATGGGAAGATGTTGGCTCCTCGTCCATGAGTGGTGTGGAGGGCCTGGGAGTGCCGCGAAATGAAGTTTGTGGGTGCACGGTCTCTGAGTCCATACTGGTACCTAAAGGCAATACACAGTTGGGCAAGCTTGGTAGGCGACATTGCTTCCGCCGCGAACTGAAGGAAACATGAAGTCCGATGCACAGGCGTTATCTGACGAAGCTGGGTGTCTGTTCCTGGAAGAGATTCCGCTAGTTTGTGGTTGATTATCCAGATATAGTTGCAGAAAAGTGGCCTTTCTGATCGACGGTTGAGTCTTAATACCGATAGAAAACAGTTCCTGTCGCAAACGGGTAACAGTCCAATGTTTTGGATTCGAGAAATCCAAGGAGGTCGAATTACGCAAACTGGTGCATGAAGTGTTATCAGGAAGGCCACGGAACGCAGTTTGAGATGGTTGTTCGTTGGATAAAAGTTTTTCGTGCCCGACTAGAGTTGTTGTTGCGGAGCGCTGTGCAGGTGTACGAACGCAAGATATCTCTAAATGCACGGATGAGGGAACTGCCTGGGGCTGCATGCAGGGACCAGTGTTCGCTGCTGAAAAAACTCTCGAGACCGAGTAGTGATGCCGATTCTTCTGAAAGGCGTTGAGTCTGGAAGGTGTCGATGCAGTCTTGCGTTGGCAAAATTGTGCCAGGACTTGGCACAGGAGCAATTGAATCAAGGGGCGAAGGGCCCCGCACATTTTGGAAAGAGTTAGTGTCACTGTGTTTCGGTTGAACAGAAACATGTTGGGGCTCCGCCTGGGGACCTTGATCAGCCATGATGAAGAGAGAAAAAACTACTTACTAGAAACAGTAACACAGGCTGGATCCAAGGGTGCACATGTTACGAATTGTCACGATGAACAGGAATCCTATTCCAGAGAAATGACTTGGGTCTCCGTATCTGAAAGCGGACCGGTCCTGATAGAGACACTTCACGATGCATTCTCACAAAAGAAGCAAGAACAAGTGCAGCGCGTTGCACAGTTAAGAGTACGGCTCATTTGAGGATATGGGTCGTTCAACATGAATCTGAGTAAACGTAACAGTTCTTGAGGAGGCAATGAATAAGACGCAGGCATTCCGAAAAACACTTTGACTGTCTCCAAAATAACTTCACGGCCAACTAATTGACGGGTGTCCGAATCTATAGATGCAGTAGGAAGAAACGAATCAGTCTGAATTGTCCAAACAGAATTGCACGTAGTATATAGAATCACATAATTGTCACAAAAATGTAGTATATAGAATCACATAATTGTCACAAAAATGTAGTATATAGAATCACATAATTGTCACAAAAATGTAGTATATAGAATCACATAATTGTCACAAAAATGTAGTATATAGAATCACATAATTGTCACAAAAATGTAGTATATAGAATCACATAATTGTCACAAAAATGTAGTATATAGAATCACATAATTGTCACAAAAATGTAGTATATAGAATCACATAATTGTCACAAAAATGTAGTATATAGAATCACATAATTGTCACAAAAAGATGGTGAATCACAATCGAGTCGAAGTACAGTTTGTTTTTTGTTTTTTTTAAACGCGAAAATTTTGCAAGCAGAAGAAATGGCCGTTGTTGTCTTGTCGCGAGTCGCAGTCTGAAGTGAGCTGGAGAGGGTGTTTATTTGGAGTCCTGCTGAAATCTCGAGGGACGTGTGCAGACAGCTGTGATTGTTCAAGTACCCGATGAAAACTGGGAGTATGGGTGTTTACTGCGGGTCGTTTAAGGAAGATGAAAGGTGTGCAAAGCGTGTGGCGAAAGTGAAGGTGGCTCGAGTGAATTCTGTAATTAATTGGAGATGACCAGTATTGGTAAATCACCAAACGGTGACGTGCGCAGATGCCAGTGGACATGAATTTTCATTTTGGTAAATCGCGATACAACTGGACAGCTGTGTGCGGCCGGAGTACAGTTGTTGCCAATTGATACCCGCTTCCTCTGTGGAGCGCAAATTTTCAGAAACAAGGTTTCCTCACAACAGAATTGTACGGGATACAACGCAATTATCAATATTCAGGTAATAACGCGAAACATTGCCATCAAACATGCACGTTTAGTTATATCGGGTAGCAATACATGCACCTGCCGAGTTTGAAGTCGGTCGGCCCCATACACTCTAAAATCAGCTGGGTTAAAATTTAACCCGAATCAACGAGGTTGAGTAAATATGAACCCAATTGGGTTCATATTCACACAACCCAGTTGATTTGGGTTGATTTTTAACCCATTTCATTTTAGAGTGTGGAGGCTGGGGAGATAGGGAACGTCACGACAAACAGATTAACTCAAATTAGTGTAAGAAGTATGGTTATAATAGGATAATCGTGTTTGCTACATTTGGAAAATTGCTTGGAGTATTGTGATCATTTTGTACGCGTTAAGAAGATTCAGTCATCCGAATTTACCATGTAAACTCTGAAAGGTTGTACCACTGGAGTATCAAACACGTTACCGTCCAATCGGGTGGGGACGTAAAATGGCTGTCCTCTGTGCGGAGAGAGACACACTCTGTGCAGGCTACAGATCCCTTCGTAGTATCCTAGAAGAGCGAGGCCACCAAGTTGCCGCTTCGAAGGTCATCCCACACACCTGCGCCATCGTGCCAAGGAGAGGCGTTAATATAAGTTGCACAACTTGTTCGTCAATCATTGTAAAACAAAAAAGATTAAATTAAACCCGTTACTAGTATTCTTGCATTGATATTCCTGATAGAATCTGTGAGTACTGGTGAATTCTTCTGATGTATATTCCCCACGATATTCTGCATGATTTTCAGTGGAATTAGCCGTGTTCTTTGCCAGTAGCGTACGGCGTCCTGGTAAAAAGTGGATCCGAGTCAATGATTTAGGGTACAACACGTTGATTTCCAACCATTTAAACTTTGACAGGGTTGTGTGGAGTTTCGATATGCTGTTCAGAAATATCAAAACCAAAGAAATGCGAACCGAAGTTATCCCTCTGCACTCTGACGTCACAATACCAGTTTTCAGCAGCAAATTTTCCCACAATGCAACTGAGAATTTAACAAATATATATCTTGTTTGACAGAGCTCACTGAGCTCTGTCAAACAAGATATAATTTGTTAAATGTGTCATGCTGCATGGACAATATGGAGTCAATGGCGAAAAATTTGAAACACTACCAGAGTGGTAGTAGTTAATATCGACATTACCGGGCATCTTTTGCGCTTTTGAAGCATTTATGTCTGATTCGTATGTTACAAGAGATGCGTAGAATGTATTATGGTATCAAATAGATAGTCTTCAGTGCTGCATACGTTGTTGTGACTTTCCTAAGATGTTATTGATTCTTTGTGTCAAATGTCCATCGTTCTGAATGGCTACTGACAATGGTTAAATATCGCCAGCGAAGACTCGAACGTGTTCTGATACAGGGCAATCTGTTCGTTTATCATTATGTTTCCGCCAGAGTATTCTCTGATGTACTACTCAGTTTGTTTCTAGTGGATTTTTATACCCTACATGTGGCTTATTTCAATTGATGTTCGCGAAATAAAGCTGCCGATTTGTCACGGTTGTCAGATCAGAGGGCTGTGATCATCTATGTGCTTCAAATTGCCACTTCTATTGCCCATTCTCTTCTCCCAGACCCAGAAACAAACCGTTTGATGCTATCCAGTATTTCTTTGTTCAGAATTTGACTGATCAGCATACAAAACCTCTCCTTCGTTCGTATCACCCAATAACCGCATTTCGTGATTCATTTTCTCAACCCATTTCCTCATTACACTCTCAGTTAATCTTATTTTATACCATGCTCGCTTATGTTACTACATGTGAAAAGCCTGTATGTAAAATTTTAGCTTTTAACCCCACTACCGGTGTAAAGCATCTACTGGGATTAAAAACTATTACACCCACAGTAGGAAGTTCACCCATGACGTGACATGACGTAATCTGCCAACTTCGATACATTCACACTTCGCGATGTTTCATGCAAACATACGACGTTTTGCGGTACTATCTACTGCGTGCAATGACTTATTAAGTTTAAAATACATATAAATAAATACTTAAAATAAAATTTAAGAATTCTTAATAATAATTTGACTGAAAAAGCCAGGTAAATTCAATCAGCTTTGACAATGTGTCTATCTGTCAATCAAGCATTCACGTGCACGGAAGTACTGCCCATCGGCGCAGATGTAAACAAACAAACCCATGTGTTTGAGATAGAAATTTTATCGTTTTTTCTCCGTTTTAGGTGACAAAGTCGATTATTTATTAAGAGCATGGTACGACTAAAAGAAATAGGTACAAGGGCCGGTAATCAGATTTGAACCACTCGTAGAATAAAGGTTTTACCCACTCGGAAAGCCGAGTGGTTAAAACCCATATCCTACCCGTGGTTTAAATCTCATTACCGGACCTAGTACCTATTTATTCTATATCTGCCAGACTGGACATTTTGGACATTCTAAGAGAAAGTGCTTCGGGATATTCTTTACTCCCAAATTACACATTTGATTCTCGTTTCGTTGTCACTGACTTTCCCAATTTCCATCAAGCTCCAGGGACCCCATCAGCAGTGACAACCTCGGCCATGAAGATGCAACACAGGTACCCCTTTGCCCTGACCCCTACTCGCCAATTTGGGTTACAATACTCCATGATTCTCTCCCTGTTCTCTTTTCTGGGCCTATATTGAATAGTTTTCCATTAACGTCCGGCTGTCGGGGTTATTGACCAAATAGTTAAGGTAAACAATTTCGTGAAGTCTATCCTGTCCTTGATATTATCCACTCCTGACGGCTTCCGTTGCTGCTGCATTGCTTCACCCTCTTATCTACATGCCTGCATCGTTTTGCCGAGTTTCCAACCCTTTTTTCAACAGTTTGGTTTAGACTGCAGAGCTGAAACGGTTAAAGGGTTTTCTTGATCGATTAATCGCGTGGATTGACCTTGGTTAACCGATTAATCACTTGTCCAAATAGATATTTGAATAAATGCCATACCGTTGATGATTTAATTTACAGCATCAACCCTTTACCCAACGTAACAAACAAAACCGACTAGGCCTATGTACAAACACCTCCGTTCAAATTATTATGTTTTCAAATTTTGTCTCAAAAACACAGCTTATGACCCCTCATTGGAACGAGCTCGTTTTGTTTTCGAGACAAAAATTGAAATTTTTTAGTAATTCATGAATTTATTTTGCAAGTATCGTCTGCTACCCGCAGTGGGTAAAGGATTAAGAATGACCATTTCCAGCTACTGACACAGTATGATGATCATGCATGTAAACAAGTATGGCAGAAAGTAACCTGTATACTTAACTCTGTCTCATATAATTGATGTGTAAGTGTGACAATGTTTGCCTGTTTTGGAGCATGTTTGTTCCTTTGTTGACCCATATAATACAGTAGTTCATACGTAACGGTTAATCGAACAATTACGTTTTAGATCGATCAAGATGTTGCACATTGGTTAATCCATTAATCGGTTAACCGTTTCATCTCTAGTTTAGAAGACTCGCTTCCGTATCATTTCTTATATTTGATACATCCACCATCTCCCAAATGGTTTCCCACACAAAACCTCCGATCCCGTCGAAATTCGTGGTCGGTTTTTGTAATCACAGCGATTTATCTTTATCTAATGAGTGTCACCTCCACCGTTCCATCTCTATTCTCCTTTTCTTCAACAAGTCTGACCCAATTTTGACAGGTACTTGAGTTTCCCATGAGCGATCGAGATTTCGTATTCTTTCCCCACCTTTTATAAATATTATTTTATTTCTGTGACAGAAATAGGGTTCGGCGAACATGCACAGCCTATATTAGCGCTTCCTCCAATACACTTGTACAGTTGTATGTTACTCGTGATGTACATATAGAATATACCCATAGTAGCTTGATGTACCAAATGTTCACCACGAGTGGTGAAGTGGTGTTAACCGCAAGCCTTTAGCGCGCGGTTAACACACACCACTTCACCACGAGTGGTGAACATTTGGTACACCAAGCTACTTTGGGTATATTTTATTTATACCATGATCGTCAGATTATTAAGAGTTGCTATTATTTTTTATCGATTTTACTGAACAGGACCGTACATACGTGCGAATTTGCTTTTGTTTACATGAGGATCGGTCGGCGGTACTTCCACTGTCAATTTTATCACCAAAACGAGATAGAAAAAGAAGCAGGGCCCTTTTCATTTTAATAACATTATGATATGCTGCTTCGAGTTATGGATGCTTTATGAACACGAGACAATGCATGTTTGTTAATTTTGGGCGTTTTATGGGGTAAACACATTTAAAAACGTAATAAATAATTGCCACTTTCATTTCACTCTTCGCGAGGCGACGTGCGATAAATTTAGACAAGTTCGCGTTCAGTTCGACGTCACTAAAGGTCAACTTGGATGTAGCTCCACTGTAGGTGTAAATTTTGACTATTGAAATCCCATTGCTGGCGTGTTCACCACGGGTAGTGTATAAAGCAAAAATTTATGTCATAGGCTTTTCATATATAGTAGAATAGGTAATCATGGTATAAATATGAAAAAAAACAAAACAATACATAGTAATAAAAACTTGGTCTGGACATCGATAACGACTTTGTTTGGGACGTTAGTGTTGTTTCCCGAAACACTATTAAGTACATTTTCGGATGCTTTTAAAACATTACGTAGACAATTATTTTGACACACTATTATACGAGATGGAACGAATCATAGAGCCAATTATAAATTTCAAAACTTATCTTAATGATGATAATGGTATCATTCACAAATTCTATATGAAGTATAAATCACGTCAAGCACAAATCATCCATTGGAAACTTCATTTAAAATGCAGCAACCGAAAATACACTTGTTTCAAAATCTTTTTTGACACAACTTACTGCAGCTGTGGCAAACGCGAAACGACCGAATACTTTCTGTTGCTCTGTCCACTTTTTGGTGATGTAAGGACATTGACATTTGGTAATATACTTAACACAATAGTACAATTGGACCAATACAATAGACGCGTACAACTAAGGAAATGGATTCAGCATCACGCTAAAACCTTATAATCGGTTGTTTCCATTCAGATATTTTGGCTAATAAAACAACTTATTACGCCAGCACGATAGGTTAACCAATAACGGCCATAATTAGTGACCCAGGACTGAGGAATACACCGACAATAATGATCAACAGTGATCCCATATTAATTCAGTATAGCGACACTGGCGGTGTATTAATTGCCACTGTCCATCATATATTTTATTTTTTATTGCAAAAATCGCAGTTTAGATTCGTCTAATTGGTACTTGAGGGAGTTTGTTTTAAGTCCAAAACGCCAAAAAACAAGCAGAAATGAAATGCGCCAAAAATGGCAGAGATAAAAAATCAATAATTTTCTTGGCGATCAATTAGATGTTGGATTAAACCCTTCTATTGCATCACTACTTGTCAGCTTTTGTAAACACATGAATGCCGAAGGGAAAATTTAACGAACATACAACTGATGATGAAAAATCGGAGAACAAAGCTGGCATAATAAATACGTTACGAGACATTTCTTTGGCGGATATGTTGTCATGTGACGCCCAGCGAGAACAACAGTAGGCTCGGCTAAAGCCTCGCCTTACATTGTTCTCACTTCGCCTCACTTGGCATCATAATATACTGCTGTTAATTATTAACACACGATCATTTCCACACGATCGGGACCCAGCATGAACGCATGTGTATCTTTTTTTTACAGTGTACATATTAAGAATTTGATGAACATTTTTCAACCAAGGAGATATATATAGACTACTTTGATATATTGCCAGCATGTACCAACAGACAATTAGAGTTAGTCTATTGGGCTTAGGGGTTATTAAACTTACCCAATATGAAATCTATTGCACACATGTGTAGAGGGAATTATTCCTGTTTCATCATAAACCATATATGTCTGGGTATTGTTTTCCAGTTTGAAGATAAACATTAGGAAATTTGATTCATTTCGATATTTTCCACATTGGCAGGTTCCTATACTTCACGACCACAAAGAAGTATAGGGGTAACAAGTTTCATACAAAGATCAACATAACATCCATAGAAGAGTTTATTCATCCCAATTTTCCTAATCACAATGTACGTAGCTTTAAGACCCTGATGGCAAAGATATTTTTTTAATTTTCTACAAACGAATTATTCTTGAAGAATATAAATCTCAGGTATTTCATTTTATCTACTTGATCTAGTTTGACCCAGCCATTAAAAAAGTTATATCTTTGATGCCTTTTCTTACAAAAAGCCATTACTTTTGAAATAAACTTTGATACATTTACGGGAGCGCGGTGGTTCAGTAGGTGGAGATGCAGTCTATAAGACGAGAGGTCCTCGGTTCGAATCCCACCTACGGCAACCGCGTTGTGTCCTAAGGCACAATCGCGTTGTGTCCTTGGGCAAGACACTTAATCCCGATTGCCCACGTGGGGTCTCGGTGGAGTTGTGTGCACGTCGATGGTGTACTTGTCTTCAACCAATGCTAACCCTGCTTGTGTAGAGTTAGTACGTTGGTGAGCCTGACAGTTGCTCGCCGTTACTCGGTGGTTCTCCTCCACCCGTTAAACTGTCCGACACGATGTGACCCTGCCTGTCGAATGTCGTTAAACCCCAATAAATAAATATATATATGATGCATTTACAGTTAATGTTCAAACCCTACAATATTCTGAAAATAAATTTAAGACGAGTTGCGTTTCGACTTCTGATTTTGAGAGGATTACCTTATCGTTAAATTTTAAAATTAAGACGAAAAGTTTGTTAAATATGTGTAATTGCTCTTCTATATGTTTTAATAGACTTTTAAAATCGTTCATATAAAGATCGAAGATAACTGGCGTCAAATTGCCCCCAGCATACTCCAGTTCTGAACTAAAATGCAGCAGAGTAATACTTATTTAATTTTATAATTGAACACATTTAAATGAACATACTCATAGTAACGTTTACCCCTTTGAACACTGATGGCATATTCCATGCCAGCTCAGAGCCATCATCTGGTAGAGTCCATATTCCTTATTTTGGGGAAGACCAATCAATATTTTCAACGTGCAGCCCCAAGGCTGCACGTTGAAAATCTTGTTTGGCCTGTCACACAAATTTACAAACCTACTGTCTACTTTATGAATTCAGGTCATATCCTGCCCCTGGACTCGAAAAGCAGCCTTTCGTGTTCAAAAGGTTAAACACCCCCTACTTTTGATTTGCGTAATGTATTCACAGCCTGTCACACCGAACAGTATCAAAGACTTGCTTAATATCAACAAATGCATAGAATTATTGTCTCTTAGATGTCATAATAAGGCTTGACACGTACCATACTCCAAACTGATCGTGTTAGGGCTCACAATTGCAAAAACTGGGTACCACAGCTGTCAGTTTGTATGCACGACTGTGTGTGTGTTATTAGTCCAAGACAGAGATCAAGTCGCGTAAAAATAAACATGATAACAAGCAAGAGCGGATCGATATCTAAGACTCCAATCTAGAGGAAAATGTCCCGACTGGAAAAGTTAATGGAAGGAGGAGGTTACACACAGCCTAAACCCCCGTCGACACGTTCCATGACATTTTCGTATCTATTCTTTCAAAATCTTTTCCTCTGGACAAAATCATCCATTCTAAATTGCCGGGTAAAGAGTAAGTGTTATTTTTATTGTTTTTTACAGAGCTAGAAGCAGATGTTCAGGTTAAGACAAATAAGGATTTATTGCTTGAGAAAGATGATACCGTTGATGATTATGAGGATGTGATTTGTGGCCTTCATTCGTTCAGACCGCCATTTCTGCAGCCATGCGCAAGAATAACATCGTTTGTTGGATTCGGAAGTATTGCAGCCTTACTGACGTCCTGCCTAGTTCACTATATTTCAACCCAAGTTACAACATTGGAACGCATGTTTGGATTTAGGAGTTCTACGAGTGGTTTTTTAACATCTTGTAACGACATGGGCTTTCTTCTCTGCATTTTGTTTGCTACCTACTTTGCCAGACGCACGCACATTCCAAGAGCTCTTTGTATAGCTACAGCGTTAAACGGCCTCGCAGGACTGATATGTTGCATCCCGTACTTTTTGACGCATGACAAATTCAAATTACACAACCTGGCAGCCTCGTCATCTTCGACGAATTTTACACCGTTGAAACCATGGGTTGCGACAGATCTCTGTCAGCCAAACATAACTTTTTCCAATACATCAGACATTTGCGATGATAACGTAACTGGCAGTCAATTAGCTTCTTTATTTGGTCTATCCGACGACGAATCGACTATCGCAGTAGTTCTTATCGCCATTGGAATGATTTTACAGGGTTTGGCAAAGGCACCTCGATATACGTATCTCAACGTATACGTTGATGATAATGTTGCTAAAACGAAATCTGCTCAATACATAGGTAAGTAGTGTTTAGTATAAAACACCCGAAACAGGTCTCAGAACTTAGGCGAGTGATGATTTCTCCTTCTATCGTTCTCCTAGAAAAAATAAGGCGAACGATTTTCTTCCATTTGCCTACACTACTAAAGGCCTTATTCAAGTAATAAAACATATACTAAACCTTCCATTTGTATCCACATTGTTATCTGTTCTAGAAACGCGATCTACTTTATGCTGAAAATTTTAACTTTCATCCAGATTTTCGAAGCCCGTTTAAAATTTGTACGCGTGTAAAACGCAGATGGAAATCTATATTTATGAAACTGAGTCTGTCTGTCTGTCTGTCTGTCTGTCTGTCTGTCTGTCTGTCTGTCTGTCTGTCTGTCTGTCTGTCTGTCTGTCTGTCTGTCTGTCTGTTTCACTCTCTCTCTCTCTCTCTTCAGATGCTCCTGAAAAAAGTTAGGAACACGTGCCTTCTGCTCCCTAGTTCGTACGTCTCTGTGACAGACAGTGGGGTATGTTGCATTGCGTAAACGGTTAGAGAATGTCGCGTATCGTGACCCATCATTGAAAGGTGACGTGCCAACCCCAGGGACGCGACTACAGGGTCTCGGTTCGAGGGGCCCCCTCTGAATTTCAAACTGTACCCCACCCCTCATTTGATGCCGAACATCCAACCTTTGTGAAATCATTTGAACCCTTCTGTTGGTTGAGACTTTCCAATAGCTAATGGAATCCGAATACATTCTCCCCCACCCTCCCCCAGCGAATCTTTGGGTTCTAGAGTTGGAAATCGCCTCTCGAGTACAACAAGGTATCATCTGCAATGTTTTTAGCTTGAGCATAGCAGATAACGCCCTGTTGCACTTTAGGGGCAAAATCCGGGTTAAATCCCATGAAATATGGTTATTTTGGCCGAAATCAGGAGGAGGTACACCCGCCCCCGCCCTCCTATCATCACGTCTCTGTCCGCCCCAAACACAGAATTTTGGATCCGACACTGAGAAAGGTTCTTGTTTGAATTCATATGTTGCTAAAGTAACATTCATTTTTTTAGCTGTTGTTCTGAAGTAAGAACGTTCCAGTACATTACTGCAGAATAGTTTACGTTTCAAGCCACACCTAAGAACGATGCACAGAGTCAAATATTTCTGATAATCTGATCATATTTATCTGACCTCATTATCTTTCAAATGAGGTTAGTGACCTTGATACCATTGGCCGTCCAGTGACTAAAATCTGTCCGACGGGAAGATAACTCGCAACTCGGTTATTGTAATTCAGATGTGATGTCATATCACCTCTTTGGTCGGCGAGTCAAAGAACGTATTATCAAAGGTTATTACCTGGCCAATTTCATATAGACTGAGAATGAGAAGGTCGAAGGCTGGTGTGAAGTTACCGAGGACTGATATCTCGGCCGATTTGGAATTAACCAAGAAATAACCTCTTTGTGTATTAAAACAAACAAGTACAGAATGTTCACAAATCTGTAATAGTTTTCTGACAGTGTTATTGTTTCTCGTTCTTTTCACAAAGTCCGAAGTTTCCTCTTCTCCTAGTTCAGGTAGGGAAGTCGTCGGCGACGTTCATATAGCTTAACTATTAACCCGCTGAGTATCTTCAAGATGTTTTTCATCAAATCTAGTCATGGCTGCTCTGCAGCAGCCATGACTAGATTTGATAAAAAATTAATCCAGATGTAAAATAAGAAATCATTGGTGAAAAAGTCCTTCATTTTACAGGGTGAAAAGTTTATCATATGTGCCCAATATATACTTAATTCGGAGACAAGAGAAATCCTGTGCTGGGCAGGAATATCTGCCAGAAGCATGTAAAGAGTTAACTGTCTTTTCTCCCACTTCGACGAACCTCCGTCTCTGAATCTTAGTTTGCGTTGAATGTTCTGTACAACTTTCTTCTCTTCATCTACCTAACCCTCACCAATTACAGTCTTTAATTCCTCATCATACAACAACTCAGCTTCAAGTCACTCCATTACCCCTGGTCACAAAATCTTTCCTGATTGCGTTCCGCAAAAGCCTTGACAGATTTCCATGTAAACAAACTGCCTGTGCCTTGTAACCCACAAGGGGGGGGGGGGGCACTCTAGTTTGATTCATATCGGGCGTGATCGGCGTGATATCAGCCGAGATTAAAGTCATATCTGCCGAGTTTGATAATGGGCAGTTCAGTGGAAGAAAATAATATCTAATACATAATTATCTTTAGCTAATAACTGAACGTGACAGAGTAGAGATGATTCATTTATAAGATGTGATTTTCTTTCCCAGAATTGCCAATTATCGAGCTCGACTGATATGACTTCAAACTCGGCTTATATGACGCAGATCTCGGGCGATATGAACCAAGCTACAGTTGTCACCCACGATGCGTTACTAGGCGTAGTGTTACTAGGCGCAGCCATTTTGTTTACGGGACAAACGTTTACCGTTATTCGTCGACAGTAATCATTTAGTAAAATTGGCATTATCAGGCAAAGGGGGCAGTTTTTGTATGGTGAGAAATTAATGATGGCAATAAGTAAGGATTAGGTGGATGAAGAGAAAAAAGAAGAGAGTTGTACAGAAAATTTATTGCAAGCTAAGATTCGGAGTCGTAAGCGGAGAATCGTTGAATTGAGAGAAGAGAGAGAGTTTAGCTACCCAAACGTCGTGGCATCACCATCGCGGAACTGCGACGTTCGAATAGCTGAACTAGGAGAAGAGGAAACTTCGGACGCTGAGAAAGAAATGAGAAACAACACACTAAAAGACCCAAGAACGTTTTCTTGACATGCCCTTGGCATAAATTTGTCATCTGTCTTGGTGCCACTATCTACTTTATAATGATGACCAAGTTTAGTGTTCATCGACTTTGGTGATGGTGTACCGTAATGTAAATCACTGTTGGAATGGGCTCTCGGAGTCCTTTCCCACAATGTATTACATACATAACGCAGATCATCAGATCAATGAAATAGTCTCCTTAAGCTTCAGTTTTCTTAGTTGCCCATCTCAGTCTTTTCTCTAACACCAGTGAACATATTAGCATTACTTTAACATTCTATTATCGGACAAAGAGATTACTTGAACACAGTTTGCCTGAAAACATATGCTCGTCCTTTTTTTGATTGCCTCAATTTCCAGTTTGCGCATCTCCAAAAGAATGGCCATAGACTACGTTTCGGAGGAAAGGGCAATTAAATTTGTGAGGTTACTTTTGTATAGTTTTTAGTTTTTGACGTATTTGGATAATTTGTTTAACAATGAGCTGCCTTAAAATATTTATATTCGAATTACCTTTTTGTCGGTTCTGTTGCCCGCCCAAAATCCCGATCACGATCAATTTTTCATTTAATTCCACGGTAGAGTTGCTTCCATTGGCGCTCAGTTGTAGATGGCATCGTGCAAACAAATCGACTGAAAGCTGTGAAAACCTGGAGAGATCTACAGCGTGGAGGAGGATAATAATACTGCATACTTCTTAAATCTGGTTAATAAAGTGTCTATTAACATTTTTCCAAAGTGACGTTCAAAAGAAACTCTGAATACTACAAATACTATCTGTATATATTTCAGGAATTGCCTATAGCATTGGCCTTATGGGGCCAGCAGCAGCGTTCGCTCTTGGGGGAATATTCAGCAGGATGTATGTTACGTTAGAAGGTATTGTATCACTCTATTAATGGCATGATTTTTCTCATGGTTGAAAGGCCCTGATCTCTCTATACACGAGATTTGCCGGAAACGTCAGCGAAAGACGTGTAATCTCAATCTGCCCCCCCCCCCCAAGATGGCGTGAGGTTAATCAACGCATTTAACTTCCCCAACCCGCACCGTTTGATGACGTGAAAGCTGTTACGCTGTGACTCTAGTCACAGCGTAACAGCTTTCCCGTCATCAAACTTCAACCGGAAGCCTTGCACGAAACCTAGTAACACAGTATAAACTTTCCCATATCAGTACTTGTTTTGTGTCAATAATAAATATTGTAAATTTTCAATTTGCATTGCTGTGAAAATATGCACCACTTCAACATATTCCTTTTTCGCAGAAATCGGTGACTTTGAGGCGTCGGAGACTTGAAAACTACCGAGAAGGAAGGTTTTGTTGCGGACTATCCATTTAACGAAGCAATTGATCTCTAAGATGACGGCAGGCGTAACACTTTTCTGTTTTGACCAATGAGTGTTCCAGCAACCCAGTTGTAAAACGATCAGGGTGGGAGTGGTCGGGTCGAAAGTTTTTACTGGGAAGAGAAGTCTACGAACGCTCTGCGATCTGCCCAAAATGCAGTAAATATTCAGTTTATTTTCTTTTCTTTCGTTTTTCTTCCCCAAAACAAATTGTAAAACTCCCAGTCGCCGAAAACGGTACTCCACTCCCAGCATCGTATTCCACTCTTAGCGAAGACGGACTATTTTTTATTGTTTACAAATCGGTTGTGTTGAATCAATTATAAAGGGTTGTTTTGAGAAAACAAATAAGGAGAAAATAAGATAAATACGAAAGTTCACAGCTCGGATTCGAGTACGATTTCATCCTCTCGTGGGCCGTGTGGATTATTTCACTCGGCTAACGCCTCGTGAAATAATCTTCCGCACGCCCCACTCGATGATAAAAATCGTAGTCAAAATCCGAGCGGTGAACTATTGTCTGTATCGAGGGTCACAGTCCCGTGTCATTCGGATCTTCTCGGTTTATTCAGATTGTTCGTTAGTTGACCTCGCGTCCAAGGAAAGAGTGATTTATACCATGATTACCTATTCTACAATATATGAAAAGCCTTTGACATAAATTTTAGCTTTACACACCAACCGCTGTGAGCACCCCAGCAATGGAATTTCAATAGTTAAAATTTACACCTACAGTGAAACTACATCCAAGCTGACCTTTGGTAACGTCGACCTGAATGCGAACTTGTCGCACGTCGCCACGCGAAGAGTGAAATGAAAGTGGTATTTATTTGTTACGTTTTTAAATGAGTTTACCCCCACAAGACACCAAAATTTAACAAACATACATTGTCTCATGTTAATAAAGCATCCATAACTCGAAATGGTATGTTATTATGCTATTAAATGAAAAAGGCCCCGTTTCGTTTTCCATTTCGTTTCGGCGATAAAATTGACAGCGGAAGTACCGCCTACCGATGCTCGTGTGAACAAAAACAGATTCGCACGTATGTACGTCTGGTGCTCAGTAAAATCGAGAAAAAATAATAGCGACTCTTAATAATCTGACGATCGTTGTATATATAAAATATACCCAAAGTAGCTTGGTGTACCAAATGTTCACCACTCGTGGTGAAGTGGTGTTAACCGCGCGCCGAAGGCTCGCGGTTAGCACCACTTCACCACTCGTGGTGAACATTTGGTACACCAAGCTACTATGGGTATATTCTCTATATACCCACTTGTTTACCAGAAAAAAATCGACAACTCCGTTTGAAATGTAAATACTCTCCTAAAAAGAATACGTTCATTTGCTGTGTGTAACAGTTGTTCATTGTAGGTACTTCTATTTTAGATAGTAACATGAATTACAGAGATTCTAGATGGATTGGAGCTTGGTGGTTGGGATTTTTAGTATTTGGAGCTGCTTCTATTTTGTTCGCATTACCACTTTATTTGTTTCCAAAACATTTGCTTCCCAAATCTAAACGATTAACTGAATCGAAAAGCAATGAGAACAAACCAATTAGATTCAAAGACTTGAAAGGTAAGGTTTACACAAGATACAACATTCAGTTAAAGGATAATATTTTGTTTTGTCTTACAATAAGTATGTCTTGGGACCGCCATTACCTGAACACATCTTGTATCAAGGCCTCTGAGACAAAATCTGTATCACACCCCTGCAGATTTCAAACACTTACTCAGTTGCGATTTGTTTACGTTACCATTTTTGAACATTACACTCTTTCAAAAAGCGCTTGTCAGAGACCGTTTGCGCTGCTGTATATGAAAGTGGGAAAAGACCTTCCTTTTCTCAACAGTCTTATTATTA
The DNA here is from genome assembly GCA_031216915.1 of Pictodentalium vernedei. Taxonomy (NCBI): domain Eukaryota; kingdom Metazoa; phylum Mollusca; class Scaphopoda; order Dentaliida; family Dentaliidae; genus Pictodentalium; species Pictodentalium vernedei. Next base: position 153,202,830 of record CM062293.1, read on the forward strand.
AATTATTCATTCACATCACATCTCCGCCTCTGTATCTAAATCATTGGAACCAATGAGTTGAAACAACACGCCTTTTACAGACCGCTCTCTTTTCGGAATGTTGAACAAACGCGCTCATTAAATTTACCAGGGCTCAGGAAATTTCAAAGCAGGGGAGTATAGTTTTCAGTGAAGCAATAGTATGCGTTTTATGAGTGTGAAAACAAAATCTAAAACTAAAAGGCCAGTTCATTAACCCTTTAAACCCTAGCGGCCACTTTTCCGGCCAAGAACATGATACATCATGACTGTTCAGTAAATATGTGTGGTAGACCAATCAATACTTTCAACGTGCAGCCCCGAGGCTGCTTGAAAATATTGATTGGTCTACTTCAAATAATGAATATGGACTCTTCTAATTGCTGCCATTGAACTGGCATGGACGATACCACCAGAGTTCAAAGGGTTAAGATATTGACTCAACAGATGAGAATTGTAGGATAAATCTATCATTACCATTATTCGTATGTAAATGTTGTATCAGACGTATCATGTTTCTAAAGCTATATCTCAAACATAATGGTGAGAATGTACATTTATTATGTGACTATCGGAAATACCCCCCCCCCCCCCCTCCAATACCGCAGTAGTTTGCTCATCAATTTCGGCTCGCCAGAAAATTACTCTCTAAGCATTTCCACATCCGTATCATATCTATCTTTTGTCACTGATGTCACTGGCGTTTGTAGATTTTCGAAGCGACCACTTTACAGACGCGAAAAAAAACCCGAGTGCCTTAGCACTCAACTCTGCAGACAAACACACATACTTACATTTAGCTTTTATAGATCCGGTGTCATAATTATAATAAACAAACTATTACCACTGTTAGTTAATCTGGCCTGTCATATTTCTTCTAGTTTGACGAGACCAGATCAAGGTTCGACCTCTTGTGAAACAAATTTGATTTTCCAGACGGAAAAGGCACACAATTCCTTTGGTTGAGGCATTTTTTCGACTCTCTGTATAGTGCGTTACAACGCCAGAATTGCAGTGCTGCATAACCCACGGTATCGACCATGAGGAAATTCTGAACTTTAGACCTAACTAGAACCAAAATCCTTGTATCTGAGGCATTTATCGACGCCCCGTGTAGAGTGTAATTTTCGAAATCGAACAGAAGCCCAATGGTTTATTAAGAACCATCCAGTATAGGCATTTATCGTACCCCTAGTTGTGGGTATTGACAATATGATCTCAATTGTTTTAAGCCACGAGGCCGACCATGGATTACGTTCATAATGTAATAACGAAAGAATTACATTGCAAATTAACCCAGGAGGCGGTACTGACTCGGAAATTCTGATCTTCAGACCTGAATCGAGGCAAAATTCTACAGCATTTCAGGCATTTTTCGGAGCCCCGATTAGTGTGTGATTTTTGGGGCCGAAAAGGCGCCTAATCCTTGCATCAGGGACATGTTTCGGCCCCCATGTTTGTGTCCGTATGACAAAGTTTTGATTTTCCAGATGAAAATGATGCAAAATCTTCTCATCTGATTTAAGGAAATTCTGATTTTCAGGCCTGAAAGAGACAAAATCCACGCATCTGAGATATTAATCGACCCCTCGAGTGGTGTGTCAAATTTTCCGGGCCGAGAAACTCCCAATTCTTGCATCTAGATTAGTTGACTATTGCCCGAGGATTTTCGTAAAGTAGTAAGAAATTTCAAAAATGGCGACCGCAGCAGAAGTAATATGAGATTAGCAGAAAAATCCGTAACACAGCTAATTTTTCAACATCATTTATTCGCAACATAAAAATTAGATAATTATCATCTTTGTCTTCCTGCTATCGTCTATCGATGTTTCTTTAGGTAGCGTCTATCTATCACAGGTTTCCACACCCCGGAATAGCTGGAATAGCTGAGAGAGTTCTGACTCTGGAGGTTGTGTAAGCCCTTGTGTTCTCGACAGCTGAATGGTTTCACTGGCCATGGGAGATGAAGGTTGATTAACTGGTAGAGTGCTAAATTATTTTTGGTCATCAGAATTTGTTCACGGGCCTTTGCCTTGTTACAATTTAAGGGAGAGTGCCTGTGGGCACTCTCCCTTAAATTGTAACAAGGCAAATCCTTGCAGACTAAATAATTTCATGTAAAAGATAATATGAAGCATGTCCATCGAATACGAAGCCTTTATTTGGGGTTACCATGGATTGGATTAAAGCCCAGATATGGGCTTCCAGCACTCTACCAGTTAAGAACCATCTAATAGTTTTTCATACCCCTGATTAAACATAAAGTGGGGGCGCGGTGGCGTCGCGGTAACCGGTTCTCGTCAGATCACCGAAGTTAAGCAACGTCGAGCGCGGTTAGTAGTTGGATGGGTGACCATTTCAGCGACTGATTCGCGCTCCCACGTTAGTAGTATGTCAGGGGCTTTTGAGGTGGAGGTTGCAGGACCTCAGTTCAGGACCTCGGAAGTGACGTCATGTCACGTAACGTAGTGGCGCCATGTTGTGTTGTCATGGTAACCCGCGTGAGCGGCCATGTTGTGGCGTCATCTCCATAGTGATACGTGGTGTGAGTGCGCATGCGCAGCGCGTGTTCTTAGGGTGATACGAGCTTCCGTCGTCCATTTTGTATACTGGAAGCCGCCATCTTGGGTTCTATGGTAGCACGTGATTGCTATGTTACCTAAGGCCTACAATAGGATAGGGGTATGTTCGGTGGGTATGTTCGATTGAATCGGAGTAAATCTGATTACCACAAACAACCCGACAATTCCCCAAATCACCAAAATCCACCCAAAATCACCGAAATTGACTTTATTTCCCCAATTTATCAGCTTAGCGCGTAGTGCTATAGTACTAAGGGGTACAAGGGGGTGCTTTCGATTGAACAGGAGTAATGTTCTGGATTGGAATTCTCCCAGAATCCCTTTTTGGATCCTTATCCCATGACGTTTTTCCCCTATTAAGAATAGCACGTAGTGCTATAGGACAAATGTATCCAGAATTCTCTGCTTCTATCTATATATGCAATAGTTTACGTCTACCTAGACATGTTCCTTTATTCTAGAGTATACTCCAGTAGCGTAGAAGAGCCTATTAATTGGAACAGCTTTACTTATTATTACTATATTTAGCAATTCTGGTCTATTCTTGTTAGTTCTGACCCTATTCCGTGTACTCTTGTTGTTTCATATATCTAGATCATTTATATAAATTATAACCAACCAATCAGATTGCTTGATTTCCCATAATGCAGTTATCTCCCTTCTGTATAACAAAATCCTATATCCAATGGCACCCCAATTTTAGCACCCCTTTTTTGAAAACACCTGTGGCTATGGAATCCCTTTTTATCGTATGAGGCCATGAGGGCTATGTAAAAGCCCTCAATGAGTCCTCATTTATTATCCCTCATAGCCTCATTGAATTTTGAGGTTATGAGGACCATTAAAAATCCCTCAATGAGGTATAATTTACTACGACTCTTATCCTCATTTCAGTATTTAACAGGTATATCCTATGGAATCCCATTTTGGAAAACGCCTGTGACTGTGGAATTCCTTTTTGTCGTATGAGGCCATGAGGGCTATGTAAAAACCCTCAATGAGTCCTCATTTATTATCCCTCATAGCCTCATTAAATTTTGAGGTTATGAGGACCATTAAAAATCCCTCAATGAGGTATAATTTACTACGACTCTTATACTCATTTCAGTATTTAACAGGTATATCCTATGGAATCCCATTTTGGAAAACGCCTGTGACTGTGGAATCCCTTTTTTGTCGTATGAGGCCATGAGGGCTATATAAAAGCCCTGAATGAGTCCTCATTTATTATCCCTCATAGCCTCATTGAATTTTGAGGTTATGAGGACCATTAAAAATTCCTCAATGAGAACAAAACAAAGTGAAAGAATGTCAAACTAGTCGGATTGATCGAACTAGTTGGACAGCATGAACAGATCTGATCACAATTGGTTATGTTGGATCTGTACCTTTGTTATTTTGTAGTGGCTGGTTGTATTTGTTCAGAGTATTGTCGTCATTGTTGAATTGGGGGTTATCAATCCCTTTCCATACCCTCGAGTTTCGATGTTAAAACACGGAATCCAAATTTTACGGAATCGGATAGGAATCTCAATAACGGAATGCCTTATATGTATACAGGGGAAATCTGATTCAACCTTGATCAATGTTATAGTCGAGACTGAGATAGGTATAGCTAGGAAGTAATGGATGAGATATGGGGCAGAATAACAGAAGCCAATAGTACTGGTACAAGGCCGCAATGGAACAAGACTGCTGTAGAAGCTAATGATAGGACAGATAGGCCATAAACCTGTAATGGCCTTGGAGCTTTGGCGACAAGATGGAAGCTGTTGATAAGACTACATTAGACCCATTGAGGGTTTTTACATAGCCTAATGCGACACAAAAGGGATTCTCCAAAAGGTATCCTCGATAGGTATCCTCAATAGGTATCCTCAAATAATACAATACCAGGCCATAGGTATCCTCAAATACTGAAATGAGGATAAGAGTCGTAGTAAATTATACCTTATTGAGGGATTTTTAATGGTCCTCATAACCTCAAAATTTAATGAGGCTATGAGGGATAATAAATGAGGACTCACTGAGGGGTTTTACATAGCCCTCATGGCCTCATACGACAAAAAGGGATTCCACAGTCACAGGCGTTTTCCAAAATGGAATTCCATAGGATATACCTGTTAAATACTGAAATGAGGATAAGAGTCGTAGTAAATTATACCTCATTGAGGGATTTTTAATGGTCCTCATAACCTCAAAATTCAATGAGGCTATGAGGGATAATAAATGAGGACTCATTGAGGGCTTTTACATAGCCCTCATGGCCTCATACGATAAAAAGGGATTCCATAGCCACAGGTGTTTTCAAAAAAGGGGTGCTAAAATTGGGGTGCCATTGGATATAGGATTTTGTTATACAGAAGGGAGATAACTGCATTATGGGAAATCAAGCAATCTGATTGGTTGGTTATAATTTATATAAATGATCTAGATATATGAAACAACAAGAGTACACGGAATAGGGTCAGAACTAACAAGAATAGACCAGAATTGCTAAATATAGTAATAATAAGTAAAGCTGTTCCAATTAATAGGCTCTTCTACGCTACTGGAGTATACTCTAGAATAAAGGAACATGTCTAGGTAGACGTAAACTATTGCATATCTAGATAGAAGCAGAGAATTCTGGATACATTTGTCCTATAGCACTACGTGCTATTCTTAATAGGGGAAAAACGTCATGGGATAAGGATCCAAAAAGGGATTCTGGGAGAATTCCAATCCAGAACATTACTCCTGTTCAATCGAAAGCACCCCCTTGTACCCCTTAGTACTATAGCACTACGCGCTAAGCTGATAAATTGGGGAAATAAAGTCAATTTCGGTGATTTTGGGTGGATTTTGGTGATTTGGGGGATTGTCGGGTTGTTTGTGGTAATCAGATTTACTCCGATTCAATCGAACATACCCACCGAACATACCCCTATACTGTTGTAGGCCTTAGGTAACATAGCAATCACGTGCTACCATAGAACCCAAGATGGCGGCTTCCAGTATACAAAATGGACGACGGAAGCTCGTATCACCCTAACAACAAGCGCTGCGCATGCGCACTCACACCACGTATCACTATGGAGATGACGTCACAACATGGCCGCTCACGCGGGTTACCATGACAACACAACATGGCGCCACTACGTCACGTGACATGACGTCACTTCCGAGGTCCTCCACCTCAAAAGCCCCTGACATCCTACTGGGGTTGTGTCCTTGGGCAAGGCACTTAATCCCGATTGCCTACATGGGGGCACGATGACGCTGTGTACTAAGGCGTACTGCACGTCGATGGTGCACATGTCTTCAACCAATCTAACCCTGCCTGTGCCGCGGTGCAGATTTCAGAGTTACGATGTTGGAGAGATGTCAGCTGCTCGTCGTTGCTCGGTGGTTCTCTCAGGGTACTCCGGCTTCCTCCACCCGTAAAACTGTCACCGACATGATATGACTCTGGCTGTTAATGTGTCGTTAAACCCTAATAAAAAAAAAAATTAACCATAAAGTACGATAGCTACGATGACAGTTCAGTGTGTCAGTCCTAGGGTTTCGTGTGAATGGCAATGGGTTTTACTATCACCTTATGGCATGATTTCTCTTGTCAGCTTTTCTCTGTTGAGGCGGGTTTACCTACTGACCGCAATTGTTCGACTGGCCTGTTTGAGAACTTGATCAGGTAACATCTGATCATTATTGTTAACGTCAAACAATGTTTAATGAGAAATTTAATCGCTAAAGGACAATTTAGGCAAGAGTTTAATTTAATATAATATGTAGTTTACCTATAATACTACTGTATGGTTCCCTTTATTGCTGATAACCATACTATTTGACATGAATTAACTACGTATGTGTCTGCCAATAATCGGGTGTTAAGTTAATTGAAACCTGGTAACGAAAATCCCAGTTTAGATTTAAGACCGTCAATTAACCTTCCATGCACGCATTTCGAATCGTTCGTAAACATAGATCAGTGCTGTTCTGGCCGAGTGTTGTTTAGAGGGATTCGTTAAAGTTTCTTTGGGCTGTAAAAGGAAAAACATTGTCGCATTTCCTGAGAGAGGAGGCCTGCATGGAACTCCTAAGAGGGGGCCTGCATGGAAATGTCCTGGTGGTATATACGAAAACTCGGCCAGTCAACCTCTGAAATGTCCGGACATTGCGATGAAAGTTTAGGATTGTTATAAAATCTAACTTCTGTAAGAGATGAAATGGAAGGTGGACTAAGGTCATATCTAGGTGGTTCTAGAAGGTAGTAGTACAGTTATTCCGGGTTAACGAAGATTCGGTGAACAAGTATTACAGCAAACGTTCACAGTACTTCAACATTTGATTTATGTTGATGCATACAGATCTAATTTTACCTGATTCTTTCCCTGGGAACTTGGTTGGGGGTGTTGCACCCTCCAACCCACCGCATATAATGACAACCTTGAGGACATGTTTAAGATCCTGTGATGATTGGATCTCGCAGTCAGAAAATAGGCGAGAGGCGACGTCGGTAATAAACACAATGAACCTGGCTACCATGACGCTTCAAACATAACGTATGCTCCAATATAGACCACCAACTGGCGAGATCTTTCACTATTTCAGTTAACTCATTACAAAACCGCCATTTTGAATTGGCACCCTCCTTCCGTTTAACGCTTTACCGAACATGAAAAGCAGACGACACTTGCAAATAACTATTTTTTTCATTTTATGTCTCAAAAACATAGGTTATGACCCCTCGTTGGAACGAGCTGGACGAGCTCGTTCCAACGAGGGGTCATATCCTATGTTTTTGAGACAAAAAATGAAAAAGTAATGAAAATTAATTGGCGATTTTTTAGAATAGCGCTGGTCGGTTTTAGCCGTTACATTGGGTAAAGGGTTAACAGGCTGATGGTAAAATACTGATAAGGTCTGCTCTTGGCAATAGGTTGTCCGCAGGAAAACGCGAAAGCAGATTTGAATGTCTTTGATTCCAACTATGGAACCCTGCTGAAACATTCTGCATGCCCGAACAACTGCATGTGTGATAACTCTCTTTTTTCACCCGTCTGCGATGAAGTAGCCGGACTGCCGTACTACTCACCGTGGCATGCTGGATTCTCAGCTAGAAGTGAGACGTTATGTTTTCAAACGTTTTCATCTCATTTTCAGTTCTTTAAAATTAACTTCTCCATAAACTATGCAATGCATTGAAATCGAAAACTCACCCACCAACTTCTAACGTACAACAACACAGAAATAGGCTACCTGCGATACGACAATTTAATGCTCTTTATCTTACATAACAATTGTACACCGAATTCCTCCTGCCACGCAAGTATTCTAATGGCTCTTCAGCCAGGAACTGTTCATTCAATTCCTTTCCACTTTCTTCTTCGACTTCAAAGAAGACCCATACATCAGATAATCGACAGGATTATATGTTATCTGTAAAGAAAGCAAAAAGGAAAATTACCTTTCGAAATATATGAAACAAAATTTAAAATGGCTGTGCCCGTCTTGCCTATCGCTCCCAAATTAACTGTTCATACGTCAAAACCAAACTTAGTTCCCGTAATTATCTCCCTTGATATCTCCATAGCACCCATGCTGACAAAAACACAAATGCATTAACCCACCATGGAGAAAATAATTTCGGTCTATTTCGTACCTCAAACGACAGAAATAATATTTCTCCATAAACTATGCAATGCGTTTAAATCGAAAACTCACCCACCAACTTCTAACGTACAACAACACAGAAATAGGCTACCTGCGATACGACAAAAACAGACCAAGAAGTTCAAAGGCCCAAAGAGAGAGATACGTTTAAACGCTTTTCGACGTCATCTTTCACATAACCGTCTTTTGCATTTTCACTTCTCCACCTCCCATGTCGTTTAAATAAACGGTCAGGGATACCATTATTCGCAGCGGCACTTGCGCCACCAGCCCTCAAATTATGGAGCCCAAAACTATTAATATTTTCAACAAAAGATGAAAAAGCTTCTCGAAATAATGTCCTTACTTTGGCATATGAAATTGGAACATTATTTTTCATGAGAATATGTCCAGAATGTGTTTTAGAAAGACTTCTGAAAATACACTCCTCCGAATTTTCATCAATGTCAGCCATTTGAAGATAAATCTTCAATGCCGATACAGGACACAACTTTGAGTCAATTTTGGCTATTATTATGTCTCAAAGTTAGTTTGTCCAATCAAAATGCTGGAATACCTTCTAAAGATTCCACCGTATCGGGTTACTCACCTGATATTAATTAATATCAGGTGAGTAGCCGCCATTACTATTTTGATGCAATTCCCCTCACTTCGAATTTTCAAAATCTGAATTAAAACAAAATAAGAGAATTTAGGTTCCGAAAATATTTTCAAGATACCGTATTTTGTGATTTAAAACATTAAATATGTAAAAAGATGGGCAGAAGATAATATTTGTAGTCTGAAAAGTTCTTTGTTTTACGACTCCTTCAGTCACTGTTTGGATCGGGTTTTTGAGGTGAATAGAAAATTTGTGTTTTCGATTTTTGTCTAGAGCAACTTTTTGAGCTCTTTGATGATGAAAACGAACATTTGTCCAGCTCATCAATGCCAAAGGGTGCTCCTATTTTCAGAAATTGCAAAATCGGCAACATCAACATCACTATAAATAATAAATGAACAAACTTGTTTTTGAAACATTCCGATCAAACAGAATTAACAGAAAGTCGGTGTGCGTTTCAGATTCAACTTCAAAGTTCAAGTTGCGTTATTGTTATTGTTTGCTCTACAGTAAAAAAGTGATTTTTAATGTTCAAAACTGCTTTATTAGTCCTTTTTAGGTAGTAACAACAGTAAATGTACGCAAGGGGCCTCCAGATTATGCCGAGTTGGCAAGCAGCACTGATCTCAGTGGCAAGCAGCGATTCGTTTCATTTGTAAACAAGTCCGGCAATCGCCCTTCGCAAAGTGATGATTTGTTTACAATTACCATGGTTACACGTACCGGTGCCTGTTACTGTTCATGATTCTGCGCGGTGCTATCAATAGTGGTTCCTGAAAAATAAATTCCGGGCCGTTGTTTGTTTATGGAGAAAATTATTAATCGCTTGATTTACATGGACTTTCGACATAATAAATATGTTACATGGCGTGTAGCTGGCTGATACATTTCCATACAAGGCGATGAGTGTTCATATCAGGTGAGGCGAAGCCTCACCTGATATGAACACTCATCGCCTTGTATGGAAATGTATCAGCCAGCTACACGCCATGTAACTTATATTATCACCCAGCTTCCATCTCTATAAATATCAGTTTTTGATTTTTCAATAAATATAGACATATAAGTGGGGAAAAATATAATGTCTGACCGTTTGATATTTCGCAATTCCTGGCTTCGAAGAAATCCAGAAAAAGACAAAATACATAAAGTTAGAACTCTTTGATTCAACAAATTGGGAAATTATGACTTTGACTCAAATAGCTATGTAAGCAGTTCGCTGGTAATAGGATCTTTTTTATGTAGAGTTTTGCCAATCGTCTTTTCTCCCCTTCTAACACGTTGATTACTAAAGTATGATCCGTTGGACTAACTTTTTCCAAATAATCTGTGCATGTGCCGAACACTGTAAAAAGCATTGATGACGGAAGAAGACGAAAAAGTTTGCTGAACCAAAGAAAGTAAATACAAAGTGAATGACATTGGTTTAGCAGGTAAAATGTCAACTACATGATTTGCCGCAGCCCAGATACGCCAACGCTTGAATCCCGAAAAATATTTTTTAAAGGTGCTGTCGGCACTACAGTCCTTCAATAAAGACATCACAGCAGGAACGGTAGATTTTAAATTCTGTGGTAAAAGATCTATCTCCTCTCTGTAGGACTCGGAGAATAAGCCTGAAAAATAATACGAAATTAAATACACATAAAAGCTAACGACAATCCATTCTGAAAGCAATCATATTGAAATGTAAGTTTCGCTCCCCAAAAATTCCCCCATTAACTCTACTAGGAATATAGAATTCTTTAAGAGTGGGCAAATAAATCCAATCCTTAACAGAACTGTCCCAGTTACCGTTTGGACACAGTAAAGGCCAGAAATTAGACGAAACCCATAATGGAGCGATTAACGTGCCCCGAGCTTTGTCTTCGATAAGTTTTTTGAAAACTTTACTTACTAGATAAACAGGGGGTTCAATCCAATTCAAATCCAAACCCTAATGAGTGGTGAAAGAATCTATTTTGTCACATCCGGGATTCCAAAATCGGGAATTATAAACCCCAACTTTTGCATTGTGAAATGAAGCAAACAAATCTCTTGTGTGTGGACCCCACTTTTCATCAAGCCACTTAAACAGACCGTCTTGCAGACCCCTACCATCCAAGTCTGTAATGCGACTCAAATAGTCAGCCTTGTCATTTAATGATCATGGTATCCATTGTGGTTCCATGCTAATGTTATTTTTAATGCAGAGATTATAGATATCAACAGCTACGTTCTGTAGATCATTATTCATGCTACCTTTCTTAATAATTTTTTCGACATTTTGATTGTCTGTGAACCACTTTATATTAGAGGCTGACCCGATCAAACTATGCAACACATAAAAACCGCCTTCAGTTCACGCCACGTTGAACTTCGTGCTTTTTCAACCTCGTCCCACTGGCCGTGTAACACGCAATCAAACGCCTCAACAGAATAGCCACCGAAACCAGTGTCGCTGGCATCGGAAAAAAACTTTTATCAACAGTGACTCGGGACAATAAATTTTTCGATCATAAATCGTCGATATTTCTTTGCCAAAATTGTAACTGTTCAACACTACGGTCAGATAATCGTATATAAGAATTCCAGGAAAATGCATTGACAATATCTATTCTCAAATACCGTGTCATCAGTTGAACGAACTGACCAAGCACTAATTGCATGGAAATCAGCTGACCTACAACACATGCAACTTTTTTCACATGACAACATGACCTGTACGATAAAATATTTTCAATAAATATTTTAAGTTTTGCAGTTTTATCGATCGGAATTTTTAACAACAATTTTTCAGTGTCTATGTGAAAGCCTAACAATTCGAGACGATGGGTGGGTTCCCATAAACATTTTTCATATTTCGGAACAAATCCACTGGCTATCAAATCATTTTTAACTCTCAAGGCTTTAACCCGGGCATCCGTTTTAACAGAGAATAGCCCATCATCCAAGAACATCAATATTTTAACCCCTCGGCTCTCCACTTTTTAATAAGCTGTCGTGCTACTTTAGAAAACGCGTATGCTGCAAATTTTATTCCAAAAGGTAGCACGTTAAAAATGTAATATTGAACAATTCCTTCATTGTCAAGCCACGAAAAACCCAAAAATTTCCTATCACTTTCTCGAATAGTTATATGGTGGTAAGCAGCATGTATATCAAACTTCACCAAATAATCATTCTTTTCAGTGAATAATAGGGCAGTTTTCCAATCATCATATCGAACGGATTGTTTATAAATATACTTATTTACATGTCGCATATCTAAAATCAAACGTTTTTGCCATTGTTTCGAGTCGAACCTGTTAATGGATTGACAACGAAGGGTCGTACCCCACTGTGGAAAATTAAACCTTTGATCAACAGGGCGTTTATGGCTTCAGTGACAAAAACACTGTTAGCAAGAGCCGAGTGATTATTTGTAGCACAAGCTCCATGAGGCTCGTGCGTGAAAGGAATTTTGTATCCATTTCTGATTGTATCGATGACAAAGTCACTTGCCCCAATATCTAACCAAAATTGTATATTGTTTTTCAATCTATCTTTCACTAAAATCTGTGCCATACCCTGCTCGTACTCAAAGTTTTTCTGTAACAGTAAAATGCTCGGGCATATTGTCAGGGGTGGTTTCAGTCTGAGAAGACTAAAAAGTTATAAAGTACTTGTCTATGAAATCGTCATCTGGATATTCCTGTTCACTGGGTGGAGTTGAAACTGGCTGGCTTAGCAGTGTCGATTCCGTTTCTTTGGAAAGGACATTCCTTTCTCCAGTGAGAGAACGATCCACACGAAAAACATCCAGGCCTGTTGAACTTATGCCGAAAGGAACTAGCACTTGAAATAGCAGGAATATCAGAAACACACTGTTGAACACTTGGCGGCTTACTGACTGTAGCCGAAGGCACCATTCTTGCTTTTTGTGATTTTGATTGTTTATTTTTCATTTTTCTGCAGGCTCTGTTTTCTGCTCGGTCAGTTCTTTTCTCGTCGTCAGAATCCTCGGCGAGGTCATGTGTAACATATTGACGCACCGTTTCCCATCCGCCTTCAGAAGAATCGGCAAGTTTAATATGTTTTTTTTCTGGTTTCCAAGGACAGGACGAAATAACGCTACCAACTATTTCATTGGCATAACCAGTCTTTCCATTACTGAATTTGTATTGGATTTTGTTCCTTTCTCTTTTCCAGTTATATTCACTCTCAACCTTCACATCACTAGCTGTTGCATGAAATTCTTGCTTGAGATCCGAAATTGTCTTCTCAAAAGAATATTCTAAATCCCTCTTGGTATTGTCAAACCTTTCTAAAAGGGCGTCCAACTTATCATTGATAGAATCTGCATTTGCCATTTGAACTTAGAACGAAAAACTGCAATACTTTTGGAGAAAGTTAAAATGGCTGTGCCCGTCTTGCCGTATCGTTCCCAAATTAACTGTTCATACGTCAGAACCAAACTTAGTTCCCGTAATTATCTCCCTTGATATCTCCATAGCACCCATGCTGACAACACAAATGCATTAACCCACCATGGAGAAATTAATTTCGGTCTATTTCGTACCTCAACCGACAGAAATAATATTGACGTTCGATAAAGTTATCTCCCTTGAAATTATTTGGCACGCAAGGAAGGTCCAATTGAGAAGTAAATATTTGTGGAGAAAACATCTATGTTCTATGACATCAGTAAAAAATAAAGTCAAGTTTCCTTTTGTTACTTTTAATAGATGAAAACAACAGACAGCTCCCGGAGCTTTGACTCTTTGTTTAGCGAATGGGTTTTCACAGTAATTTGCAAGTGACAAGTGAAGAAGCCCTCTTTTCCATTTTTATTACCAACAGATTTTACCCATGCAAACATAATCGATAAAGTTACGTTTCCGTTCGTACGATTCTGTCCAACATACTGAATGTAAACACGATGCAGTGCTTTCCTCAAACTCTTCCCTGAACATGTTGTTTCTTAACATATTATAATGCGTTAGATGCGCTACTTGAATCTAGCATTTATCCATTATCACCAACGTTCACATAAAAGTCTAGATTCTGCCATCATCCTCAGTGCGTTGCATATAGATGTGAAAGGGTTTACTTTATTTGTTTATTTTCAGATTTATTACGGGCGCTAGGTCGTCTAGTTTCAAATCCGGTATATTTCCCTCTGGTGGTAGCACAAGTTGCTCATTTCTTCGTCTTTGCAGGAACGTTTGCGTTCTCAGCCAAATATATCGAAACTCAGTTTCGTGAACCAGTGTGGAAAGCAAACTTGTTAATGGGTAAGTATATAAAAGTACAACACGAAAAAGTATTATTATCTGATTTACTTCTCGAACGAAATTCATTATATTCAATGTCCAAAGGCTTTCTGTTTGTAACGCAGGAGCTTAACAGGGTATAGAATCTACCACTGCGAATTCCTTGATGGTAGGGAGGGGGTGTACCGCGTTTCAACACTGGTAAAACATTTATCATTGAAATAGCGCATTCTGCTCACTGATCTAAATACACACAGAACGTCACGGTGTGTGAAACCGTTCGACAATACGGCATGAGTGCCAGCGCGGAAAGGTAGAGGTTCTATCCTTCTGCGATAGCATGACTGCCATATTAACGAGCGCATCCACATATCATGGCATATTGTGTTTATTACATGCCTCTATGACATAGAAACCATTAACCCTTTACCCAAAGCAGACGATATCAAAATTTATTATTTTAAATTATTTTCAATTTTTTTTAAATATTTCAAAAAATTTCAACAAAACCATATCATGTGACCCCTCTTTGGAACGAGATTGACGAGCCCGTTCCAAAGAGGGGTCACATAATGTGGTTTTGTTGAAATTTTTTAAAAAATAATATTTTTTCAACTGCTGAATTCGCATATTACGCGGGCGTATGCGGCCGATTCGTTGGGTAAAGGGTTAATTTAAAAATTCTTACATCACACAGAGAAAATTTTAAACTTTACAACTCCTTATTATTATTGTTATTTTTCTAATTTCCATTCGATTCATCGGATCTCACCGCAGAGTCCGAATTGATCTAGGTCAGAATGCGACCTTTCGACTGACCGATCACCAAAATGGGCGAAAATTAGTTCTTTTGGTGGAACCATGGCGTCAGGTGGAAAAATATTCCGTCAATGGCATTTAGTATGGGACATGTGTTCCGTGTGGATTTGTAAATATGGAACTGGATGAAAAGTAATGGGTGTGCAATATTTAAATATTTATTTATTGGTGTGTGAGGTCACATACTTATGCACAATGGCTAATCATGACCGTGGCAGTTTTACGAGTAGAGGAAGCCTGAGTACCCGGAGAGAACCACCGAGCAACGACGAGCAGCTGCCAGCTCCCCAACATCGTCACTCCGCACAGCGGCACAGGCAGGGTTAGATTTGTTGAAGACATGCGCACCATCGACGTGCAATACAACTTAGTACACGGTGTCATCGTGCCCCATGAGTAGATATAAATTGCGGATACACGACCACCTGTACATGTACGTGTACAAGATACGCACACGATGCGTTCACCAACGTGGAATTCGGTGTTAAATCACACGCTTGTTCGCAAAAACTGTACAGTGGTCTAGAACCCCTCATGTACAGTCAGTGACTCCTAGATCGCGCTTTTAGCGTTCAAACTCTCGTGGTGAACGCATCGTGTGCGTGTGTTGTACATCTTCAGTTGTATCGTGTACGTGATTTTTGGTCTACGTTCGCATCGCAGATCAGACCCATCGATCCATCGTCGGCGAACGCGAGCGAAGGCAAAAGATTTTGGGTGATCATCAAAAAACAACAATTGGGGTTCTAGACCAGTGGTCTAGAACCCGCAATTGCGTTGGTACAGATGGTCCAGAAACTCTCCCTCGTTTTTGAGGCGGTTACGTTTTTGATTGATATAAATATAGGAGAGAAAAACAATATAAATAAATAGTTATTTAGAAAATTAAATATATCAAATCGAATAGATAATAAAAAAAATACGTAAATCATGAGCAATTCTCAGATGATTAGAGCGAGGTTTCTTTTAAACATGCTGATGAGAGCATACGCAATCTGCGTGAACGAACAACTACGTCCCATCTTGTTAGAACGATGCGTCGGATGTCGGGATCATCTAGACTTCGATCACGAGGATCATTCGTGTCTGACTATGGAAAGGGGAGATATGGTCGTCATGTATTTCGAACCGGCGTTCGAACGCGTTAAATTCGACGATGTGATCACGTTTTGGAAGAGATTAGTCTACTGTAAGAATCGAGACAGGCCCACAGATTCGGAAGAACTGAAATTGGCGCGTAGAAGTTTGACTTTAGAAGACAAGGGATGCATCAAGAAATTATTGCTGAACGAAGCATACGTCTAAGTTTTGTTTTTCATTGATATAAAAAACAAGGGAGAGTAGAAAATAAAAAAAAAATAAATACACACATAAATTTTTTTTATCTAATATTAGAAAGAAAAAAACACAAAAAAAATGAGAATCAGAAATAAATTGTATCCAACGTTAGTTGACGACGAGGACGAGAAGCCGAACGGCGTTTTGCCGACGGCGCCGTCGCTAGAAGAAAGAGAAAGAGGAGAGAGGTATCGCATCGATCAAATCACTAGAATCCAATCGTATCTGAGCGAGAGAGAGATTCTCGTCGTTCCCTCAAGAAGAAGTATTCGCGTTTCGTGAAATTCGTCAACGGGATCGACACGACACTCATCACGATTTCCATGGGTTTACACGCGGCCGGCATCGGATTGTTGTCGACCGCGGTCGGCATTCCGATCGTGCTGACTGTGGAAGGAGTGGCTGTCGCCGCCGGATTGTTCAGCATGCTCGGAAACTTTTTGAGTAGGAAATTATATCTGAAGGCGAGGAAACACGACAAGATTCGCGTCTTGGCCGACTCCAAGATCGATACGATATCCGAAATGATCTCTATGGCGTTGAAAGACGGTAGGATATCGAACGGAGAATACTTCGCGATATTGAGCGAGAAAACGAAATGCGATGCCATGAAAGAAGCCGTGAGAATCAAGACTCGTCAGATCATCAAGGAAGAGTTGAAGGATTCTCTCGTGGAAAAGGGTAGGAAAGAGGCCAGGGAGGAATTCAGTAAGATGATAGAACTCAAGGGCAGCGATTGAAAAAAAAAAATATATATATAATAAGAACAGAATTTTTAAAAAAAAAAAATATTAAATTCATATATAAAATAAAAAAAAACGAAATTAATTTAAATTAACTCTTCAAAAAAATGTATTGCGTAAAGTGTAAGAGAGTTACCGAGACGAGTAATTCTCGAGAAGTGCGAACTAAAAACGACAGACGGATGCTTCGCGGAATTTGCGACGTGTGTGGTTCTATAAAGACTTGATTCGTCAAACAAAAGAACGCGAACAAAGGCAAAGGCATCGTGAATAAAATGATCAACAATCTACCTTTCGAAATGCATCTGCCCGGTCACAGTTTCACGGGACCAGGAACAAAATTGAACAAGAGACTCAACGCCGATCTGACTCCCAAATCTTGGAGCAAACCCGTGAATAGGGTGGACGCGGCCGCGTACGATCACGATCTGTGCTACGCCGGACATCCCGACACCAAGATTCGCAACGACGTCTGCGACAAAAACATGTTGGGGAGATTGAAAGGCATATCGAATCCGACCAGGAGAGAGAAGTTGGAACGTTCGCTGGTCGGCAATCTGATCGGTGCGAAACGTCGATTCGGATGGGGCGTTCAAAAAAAAAGCGCATCTGAAAAAGAGAAGAAGAAGAAACGATTATTGACGAGCGAATTGGCCGAGGAGTTACACAAACCCATAGTGCGTAAATTTCGAAAGAGAAGGGTGTTCGTGAAGGGTCTGGACGACATTTGGTCCGCCGACTTGGTCGACATGAGATCGTTTTCGAGGTGGAACGAGGGCGTCAAATATCTATTGACGGTCATTGACGTGTTTTCCAAATACGGTTGGATCAGAGCTTTGAAGAATAAATCGGGACCTTGCGTCGCCGAGGCTCTGAAGAGCGTGTTCGACTCGTCCTCTCGAAAACCGAGTAAATTGTGGGTGGATAAGGGAAAGGAATTCTACAACAAGGACGTTCGTCGATTGGTAGACCTATACTCGATCAAAAACAAAGAGAAAGCCAGCGTAGTGGAACGTTGGAATTGAACGATGAAGGAGAAGATGCACAGATACTTCACGGCGAATTCGACCAAGAAATACATATATGCTCTGAACGGTCTGGTGAAAGATTACAACGACACGTGACACAGATCAATCAAGATGACTCCCGCGGAAGCTAGCGATCCTCAAAACGAAAAACGGGTCTACACGAATCTATATCCTGAGAGATCTAAGATCGGGAAGAAGAAGTCTAGAACGCCGAAATTTGCGGTCGGCGATCGAGTGAGAATCTACGTTTATAAGAAGGACTTCGAAAAGGGTTATACTCCTCGATGGACCTCGGAAATCTTCGTGATCATCAAAATATTTCACACCGATCCGGTGACTTACGAAATCGAAGCTTTGGATGGAGAAGAGATCATCAGAAAGTTTTACGAACAACAATTACAGAAGACGAAGTTTTGATGAAGAACACAAAAAAACATTTTTTTTATTTACTCTCTTTGACATTTTCTTGTTTACACACACATATATATAAGAGAGAAAAAAAATAAATAATAATAAAAAATAATTAAAAACTATTTTTTTTAGATAAAGAAAAGCAAGTGAATTAATAATAAAAAAAACCTAAAAATCCTTTAAAATGACAAATATACTAGATATAGCACAAAGCATAGTGAAAGATGTAAGTATTCAAGAATATGAGGTTCACGAATACGAACCGGTAACCGGAACGAGTTTGAACAATGCAGGAGAGATAAGAATCAACGTCGAAACTCAAGATCTATTCGTACATCCTAGCGAGAGTTACATAATGGTGCAGGGACGTCTCACCAAGGAAGATGGGAGCGACTACGCCGACGACGACACAGTCACTCTAGCCAATAATGGCATCATGCATCTATTCAGTAACATAAAATACATGCTATCCGGACAAGAGATAGAATCTGTTTTTCATCCCGGTCAAGCCACCACGATGTTCGGACTCTTGACGTATCCTGACGATTTTTCGAAATCCAGAGGACTTAATCAGTTGTGGGTGAAAGACACCGTCGGCCCTGCTAGCGCCGGCGCCACCACGATATTCGACTACGTCGTCAAGACGTCCAGACCTAAAGGAACGTTTTCGTTCAGGATACCTTTGAAACACATCTTCGGATTCGCGGACGATTACAACAAGATCATGTACGGATTCAAACACAATCTGACGTTGATTCGAAAAAGAAATGACGATGCAATAGTGAAACTAGCCGCGACCGATGTGGGTAAGATAACTCTACACAAGATATCGTGGTTCGTTCCGCACGTGGAGCCTACGACGGATGAGAAAACGCATCTCTACAAGATCATACAATCCAAGAGTAAATTACCCGTGGGATATAGAATGAGACAGTGTGACACGGCTAGCATTCCTCCCTCCACGAATCACTTCGATTGGAGATTGATGGTGAAATCCACTTCCGAGAGACCGCGTTTCATCGTGATCGCGTTTCAGACCGATAGGGACGGGTCTCAGGAAAAGAATGCGTCGCTGTTTGATCACTGCAATTTGAGAAACATGCAAGTGTTTCTGAATACCACGAGATATCCGGCAATCGATTACAATGCGTCGTTTGACAAGAACGATTTCTGCAGGCTGTACAGCAACGCCGCCAATTTTAGAAAGAAGTATCACGGTCTAGACGAATTGATGAGCAATCCCAACATATCTCCCGGTGAATACAAGTCGATGTATCCTATGTTCGTGTTCGACGTCAGTAAACAGAGCGAACGACTCAAAAGTAGGTGTTAGACATTCAGATCAAGATGCAATTCGATAGGAACGTGCCGAGAAAAACCGAAGCCTTCACCCTGGTCCTGTCGGACAGGGAATTACAATTCGAATCGGACGGAAATAAGATGTCGATCATTCGATGAGAGACGAGTGTGTGAAAAAAAATTAATAAACGTTAAAATGTGGATGCGAGATTAATTAAAAACTAAAATCTTGAAAACAAAATGGATGTTTTTGACACGAAAACAACAAATCATCTGTTCACTTCAGATTACTACGACGTTAAATTAAAATACTTGGAAAAATGGATTCAAATTGAATATGAAGAACGTAACACAAAAAAAGGATGGAATAGTTGTGATTTTAACGAATATCGTTTAAAAGAAAAAGAAGAGTTTGATCTCATAAGATCTAATGAAGAAATTATAAAAAATACAATTTTAAAATGTCGCAGATGTAAGAAACGTCAAATAAAAATCGAATCTCAACAAACTAGATCTGGTGATGAACCAACAACCATATTCGTGTATAAATTGTAATCATAAATGGACAGAAAATTGAAAAAAAAAAAAAAAAAAAGTAATGAGATATAGAGAGATTGAACATCTCTCTATATCTCATTACTTTTTTTTTTGTTGTTTTTTTTTTTTGTTTTTAATAATCACACATTATTTTTTTTTTTTTTTTAATTCGTTATTTTTCCACGCGTTCACTGTTTGTTCAAAGGATCCAGTTCGATCAGTAGACTCACCACGGAAGTGTTGGCTTCGGGATTATTGGTTTTTGTGACGAAATTAATCCTGTCTCCGGCGTTCACTTTGAGAGGCGTGCTGAACGTGCTGACATTCGCGTGTTGATTCTCAGTCTTTTCGACACTGTATCTCTTATCACTCTCCACACCATTCACCATGAGATTGACGACCGCTCTGTTATTCAAATCCGTGGAAGCCAGACTCATTCGAAGGATTCAATCTCCCAACGGCATGGGATATCCAACCTGACCGTGTTTCGATCCGCTACCTCCGTTTCCGAAAGACCACTCGGCTTTTCCTTCATCTAAGATGCCGGCCTCTTCGGCCCACACGGTGATCAATTGTCTGGCATATTTGACTTTCTCCATCACCGAAATCAGGGTGCAGGCGTCTGTCATGTGCACGGGTTCTGGTAGATTCGTGAGCGTGTGTCTGCCCATGTCTAGTTTACCTTCCATGATGTCGCCCTTTCTCCAGACCGAGTTGTCGTCCACGTACTTTCTGCTGACAGCGCTGGAATCGAATTCGGGATTGGGATTGAGACCGAATAAATTCTCACCATTCATGTTGATGCCACCCTCCATGGTTCCGCCAGATTCTTTGTTCAGGTAGAGATCGTCCACTTGCGATTCTAGGTATTCTTGTGATTGTAACACGGAAGAATCCACGTAGCCCTTGTTGACCGCGGTTGAGTCTGCGTCGTGTTGTCGATCTTCGACAGATTCAATATCTTGTGGAATCCCACATTCAGATCTGATTTCATTTCACGTTCATCAGACTTTCTCCGTTCCAGATCTACGTAGTGTTTGGTCGCCACGTCCTTGGGATTCGTGGGAGCGGCCACGTTCGTTATCTTGTAAAAATTGGCATTCAATTCCAAGTGCATCATTTTCTGAATGTATCTATTTCTCAGGTGTTCGCTGAATCTCGCGTGAGAGTCATCCGCGTATTTCTTGGTGGCGGCATCGGTGGGATCTACGGGATTCGCGACGTTCACCAAATGTTTGGATTTCAGATCGAGATGGTCGGTCATGGTTTTATCCACGTAATTATCCAGCAGGATTCATTTGAAATCGGAGTTCCCCCGTCGACGTATTTTTTAGTCGCGGCATCTGCGAGATCTATCGGCTCGGGAAGATTGTAGAGCTTCTTATCGTTCATGTTCAGAGGTTCCTCTCGAGGTTCATATCTCCGAACATAACGCTCGTCCAACAAGTTGGCAATGTCGTAACCTTCGAACGTCTTCCTCTTCTTTCTCGGGTTGACTTTTTCGTCGTCAGTTCTACCAAATTTATCGACTGTCATGTTGTTGTAGGATTTTTTTTTTTGTTGTTGTTGTTTAGAAAAAATGTGTTCAAAACGCAGTTTATTAAAAATGAACTATGTTATTTTATTTTTCGTTTTTTATTCGATGAAAATTTTTTTAAAATAATTTTTTATCTTTATATATATATACTATAAAAAAGAAAATTTTTCTCTCTAATGTAAGTCATTGAGAATGTCTTGAAATTCATCTCCTTCAGACCATCTCTTGAGAACGTAGAGACACAGGTGACCGCAAAACACTTGATCTGGCGATTGCACTTGATCCGTGTTGTAAAGAACCATCGATTTGTTGAAATAGTTCTTTATTTCTTTTGGCGGCGAGATTCCGTAGCTGTCGAAATAATAATTCTTCTTCTTCTTCCCGTTCTTGAACCATGCCACCCAGTGAGTGCCTTCACCCGATGAATCGTCTAGATTTAAAATTCCGCATTCCGATTGTCGAGGTCTTCTCTTCGGCAAGGCATCTCTGGAAAACACTCCTAGAAAATCTTTGACTTTCAAATCTTTTGCCACATTCAACAGATCGATGTTGGATAGGGGTTCGTTGGGTAAGACAACACCTTCTACGGATATCTTTATTTTCTTATTCATAGATGCGTATATATTTTTTTCTATGGTGGGATTTTGAACCTCGAAATGTTCGATGTGTTTTAACTTTGTTGGAAAAGTCACTCCGGTCCAATCGAGATTTTTAGAAGTTTCCTCATAACAAGAAACTCTATCAGCGTGTATTTCGACAGGGTATAAAGTGGAGGTGACTGCCCATTTAAAACACTGATCATCTTTATTTCTCACGTTGACCACGGCATGTTTCTTAGTCAAGAAATACAGTAATTCCAAGTAGGAAGATCCTTTCAACGGTTTGTTTTTAGTCATGTGAATTTCGAGTTTCAACACCTCGCCGAACGTCCAATTACTACCTTCATTTTGATAATTCGCGAGAGACGTCAACATCTTGTCTTTCATCTTTTCGAAAACGTCCGATAGATCTGAACCACAAAATACGGGTTCGACGTTAGATCTGAAATATGCATTTTTCATGATGCTCTCGCCAGACTTCACGTCAATTTTATTCATTATGCAATGGAGTATCATCTTAATTTTTAATCCCAAGTTCGTGTATTCGCGAAACAAATCCAATACTTTTTTCTTCACCCGTTCCATGAACAATTTCGGATCGACTTTCTTCGACGAGGGAAACACGTCGAAAGTTTTAAAAATGTCTTCGATCGCACTCTCCCGTTCTATGGGTTTTGATTGGAATAGTTCCGCAATGAGTCGTCTTACATATTCTTCTCCTTTCTCTTCATTGATTGCTCGTTGAATTTCACTTGATATATCTCGTTTGTCTTGAATCTGAAGTGCATCACTCGTTTTCGTTTTAGTTTTTCTTTTCTTTTCTTTGGAAACTTGATGTTTTTCAACGGCTTTTCGTTTAGTCGTCTTCTTATTTTTCACAACCGACGCATCTTTTGACGTCGTTGCTATCGACATTTTGTTTGCCTTTCTAGCGTTTCGCAAATATTCTTGTATGACTTCAATTTTTTTTGCTTTAGTTCTATGCTTTCTGAAATCTGAAATTTGTAATAGACTACAAATCTCCTTTAACTGAGGTACGGTTTTCTCATTTAAATTTACCATTGTTTTATCTGTTTGCTTCATTTGTAAGAATATTTTTTTTTTTTTAATTTTGTATTAAATAATTTGTTAAAAAAGTTTTGCTTTTTTACTCTATATATAATAGAAAAAAAAAAAAGTTAAATTTTAAATTCAATTTTTTTTCTTTAATGTGTTTTTATTCAAAAACAATTTAAGACCGCTTTTATTTCTCGCTCACAAACCAAACACGTTTTCTCGTCTTCAGAATGACATTCTCTACAGTAACGCAGGTGTGCGCACGGTAGAAACAAGATGTTTGCGACACCTTCGCAGACCAGACACTTGGTGGACGTTTTGCTCGACTCGTTTGTTTTAACGAGTGACGATAACTCGTCCGTTTCCAACATGAATTTAAGGAGATGTTCTAAAGTTATGAATTGAGACAGGGTCTTGTTTGCGATGTTTAACGCATCGTACAATTGTTCCTTGGTGTATTCGAGTTGTAACATATCCATTAATAATTTTTGGTTTTTATCTCTATCTCTCTCTTCGTCTTGGATTTTGATCAATCCTAACATTAGGATCTTGTTTAAATAATCACAGTCACCTTTTTTAATATTACTTATGTGTTCTAGTAAAGGTACGTCGTGAGGTTCCCAATTCATCAAATGTATGTCACAACAAAAACATTTGACTTTGTCGCCTCTACCCATGTAAACGAAACCTGCTGCGGCTAAGTCTTCGGGTTTTTGAGCGAGATGTGAAGGCCAATTTTTAAACATTTGAAGTCTTGCACGTTCTAGACTATAATTCGGATGTTTGGACTTGATCATTGTTTTTACCTCAAAATTGAGTTTGTAAGAATTTTTTTGTTAACTTTTATTTATATATAAAGAGAAATAAAGAGAAACTTTTTTTTTAACAAATTATTTATTTAAATACAAAATTTAAAATAAACATTATTTGTAAGAATTCATAAAAAACCAAATAATCGATCATGACAACAACAACACCTAAACGATGTGGATTGAAATTGAAACGAGACGAAGGGCATGAGAATTGCAGTTTTAATATCTATACATTACAACCACACGATTCCATCGAATTGAATGAGGTTGAGATGGTGGACTTAGAGTGCTACTACCACAAATATCGAATGTGTTTGAAAGTGGATGAAGCCGCGCTCGATTTGTTTTACGAGAACCAAAGCAAACTGTTGATTAATATCATCGTCGCCAAAGACAGAGAATTCGACAGGGGTGATTTATTGTTGTCCTATGGAAGTTACATATATCCAATAATCTCACCCAAACTCGTGAAGAAATCGGGTGGTGAGAGCGCATTCGCCTATGAAAAAAAACTCAAAAGAGTAAAGATGAACATTCACACCATTTTCGTATGTGGAAAAATGACGAATGTCAACTTGCTAATAACGGACTTGGAAATATAAACAATAGAGATATTGAAATTAAAAAAAATTTAAACTTTTTATATATATATAAAGAGAAAAAAACTTTTACTAAAAAAAATTTTACATTAAAGAAAATTAAAAATTAAAAAAACAACTTTTTTATATATATAAAGAGCAAAAAAATAACAATCTTTTTTTTTTAACAAATTATTATTTAAATACAAAATTTAAAATATACATTATTGCAAGAATTCGTAAAAACAAAAAAACAAATAATCAATCATGAAGACAACAACACCTAAAAGATGCGAATTGAAATTGAAACGAGTCGAAACGTATAAGAAATTCAGTCATAAAATCTATAGATTACAACGACACGATCCCATCGAATTGAACGATGTCGAGACGAAGGGCTTAGAGCACAAATACGAGAAATATAAGATGCCTCTGAAATTGAATGAAGCCGCGCTCAATTTGATTTACAAGTACCAAAGCGATCTGCAGAACATCATCATCGCCGAAGATAGAGAATTCGACAAGGACGATTTGTCGTTGCCCTATGGAAATTACATATTTCCAAACATCTCATTCGAACTTGTGAAGAAATTGGGTGGTGAGAGCGAGTTGACTGATGTAAAAAAAACTCAAAAGAGTAAAGATAAACATTCAACACGTTTTCAAAAAAGGAGTAGACACGAGCGTCAACATGCTAATAATGGACTTGGAAATATAAACAATAGAGCGATTGATTTTTAGCGAAGAAAAAATGAAAAAAAAAAAAAGTAAATGAGATCTCATTTACTTTTTTTTTTTTGTTTGTTTTCCTTCTTCTTCACTATCATCATAATATATTATAATAACGTTTCCTTTTCTCTCAAATTTCTGCGTCGATTCTTCTTTTTCTTTTTTTTTTTCTTTTTCTCTGTGATGTGATACGTTCATGATAACATTTTTGTTTATCCGAATCATAATTATGAACGAATGTTGTGCATCTCTTGGTAACACTAGCATCATTACCATTCACTTCAGAAGGTAGTGGTGACCGTGGAAAGCATTGTCTCATTCCCAACCGTATATCCTGCGCTTTATCTATCTCTTTCCTTAGATATCCATCATTAGCGTCTAACCATTTTTTTATTTATTCGCTCTCTGACTCGCGATGTTCATCATTATCGTCAAATTCATACAGGTGATAAATTTGTTTCTCCACCTCTTCACCCATTTTAAATATATATATTATTTTATACTTTCTATGATTTTATATATTTTATATAATTTTTATATTTATAATAACATATTCAAAATCGGTATGTTCTTAAATGGCGAATTGTCACCGAGCAACAAACCCTTGCCGTATCGCTTGACGTTCCGTCCACTCTTCAGAAAGAGACCGTTTCCTCTCAGAGAGTTGCCACCTCTAACGGGTTCTAGATACAATCCTTTACCGCTGTCGTCTACGTGAACACGACACACGGCTCCTCCTTTCTTCAAAAACAGTCCGTTGCCACCCATTAATTTCTCAACTCCCGAACTAGCGAGTCCCGTGAGAGCTCCCACGCCGAGAGTCTTTCCGAGAAAGGGTAGCACCTTTGCGGCGAAGGGTAATGCTTTTGCGGCGATTCCTGCCAATAGCGGTAGGAAACCGCCTTTCATTCTCAAATTGTATCTCAATTGAGCGGGACTCAATCTCACCGCCAACCCTCTTCCGTCGCGAATCGCTTTCTCCATCCTTTTGATTTGACTTCTGGTCCAGGCGATCGAATCCTGTCCGCCTCTCATTAGATCTTCATGAGTGAATTTGAATCTCACCGCCTCGCCTCGAGTTGTTAAAGCTCTCTTAAGTTTCTTCTTCTGTCCTGCGGATATGTTCACGTTTTTAACCACGTATTGTGTCATAATTCTGTTTGTTTTTTTTAAATATATTTTACTTAAATTGTTTCTTGTTTAATAATTATATTAAAATAATTTTGTAAAAAAAATTAATATTACCGTTTATTTTATTTTTGTTGTCTATATATATATAATATTTTTTTTTTTTTTTTTGCTTTTATATTTCTTTTATGTGAAATCGTATCGTCACTCTCTCTCCGCGAAGATCTAACAGTTCACCATTTTGATCCGTCAACGTGGTTTTGAGACTATACAACGTGTCTAAAATCACTGGTAGATAAACTAAATTTCGAGGTCGCTCCACGATCTTATAACCCGGC
Source organism: Pictodentalium vernedei (assembly GCA_031216915.1). NCBI lineage: Eukaryota > Metazoa > Mollusca > Scaphopoda > Dentaliida > Dentaliidae > Pictodentalium > Pictodentalium vernedei. The sequence goes on from CM062293.1 coordinate 153,229,872, forward strand.
GACACGTTTGGAAAGAAGGAATAGATCGTCGGCTGAGCGCTACCATTCACATAGCTTCCGGCAATCACGTCCACGTTCACCAGAATGCTATTGACAGCGAGAATGTCGAACGTATTTTCAGATGCCGCGTGGCCTTGATACATCTTTCGATCGAATCCCAACATCTAGCCTATAGAATCGTCCGTGTTGAAATCCACACGAAAATTATCTTCCAAATCCAACATCGTCTGTAATGTATTAGGATTGGGAGCGAGTCTGATCTTGTTGCTTCCCTTTCCATCCGTCTTCATTCGCGTCTGAATGTAATGGTTCAAATCGTCTATGTCGTAACTCCCTTTGGGAATTCGAATCTCCAACCAATCCACTCCGTCGGAATACTTGAACGAGTTATTCTTTTCGGTGACGTTGGGAAAGGAATAATAAGTCTCCAGATTCACTAACGCCATCTCGTAACTTTTCTCTCTGTTTAATTCGATGGAAGGTTCGAATTTCGTAGCGAATCGAGTCGAATCGCCACTCACCACGATTTGAATGGATTGTTTCGCAGCCGTATTCTCGGCTATCCGTTCTAACAATTCTCCATGTTGGAACATTATATCTTAATTTTATTTTTTTTTATTCAAAACTAATTATTTGAAGATTTATTTATTTTTCTAATTTTTTTTTATTTTTTCACGCTCTATCTTATTATTATCATCACCATCGGGAACATAAAACTTGTCGAATCCGCACCGATATTTTCCGCGATTAAATTCGCTCGTCAAATCGATCACGACGAAATTGTAAAGTCCACCATCCCAAACCCTCTTGCAGAATCTCCTGAATTCGACAGCGCTCATGTCGTTCGCGACGTGATCGCCGTAGATGTGATTGAGATTCTTGAGATCTTGGCGAAAGAGACTCAAAAAATTAGCGTTCTCCCTTATCGTCTGTCTGGGCAATCGAAAATAATTCTGCGACAGGTAGAAACAGTCCACGTTGCTGTGTCGACCCCTAACGTAATACAATTCGCATCGGTTCAGTCTCTCCAAAAGCAGATCGTCGAAAATCATGAGATTCTTATCTTCCGATTTCAGTTCTCTAGGATCCGGAACGTCACTAGCGTTCTCGTAAAATCGACACTCAAAGATTCTGGCTATGACGTGCTTGGGCAATCTGCGATCCATACACTCTCGAAGCAATCTGTATTCGGGTTGAAACAAGCTCTTGCCAAACACGAACAATCTGTCATAATCCAACCAGTCGGGTCGGGACAACAGATTCATCAACAGATTGGTCTTTCCACAATTCGATTTTCCCACTATCAAGCCTCTTATGCTCTTGGGAAAGTACTCGTTATTCGACCTCTTGGTCGCGGCGTCGTTCCAAGACATATCTTTAATGTTCATCTTTTGGTTTTATTTTTTTTTTTTTTGTCTGTTATTTTAGATTCTTTTCAAACACTAATTTTTTTTATGTTTTTTTCAAACTCTGTTTTTTAATGTTGTTATTATTATTATTTTGTTTATATCACACCGTCGCGAGTTCTCTTCAATCCGGATCCACTCGTCATTTTGGCTAAATCTTGTATAGGCACCACGACATCCTTAAAATCTTTCCAACTTTTCGACGTTCGCTCTAACGCAGCTCGCTTCCCCGGCGGACTGATCAACTTGTCGATCAACGCGTCGGCTGCCCTCTTGCCAGCCGCAGAAGCTATCCTACCACTGGCTTCGGAAGCGGCTGTCTTACCAGCATCCAAAGCCGTCTTCTTACCGACCTCAAACGCGGTCGATGCGAGTTTTCTACCCGCATTGCTCGTGAACGCTCGCATTATAGAATCGACGATGCCAGAACCGCCTTGAACGTAAGTCCTGACGTATCCCCTGTTCTTTATCACCAACATATTTTATTTTTTATGATATATTTTGTGTTTTTTTCACTGGTAAATCGTTTTGTCGTTTTTAAATACTTTTATTATTCTAGTGTAAGAATTTACTGTTTTATTTTTGTTTGTTTGTTTTGTTTGTTTGTTTGTTTCTCTCTCTCTACTTATTATTATATTCACATCAATCCTTCAATTCGTTCATCAGCCTTTTATACTGATTTTTATTCAAAACCTTCTGTCTCAACAATTCGTTAGATATGGCAACTATCTGATTATCTAATCCCGTGTTACCAGCCCGTCTGCTCCCCATCAACAAACTCAATCTCTGAGACAGAGCGTCGGGATCGCTCGGAAGAAAAGTAGTGGTTTTCATCCCTTTGCCAGTCATCGATTCGATGAACTTCTTGTTCGCATTCCATATGGGCTTCACTATTTTCGTCCACTTGTAACCTCTGTTGGCTTTGGGTCTCGTCTCTCTAGCATCGTTATTTCTATTCATGGCGTGAGTTTGAACTAGAATGTCTCCGTAATTGTGGAAATCCTGTTCCGTATAATCTCCAGGCTTATCGAAAAGGAGCAATCTCTGCAGACCATCGGTTACTTTATACTTATTCGAACCCACGATCAATTCATCATCGTCCATTTCCACTTCAGTGTCGCCCACGAATTTCCTACCACTCGAATCCTCGCGAATTCCATACAACAGATCTCTCTTACCGCCACCATCATCATCGGACGATGCGATGCTATCAGTGGTGATAGTCGAAGCCGTATCATAGCTCTCACTCACATCGGTTTCGATTCTTGTGGGAACGTAATCCGGTGTAGATTGAACGGAATACCGATTTCCAAAACTAGAAGGCAACGAACCCATTCTCAAAGAACTCTCCTTTATGGGTCTCAATTCTTCGACTATCTCCTTCCTGCTTCGCTCTTGACCCTCCGTCACGGGTTTAAATATTTTTGTGGCTTCGCGTGTGAGTTCCATCTCACCGAGACGTCTGCTCCTATCAGCTGCCTGAATCGCCTTCTTAGCACTTAAATACTCGGCTAAAATTCGATCTCGGCGTCTTGGATCCATCTGGAAAAACGTCATCTTTCGTTTTAATTGTTTTTATTTATTTTTCAAAATTAAATGTTTAATTATATTTTTTATATTTTATGTTTTAAGTATTAAAATCTCTTTCCATCTTAATATAATATCTGAAAAAAAATCACATCTCAAACTCACTGTGTTAATTGAAGTTAAAAAAAAAATACGTTTTAAACAGTACATGACAAACCGATTTCTGATGTAACGCATTTTGACAGCGGTGTTTACATTTTGTCAAAAGATTTCATTCATTCACACATCAATTCATCGAGTGTCGAATTAAGAGAAAATCCTTTTTTGATGACTGTTAGACAGTTTTAACACACACAATGGAAAACTGATTTAACAAATCTCTCTCCGATTGCTATCGTGAATATATTAAAAATTTTACCACTCGAAACCTAACTGAGCGGAAAATGCGTTTTAAACATTCTGATAAGTGTTTCTTGACTTTAATCAAGGAACGCTTAACAGTCAACCTCATTTCTCATAGTGGAGGAAATTCTCAAAAAAGCCCAAAAACTCAATTTTTATCCATCCCATCATAGGAAAACATCAATGTCTATAATACAGGCTATATTCACAATCGACTCTGTTTGAACAAAACACCTCAATTACGATAACGTGGTGTTAGTTGCTTACTTCAGGAAAGACGTGACTGGGTTTGCAAATTTCCAAACACACAGACACTCTTCATTCAGATCGAGTTTTTATTACGAGATTCGATCGCTCGATCAGCTGAGTGGGTTTTTTTTGAGAATTTTCTCATAGTGGAGGAATTCACCAAAAAACCCCAAAACTCAATTTTTATCCATCCCATCACCGGAAAACATCAATGTCTATAATACAGGCTATATATTCACAATCGACTCTGTTTGAACAAAACACCTCAATTACGATAACGTGTGTTAGTTGCTTACTTCAGGAAAGACGTGACTGGGTTTGCAAATTTCCAAACACACAGACACTCTTCGTTCAGATCGAGTTTTTATTACGAGATTCGATCGCTCGATCAGCTGAGTGGGGTTTTTTTTGAGAATTTTCTCATAGTGGAGGAATTCTCCAAAAAACCCCAAAACTCAATTTTTATCCATCCCATCACCGGAAAACATCAATGTCTATAATACAGGCTATATATTCACAATCGACTCTGTTTGAACAAAAAAAAAAAACCCACCACCTCAAAAATGAGGGAGAGTTTCTGGACCATCTGTACCAACGCAATTGCGGGTTCTAGACCACTGGTCTAGAACCCCAATTGTTGTTTTTTGATGATCACCCAAAATCTTTTGCCTTCGCTCGCGTTCGCCGACGATGGATCGATGGGTCTGATCTGCGATGCGAACGTAGACCAAAAATCACGTACACGATACAACTGAAGATGTACAACACACGCACACGATGCGTTCACCACGAGTGTTTGAACGCTAAAAGCGCGATCTAGGAGTCACTGACTGTACATGAGGGGTTCTAGACCACTGTACAGTTTTTGCGAACAAGCGTGTGATTTAACACCGAATTCCACGTTGGTAAACGCATCGTGTGCGTATCTTGTACACGTACATGTACAGGTGGTCGTGTATCCGCAATTTATACCCACTCCCATGGGTGTGTAATACACAACTGAACTAATGGTCAAATGGAGAAAAGAAAAGTGTCTCCACCCACGACATCTTAGGATGGGAAAGGAATTGCTGTATTTTAAGTGTGCTCAACACAAAAAAATAGTTATCGAAGGTTTTCATTTCCCCGACGTCTTGCAATCTTCGATCGCTTTTTAACCCTTTACCCAACGTAACGGCCAAAACAGGCCAGCGCTATTCATAAAAATCACCATTCAATTTTCATTATTTTTTCATTTTCTGTCTCAAAACCATAGCTTATGACCCCTCATTGGAACGATCTCAATGTGCTTGTTCAAATGAGTGGTCATAAGCTATAGTTTGGACGCAAAAAGTTCAAAAAATTAGTTATTTAAGTGTAGTCTGCTTTCCGTGTTAGGTATAGGGTTAAAGAAAGTACTTTGAGGTCTGCAGAAAATGAATAAATTGATGATGCGCACATTTTTCGTGGCAATGAAAATTGAATATCTACAACATAATTATTTTAGTTATTATTGATAAAAATCAAGAGTAGAAAGTCGATACTGTGTTATTAACTAACGTGTTCAGGGTAAACGCCATGGCGTTTGATGAAGTAAAACCTGTTACGTTGCGGCGTAACAACTATCACGTCATCCTACGTCATGGAATGAGAGGTGTTATTACTTTAACCCTTTAACAACGTAACGGCCAAAACCGGCTAGCGCTATTCTCAAAAATCGCCAATTAATTTTCATTATTTTTTCATTTTTTTGTCTCAAAAACATAGGTTATGACCCTTCGTTGGAACGAACTCGTCGAGCGCGTTCCAACTAGGGGTCATAACCTATGTTTTTGAGACAAAAAATAAAAAATTAGTTATTCAAGAATTTTTTTAGCAAGTGTCGTCAGCTTTTCATGTTAGGTAAAGGGTTAATTGACTTGACTCCATCTCAAGGGTGGGGGCCAATTCCATTGCCGAGGTTATATAGAGATCGGTGCTTCTGATGCGTTCTAGAGTTGCAAGTGTTCGCATTGTGGGTGTTGGGGAATATGAACGAAATATGCATAACCTTTATCTTACAACAAAAACCTATTTCTCCCAATACAAGTAAAAACGTCTATACCAAATACAAATCTGCATTGAGGATAGCAACCACACGTGCAAGCGATCATTTGATTCAGAAAGAAATCGTTTTTACCCATCTCACCACAAACTGATCACACATGTCAAAGACATCGTTTTTGATAACAGTGATTAAATGATGAATAATTCACCAATTCACGAAACAAATTTAACAATTTTTTATATAGGCCTATCATGCGTTAAACCTGAAAAATAGTATTCTTATATAGGCCTGTTATGTGTTACACCTTAAAAATAAACAAACAAAAATAAAACCACACAGCTGAAACACTACTATAAACTTTAGTGGTTATAGTACAAGTAGGTCAATAAATGGGGATTGCGTTATGCACAGTGCAAGAACGCAATACCATGTCGTCATGATCTCCACTCATAAAAAAATCTATTCGTAGACATCGACTGATTGTCAAAATATATGCGAACAAGCCAAGAAACGGAGGAATATTGTACAATAAATTGGATGAGTTTCCGAGATGGTGTATTGAAGTCTCCACCTCGCATCTGGATCATATATCGACTCGTTCTAAAAGACTCGTCGATATATGGCCAGAGATGAGGTATCGACTTCAAGACATCATGTCTGACATAAGCTTGATGGTAATAATATATATGCATATCAAACGTAGCAACTCTACCACACTACTAGCAACGCTACGATTGTTATACCGGTGAATAATCATGCATGTTTTCTTCATCGGCGGTGGCCCTTAATTCATATTCATTAGTATCTTTGTAAAGAGAGACTGATAAAACTTGATACTACTCAACAACATTTGTTCCCAGAATGGCAAATTTAGAGACATGGCATCGTTCAAATTACACTTTCCTATGTTCTGTAGTCCTTGTTTATTTCACCTTTCCCATGTGTATGTATTTAATTGTGCTTAACTCCACTTCCACATTTAAGTCTAGATCGTGAAGATAAAAGGCTGTACTATAAAAGAGGTAGGTCGCTTTCTTCTACGGAATGAAATGATTGATGGAAATCAGGAAGAACCCGAGGATTAAATAAGTAGTGAGAGCAGTAATGAGAAAATAATACTAGTGAATTAAAGAGTACTGAGTAAATCAACCTGTTGAATAAATACAATGAGGAGAAAGTTCAGCCCTTTGAACCCAAGAGACCACTTTTTCCGTTCCAGGAATATAATACATCATAATTTCATTAGATAAGTTCGCTGCTAAGTGAATGTGTGGGATAGACCAATCAATAGTTTCAACGTGCAGCCTTAACCCTTTGAATCCCCGTTTCCTGAAATGGTATCACCTTTGTGTACACTTACAGTGAGATGAGTCAATCCAATATCAATATACAGGGAGGATAAAATAATAACTGCAGTCTGCAGCCAGATGGCTGCAGACTGCAGTTACTATTTTATCATCAGTGCCTCGTGTATAGACCCCTTATAATAAGTCCAAATCGGGACGAAATTATGCCTTGGGCCGAAAAATCGGTCTTACGAGTTCAAAGGGTTACTTACGGCTGCACGTTGAAAATTTTTATTGGTCTCCCCCCAAAATAATGAATATGGACTCCTCCAATTGATTTCATTGCACTGACATAGAAGATGCCATCCGGTTTTCAAAGGATTAAACGAATAAAAACAATTTATTTAAAAGTACAATAGGGCTCCAAGAGACACGGTATTGAAATACTTCCGCCTGACATGATTAAATTCTATACAGTGCTAAAGAACCTGCTCCATTTTCAACACCCATATGTATTACCTGTTACTTTATAGATTATCAGAAGAGAACAATAAAATGGCAATACATCCTACCAAAAATATATTTGGTGTCTCGGATATTCGTATGACCTGAACCATCCGGCCGATGCTATATGTTCGGCAATATAAGGAAAGGGACACGTCAAGCTCTCGTTTTGTTTCAAAAAATGAAACCAAAATAGAAATACGAAAATACATTTAACCCTTTCAAAACTGGAGCCCAGGGAGGTATCCTTTCAGTCAAAACAGTCAACGGCGAAATGGGCGAAAACATCCTGGCTTGTTGGGAGGTTCAGTAATAATTTAATCCAACAGCTCTGTCGAGCTGTTGGATTAAATTATTGCAGAGGCTCGCTTCAGATTTGTTGCTCTTTATATCGTCTGCTCGTTAATTACCATTTTTTTCATACGCAAAAATTTATGCACACCAGGTTGAGAGGGTCAATAACAACAGAATAGGTTTTCGTTATAACGTCAATGTAAGGAAAAGTGACACTCCTTGCTCTGTTTTTGTTTCGAAGTAATGAGACAAAATCGTAATTATGAAATACATTTAAAAACAACAGAATAATTACTCATATTCTCGTATGAGGTAACATATATATGTACTTATATCACTTTGTTTTTCTTAATAGGTGGCACTTTGGTACTGGCAGCTAGCACAGGGACTTTCATCGGTGGAAAGATTATATCACACTTCAAGCTTTCTCCGACAGCCTGTATGAAGATGTTAGCTGCTTTGCACACCGTTTTCTTCCTCTTGCATATCGCATTCCTTACAATAGGTTGTCCACAGCAAGACGTAAAAGCCTATTTGAACGCCTTTGATTCTAACTACGAAACCCTGCTGAAAAATTCCACATGCCTGGACAACTGCATATGTGATAACTCTCTTTTTTTACCCGTCTGTGATGTTGAAACCGGACTCACGTACTACTCGCCGTGCCATGCTGGCTGCTCGGCTAAAAATGAGACGGTATGTTTTCAAAGGTTTTCATCTCGTCTTCAGTTTAATTTTAAATTAAGTCATGCGGCCATCAATCATCCCTGACATATATCGTCATGGAAATCTCCTTTCGATAGAGTTATCTCCCTTGAAATTATTAGACACGCGAGGAAGGTCCGTCCAATTTAGAAGCCGGTAGTTGTTGAGAAAAAAACCATGTTATATGACATCAGTAGAAAATAAAGTAAAGTTCCCCGTTACCTTTAATAGACGAAAACAACAGACAGCTCTCGGAGCTGTTTGTGGTTTTCGTTTATTAGAAGAAACAAAATGGAACTCTGCCTTTTTATGGCCAGAAAAACTGGAAGCAACTAATTCACCGATAATTCGTCATTAACCCTTTACCCAACGTAACGGCCAAAACCGGCCAGCGCTATTCTCAAAAATCGCCAATTAATTTTCATTATTTTTTCATTTTTTGTCTCAAAAACATAGGTTATGACCCCTCGTTGGAACGAGCTCGTCGAGCTCGTTCCAACGAGGGGTCATAACCTATGTTTTTGAGACAAAAAATGAAAAAAAATAGTTATTCAAGAATTTTTTTTGCAGGTGTCGTCTGCTTTTCATGTTAGGTAAAGGGTTAAGAATATCTATCAGTATTATACCTCCCGACGCTAACGTCCACTTTGGCTCTTTGTTTAGCGAATGTGTTTTACAGTTTTTTTCATCCCAGGAAAACAATAAGCAAATCTTATCTCCTAGACATTTATATTAATGTCAAGGGCATTGTCTGTATTTCATGTCACGATGCGCACACTTTTGATACAAAGAACACAAAAATGTTGCAAAACATCAAAATATGATGAAAACGCCGTTTTCATATTTTTAAAAGGGATTTCAATAGAGAATAATAGTCAAACGTTCAAACTGATTGTGAAAAAATTGTGAAAAACAAGCTTCCGTATTTTTATGCTACTCTACGGCGGGAAAATGGCTGAAGTGTGTGGAATGATACGTCCATTGCTGATTCAACTTCGCTAACATTTCGAAATTTGAATCTTTATATGAAATTCCCATACCCTTAACCTTTACCCAACCAATCGGCCGCATCCGCACGCGTAATATGCCAATTCAGCAGTTGAAAAAAATATTATTTTCCAAAAAAAAATCAACTATCATGTGACCCTCGTTGGAACGAGCTCGACGAGCTCGTTCCAACGTGAGGTCACATGATATGGTTTTGTTGAATTGTTTTGAAAAATGTCAAAAAATTATATTTAAAATATTAAATTTTTTATATCGTCTGCCTTGGGTAAAGGGTTAATATTAAATTTACTGACTACTTTGTGAAATTAAAGGGAGCTAACATTCCCGTAAATCTCTACCAATGACGACAGTTGTCAGCCATGTATATTGTCTATCTTGAATTAATTATTTTGAATTAACAGGAAGGTTAGGTGATAATTTAGTTTTTGTCATGTCAAACATTTATGTTCACTGAACTGATTTGTTGCACCCACGATCTATTTCTGATTCCTATATAGATCTTGTTAACCCTTTAACCAACGTAACGACCAAAACCGACCAACCTATTCACAAAAATCACCATTCAATTTTCATTATTTTTTTCAGTTTTTGTCTCAAAACATAGTTTATGACCCCTCATTGGAACGAGCTCGTGGATCATAAGCTATGTGTTTGACGCAAAACTGAAAGAATTTAGTTATTCAAGAATGTTTAGCAAGTGTCGTCTGCCTTTTGTGTTAGGTAAGGGTTAAATGATCTGCACAAAATTTGTTTCTGATTTCCTTCAAAATGATTTTCGATTCCCGTATGAAAATCTTCAAATGATGTACATTAAAACACATTTCTGATTTCTTCATAGATCATTTACACCTGAAAACAAATCCCCATTATTTCTCTTTCTTAGAGGATTTGGTCCTGATGTCTTCATCATTTCAGACAGAATCGAATTTACTGATCGCCGTAAGCTCTGTTTCTCTATAGCAACATACTTATTTCAGATGTAAGTCTCAAAGATATATACTCGATTTTTGCTTTTGCATACGAAACAAACCCGCCAACAAACCATTCTTTATTTCCATTTATTCCATCATGCATCAGGAAAGGGTCTGTTCCGATCACCACAAGATATATATATATATATATATATATATATTAGGGTACCATTTTATCTAATGAGGGCAAGGTTATACGAGATTACGATTACCCATTTGCGTGTACTTTTATTCGGCGTGATTCGGAGTGTATATGTTCGCAGGAACGAACATTAGGTTGGGCATGCGTGTATGATTTTTTGTGTACACCCACAAAATCCAGGGTAAACTTGTGTTCTTCTTGTAGAAAGAGGCGGTGTTTGTCGGTAGTTGAGGATGGGTACTACATTGATAAACTTCGGGTGTCGTCGTTGGTAATGTAGTTGGAATATTTGTCACTAATGACGGAAATTTATTCGTGAATAAATAAATATACACGTAGCTATTTATTTATTTATTTATTTATTTATTTATTTATTTATTTATTTATTTATTTATTTGTGTTTAAGGTCACATACTTATGCACAATGGCTAATCGTGACAGTGAGAGATTTACGGGTGGAGGAAGCCGGAGTACCCAGAGAGAACCATCGAGCATCGACGAGCAACTGTCAGCTCCTCAACATTCTAACTCTGGTCGAAGACATGTGCACCATCGACGTGCAGTACGCCTTAGTACACGGCGTCATCGTGCCCCTATGTGGGCAACCAGAATAAAGTGCCTTGCCCAAGAAACACAACGCGGGTCGTCCCGGACGGGAATCGAACTCGGGACCTCTAGCATAGAAATCCAACAACAGTCTACCACTGAGCCACCGGGCTCTTATATACACGTAGTAGTCGTGATGTAAATTATTCTGTGATCAGCCCGTACCCTATTGATACGCCAAATTAGTTATGCTGGGCCCCCAACGGCCCAAATCGCCTGCTACAGACCCCCATTTATAAATCAGATCGTGTAATAGAAGTCCAAGTATCAAATCTAGTCTTCAATCCTCTGCACTCTGAGACCAAAATAAGTTTTCAGCAGCAAATATTTTCTACAATGCAGTTTGATAATTAACCAATTATACCTTGTTTGACAGAGCTCAATGAGCTCTGTCAGACAAGTTATAATTGGTTAAATTTGTAGTTAAACAAGAAAAAATCAGAGTGACTGGAGAAAATTCCGTTGCACTACCAGCGTGCTTGGGGTTAGGGAAAGTACATGATTACTAGCAAGGAGATATTTTGTTGAAAATGTCCCCACCAGACAAAATTATTGAAGATGGTGGTAGGGGCGCGCACCTCTAAAGCCCCCTTAGCGACTCCCTTGGGTGCCGCGTGAAACTCTCTGGACAAGGGTTCCAATGCGGATATTCCGGATAAAACATGACCATAACAAATTACAACTCATGTCTGTACAATCTGTGTGAGTCGCAGAGATGTTGTCCACGCTGATGTTCAATGAAATAAATGTTGAAAAGTGAAGTTATTATGTCTGATCAAGTGGTCAAAATACAAAACATGTGGTGATTTTGTGTCAAGTGTATCCATCCATAGGTTTTCAGTCAACTTGCACTACTGCAGAAAATTATCTAGGTGGCTGTGTTATAGCAATGTTTACGTATCGTCACTTGAGTGCATCAAGGCGCCATTCGCAATGCTTTGGCATTGCAAATGGCGTCTTGTTGCACTCAATCGTCGAATTGTACACAACCTCTTCGCTATAAACCCAAGGATTTTTTGTATTTTATCTCTTTATTTCAGATGTTTTCTGAGTGTTCGTGCGTTTCGACAGGCAAAGTTGAGTCTGGCTATTGTCCATCTGAGTGTTCCATGCTAACTCCTTTCGTCGTTATCCAGCTTATCGCAAATTTTCTCGGATCTTTGTCACTACTGAATTTTATCATTTTGATAATGAGGTTTGTTTACTTACATTTATATAATGATGTAATAACAAGTATCATTTACATTGCGGGTTTTAATTTCTTTAGCTTTGCCGAAGGCATGCCTTGATGATGTAATTGGATTATTTTATCAATCGAAACTTGCGCCATCACATTCGTAACAAATCAGGTTTATAGAACCTCAACCCTTATCGGTCATCTTCAAGACGCCACTCATTGATTCGAGGTTCGATTCGATTTCGAATAATAAACATGATTCGATTTGAGATTCGACACATATCGAAAATGTATGATTCCCATGGCCCTACTCTGCAAAAAATATAGGTTCCCTGAGATGGAACCAGTTCTGTTTAAACAGTATTTATTTCAAATCAAATAAATTTACCAAGATTAGCATTCAATGTTAACAGAATATTACATGAACTGAAGTAGATTCAGCAGTAAACTTGGAGCTTATTCAACGCAGTCGCCAAACATTTTGAAACAAAGGAGATATAAACAGTTGCCATATCGAACCAGTTTTGGTTCTGTATAGAACCAAAACTGGTTCGATATGCCAACTGTTCATATCTCCTTTGCTTAATAATGATTTGAGACAACCTCGTATAAGCTCTAAACTTACGACTGAAACCCCCTCAATTTATGTTTAATTCTGTTAATATTTAATGTTAATCTTTATAAATTTATTTGATTTGAAATAAATACTGTTTAAACCGAACTGGTTCCATCTCAGGGACAAGATTAGAACCAGTTTTGGTTCTAAAGAGAACCTATATTTTTTGCAGTTTACAGTGTTTGGCCTAAGTATTCAGCGCAGAGGCACTCAAGTTTATATTTCGTATTTGTAAGATTGTCAGCTCCCAAATATGCGTATGTCATTGACTCTTGCTTGAGACAGGTATGATATGGAGTCGGAGAACTTGAGCAAGATTGATTGACTGCTGCAATAGTTTGTGCATTATATGAAAGTGTATGTTTAACAATTTTATACGACACCTGAAATGTAAACAAAAATAAAATTATGCAATGCTTTTGTTTTATTTCGCATTTGACAAAATGACGCGATGGCGCCTCAAAAATCGGCACCCATCAGCAACATTACGCGAGCCTCGTTTGAAAATCGCGTGATACTGAAGGCGTCTTATTTGATCTGGCTGATCTCGTCGTGTCAAGCCAAGTCAATGCGATATGATAACACAGACTAATTGACTATTGTAGCAATTTGTTTATTAAAAGGCAGCGGATAGTTAATAGTTGAATACGACAACTGAAATATAAACAAAACAGAAATTATGGAATATTGGTCAAGACAGTTCAGGAAAGAGGCACGCGGTATTTTAATTCGCATTTGTAAAATATTCGCCTCGAAAATTTAGCACACGCCAATGATGTCACGTTATCCTCGTTTGAGACAGGTATGATGAGGTTTTGAAAAAGTTGCTACGCACTAGAACATTATATCATTTGACACAGGGATAATATATGCTGTATTAATATTGGAGTATACACCTGGAAACTGCAATCCTTCGATTCAAATATCCTCTACACTGTTACATACGGCGCTGATTAACAGGGCAGGTTTCTAACAGTGATAGCTGAATACTGGCCGTGATAACCTATTCTGTCAGTCACAACCCGGATTCTTTTTCTTAGACAGATTTCGTAACCCAGGAACAACGAGGACAGTTGTAGAAATTATGAGTGTATATCGGTTCGGTTTTCTGGTTCAAAGAATAAAGTTAAGTCAAGTAAATAATCTCTATTCTTTATTTTGGTCATAGATCTCTTCATAAATATGTTCAGTCTTGTCAAAACGACAATCTCTACTTTTAATTCACAATATTGGGTATTTTCTTTGTTATACAGTATGTGTGCCATAGCGGTCCAACTCTATGGAATATATGGTTTTTGGCCTACCTCTTGTTCTTTTACCCTACGGAGTCCATCGGAGGGCTGCCCTGGTGATGCTAGTTCTGGACATTCCGAGAATATATCCTATCCATCTCCAGCGTCTCTGTTGTATTTGTTGGATGATGCAAGAGGACTCAGTCAAATCTAGCAGGTCTTTGTTGGATATCCTCTGTGACTAGAATATTTTGCATATTCTGCGAAGGCAGCCATAGTGGAAACTTGACAGTACTCCTTTGTCTGTTAATTTTGTTGACTCTCTAGCACACACTACCATACATCAATATGGATCTGACGTTACTGTTGTAGATTCGGAGCTTTGTTTTACGGCTGTACTGCTTCGGGTTCCAGATTGGTTTTAAGCGTCCAAATGCTAATCTTGCTTTTGCCAATCTGTTCTTGATGTCTTTCTTGGTAGAGTTCTCGGTACTGTCAACAGAGCCCAAATAGGTCAAACTTTCCACCTGTTCAATATCCACGTTTTCCATCCTGGCCAATACTATAAAACGTTTACAATTGTATTTTCTAGAATTGTATTTTCTAGTTATGACTTTAAATGGGTTATAATGAACCATTAGCATTTTCAAAGATCTGGCAATTTGCCAGTTGGCAAATTGTCATATCTTTTAAAATGCTAATGATTTACTTTAGACAGTTATATTAATAGGATGAAAATACAATTCTAGAAAATACAATTGTAAAAGTTTTATAGTACAGTGGAGCCCACTTAATTGGATATCTCTTAATTGTATATCCCTGTTAATTGAATATAATTTTCAAACACAAAACCATTTACCATACCTTCAGTACAAATTTGATCTGTTAATTGCATATGGGTTGTAGAGTAAACTCCTGTTAATTGTATATAAATTTTTGTAATATGTCGAACAAATTGCTGTGACACGCACCAAATTCCCCTTATTTATCAACCTTTTTGGCCTCAAACATCCAATACAGACATTTATTCTATTATATCTTGTTTGACAGAGCTCTAAGAGCTCTGTCAAACAAGATATAATAGAATAAATACTCAGTTTACCTCCAGAACACAGGAAACTGACCAAATCCCTGTTAATTGTATACTCCTGTTAATTGAATAATTTTCACTGGTAAAATGGATATTCAATTAAGAGGATTCTACTGTATTGGCTCCTGATTGCAACACGCCATGTTATAATTTACAAGTATCAGAATTCCCAAAATGACGCCAATGGAACACATGTTCTGTACTTTCCTATGTATTCCACAGTCTTCTAAACATTCGTGTGCCCTTAAATGTAACTTATGACCCCAGTGGAACATTTGTAATTACAGCATTGCTTATACACAGATAACATTTCCTATTGTGATCAGTCTGTGTAAAACACCCAGACTATTGTGTTTTAGGGTTTCTTTTTCTTTTGTTTCTTCTTAGTATTCTCATTGTCTCTTGTTTTCTAGCCACTTCCTTGTCCGCATGAATTGAAATCTTTCTATCTCGCTGCTTTTAGCATACAGACAGATAGTCACTAGTACTCGGCTGTGTTTTTCAGGCTCCCTGAGCATTGCGGTGTTCCTGGGAATGTTTCGAAAGTGGGCCATGCTCATATCTCAAGCATGATATGAAATGGGGACATGGAACCAACACCAGATAAGTCTAAACTCGATGAAGGTTCAAAATATGGGTCAGGCCACTGAAATCTCCGAGGGGCCATTGAGTGCATTTTCAGAATTGCTGGAAATCGCATGTTATCACCACCTTATGCATTCTCGAAGTTCATACATGTATTTCCACTTTAAAAAGTGAGCAGGGTGCAGTTCATCACTCAAAAATGTGGGGGCAGCAAAAAATGTTGAAAGTGGGCCACACTCATATCTCATGGTTGTATGACCTATGGATCTGGGACCATTACCAAATGAGTCGAAACCCAATGTAGGTTCAATATATGGGTCAAAGTCACTGCGGTCACCCAGGGGTCATTAAGTGTATTTTTCAGAATTGTTGGAGATCGCATTTTATGAACTCATAATGCATTTCCGAAGTTTATATACATATATTTCATCACTTAAAAAATTGGGCGGAGCCAAAAATATCCATCTGTAATTTCTTAATAGAAAAGTTGAATGAATGTTGTACACAGAAGTTATTTATAGTTACATTTTTTCAGATTCCTGTATAAAAATCTTTCAAAACTGTTTACAAACAGCCATCTGTGATTTCTTTAAAGATATTTTACTCTCGAAAATAAGTCTCCATACACTCTCTTTCTGTATAGTTTATGTCCGATGCATTCATTATTTGCACACAGGTTCACATTTACTGATCACAGAAAATTCTGTTTCTCAGTGATGTTTTAATATTACACAGCTGTCATAACTTACTTTCTTTTGTGCAATATGTACTTTTCCCCGCGCGAACATTTAAACTAACGGAGAGAGAGAGAGAGAGAGAGAGAGAGAGAGAGAGAGAGAGAGAGAGAGTGCGTTTTTCCAACATTAATTTATTTATAAATTTCCATACTTTTGAATAATATTATAGAAACTGTCCGAACCACTGGCGTGTGTTTTAGCCCTTTACCTAACATGAAAAGCAGACGACACTTGCAAATTTTTCATTGAATAACTACTTTTTAATGTTTCACGCCAAAAACATAGCTTATGACCCCCTCATTGGAACGAGCTGGTAGAGCTCGTTCCAATGAGGTGTCATCAGCTATGTTTTTGAGGCAAAAAATAATGAAAATTGAATGGCAGTTCTTTGTGAATAGTACCGCTTCGTTGAGTAAAGGGTTAACAACACAATTATAAAACTCTAATATTCCCTCTTTTAATACTTTATTATTTTACTTAACCATAAAGTCAGTTCGATTATACTTTAACCATTTTCCCACTGAAGTCACGAGGACAACAGTGTTGTGGTGGCCTCATTAAACCTTTACACAACTTGACAACCAAAACCGGCCAGCACAAATCGCAAAAATCACCATTCGATTTTCCTTATTTTTTAATATTTTTTGTCTCTCAAAAACATAGCTCATGCAAAGCCTTTTGTTGACTCAAAACTTGTTCATTATGCTTAACATAATGGGCATGCGTACTTGAAACAAACGATACTCTTTGTAAAAGGTGGACCTTTTGACTGCTCCGTTATATCATTTTGGTTAATAATTTTGTTCTGATAATCAAGGAAATGAAATAAAATAACCGTACCACAATTAAGCGGAGATACCAGAAAAAGTCCTTTCTGGTTATGGGAAATATACTAAGATTTGGCGGTTTCATTAAATATGTACATCTATTCATTGTGGATCAATTACGTGTCCATAATTGCGTTTAACATTATTTATATCAGAAAATGAATAACAATTAGAATAATTGTAATGAGTGATTACAATGTTTAATATCTCCCTTCCTAATATAATATAACACATATGGCATAATATTTTGATCACGGCCTTATCTAATAAATAAAATGTATCAAACAGTGATAGAAATCCGATCCCTGTGAAATCGGCGGCTCAGAAAGTAGTCCTTTTAGTACGTGTTCGCCAAATCTGCCTCTCCTGCAGATGAAGGCCGCGTCGATATTGTCTTGAAGATAACACCACTATCACCATGCCTTTAGACTGGGCGAAAGGTGAAGATTCCGTGTCACGGCACGCTGACATTCCCACGTGTTCTGAAAGGGTGAGAAATGATGATTTCAAATCGCATTCATTATACTAGAAGTATATTACATTAGTCAGTTCCCGCAAATGAAGCAATTCATACCTTTACGAATTCCAATGGAAATTTCCTTCTACTGAATTTGTCACTACAGACGAAGAGAGATAAATCAAAACATGTTTACAAACTTCCAAGAAGAGAAACAGCATCAGCATTCCGCGATATAACAGAGGTTTACGTTTAATCCATAAACCCTATTATTTACATTTGAATCAAAGTTATACAATCCCTTGGGTGATCAGTGTTTGCGTTGGTTCATTTGATTCCCATGAAGGAGAATCGATAGTTTCTGGACAGTGTTTGCCAGGAAATATTATTAGTTATTTAAAGAGTCACTGAGTTAAGAATATCAGGGATTGGTCTCCCAAAGATACTATTCTGAGAATTATTGCCTGGCTTTTCGGTTACATGAGAATTACAGTTATTGTCGCAAACCATATCCTCGAATGAGTGAAACATGAAACCACATGCAATTCATGTGATGTCTTGTCCAACTCAAGAGACATCCCACACGGGCTAATCCCTACTATGATTCTTCGGAACACTTCTTAACGATTGGTTCGTTGTAATATAGAACCAAGATATGGTTGATGTGGTGCTCAAGAAACGTGTCTTTATATTTATAACGCATCGCATTACTAGTTTGTGACAAATACAAAGTCTTAATTCGTACAAACGCTATTTTACAAGGACTAGTTAGGGAGTAATGTGGCTCTTTCATTAGAGCATCGGTTTTAAACCGTTGCACTAACACGCCCAATTTATCCATATATGGAGGACCTCTGTGTACGCCTGTGTGCGAGAAGGTTTAATAAAATTTATGACGTACTTGAAACTCTATCATCTGATTAATTGTTAGAAAGGGCTCTCTGAGCCCTTTCCAACAATTAATCAGATGATAGGTTTGATCTGCGCATACCAGAACGTACAGATAATCATCATAAAATAGGTGACAACAGTCGCTTTCGGCAGCGTAAAGGTTAAACCGAAAAAAGTCAGCGGTTCGATCCTGACCCGCGCCATATGCAATGTGTCCTTGGGCAACACATTTAATCCCGATCACCAACGTAGTGGCACGTAATGCGCATCGATGGTGCTCTTGTCTTCAACCGCTATTAACTCTGCTTTTGTCGGGTTATTGAGTTGGAAAAGATAACTGTTGCTCGTCGTTGCTCAGTGGTTCTCTCTGGGTGCTGCGGCTTCGTTCACCTGTAAAACTTCCCGGCAAGATATGACCTTGACTGTTAAAAGTGTCCCTAAAGCTCAATACACAAAACCATGACTAGTAAACATCACCAATAACCCATAACTAAACATGAATAGGTGACGAAATAAGACAATCCTTGAATATCCGAAATATTTCATTTTTGTTTCCAAAACGTAGCTCAGGATTCCTCATTGAAACGAGCTCGACAAGCCCGTTCCAGTGAGAGTTCATAAAGTATGCTTTTAGACAAGTCGTGAAATACAATAAAATTTGAATGACGATATTTGTGAATAGCACTGGCCGTAACGTTAGGTAAAGTATTAAATATTTGATAACTAAACTGATTATTTGACTGACCATGTGAATCCTTAGCAGCCTGATGTCAAAACATCGAAACTTCAAGCAGCAGATTTTTCCCATGATGCAACTTGAATTTAACCACTGAAATCTCGTTCGACAGAGCTCGATGTGCTCTGTCACACAAGACTGAATTCCTAGTTGCATTATGGAGAAAAGTACATGTTGGAATTTTAATATTTCGTCATCAGTGCGCAAAAGGTTAAAACCGATTCATTGTTCTTACAGAAGCGTGACAGAAGAGGAAAAGCCATTAGCTCTTGGAGTCAGTTCATTTTTGGCGAATCTTCTTGGTAAGTATGCATCCGTCTGTCTTCCTCCTGCCTGTCTTTTTGTCTTTTGTCTGTCTGTCGGCCTGTCTGTCCGCCTGTCTTGTCCGCCTGTCTGTCCGCCTGTCTGTCCACCATCTGTCTGTCTGTCTGTCTGTCTGTCTGTCTGTCTGTCTGCCTGCCTGCCTGCCTGCCTGCCTGCCTGCCTGCCTGCCTGCTGCCTGCCTGCCTGCCTGCCTGCCTGCCTGCCTGCCTGCCTGTCTGTCTGTCTGTCTGTCTGTCTGTCTGTCTGTCTGTCTGTCTGTCTGTCTGTCTGTCTGTCTGTGTTGTCTCTCTCGGAATGGGCATCGTTGTTTTGGTTTTTTGAGAAGCTGAATATTGGGCAGTAGAGCTCTTCTAAATTACCAATTGTTTTCTTAACTGTCCATCTCACTTTTAGAAACAGTTTGTATCCATCTTTAGCTATTTTAGTAAAGTGTCATATAATCTGTGCGAAGATATTCCGCATTTTCATTATGTTTAAGTTCTTGTGTCTATGTCTATGTTCAATCATTATACAGGAGTATGTTCCAGAGTTAAGAGACTGGAATAAAACTCGTAAACGGCATGGTCAATAAACCAGTATTGGTCAAGAAACTACTTTTGGGGCTATTTTCACCCAACAGTATCCCGTTTGATACGACATATATTGGCGACGAACAAGGGCTTTCAATTTTTTGAGCAATAAGACGACATCATCATGGCAACGTTCGGAAAAATCGACCCAGAAGTCGGCGACTAATCGACGAGTTCAAACCAGAAGTCGGCGACTGGACGACTTACCACGAACGACTTGATCAATACTTTTTGGAAAATCAAATCGATGACTGGGATAGAAAACGCGCTATTTTGTTAAGTTGTATGGGATCTTCAGCATACATTTTACTCAGAACTCTTTGTGCTCCAAGCAAGCCTGCAGAAAAAACTTACGCTGATTTGTGTCAGTTGTTAAAATCTCACCAAAACCCCACAACAAGTGTAATCGTCCAACGATTCAAGCTCAATTCGAGATCAAGAAAATCTAATGAATCTGTGACAGTAGAGCTCTTCTAAATTACCAATTGTTTTCTTAACTGTCCACCTCACTTTTAGAAACAGTTTGTATCCATCTTTAGCTATTTTAGTAAAGTGTCATATAATCTGTGTGAAGATATTCCGCATTTTCATTATGTTTAAGTTCTTGTGTCTATGTCTATGTTCAATCATTTTACAGGAGTATGTTCCAGAGTTAAGAGACTGGAATAAAACTCGTAAACGGCATGGTCAATAAACCAGTTTTGGTCAAGAAACTACTTTTGGGGCTATTTTAACCCAACAGTATCCCGTTTGATACGACATATATTGGCGACGAACAAGGGCTTTCAATTTTTTGAGCAATAAGACCACATCATCATGGCAACGTTCGGAAAAATCGACCCAGAAGTCGGCGACTAATCGACGAGTTCAAACCAGAAGTCGGCGACTGGACGACTTACCACGAACGACTTGATCAATACTTTTTGGAAAATCAAATCGATGACTGGGATAGAAAACGCGCTATTTTGTTAAGTTGTATGGGTTCTTCAGCATACATTTTACTCAGAACTCTTTGTGCTCCAAGCAAGCCTGCAGAAAAAACTTACGCTGATTTGTGTCAGTTGTTAAAATCTCACCAAAACCCCACAACAAGTGTAATCGTCCAACGATTCAAGTTCAATTCGAGATCAAGAAAATCTAATGAATCTGTGACCCAGTACGTATCAGAGTTACGTAAGCTGTCTGAACATTGCGACTATGGTACGTCTCTTGATGAGATGCTGTGCGATCGATTCGTGTGTGGAGTAAACAATGATAACATACAACGAAAGCTTCTTTCAGAAACTGCCTTGACTTTTGAAAAAAGCCTTAAAACTTTCTATTGCTATAGAAACCGCGGCTAAAGATGTGAAAGATCTTCATTTTCAAAAGCCTTCCCAAAATCCAACCCAAACTGTTTACAATGTAAAACACTATGCGACCAAATCTCATGGAAATGTGTCTAGGGAAGCTGAGAATACTAACAGTTCACACAAAGAAAAGACAAATTTGTGCTACAGATGTACATAGCCACATTCTGCAAAAACCTGTCGTCATAAAGATTCCGAGTGTAGATTTTGTTTTAAAAAGGGTCATATTGAAAAAGCCTGTTTCTCAAAAAAGAGACAACTGTCTAGTTCTCATCTCACACATACAAAAAATAAAAGTCGACCTAAGCCAAAAAGTCATACTGTGCATACCATACAAAATGAGAGTCATTCCTCTGATTCAGATATTTGTGAGTGGGATATATTCACTCTGAAGACAAATAAAAGTACACCTTTTCAAATTTCTCCTACTGTTATGGGTAAGCGTGTCTGCATGGAATTGGACACTGGAGCAGGGATTTCTATTTTACCCTATAAACAATATCGGGAGTTGTTTCCAGACGTGCCACTCGAAGAAACAGAAATTGTCTTGAACACTTACACTGATGAGAAAATAATTCCAGAGGGAAAAATCACAATTCCCGTTTCAATTCATGATCAAACAAAAACCCTACCTTGGGTTGTAGTTAAAACAAACAGCTCTCCACTTTTTGGAAGGAACTGGCTTAGCAAGCTAAAATTGAACTGGCATGAAATTAAAAGCATTACTAGTGACATTTCTAGTGACATTTCTTGTCCAAATTTGAGTTTACCATCACAAAATGATCAGTCACTTGACAAAAAGTTACAAAACATTTTTGAAAACTACAGTATTGTTTTTGACAGCTCACTGGGAAAGTTAAAGGGAATAACCGCTTTGATACATGTCGACGAAAATGCTTCGCCAAAATTTTTTAAAGCAAGGACATTACCGTTTTCTTTGAAAAATAGAGTTGAGTCAGAAATCGACCGTCTTCTAAAACTTAATATTATAGAGCCTGTGCAATACTCTGACTTTGCAGCTCCCGTTGTTCCTGTACTTGAACCTGGTGGTTCTATTAGGCTATGTGGAGTTTACCGCTTGACAGTGAACAAAATTTCCACATTAGATAAGTATCCTATGCCACACATTGAGGACTTGTTTGCCAAACTTACAGGAGATCACAAATTTACCAGACTTGATTTGTCAAATGCTTTTTTACAACTTGTTTTGGATGAAAATTCCAGAGAGTATACAACAATAAATACTCACAAGGGTTTGTTTCGGTATACAAGACTCCCATTTTGCATTTCCTCCAGTCCGGCTATTTTTCAGCGAACGATGGAAAATTTGATGCAGGGATTAGAACATGCGGTTGTTTACCAAGATAACATTTTAGTAACTGGCTCATCACTCGAGACCCATTTGTTTACACTTAAAGAAGTACTAAAAAGACTAAGTGAAGCTAATGTTCGCGTGAATAAGTCAAAATGTGAATTTTTGCAAGATTCTGTCACTTATCTAAGGCATCAGATATCAGCCGATGGTCTTCGGCCAGTACCAGAAAAACTAAAAGCAGTTCAGAATGCTCCCATTCCCACGACCGTACATGCACTGAAAGCCTTTCTTGCACTTCTCAATTATTATTCAAAATTTCTACCTGATATGGCCACTACCTTGGAACCTTTACACTTACTGCTGAGAAAAAATGTACCCTGGATGTGGAATGCTGAACAACAGCAATCATTTGATAAATGTAGAGCTATGCTATCCTCATCTCAAGTTTTGACTCATTATGATCCTTCAAAACCTATAATTTTGTCATGTGATGCTTCATCATATGGGATTTCTGCTGTACTGTCACACGAGCTTGAAAATGGTGATGAGAAACCAATTGGCTATACATCACGTACCCTCTCTGCAACTGAACGCGGCTACTCACAACTGGAGAAAGAGGGACTTGCCATAATTTTTGGAATTGGAAAATTTCACAAATACTTTTTCGGCAAAAACTTTACCGTGATAAGTGACCATAAACCTTATTAAGTTTGTTTGAGGGTCACAAAAGTTTTCCCACAATGGTGTCCGCTAGAATACAGCGATGGATACAATTTTTATCTCACAGTCAGTTCGATATTATCTACAAACAAGGCAAATTACATGCAAATGCAGATGCGTTGAGTCGCCTCCCTTTGCAAAGCTCAAAATCTACTGCAGAAGTGACTGAGTTGGTTCATCTCATGAAAACTTTGGAGGCAGGCCCCGTGTCAGCCAAACAAATTAAATTGTGCACTGAAAAAGACCCAGTATTGTCTAGGATGTGTCATTATGTTATTAAAGGTTGTCCTAATAATCTTGAGGACTCAAGACTTTCACCATATTTCAAGTTTAAAGATGAGCTTAGTACCTTAGATGGGTGTCTCTTGAGAGGAAGTAAAGTTATAGTCCCAAAATCCGGGCAATCACAGGTTTTAGCTCAACTTCATGAAGGTCATCCCGGTATTTGTCGAATGAAAGGGTTGGCAAGGTCATTTGTATGGTGGCCTAACATTGACACTCATATTTCTAAGACAGTTAATGACTGTAATTTATGTCAACAACATCTGAACTCGCCACCCAAAGCTCCACTACAACCATGGACATACCCAAGTGAACCCTGGTCCCGTTTACACATGGATTTCGCCGGACCTATCGATGAGACTATGTTACTTGTTATTATTGACGCTCATTCAAAATGGATAGAGGTGCATCCCATGAAAACTGCAAATACACATAATACAATTGAAAAACTGAGGTCAACATTTTCTTCACATGGTTTACCAGACTGTATTGTTACAGATAATGGCTCACAGTTTACAAGTGAATCTTTCCAAGAGTTTGCGCTACAAAATGGCATAGTTCATGTCCGAGTTTCTCCGTATCATCCGGCTTCGAACGGACTTGCGGAAAGAGCAGTCCAAATCACTAAAAGGGGACTTAAAGTATTTAAACAAGGAACCATGGAAACTAGACTTTCTAGATTTCTACTGAGTTACAGGAACCTACCCCAGACAACAACAGGAACGGCTCCTTCTGAATTAATGATTGGCAGAAAACTCAGGTCTAAACTTGACAAACTATTTCCCAAGCCAAACACTAAAGTTTTAAACAAACAATTGGATTATAAAAAATCGCACGATAAGACTGCCCGTGCAAGGGAATGCAGCAAGGGTGACCCAATATTTGTTAAAAATTTGCCCAGACAACAGCCAAGTTGGTTACATGGCGTTGTGCTTGATATTACAGGCCCTGTATCAGTAGTTGTTCAGCTTTTAGATGGCCGTAAAATTAAAAGACACATTGACAATATTAGAAAACGATCATGTGAGATTAACCCCCATGTACCAGAAAATAACCAGCCTATAGAAACTACTCTTCCCGATGATTTTGATATTTCTCTCTCAAGATTTCTTCCGCGTGGAGGAGAATCAGCAAATATACTCCCACAGGAAACATCTTCTGGTACCCCTCCACAGGGAGCTTGTCATGATGAACACATTGAGACCTAGAGCAAATTTGAAACCACCAGATCGTTTGAATTTATAACTGTCAAAAAATATCCATTTGTTATCAGTCTTTGGGGGAAGGATATGTCATATAATCTGTGCGAAGATATTCCGCATTTTCATTTCTTTCTGTTTAAGTTCTTGAGTCTATGTCTGTGTTCAATCATTATTCTGGAGTATGTTCCAGAGTTAAGAGACTGGAATAAAACACGTAAACGGCATGGTTAATAAACCAGTTTTGGTCAAGAAATTACTTTTAGGGCTATTTTAACCCAACAGTATCCCGTTTGATACGACATAAAGTTGTGTGGAAATACATACCAGTATTGTTTACAGCTATTGTGTAAGATAATGGTTCAATTAACATTACCACTGAAAGCAAGTCTGAACCGGATGCACCCATGCCCATTGTGTTTCTACCTACAATACTCGGCGTATGCGATATCACTAAAACAAGCGTGGAATGGAGTTTACAATCAGGCAATCGCTCACAGGCTTTCTGAGACGCACCGACAAAGCTTCAGTCAGTGAATCTCTAGATTTAACCTGAAGCCCATTGCCTGAAACTTTGTCCATGCCTTTTCTGCTCGTATACGAAAACAAATACTATATGACTACGGCAAAGAGATTTTTAATACACAGTAGTTTGCTCATTTCTGACTCGCCAGAAAAAGAGATTCTCAACGTTTGCAAATCCTGCCTGACTTGAACGGGGCCTACTTGACGACACTGACGTGCAAAGATTTTCGAAGCAACAAATTTCCCAACGCAAAATAAACACTCAAGTGCGCTGAACATCCCGAACAAACATTCCATAGTTTCTTTTTATTTATTGTTTATGTGTTGCAGTCAATATTTGAATATCCCCTGCCACATAATAAACAAATAATTACAAAAGTCAAACAGTCTGACCTGTCATCTTCCACCTCATTGGCAGACCAGATCTTCCAGATCAAACACGACGCCTACGGCGTCGTATTTGATCTAGTTTATCTGGTCTCGTCAACTCGGCCCCAGATCAATCTACTTCTCAAATAATCTGTATACATTATATAGGAGTACATTCATCTCCCTGTGGGTTTTATGTCCACCCTTTCGATATTATACACTGCTCAAAGTTTGCTAAGCACCACATATTTGACATATCATTGTGAAATTTTCTTGCGACACCATTTACGATATTTTTTGTGAATATGATTGATGAATGTATTGAGATGGTCCACAGTGTTTACATTAGCTCTCTTGACAGGCAGACTTTTCGTGACAGTCGTGGAAAGCATGTATCCCTTGATTTCCATAATGTTTTAGTGTACTGTCTACATGTACATGAGATATGTAGGTTATTCAGTCTTCATTTCAATACAAACCCTTGTGATTTAATGACTGAATATGGCGAATGCAAATGTAAGAAGACATTTGTCTGAAGCAGAAATATGGTTGTCTGTAGGGATGGTGGAACCAGGGGATACCCATCGCCAGGTTGGTGAAGCCCTTGGTGTGCACCATACGGTGATCACCAGAGTCTGGGCAAGATTTCAGCAGTATGGCACACAAGTCAGACGACATGGTGGTGGCAGAGACAGGGCAACATCTGCAGCTGAAGACCGGTTTTTGATCATTCAGGCCCGTAGGAACCGCTTTGACACAGCAACCCAGATTCGCAGTGACCTCCAGAATGCACCCGGGGTAAATGTTTCGACGCAGACTATCCGGGCAAGGTTGCACGAAGGTGGTCTCCGATCGAGAAAACCATGTATTCGCATTCAGCTATCCCAGAACCACCGCCAGGCACGATATGAATAGGCCATGGATCACGTTGGCTGGACCAGAGAAGATTGGCGACCAGTCTTTTTCACAAATGAGTCAATCTACTGCCTAGACCACACAGACAGGCGTTCTAGGGTATGGAGAAGACCAGGAGAGCGATTCCATACAGCCAATATTGCTGAGCATGACTGCTGTGGTGGATGGTCAATAATGGTCTGTGGCGACAATAGCTGGGATGGACGTACAGAGCTCTGTGTTCTTGACCGTGATACATTGACTGCACAGCGGTGTATTGATGAGATCCAGGATGCCCACGTCAGATTGTATGCAGGTGCAGTGGGTGATAGATTCATTCTGATGGACGATAGTGCCCGTCCTCGTGTTGCCCATGCTTTCCGGGAGTACCGACAGAGGGAGGGGACTGACCGTATGGACTGGCCAGCAAGATCCTCTGACCTCAATCCAATCGAACATGTCTGGAATGAGTTGCAGCTTGCAATTTCAGTCCGTCCAGTCCAACCAAGAAGTGTCCCGGAACTTGGTGCCATGCTGGTGCAAGAATGGAACAACATTCCACAAAGGACCATCTGGAACCTGATTGGGAGCATGAGAAGGCGTTGTCAAGCTGTAATTAACAATGATGGGTCTCATGCTCGATACTGAACCCTTATCAGTTCGCTCCGTCAACTTTTTGGCAAATTTGAAAAATTACCTCTTTTACCAATAATATCCATTTTCCATGGTTATCGTATTCAGAAGCTAAAAAATAATGTCAAACACAAACAAAATCTCAATTTCTGTGCTGAAATCATTAGTGATACAATTAAATATAAAATATATACACTTTTCATAACAATATTTCAACTAAAACGTAAAACGGGTAGTTGGATATACTTGGTGCTTAGCAAACTTTGAGTAGTATACATTCGCACATTCTCTCTGAAATAATAATACAAGCTACTCACATACAGTTTGTTTACAACCCTTTTCTCTTTCTTCTCAGGCTGGATGCCGGCGCCGATTTTATATGGACTCTTGATCGACACGACGTGCCTCAAATGGAACTCCAAGTGCTCAAAAACTGGATCATGCTCGGTGTATGACAATGAGGATTTTCGATATAAATTTCACGGTGTAAATATGGGAATTCGTGGATTTGCAGTATTGATTCAGTATTATGTATTGTGGAAGATGGTCAGGTCAAATTTTTTTAACACAATGATTATTTCTAAATCAAGCATGCACAAGGAGGAGAACAGGTCGGCTGGTACGTCAGAAGAAGAACAAACACTGCATGGAGGTAGCGATGATTGTACAAATGATTTTCTCAGGAATTCGACGTTGTAACGCGGTGTTCAAAATGCTAAGACACCTCTGATATTACAGTCATCACGGAACGACACTTGGGTAGACGCAATACCATTCAACACCATTATACAAAGTCAAACTTTCTTGGAGACATTGTATGTGTTCGTCAACTTCAGACAACATTACAGTTAAACTCTGGTTTGCAGCCCTGGGTATATTTCTCGGGCTGTCGAAGCGAAAAACTAACCTAAGTCGTACCTTGAATTGCTTAGCATCGCTAACTGTTGTCGGAAAATTCGATGCACCCTATTATGTTGGACAATTTTTGATAGATTATCAACGAAAATACCAGGCTCTCAAGCCGCCAGTCAAAACAAATTGTAAACAATTCAAAGCAGTTATGGCGTGGAACAAGTCTAGAATTAAATAGTCTATAGCCGCGTTTTTAGATCCAATCGACTGGAGGGGCGTTGTGGCGTTGTGGTAACCGGTTCTCGTCAAATCACCGAAGTTAAGCAACGTCGAGCCCGGTTCGTCCTTGGATGGCTGATCGCCTGAGCGATCGATTCGGACTCCCGCGTTGTGTCCTTGAGCAAAGCACTTAACCCCGATTGTCCACATGGGGGCACTATGACGCCGTGTATTGAGGCATTATGCACGTCGGTGGTGCGCATGTCTTCAACCAATCTAACCCTGCCTGTTCTGCAGTGCGGAGTTACGGTGTTGGGGAGCCGGCAGCTGCTAGTTGTTGCTCGGTGATTCTCTCCGGGTACTCCGGCTTCCTCCACCCGTAAAACTGTCACCGACACGATATGACCTTGGCTGTTTTCCTTTTCCGAACAACTGAAATATTGTAGATGGCTGAATCTAAAAGTACTATAAATATTCAGTTTCTTTGAATCAATGCAAGAAACGTTTCTCAATCGAGAACTGATTTGACCAAATCTTTTGTGGCATTTCTATAATACTATTAGTCCTGATTGTTAATTTACCACGGCTGCAGTTTTATTATTACACCCTATAGTGCCACCAGTTATGTTACTTTCTTGATGTTTTCAATGCTAAATTAAGATTTATTGAGATATTGTTTGGAATTTCTACAACTGGAGCTAAAAGAATATCTGATTAGTAGTATAGCACGTATGAATCGTGCCCCATTACCCGGACTTTTGGGGGAGCAGCTAGTGTTAAATTCCCATAGGAACCGGACTTTTGGGGGAGCAACTTTTGGGGGAGCAAAAGTACGGCTCTTTGCAGCTAGATCCGCCAAGCAGTGTAGTACTGCATATATATTATGCCATGGTATGTATAGTGATATATGTACGCATGGGGCTATAGGTATATATTTGTGTAAGTGATGGAAAGATGATGGGAAGATTGGGTTATCTTGAAAGTTTTACCCGCGAAACGGTTGACGTTGCTATTGACGTCGTGACGTCATGATACGCGCGCGACGTCATAGAGATGCTGACCACTGTTATTGTCCAGTATACAATCTGACATAACGTTATTCGGGTCAGGGTATGGTGGACTTCTCGTATGGTGTGGCGGTGATATGGTAGCAGCGGAATATATCCATGTAGGTCCCCTATTAGCCCTCGAGCCTTCATATTGTCCTATGTCAGCTATAGCTAAGTCGAGCAGTATTGTGGGCATGGGGGTTATGTATGGTCGGCCAGTGCGGTATTGCAAGATAGTCCTTGGTGGTTTAAGTTGGACAGTATAGGATGAATGGTCTGTTGGCCTATTACCCCCTTAGTACTATTAACCTAACGAAACCTTTGTATTATCTTATGGATGGTATTGGTAGTTCGTAATGCTAGGTCAGGCAGTACTATAATCCTTTGTTTAGAAGTGGGGTATAGGATGCATTGTATATACCGCTGTGGGCCCCTGCAGGGCCCATGTTAGTCCTTAGTACTATTAATCCACCTGATGCTTTGTATTATCCTATGACTGGTATAGGTAGTATGTTATGGCAGGTCAAATGGAATTTTAGAGTGGGGGTGGGGGTAATGCCTGGCAGTATAGAACAGCAGTATAGTATGGACGATATATACCTCTGTGGGCCCCCGAAAGTCATTGATACTACTTATCGACTTAATGCTTTATGTTATCCCATGACTAATATAGGTAGTATGCAATGCTAGGCCAAGAGGTACCGTGGGTAAGAGTAATGCCCGATGTAAAAACACGGAATCCATATTTTACGGAATGCTTTATATGTATATAGGGGAAATCTGATTCAACCTTGATCAATGTTATAGTCGCGACTGAGATAGGTATAGCTAGGAAGTAATGGACGAGATATGGGGCAGAATAACAGAAGTACACAGGTGTAAGGTTTCTACGACAGGTATCATCCAACAATACCGGGCCATAGGTATCCTCAATTTAGTATCATCAAAAAGTATCCTCAACTGATACGTAGCCATGTCATAGGTATCCTCAAATACTGAAATGAGTCGAAGAGTCGTTCGAGGAGTCACTCGAACGAGCAATTGCTCGTTGGCTCATTTGCTCGATGGGATTCGAGTCGTTCGAGCAATGACTTTTCAATAACTGCTCGATGGCTTATAAGGGATATTTGGAATAGGTATGTCTTGTGGTACAGGTAATAGCGCGCGCAAAAGCAGCCCGAAGGGCTACTTTGAAGCAAGCCTAATAGACAACGTGTACGTGAAATTGGAAAAACCAAGGAATGCTATGCCATCCAATCTAAACCGGAAACCGGAAGTAAAAACATGGGGGACCCCAGCTCTTGTTTTCAGAAGCGAACAAATCGAATGACGCCCCCTAAAAAGCGAACGGTGTAATGCGAGATTTCTCCTTAGATCATTCCATGCAGACTGTGACTAATTTATTGAACATGCTTTTCAAAATTAAAGTTTTTCCAAACAAACTCAACTGTTGTTTATTTGCTGACTAAATGGCAGAAATTGTCGAAAAACTAAATGTTCCCATATATGCACATTGGATTTCATCGTCTGCTGGCTGGCTGTTGGGATCCCGCTGTTGTTCGATTCTGCAAAGTACTCTGTCACGTGATTTATCAAGTTTTGCAAGTGCAAAACGCTGTTCACTTCAAATCAACACTGCGTGTTATTGGAACAAAGTTACCAAATGAAAAGCATCAACAACACGTCCGTTTGTTGTAACTTAAAAGTACGCACAGGTCGGATTGTGGCAAAGGTCGTTTTCATTCAGTTATTACGAACCCAAGATGTCGAAGTGACATACTGTCTGACAAACGTCCACGAATTACCATTTCCAAAACAGAAGTTCCGTTCCATAATGTATGCTCCCCAGCGAAACAAAAACAATAAATTTTCGACAATACGTTTCGAGGCCAATTTTTATATTGTAGGTCTGATATGTTTTTAGGGGGAAATAAATCTACAAGAGAGCATGTACATGCATCAGTTCACAACGCAAAATGTTTTGTTGGACGACCCCTTAAACACTGTTTTAAATTTTGTTACGTTTATGTCATTATAATTTTAAAAACACTGTGAGTTGCGCGCGCTTCTTGGTTTTACCAAAGTTCATATTAGTATCCTCAGATAAGTATCCTCTAAAAGGTATCCTCGATAGGTATCCTCAAATAATACAATACCTGGGCCATAGGTCACTAACAGTCTATCCAGTCCAAACTATCTCTGGTTCTCTCGGCCAAGTCTTATAATTACCAGTGCTTGATTTTCCATAATGCAGTTATCTCCCTTGTGTATACGAAAAGCATACCCAAAGCATACCCAAACCCAATAAGCAATCGAGCAGTTACTGATAAACCATTGCGCGAATGACTTGAATCTCATCGAGCAAATGAGCTTTAGAGTAATTGCTCAATCGGGTGACTCCACATATTGCTCAAACGACTCCAATACCATCGAGCAAATGAGCCAACGAGCAATTGCTCGTTCGAGTGACTCCACATACGACTCTTTGACTCATTTCAGTATTTGAGGATACCTATGGCCCGGCCTTGTATTATTTGAGGATACCTCTCGAGGATACCTTTTAGAGGATACTTATCTGAGGATACTATTGCCTGTACCACAAGACATACCTATCCCAAATATCCCTTATAAGCCATCGAACAGTTACTGAAAAGTCATTGCTCGAACGACTCGAATCCCATCGAGCAAATGAGCCAACGAGCAATTGCTCGTTCGAGTGACTCCTCGAACGACTCTTCGACTCATTTCAGTATTTGAGGATACCTATGACATGGCTACGTATCAGTTGAGGATACTTTTTGATGATACTAAATTGAGGATACCTATGGCCCGGTATTGTTGGATGATACCTGTTGTAGAAACCTTACACCTGTGTACTTCTGTTATTCTGCCCCATATCTCATCCATTACTTCCAAGCTATACCTATCTCAGTCGCGACTATAACATTGATCATGGTTGAATCAGATTTCCCCTATATACATATAAAGCATTCCGTAAAATATGGATTCCGTGTTTTTACATCGGGCATTACCCTTACACACGGTACCTCTTGGCCTAGCATTGCATACTACCTATATTAGTCATGGGATAACATAAAGCATTAAGTCGATTAGTAGTATCAATGACTTTCGGGGGCCCACAGAGGTATATATCGTCCATACTATAGTGCTGTTCTATACTGCCAGGCATTACCCCCACCCCCACGCCAAAATTTCACTTGACCTGCCATAACATACTACCTATACCAGTCATAGGATAATACAAAGCATCAGGTGGATTAATAGTACTAAGGACTAACATGGGCCCTGCAGGAGCCCACAGCGGTATATACAATGCATCCTATACCCCACTTCTAAACAAAGGATTATAGTACTGCCTGACCTAGCATTACGAACTACCAATACCATCCATAAGATAATACAAAGGATTCGTTAGGTTAATAGTACTAAGGGGGTAATAGGCCAACAGACTATTCATCCTATACTGTCCAACTTACACCACCAAGGACTATCTTGCAATACCGCACTGGCCGACCATACATAACCCCCATGCCCACAATATTGCTCGACTTAGCTATAGCTGACATAGGATAATATGAAGGCTCGAGGGCTAATAGGGGACCTACATGGATATATTCCGCTACTACCATATCACCGCCACCCCATACGAGAAGTCCACCATACCCTGACCCGAATAACGTTATGTCAGATTGTATACTGGGCAATAACAGTGGTCAGCATCTCTATGACGTCGCGCGCGTATCATGACGTCACGACGTCAATAGCAACGTCAACCGTTTCGCGGGAAAAACTTTCAAGATAACCCAATTTTCCCACCATCTTTCCATCACTTACCCAAATATATACCTATAGCCCCATGCGTACATATATCACTGTACATACCATGGCATAATATATATGCAATGCTACACTGCTTGGCGGATCTAGCTGCAAAGAGCCGTACTTTTGCTCCCCCAAAAATTGCTCCCCCAAAAGTCCGGTTCCTATGGGAAGTTAACACTAGCTGCTCCCCCAAAAGTCCGGGTAATGGGGCACGATTCATACGTGCTATACTACTTGCATTCCTTTGTTAATAAAGGGACATCAAATAAATCAATGAAAAGAGGGTGAACAAACAGCTCATAACAGCGTCGGTTTCCATACTGAATTAGACTGGTGCCCCGAAAGCTCTCCAGAAGACACAATCTCATTTTCTATAATTCCTAGCTGCTCATACCACATAGTGTGAATGGATACTCGAGTAAGCAAAACAATAAATTTCCGATCAAATACGTGGTGGAGAACACGCACTTTTTTCGTCTAGGCCCCTAAAAATGATCAAACATTTGTTATTCTCTGCAAGGAGAATGAGGACACAAAACGTCTATGCCAATACAGCTTGCGCCCAGTGTGTGGATTTATTCCATTGATTGGAAAGTCTCAAGAGCAAGAGGGGGGAATTTAATGTTGACATGATAAGGTAGGCAACAAAATTAAGTAATTTACACAGCAGTACTTTAGTTTAAACAATATTTATTCAAGAGATAATGTTATACGTGTACATTACATAACGGCATAATAGAGTAATGAAAACGTCTTGCTAGCAGTACACGGAATAACAACAAGTGCGATAATCGAGTTGAAAGGTAAACTAGGAAATCGACAGAAAGCCTTAGGCTTATATGAGTCGTCTCCAACATTTAAAGGAGCTTTTCGTAAAGATGATGGCATTGATCAGTAATGGAGCATGTATATCGCAGCTTGGCCCGAAGTGGCGTAAGTCCTAGCGGGACAGTGAATCTAGTTGAACCTCGGACCTTGTACAAGCACACCACCAGCACGAATCCTATTAAATGAGTATTCTAGGTGCGTACACTCAGTCACCTGCAACTACGTAATGGCACAGATTTATTTACATAAACAAGCGCAACTGAAGGGTACTGACAGCTCGTCAGGAAAATTCGTGGAAGACATTCTGTGCTAATTTCATACATAAAACAAGTTGTCCAATAGGCTCAGCCCCTTAGCCAGCAATATTTGCAATTGTCTAAACTACACATACGGGTGAAATCACAAGTGGTCAAACTAAAAGAAAAAAACATGAATAAAAGGAAGTATAAGAAAGCAAGAAGAAATAAGAAGATGTAGCCATCCCGAATACATGGTGCATTGTCTTTAGAGAGTGTTGAATAGAAAAGAAAGTCTTGAAATTAAGCAGCTCTATCGATAACTGGATAGTAAGATTATAGAACATGGCCTTAATCGTGCCGACACCGAAAGAGAAATTTTTAGGGAAGGAGAAGTATGTTCAAATATCATTTGCTGTCAGTGGAACCTGCAAGTCTGTAAGATAAGGTTGCGCACTACATCAAAAATTAGACTGCTCTCATTACTGAAAACTTCTGAACCAAATATAAGTATGGAAATATCTGTGGTGAAAGGGAATACATTGATGGTTCCATTGCGTGCTTTAAGGAACACTGGACAATGAAGTAGGAAGTTTTCAGAAGTCTCAAGTTCACCACACTCATGCCACTGACAAAGTGGTCTATGTGCTAAATGATTATCATATACATGGGCATTAAGGCTATTACAACGCAACCGCAACCTTCAGTGGTAAATTTGAGCCGCTCGAGATTTAGTGTCACTGTAAAATAATGGTGGTCGGAGTTGGCCACCATTTAAGAAGGTCTTAAAATTACTCAGTGACGAATTCTCACGAACAGATAGTGGCAGATTATTCCACTAGTTGGTTACATAAGGAATGAAAGAGGATTGGTATAACTGTGTCCGACAAAATGGAACTCTTTGGTTTTGGCGTGTTCGAATATTGAGTGATGGGTTTGTTTAGGATTTAAGAGGTGAACCTTGTTGGCAATATGAGGAGGTGTTAAGTGATGATGCAGTTTGAAGAACTACACGTTGAGATCTATCTGAGAGTTACGACTTTAGAACAGCAACAATTCACCCGACACGCCAACACTCTTCAGCTTATGAGCGAGACCAACATGCCATACCTTGTCGAAAGCCTTACTGACATCGCGAACAACGACCATAATTTCTTTTCCTGAATATTGAAACGTGGTCGCAGATAAATTAAGACACAGATAGATTGGTCTTTCAAAAACATGTGCTTTAAGCTGCGAGCATAAACTCTTGTGATAAAATTACCTACCCGAGCACGGTATAACTGAAGGCAACACATAATGTAATCTGCGAGTGGTATAAAAAGCTTGGTACTTTAGAAGTGTAGCACGCGGCGATGCATTACATGGCTTCATCCTGCCAGAATGTGTTTGTGCTCGCAACGCCTGATTTAAGAGTGAGCTTTTCCCTTTTACCATGGAAACTTTCACTCGACCTGGTTATGTAAACTAAAAATATTCTTTACACTATACGATTTGGGGTAATTACTTTTAGCAAGAAAGTAAAAAAATCTGACAGAATTCTAAATTTCAGACAATGTTTTGTTGTGTGGAGAGCTTAAGCTGTGTCAGTCTCTTCTGTATCTACGCTACTGCGTTTATGAAATGGACTGAGGAAGCATTGCCTTTGCAAAGGATTTTGCGGGAGTTTCTGCCTCGGTCCGTTCTATATCTATTTCATTACGTTTTATGGAATTGGTTGAGACATCATGTCCACAACAAAAGATTTTGAATTGACTTCGCCTTATCTTTTACGCTGCACCATTCCCACCATTCGCAACAGTTCCGGAACATTCACACTTTACAGTACAATTTATTTCCTTTTGCTACTAGAAGCTCAGAACTCCACAACAGTTCCAGAGCATTCACACTTTACAGTACAGTTTATTTTCCTTTGCTACTAGAAGCTCAGAACTCCACAACAGTTCCAGAGCATTCACACTCTAGTAAAGTACAGATTATTTCCCTTTGCAACTGGATGCTCAGAACTCCACAACAGTTCCAGTGCATTAACTCTTTACAGTACAGATTATTATACTT
Source organism: Pictodentalium vernedei (assembly GCA_031216915.1). Taxonomy (NCBI): domain Eukaryota; kingdom Metazoa; phylum Mollusca; class Scaphopoda; order Dentaliida; family Dentaliidae; genus Pictodentalium; species Pictodentalium vernedei. The sequence continues at coordinate 153,266,610 of CM062293.1, forward strand.
TGTAGCTAGAACTGGACCAATCATAATAATCGTCTCTTGCTTGAAGGTGAACAAAAATTACTTCCAAGAAAAGTTGTCCCTATATCCCGATAAATTCTGTCTTTTGATTGGTCAGAATGTTTTGCACAAATAGCCATGACAAATGGTGCACCCAACATCCGAGGTATGTGAGAGCGTGCAACATCCATAGTATAAGCGCACGCGAAACATCGGGGGCATCTGGTTTAAATGAAAGCTTTTCCCATTCACTCGCCTCGTATAAAAATCGAACCAAAACACCTGAAAATAGTCACAAAAATCATCAGATTTCCGACAATTCGGTCATATTTTGCTCTTATAAATTAAATAGGAGAATAATTAAACGAAACAAATTGAGAAAAATAAAATAAGAGCAAATATCGTCGTCTCCTCAGTTCCAATGTGTTCTATGTGCCGATAGGCACATAGAACACATTGGAACTCAGGGACGATATGTTAACAAAATACTGTTTACTAGTTTCCTTAACGCCCAAAAGGATGTTACTCTATCTGCTGTCTTCTGCGTTTGTAAAAACAAAACAATTAGCGGAGCGTGAGAAACGCGTCCCCAAATTTATTTTCACTATGTTTCTGTTGTGTTTCAAACGGGACAAAAACGTCATCTCCGCCGACATGTATGGTATATGGAGATTTAATACCTAGATGTCTCATTTAAAAACCGACACCCAGGTATTAAATCTCCATATACCATTCATGTCGGCGGAGATAACATATAATGAATTGAGTGAATACTTTTGAATAAAAATTAGTATTTGAAGTGACTAAGATCGTATCATCAGAATGATTAATACTTGTTTCGGTGAGTGAAAAATAAACTGGCGCCTTTAATTTACTTGGTCCGTTAACCGACAACTACCTGTCTACCACTCATGGAGTGTAGCGAATGGAGGGCGGGGTAGGGGGGTAACACCCCCTCTGCAAATAATGCTTCCAGTTGGACGTTTTGGTCGGGATTGGGGTCATAAATCTCAAATCCTTCTTGTACATAATCGTGTATTACCTGAACAAGACTAAATTTTGTATCCGAACGTACGTCACACACACAGTCGGTCATACAAATGTACAGCTGTGTTACACTATTTGAGCAGATGGCGGCCCAGCACGACCGATTTGGAGTAGCATACGTGTTAACCATGTACCTGACACGAAAAACAGACGACACATGCAAACAAAATTTTTGAATAACTAATTTTTTTCAGTTTTTGCGGCAAAAACCTAGCTTATGACCCGTCATTGCAACAAGATCAACAAGCTCGTTCCAATGAGGGGTCCTAAGCTATGTTTTTGGAGACAAAAAATGAAACAAATAATCAAAATTGAATGGTAATTTTTGTGAATAACGCTGGCCCTTTTTCATTTATGTTGGGTAAAGGCTTAATTGAATAAGAAGTCGCGCCACAAATAGTACATGTATATTTTATTTGTACACAAGAAGTCTTGAGTGTCTGAAATATAACCCAAACTAACTAATATTCCATCTATATCATCAAGGCATGCCTTCAACGAGGGCACACCTTAATGATGTAGATGGATTATTTTTCAGTAGGGACTTGTGTCAACTCGATCTGGAGAAATCAGGTATACCCACCCCCCTACACACACGATCTTCTTGATGTGTTACGGTGTTAGCGTTTATCTCCCTAGCTGCTCCACAGTTGTGAAATAGGACTATGTTTGTTATGTTAACTGATAAAATCGCCCGTGGCTTTTAAAGTCTCTCTCGCAGACGATACCGAACGCAAGTCCCAAGTTCTCCAGTAACTTCACGAAACTTGTCAATTATGGAAGTGATGTAACGAACAATATATAAGATTTTCTAACATTTAATTTACTTCAATCAATATAACTTTCGTCATCTCCAACAACTAGCTAATTATTTACAATTAGTAACAAAGTTCAGTCATACCTTTTTAACCCTTTACCTAACATGAAAAGCAGACGACACTTGCAAAAAAAATTCTTGAATAACTAATTTTTTTCATTTTTTGTCTCAAAAACATAGGTTATGACCCCTCGTTGGAACGAGCTCGAAGAGCTCGTTCCAACGAGGAGTCATAACCTATGTTTTTGAGACAAAAAATGAAAATATTTTGAAAATTAATTGGCGATATTTGGGAATAGCGCTGGCCGGTTTTGGCCGTTACGTTGGGTAAAGGGTTAAAGGTTCTTAAACGGCGGCATCGAATTAGGCAGGTGACAGAGGTTCTCCTCAAGCACCGGTGGGGAGCTGGAGACAACTGAACGAACACCCCGAAAACGGTGCTTCTATACGCCATTTTCTGATGCAATCCGCACTCATGGGACATTCTACTTACGTGGCAGTCTCATGATGTGGCAGCCACCATTGTTAGACTCTTTTAGTCCAATGCAATCAGGCAGTCTGCATGTAGTTACAGTATTTCATAGTCTAAAAATGCACTCCGCTGTGTGTCTGTTAACTGGCAGAATTGCGTGGCGGAATTTACATTTCTGTTAACTAAGCATGTTGTTGACAGCTAAAATAATAACAATCAGGAAACTCTCTCCCATTGTCATTATAAAATCTATAAACAAATCCCGCAATATCATTGTTACGCTGGCAATAATATTCTGCAAGAGAATACTTGCTGTTATCAACACAGCACCTGGCTATCACACGAGTGAGTGAATCATCGTTCACTTGGACTCTCATCGACAATTTCCATAATTTAATACAACTTTCTAACATAAAGTAGCACATTCAATATGATAGATTTCTATCCGAAAGAGGATTTGTCAGTTTACTATGTTTATATTCATATAATAGGGGTGGGTAAAACCCTCTCGAGAGCTACATCTCTTTTCCCGGGTTTTGATTAACCCCTGTGGGCGCACTTCGCAACAGATGCTCCTACTCTCACAACAGGAATATCGACACCATACAGCAACACACAAGCTCTCACGTTTAATTCTGAAGAGTTCGACGCTGTTATGGCCTAGAACCAAACTAGTCCTCAAATAGTTCATCGCCTGTGTTTAGATTTACAAGTCTGGTATATTTCATTCAGTGGTAAAGAGCACGGTGGAAGCCCGGAACTCCTGCAAAATACCCCTTCAAAAAGTTAAAAATCGGTTTCAGTATATAGCAAACTAACAAAGATTTCAAATAAAATTCACATAGCTTTAATGATCGTGCTAACCTATGTACAGTAATGATCATGATAACCCTACAATCCTAAGGCAACGTATCCAATCAGAGACCACACATGTATATGGAATCTCTGACAAATTGATGGAATTTCCCGTCTAGAACACTTACTTTTTCCCATAGCAAGAAAAGTGGGTTCCATACCAAGCCTGAATATAAGCAACCTGTCATTTGCAAAATGGGGTTCCCAGAGGGTGACTTTGCTGATGCTATCCCATACAGTGGGCCAATTTATCGTCTAGGTATATCTTTCGGTTTTGGCTTGAGACCTTGATTCAGACTGAGGTTCACAGAGGGTAAATTTTGTGATGCTAACCTGCTGTGCAGGGTAGCATCACCAAATTCACCCTCTGGCGACCTCATTTTGCAGATGATAGTCTGCTTATTTTCATGCTTGTTCCACACTCAGCGAAGTCCACAATCTTACCACTCCATTTCTAACTTGGTCCGTGGCCGAAGATTCCCATGGCTGACAATTTTCCTCATTGGAAGAGATTTACAGCAAAGTTAGATCCACTTAATTTCATGAAGCTGTCAGTAATTTTAATACTAAGGGTATGGGAATTCGAAATAAAAATTGAAATTTCTAAATATTAACGAATTTGTATCATCGATGTACGCATCATTTCAAAATCTTCAGGCATTTTCCTGTTGAGTAGTATAAAAATACAAAGGCTGTTTTTTTTACAATTTTCCCCAAATCAGTTTGAACGTTTGTCTGTTATTCTCTGTTGAGACCCCTTTAGAAATAAAAAAACGGCGTTTCCCCCATCTTTTGATGTTCTGTAACTTCATTCTGTTCAATGTCAACAGTGTATATAATCTGCCACATGATGCAGACACAGTTCTTTCCATTAATATAAAAGTCTAGGAGATGAGATTTACTAATTGTTTTTCCTGGGAAGAAGAAAAAGACTAACAAATTACTGGAAACAGACATTCGCCAAACAAAGAGCGAGCGAAATTGGACACTTAGTGTTGGGGTGTGTGGTAATATAATAATAACACTTTGGCCGGTCGCTAATTTGTCGCGGTTCTCGTATGAGAAGGTCTTGGTTACCCCTGTACTCCCAACTTGCACCCTATTCCCACGCTTCTTCTTTCCTCCCAACACTGGGAGACGAACTGCTTGATGACTTCCCTTGCCCCATTCTTCCCAATCTCTCCGACTAGCATATTAACCCTCTCCTTTGAGTCGCCCACTAACCACATGTCCTTCATTCTCCCATCCCACTTCCCCATTATACTCCCAGTGAATCTTGTTCTTTTAGACTGATACTGATAGATATTCTTAATGACGCATTATCTCTGAGCTAATTGCTTCTAATTAGCTTGCCATAAAAAAGCCAAGTGTCAATTTGTAGCTTTTAATAAACGAAAACAACAGACAGCTCCAAGAGCTGTCTGTTGTTTTTGTTTATTAAATGTAACAAAGGAGAACACGGCTTTATTGTCTTCTGGTGATTAGTTCTCACTCAGCCAACCTTTTCACTTTTCTTAATTAAAAAGGTTGGTTGGGTATGAAACTTGGAAGACTGGCTGAGAGCAACTTCGTGTGAATGAGAACAATATTTATTATTATTTATTTATTGGTGTTTAAGGCCACATAAATGAGAACAATAGGACTTACTCTGGATTAAAATATAGACTGTTTCACGTAGTGGACTGGGGACATAGACTAAACTATAACACTATTGAGTTACCATTAATAAATTTACTTAACTTATACGCGCACTATTATAAGCACATATAACATAGAACAACATAATACTTAACACAAAAATATCAACATTTGTAATTCATTCTAAATGTAACAATTCAGATGCAGCATCAACAATTCATTTACATCTATCTGTCCATTTTGCCGGCTGGTGTTTAGAAGGTTGAGTCGCTTGTCCGTTTTTCTATACATCCTCTTTTTGGGTTATGATTTTCCTCCGGCATCATGTTAGATGATTTTGGCTTCATTTGCAGCTGGATCCTTTTCAACAGCGCCAACAAAGTGAGATATTCGGATGAGAATGTCTACATAGTTTGTTCATCTTACTGTGCCATCCTTCTACGTTGTGTGTGGTGCGCGCACCGTCATTTTCGTAGTGGTTCCAACTTTCTAAGGGGGTACCTTCCACCTATTGTTCTGCTACACAGTCTGTCAGCCGAGTCTCATCAACACTGATGTCTTCCGCACACTCAACAGAATTGAACCATTATCTTCAACTTGGTTGACTGGCACCTGGTGGTAGGACATCTGCTCTACGCACACGAAGTTTAACATCATCGTCGTTCTTATAGCTTGTAGCCAACCCAAACGCCCGTGTCTTCTTCTCTGCGCACTGTGTATAATGGAAGAGACATCCTTTGAATGAAACCAAAAGAAACACGTCGGATTCCATTGTATTGCTGACCGCCACCTCAAAGTCCATTATTCCACTCGTGGGCGAAACAGTTGAATGAATGAAACACAACAAAAATAATTGGGAAGTCAGACATATTTTAGGAATCAATTTCACAGAAACTTGTATAAACACTGAACACGAATGAATGAAACACAACAAAAAGTAATAGGGAAGTCAGACATATTTTTATGATGTTTTGTAAGATAACTAGGTCTTAAGTTGGAACAGACTATAACACCCAGTCGAGAGGTGTGAAACAAAAAAGGTTGGCTAAAAGCTACTAGGCATTTTCAAAAAGTTGTCTGGACGCTACTTTACAAATTAAAAAGGTTGAATAGGTGGGAAGACACCCTTCTGTTGTCACATGTGTTTTCTCAACAAGTGCGTGCTTCTTAATAGGACCTTCCTCATGCGTCAAATAATTCCAAGGGAGATAACCATATCGAAACTCGATTTTTATGCCGAAATTAGTAAGGAGTGCTTCCCTTCACCTGGAAAAGATAGCCGATGGCAAACTCTGTGCATCAGATTAAATGGTGGTATTGGAAGTTACTGTGATTTGCAGTAGATGACGCCCATGCCTTTTCCAAAATCTTTACATTTTGTAAATGGTACTTTTTCATCGCAGGCCCTTCAGAATCGGTGTTGTGTGTTATCTGTGGGATCGTGGATTTCTGAACGCCACTAGATCCGAAATATACTAAATACACCTTTTCGATAAATCCTAATTAAACATTGCCATTCTCCATAGCCGTGAAGCTAATTTGGGTTTTTTGGGGTGTGTGTATGGGTATGTATGTGTGTTGGAGGGGGGGGGGGGGGGGCTTTGTGAGGAGGTGTGGAAATGGGGATCAGATCATCCTTTGCCATTCACAGCAATTGCTTTTAGAGTTAGTGTGATTGATAAATTGGAGAAATATTGGAGATTAGCGTAAATCTTTCGGAATTTGCAGTGCCGCATGCTTTTTGGGCCACGTCATATTTCATCCACCTTTTTCGTGGAACCATTAATGTGTATTTTTGTTTCCTTTATGGGATAATTGATTACATGACACGGACGAAAAAAATGTTTGGCCTCTTAGTGTGAGCTGCTTAAGCGGCCGATATGTGAAATTCATCCGAAATAAACTGAACAGATGTACGAAAAGCGATCTGTCGCGGGCCACTTTTGAAAGCGATACCTCGCTTCTGGTCCTGCCGGGGGGACAACAAATTATCGTTTGTAGGTGGCATGCCCTTTCAGTAACATATACTTTCATATCAGTTTCAATAAAGTAATTTATACAATAAAAAAACGACGACAATCAACAAATGCAACAGCCGTGATGCAAAACAAATTAACGTCATTTGCGATATATCCTTCTTGAATAAAGCAGTCGGTACGGCTAGAGACGGATCCATATCTGGGGAAATGACAGGTGAGATTTTTAAAATACTGCGTAACCATATGTCTGTATGTAAAATTTCACAATATAACAGTTGTATTGAAAAAACATCGAAATCACTTTATTTTCTGAATTGCAGCAAATGTCAGAATCGGCACGTTTGCGAAACCAATGCGCTATTTTATGTTCGTAAACAACACAGATTTGTAGGAAAATTTATTTATTTATTGGTGTTTTAAGGTCACATATTTCTGCACAATGGCTAATCATGACCACGACAGTTTTACGGGTGGAGGAAGCCGGAGTACCCGGAGAGAACCACCGAGCAACGGCGAGCAACTGTCAGCTCCCCAACATACTAACTCCACACAAGCAGGGTTAGCATTGGTTGAAGACAAGTGCATCATCGAAGTGCAGTACGCCTTAGTACACAGCGTCACCGTGCCCCCACGTGGGCAATGGGGGAGATTTTTAGGAAAAACTGGCGCGGCAGTGTAATAGCTCGTCACCAGGGGATAGTGGTTTGCTCATCGATTAACTGATCGAAAGGTCCTTACATGCAATTCATCTGTCGTGCATGTTGTTCCTAAGTAAGAGACCTAACACACTGACCTCTATACAGCTGGATTGATGGAACACTCATTGGTCACGTATACAATACGGCCACTTGGATTGGTCACTTTCTACGAGTGGGCAATATTTCCACGGATACAATAATATTAGATTCCAAACACTAATTATAGGAATAATCATCAAAATTTGATGTAAACCTGTGCTTCATTAAAAAAAAGTTGTCCTGGTGATGATTTTTATTACCTGGTAAACGCATGCATGGACATCACTGCCCATGTGTGGATTACAACCAGTCCACGGCGACTGTACGGTAGAAAACTGTCTCAGCAACCGCCATCTTGGTGTGTATTTATGGTGGTGGTGGTGGTAGTGGTGGTGGTAGGGGGATTGTTGCTATAAATAAACAACGCTGAACTTACATATTTGTCTCGGATTTTTTTCAATTATCCTACACCTCGCAACCAGCGATAGCTTTTTGAAAAATATACTTTGATGTTGAGAAAAAAGAATATGTTGACAACAGGCACATTTTTACGATCATACAGCACGGAATACTGGCTTTATTTCACGTGGGTTTACTTCAATTGCCGTAACTATCAAATAGTAAATAGAAGCACTGAAGCGGGAGGTCACAGTTGTGCTTCAGCAAAATGTGAACACTGCATTAATGTAGACCTTGTGATGTAATCTCTATCTGTGTCATCCTCACTTTCCCTGGATACACAAACTGAATAGCTCATCGGTGCCTCCCAACATTCGATTCACTTTATTTGCATCAGTTACACCATGGGTACGAGCTGCAGAGTAATTGCGTGTCCTGCGGAGACTTTACCTTTCTACGGGGTACATGTCCCATAGCTGATTCAACCTAAATAGTGACGACTTCGTAATTATATAATACTCAGCATTTGATGCATTAGAAGCAACGCAGAAGCTTATTTGGATCAGATTTATACATATATAATATATAAAAATTGTTTTGAGTACTGAGTACTTTTGTATATACGGACTTGTCAAGTTTTGACTGTGTGGATTTTTTTTATATATATGTATATGTACAAACCGTTTCACTTTAAAAAAAATGTGTGTGGTGGGGGGGGGGGGGGGGTCCCAGCGTGAGGGATTTTTACAGGACGTTAATAGAGCCGTCTATATACTTTCAGATACATAACCCCCCCCCCCCCACCCTTCTACATTACATAACAGTCCGTCCGATGCTGTGCATTCAAATTACCTCAGGCGGGTCACAATCTCAAAACAACTGATTTATGCCAACACTATTAATGGTGTGGATGGTGGATAAAAAATAGGATGTTGGTCCTTGCGTGGTGGCAGCTGCGAGTGCCTCAAGTCATGCAAATAGAAAGTTTTTTTACAGAAGCGATGCCTAACAACTCTACAAGAGTATTTACATAACAGAGCAATAGGCTGAAAATAACTCAATTGCTCCTTCCTACCTAATCTATTTCATTCTATTTGATATCTTTTTGGGATTCTCTCTGGCGCCGACTGTACCAAAAATTCCTATCCGTAAAATTGCTGTTGCGTATTATGATTCGGTAAACTAACCACTGCCCAAACAGTGTGCTTGTCATTTATACCCCGTGAATTGTGTCTAGCCTGGCGTAGACAGGTGCCAGGGCCCTCTGTCAGTAATAGAGGAGAGTTCTGTTACTGTCGGCGCCAGACAGACAAATAACTCAAATGTTTCCTCCTACCTATTTTATTTTATTATTGTTTTTGTTCAGATTCTCTGGTGCCGATTGTACCAAAAAATTCTATACGTAAAACAGCTATCACGCATTATGAATCGGTAAACAAACCTCTGCCCAAACAGTATGCTGTCATTTATACCCCGTGAATCGTGTCTAGCCTGCGCCGACAGTGCCCGCGCCCTCCGTTAGTAATAATTGAGAGTTCTATTACTGTCGGCGACAGACGGTGACTATACTCTGATGGCCGTGTGTGTGCAGTCCAATAGGCCTATTGCGCATTATGAATCGGAGAACAAACCGCAGCCCAAACAGTATGCTTGTCATTCTGGCATCGGCTGTGCCAGGGCTCTCAGTTTGCAGTATTGAGAGTTCTGTTACTGTCGGCGCCAGACTATGGTTTGTGGAGTGGGATACGGGGGCCTGTGATTAAAAAAAGTTGGGGTCTTAAAATGCCTGTCAATTTGCAGTGAAATATGATTAAGGTATACTCTGATTTAAGCGCTAAATTAAATTAAATAAGAAAAAAGGTATTGGACTCAATATTACACACACGATCCTACGACTAACACGTGAGTCTTGCTATTGGGGGTTGGGAACATATTCGTTGAGACTTATAAAAAGTTCTCAGTTAGTTTGTATTTTATGAAAAAGAACAAAATTATCTGGTAAAGATATTTACTACCATATTTTACTTTGTGGTCCGCCCTCCATATACTGTACTTGTATCGCTACCAGGGCGACACCTAGATGTGAGTCTGCCTTTTTTATTTTGCATAGCTCGCGCCAACGGCCCTCCGAATCCCACCCGAGGTCCGTTGACTGAAGCTTCGCATTTCCCCTCTCCTCCTAGCGAAATGTGTCAACTTCTGCCAGAGTTGGGTCCACTTACCAGTTATCTTGGTGGAGCCAGTCTCTCTAACATCTCGGAGCTAATGCTAAGTTGGCCAAGCTTTACAAACAACAGCAGATATCCACCGGTGGTACCCTTTCGAAATACAGAACTCGGGTGGCTAAATGAGAGCCATACCTGTATACATATGTACTGAACGGACCCTGGGCTAATTTCTGCCCGGGTTCGTGGCTACCTGCCCCTCCAATAATATAGCTTCCCAGGGATTTCACTTATCGTACTGCTTTCGTCAACTTTCTGCAATCCTATAACCCTCTCGACAGTATACACTTCCGACAGGTAGCAGGACTATAATTTTTTGAGTCACTCACTGAACCTCATTTTTTTTATTTTTCTTTTCAATCCCGATCCCACCTTCAAGGGTTCACCGCAATGCCTAATACGTGTCAGTAGCAATGCCCTTAGACTTTATAGAAATATGAGACGCCTGTGTCAAATAGTCTTTCACAACGACATACATGTACATAGATTATATTTTAGTTTTGAATTCATGACCAGCTGTCACAAGCTGAATTTGTTACTTGTCATATGTTTTCGTCTAGTTTCAACTACACAACTTCATTAATCTTTATTCCACCACTGTCTATGGTTCACATATTTTTACTTTACATGATGCTTACTCATGGCGAATGAAAACATAGCTTTGGACGAGATATAGAGTGATGACCAATATAATTTCGCATTCAAGTATAACCACTCAATGAATCTTTTGCAGGACGATGATTCAGAGACCCCTTTCACTATTCATGGTCATTCCTGCAATTAATTTTCCCCCTCCAACTTCAAACAAAATTTCCCAGGCGATGAAAAAATGTAACCCTTCTAAGCCAAAACTGTAGAAGCCTTAATGCCAACTGGGACTCATTCACCAACTTCCTTTGTGACATTCAGCAAGGTGAGAACATGTCTGATGTGATTGGTCACACTGAAATTTTCAAACTACATAAACACTTCAATTATAAAATCAATGGATACCACCCACTTGTCTACAAGACTCGCCCAAATCCGGATGACGGCAGAGGGGGTTTAGAACTATTTGTTTCTGAGAATGTTTCTTTCAGATTGAGACCCGACCAAGCGATCTTCAGTCCTCATATCATTGAAACTATTTTCGTGGAGATCAACCCAGGACGCAAAGATTCATATATTGTTGTATGCATATATAGGCCAAACTCCGCACCTTTGGCAGATATCGATGTGTTTGTCTCTTCTGTAAATGATATTCTCACTAAAATCAACGCGGAGCACAGCAAGGCTTTCCTGCTTGGCGACTTTAATATAGACTTGCTCAATTTTAACAACCACAGTAAAACTAACTCATTTGTACATAATATGTTTAGTGGCGGATTCATGCCAGTCATAACAAACTCACCAGAATAGCCGAGTATTCGGCTACTCTAATCGACCATATTTATTCCAATAATGTCTCAGCTAACTATCACGCAGGAATAATAATTACTGGTATCACAGATCACTTTGCCACATTCTATATACAGGAAGGTGATAGTGAGCATAACAATATATTACCCTCACTCAGAAGATCATTCAAGAGAGAAAATATGGATCTATTCAATAATATACTACATACCACCAGCTTCGATCCAGCCTATATCTGTGCGTGTGCCAATGCAGCATACGAAGCGTTTATGGATATTTGTCTTGACACATTCGAATCCGCATTCCCTCTGAGAAGCGTGAATTTACCAAAAAAAAGCTCATAAAACGTCAGCCGTGGATGACATCGGGACTGTTACAGTCCTCCCTAACTAAAAATAAACTTTACTTGCTGAAACTGAGAAAACCCACGGAAGTTAATGTAAATAATTATAAAACGTTCTCCGTAATTTTCAATCAAGTAAAGAGACGAAGTAAGGCGTCATACTATAACGATATTATAGAAATCAACAAATATGTCTCTAAAAAAACATGCCAAATACTTCGTAGTATGATCAACAAATCAAAATCCGAGGCAACCTTCGCACCCAGCATATCTCATAATAATGTTCAAATAACTGACCCTGATAAAATCGCCTCCAGTTTTAATGATTACTTTGCAGAAATTGGTCAGACTATTAACGATCACGTGCCGACCTCTATTAACAACTTCGGTGATTTTATGAATGGAAATTACCCTGACTCTTTTTTATAACCCCAACAAATGAGCAAGAAATTATATTGACAGCCGAAAAACTGAAAGGGAAAGTGAGTACCGATGCTTTCAATTTATCCACCAGAATTATGAAAGGGACAATTTCTGAGGTCGCTAAACCCTTGGTTCATATCTTCAATCAATCATTTATCGAAGGCAAAGTCCCCGATAAAATGAAAATAGCAAAGGTAATACCAATCTTTAAAGGGGGTAATAAGTCCCACGAACTATGTAACTACAGACCGATAAGCTTATTACCAACTTTTTCCAAAATTCTGGAGAAAATAATGAACCAGAGACTCTCTAATTTTCTGAATGATTTTAATATACTGAACGAACATCAGTACGGCTTTCGCAAAAAACACTCCATTTTCCACCCCATCATGCACCTTTTGCATTATGTTGCTGAATGTAACGACAAGCCAACAAAAGACTCTACTCCTGCCGTCTTCATAGATTTGTCCAAGGCATTTGGTTCGATCAGCCATGAAATATTACTTAGTAAACTGGAATTTTACGGAATAAGAAGGATAAGTAAAATTTGGTTCCAAAGTTATTTATCAGACAGGGAACAATTTGTGGAGTATAACTCGAATCGATCTCCAAACCGACATGTAACTTGCTGGGTCCCCCAGTGATCTGTGTTGGGACCTATTCTCTTTTTACTTTACGTCAATGATATGAGATACTCCACTGTGCTTAACCTACTGTCCTTTGCTGATGACACAACCCCTTTTACAGCTGGACATAACCCGAATACTCTGGAGACTAAAGTGAATACTGAGCTGAATAAAATATTCGACTGGTGCTGTTGTAACAAACTCCAGGCAAACGCCAATAAGTGTAAATATATCATGCTAGACCCACCAAACAGTCCGCAGAAATCTGATTTGCTAAACATCTTTCTTAACGATACCAAGCTCTCATCCGTGGGTAACTCCCAACAAGATAAATTGGTTAAGTTCTTAGGAGTATACCTTGACGAAAATTTCAACTTTAAGTACCACACTTCCACAATATGTTCTAAGATGCCAGCGCAATTTATTGTCTGAACAAAGTCAAAAACGTGCTTCCCAAGACATCATTGAAATTATTGTACTATACGTAGTTCATAGTCACTTGCTATATGCAATCCAAATCTGACAGTAAAATAAATTCTCTGCAAAAACGCGCTATGCGAGTAATTATTTGTAAGAAGCTTAATAGCCACACAGATCCCCTATTCAAGGCCAATAACATCTTGAAATTTAACAATCTCTATAAATTGAACGTTTCCCTATTTATGCATGATTGGAAGAATGATAATTTACCCGATTCTTTCAAAACATTTTTCAATATACATTCTTCAGCTGGAAGTCGAACAAGACAAGTTGGCATGATACAGTCGTACAAAGCTAGAACACAGTTCTCTGCTAACTTGCCAAAATACTGGAATGAAATTGATACCATCTTACGGGTCCTATCCTCCAGGCACGTCTTCAAGAAACAGTTTATTAATAAATGCATAGAAAGCTACTCCGCACATGTTAACTGTTCGTATCATATGTGCGCAGGCCGTGGGCCTAACGCTCATTGTCACATGCACGCTCCCATACTTCCCCGTGGGATCCTAGACACAGAGAGAGAGAGGGAGAGAGAGAGAGAGAGAGAGAGAGAGAGAGAGAGAGAGATGTGCATGAGAGTGATGGAGATGGGAAGGGCAAGGCCAGTTCCACTGCGAAGCAGATACTTCTCTCTCCCCATCGCCCTCTTGCACGATTTGAAGTGCCTCTGCTGCACTGCTCCATCTGCCTGACCACAACTGGGATTTTACCTGCTATCTGCTTAACCACGTTCAATGTGTTTTGACCCTTCACCGAAATTGATCAGCGCTGAATATTACCTTGCCATTCTATAGTGACGTGACGCTTGGCCCTCATTGGAACTAACTCGTGAAGCGCGTTCCAGTGGGGGTCTTGGGCTTTGTTCAGTCAGCAGGAAATGATTTGATTGGCTCCTTGCTCGACGTGACAGGCAAAACACGCTAGCGCTACTCACAAAATTCGGCATTCAAATTTTATTATATTTTTCAGTTTTTGTATCGGAAGCGTAGCTTATGGCCCCTCATTTGAAGTGGGCTCATGGATCTCGTTCTGGTGGGGGGGGGGGGGGGGGGGTCGTGGTGTGAGCTTTTGAGGCGAGAAATGAAACTGTCTAGTTATTCGAGAATTAATTTTGCCGGTGTCGTCTTCTATCTGCGTTGGGCGGGGGGTTAATTTAATTTAATTTAACTTAATTTAATTTGACTTAATTTAATTCAATTTAATTTGATTTATAACATAATTTTATCTAACTTAATTTAATCTAATTCACAGAATAACCATAAAATAAAATGGCTGCACATGTAGTGCAATCTTTCAATCAGGATGGGTGGAGGGCCAAATACAGGTTCGAGGTCTTTCTTCTTACATCAGTTATTCTACTATTGAGCCATAGGCAATGGTAATTGTAGACATAATCCAGTCTACACCATGACAGTGTAGTTTTATTTACATATTTCCCGGGGACAACAGGAAGACAACCAATGCGGCTATGTTGTCTTCTAACAATGTACCACTATACCTTATATAAGAAAATCTCTCTGTACAAATCTAAAATGTGAATTTGATATATTGTTGAATAAACTTCATTCATTCATTCAAATATGATTTTAGTTATTTTAACAAGCACCAGTGTTTAAATTATAAGGTTAATACCGTGTTACTAATTTTCATGCTAGGCTTTCGTTTGATGTTTGAAAATGTGAAAGCCGTTTTGCCATGACTGCAGTCAAAGCCAAGATCATAACCCATAATTTTACTTGCGGGATACATGCATAACAAACAAGAAACTTGTAATAACGTAATACACTTAATTATGGCATATTAAAAAAATAACCTCTAAACTAGATAAGTACGAACATCGAAGCATGCATGTATACCACAGGGAGATGACTTAGCCAGACTGGCTGTCTACATGTCACCCCCTGAACATGATATTATATCACCGTGTTTCAGACCAATTATTTTCTCCTTGAGAATTAAAAACGAAGTCATTTAATTGCTAATCACGATATACAACAGCAAATACTAGAATCCTGTCGATTAGCCAGAAAATACCTCCTCTTTGGATAACATCAATTAAACTAATACCTATAGATCATGTGTGATACCAACACGAAAGTAGAGGAGGCTGTGGACGAGACTCAGAGTTGAGGGAATTTGCCTGTGTGCCTATATCTATATCGGACATGGACATCGAGAAATATCCCTCAATAGCTTCCTAAATGACTTCACGCGCTGGCGCATCACTATGACGTCGCATTGAAGGGACGATCAGCTGATCTTTGTTATTGTTTTGAAACGTACGTGTTTGTAATATTGCTTTGTAAAATGTCATGCAGCATAAGCACACACACATATGTATGTATGTATGTATGTATGTATGTATGTATGTATGTATGTATGTGTGTATGTGTGTGTGTGTGTGTGTGTGTGTGTGTGTGTGTGTGTGTGTGTGTGTGTGTGTGTGTGTGCATGCATGCATGCATGTATGTATGTATGTATGTATGTATGTATGTATGTATGTATGTATGTATGTATGTATGTATGTATGTATGTATGTATGTATGTATGTATGTATGTATGTATGTATGTATGTATGTATGTATGTATGTATGTATGTACACCCACACACCACCAGCACACATGCACACACATTTATAAGGTTTAAGAACCCGACCAGTCGGAGCAATATGGGTTGTTACAATATACTGTGTCCGCATAATCAGTGAAAAGTTTTGGGATTATTTCCCTCTAGAAAGTACGTCTACATGTGATTGTTCGAAATCTTTCATCCAGAGTGTTCCAAAGTGTAGTATATGTGTATGTCGGAAAGACATCTAGCGCTTTTGTTCTAGATCTTCCTTCACGAAATATGCCAGTTTGTCTAGTATTTCTCCCCGTTACATAATGTAAGACACTAAAGAGACTGCTGAAGGATATAGGGAGTTATTTATATTTCCAGTCAAACAAAAAGAGCAACGCATACAAAAAGATGGCCGATTTTTAAAATTTTCTCTTTCAGAAATAATGGATCTGTATGAGAGGCATTGCTAATTATTCTTACAGAACGTTTCTGCAAACGGAGCAATGTATTTACACCCCTCGAATTACCGCATACGTGTATTCCATAAATCAGGTGGCTGTAGACGAGAGTATAATACAGTGTTTTCATTCCCGTGTGTGGCAGAATGTTTTTTTTTATTTTATTAAGTATGCAATTCGACCGCGCTATTTTGGAACACAGATTTGTTACATGCCCCTTATATGCAAGATGCTCGTCGATATATATTCCAAAGAATTATATTGATGCTTTGGTTATATCCGAGGCGAACCTATCTATTTTTGTTATTTATTATAATATCTGTTCGGTGTGGAATCACTCTTTTGTTGCTGTGATTAATGATGATGAATTTTGTTCTGGTGGTGTTTAGTAAAAGCTCGTTTGCAGAGCACTGCAGATATATCTTTTTCCAGTTCCACATTCATTTAAGAATTGAATGCAATTTTTATAATCTTTATTGGAGTATGAACGTGTGGGAATGGGTATAAATTGTATGAATCCCTTCGTATTCAATTCTTGTAATTACATTCCGCAACTGTTTAAACTACTTTTCACCAAACAACAAAGCAGAAGGACTGATTTTTAATTTTCACAACTTTAGAAATAGAAACGAGTATTTTAGTAACGGGCTTTATGCCACAGTTGGGAAATGTCACCAAAGAAACAGCAGTGAAATTGATCACTGCGAGAGGCGCTAAAAGTTAAAAATCCGCCCAAACACCGCCCGAATTACATTCTGTCAACTGCGGTCTATCGTAAATGCGGGTCAAAGTTCGACCAAATGTATTCGTTGGAAAATGAATTACATTTGGTCATGACGTTTTCATCCAGCTGACCAATGGAAATTGAGTATTTGGATCTAAAACGTATAACTACATTAACAATGTAATTATATAATTTACAGGGGCATTTATATTCGAGCTGGAAGAGTGTATAGTAGTGTCAGCAGCAAATGGTTCAAGATCATGTGAAGTAGCGTGGCAGAGATCATTTACATATAGTAAAAATAAAATTGCGCCAAGATTTAAGCCTTGTGACTGGAACCATGCATGATTCCTGACCGTTTTGTACAACGTACTGTTCCCTGTTAGACAGGTAGCTTTCAACCCAGTTCAAGATAATACTACGGATACCATAGTGTTCTAATTTATTGAATAAAATGCTGTGGTTGATAGTGTTAAAGTCCTTTGAGAAGTCGAGGAAGACTGCCAGTGTATTAGTTTTTCTTTCATTGTTATTTTCTTCAGCAAAATGTCTCAATTGCTCGAGTATGGGATGAATTGTGGAGTGTTTTTTTTACGAAAGCCGTATTGCGGTGGTGTTAAAATATTAAATTTGTCCAGAAAGCTGCATAGTCGAACAGACATAAGTTTTTTCTACAATCTTCGAAAATGAAGGTGAAATGCTAACAGGCCTACAATTATTGATGTTGTGTGGGCTACCAGACTGGAAAATAGGGATCACCTTGGCAGTTTTCATTTTATCTGGGAAAATGCCACATTCAAACGAATTGCTAATAATATGAGCTAGTGGTAGTACTATTGTATCAATTTAGTGCTTCACTAGAGATGGGGAAATATTAATTATTTCTTGTTCAGATGTTGGGTTTAGAAAGCAATTATTTGGGAACTTACCATGCATATTGTCAGAGAAGGAGGTGTTTTGCCTTTCTATCTGATCCAGTTCGGTTTCCAATGTTTGCGAAAAAATAGTCAAATTCTTGGGTGACAAGATCTGGGTTGGGTTTCTCCTTGTCGTCCGCGAGAATGTGAAATCGTATTGTCGTATTGTTTTTGCTTTCTTACAACGTTGTTTAAAATCTTCTATGTATTACGCAAGTTACTTTGATTTTCATATAATATCTTTTTAAAATACAAGGTTTTTCTTTGCTTTTTTACTTTATTGAATATTTTGCAGTACCTTTTTTATTATTTATATTATGTAGAGTAGGGGAATTTAGTTTGCGGTGATAGAATTTTTGCGTATTATTAGAAGAAATTAAAAGACCTTGGATATCCAAGTTTGGCGTTTTATGAATTTCTTGTCTGGTCGAATATGCTGGAGGGGAAATGCCCGTTCAGATGCATCAAGAAAAATATCTTGGAAATAGGCCAAGTCTGGGCACGCTGAATTTAGAACGGGCGTAAAGTCACACTCTGATAAAATGTTAATGAAGCTTCGAATAGTGTCGTCATTAATTTTGCGTTTTAATACTGTGTTTGTATTTGAGGGCTTAATTAGCTAGTTCTCGATTAGAAAAGTACCAAAGTGGCCGGACACGTCGGTTACTCTAATTCTAGAGTTAGCGTTTTCTGTAACATGATTTGAACAAAATGGTCAGTTATTGTGGCGGAATGCGTAGTAACTCCAGTAAGCCTTGTGATAAATAGTAGGAGTCCCTGACTAAACATCAGGTCTACATAACTAACAGTTTTTGAGTACGAATCCAGCTTTAAAAGATTAATATTTATATCACCCATTATACTCGAAGGCTTCTTTTCTCTGTTTAATAAATCCGTAGTAAAATTTAGTTTAGATAAAAAGAGGTCTATATCGGCATTGGGTGGTGTGTTGGGTCTGTAGATAACCCCAATTAATTTATATATCTTGCCTAATTTAATTTCAACAAATAGAGATTCGATAACGTGGGGAATACATATAGTCATACCGTACTTGATAATTAATGTCCCCTTTTATGTGGAGCCCCATTCTTAGGCCACAGCAAAATTATTAAACGAATCCAAACAGAATTGTACTGGTGACCTGACAGCTCGAATCACAGGGTAACAACTTTAATGTCATCAAACGTCAATAGGAGGAGTTAGCGCGTTGTTTGGCTTGACAATCTCTTGTGACAGCAGATTGGGGTGTGTCGTTTTTCTCTGTCGTTCCAGCATTCCAGTTATATAGATATACAGAACGCGACGTGTGTTTGAATCGGTGGGTTCTTTTTATTACAAGTTGGAATGGCGTAGTCATATTTCGCGAGAGCCGGGGGATCGAGCACATTCAAGCACACATCGCGTTCTGTGTTTATTACACACCCCATGCATTAACCCTTTACCCAACGAATCGGCCGCATACGCCCGCGTAATATGCAAAATTCGCAGTTGAAAAAATATTATTTTTCCAAAAATTTCAACAAATCCATATCATGTGACCCCTCGTCGAGCTCGTTCCAACGAGGGGTCACATGATATGGTTTTGTTGAAATTTTTTGAAAAATTTAAAAAAATTATATTTAAAATAATAAATTTTGATATCGTCTGCGTTGGGTAATGGGTTAAAAATCATTTAAATGAACAAAGTTTAATTTCGATGTTTAAACCCAAAGGTGAATAGTCTGTTATTTTTGTTTGAAGAGGTACTGATAAAATAAATAGACAAAGTTTCAGTGTTAGATCAATCGGTTAGTCATCAACCGGCCAACCGATCGACTGAGTGAGTGAATGAATGAATGAAACAGTAAATGAACGAAAGAGTTAAAAATCGAATGAAGTTTTCAGACATTGTTCATATAGTTTTATTATTATTTTACACAAGCCTTGTCCATAGTCAGGCTGCATGCAGCTATTCATTAAACCATAATTACGCTCAAACATTACATGGTTTTCCACTACAACAAGAAAGAGATATCTACACCATATATCTTCGTGGGAACCCGGGAAGTGAAGCAGTGCTTATTTACTGTTGTAAACAAGATCTATTTTCCTGGTAAAATAGGACCCAGTCACCAGTGTTTGGGGTGGAAGTCCTCTAAACTGGGCAAAAGGGTATAAATGATTGACGAACCTTGACTTTATCTCCTTGTTACGACCGGGATTAGCCATTGTGCAGACATATCTTACCTTAACACCAGTAAATAAACAAATAAACATGCCAGATGCACACCTGGCAAGCACCGAAACACCCGAAACTTACAGTTTTAATACTAAACTAAGTATCATGCAATTTTTCAAAACTGGTGCATAACATATCCAGCTCTGCGAGTGTCGACGAGTATAATAGCCTGAGCGATGGCAACTGTTCTTTAGTTTCCATAAAACGCACGAAGTGCGCCAAGAAAAGATCAATATCATTTATATTACTTGATGTGCTAATAGATATTATTGGTACAGATCCCCAAGCAGTCTTTTTGCAAATTGTTAACCAATAGGTTGTTGGGTGGAGCGCGCACCTCGGTTTTACGATTTTTTTCAGAGAAACTCTTTTAACCCTTTACCTAAAATGAAAAGCAGACGACACTTGCAAAATAAATTCTTCAATAACCAATTGTTTTCATTTTTTGTCTCAAAAACATAGATTATGACCCCCTCATTGGAACGAGCTCGACGAACTCGTTCCAACGAGGGGTCATAACCTATGTTTTTGAGACAAAAAATGAAAAAATAATGAAAATTAATTGGCGATTTTTGAGAATAGCGTTGGCCGGTTTTTCACGTTACTTTGGGTAAAGGGTTAAGCGTGAGTAGTATGTAATGTGGTTTTCACCCCCCCCCCCCCCCATTTGGATGACCTCGGTGGATGACCTCGGAAGTGACGTCATGTCACGTGACCTAGTGGCGCCATGTTGTGTTGTTATGGTAACCCGCGTGAGCGTCCATGTTGTGACGTCATCTCCATAGTGATACGTGGTGGTAGTACGCATGCGCAGCTCGTGTTGTTGTGTTTCCATCGTCTATTTTGTATACTGGAGGCCGCCACCTTGGTTTCTACGGTATCACGTGATTGCTATGTTACTTAAACCCTTCTTATAGGACTATAGGACAGGGGTATGTTCGGAGCATGTGTTCGATTGAATCGGAGTAATTTCCCGATTCGTAGAATTACCACAAACAAACCGACAAGTTTTACTATTTCGAATTCTTCCAGGATTCTCTGCTTCTATATATATATGCAATAGTTATCGTTTATCTGACCATGTTCCTTTGTTCTAGAGTATACTCCAGTAGCGTAGAAGAGCCTATTAGTTGGAGCAGTTTTGCTTATTGTTACTATATTTAGCTATTTCTGGTCTATTCTTGTTAGTTCTGACCCTATTCTAAGTACTCTTGTTGTTTCATGTATCTAGAACATTTATATAGATTATAACTAACCAATCAGATTGCTTGATTTCCCATAATCTGTATGCAGAGTTATCTCCCCTTATTACAACGAAGTTGTATCCGATTCTCATCGCCTCTATATCCAATGGCAATATCTCATGGAATCCCTTATTGTGAAACATCTCTGGTTATGGAATCCCTTTTTTGTCGTATGAGGCCATGAGGGCTATGTAAAAGCCCCCAATGAGTCCTCATATATTATGCCTCATAGCCTCATTGAATTTTAAGGTTATGAGGACCATTAAAAATCCCTCAATGAGGTATAATTTACTACGACTCTTAGCCTCATTTCAGTATTTGAGGATACCTATGGCCTGGTATTGTATTATTCGAGGATACCTATCGAGGATACCTTTTGGAGAATCCCTTTTTTGTCGTATGAGGCCATGAGGGCTATGTAAAAGCTCTCAATGGGTCCTCATTTATTATCCCTCATAGCCTCATTGAATTTTGAGGTTATGAGGAAAGGATTAATACCGCCTAATTCAACAACTACAAGACTCTGAACAGAGATACAAAGGTACAGAACGAAGAATAAATAAATAAATATTACCCGATAAACGCTTGCGTGGACGTCACTGCCCACGTGTGGATTACGACAATTCCGCGGCAACTGTACTGCATGAGCACATCAACATTGTAAAAATAATTAAAGTAATCATGCATGAACTTCAGAAATGCATTAAGGGATTATAAAATGAAATTTCCAGCAATTCTGAAAAATGCACTTAATGACCCATGGACAACCCTAGTGACCTAGAACCAAATTTCGAATGTCCAGCGAGTTTAGACTCATTTTGTGCTGGTCACAGATCCATTGGCCACACCATGCTTAAGGTATGAGCGTGCCTCACTTTCAAATATATTTGGCTTCATCCATTTTCTGAATTATGAAATATAATTTTGTATGAACATCGGGAATGCATTAGGAGGGCAGAAGATGCGATTTACAGCATTTCTGAAAAATGTACTCTCGATGACCTTGTCCCATATTTTGAACCTCCATTGAGTTTTAACTCATTCGTTGTTGGCCCGAGGTCCATTGGTCATACCATGCTTGAGATATGAGCGTGATCCGCTTTCAAAATGTTTGGTCCCCGCCCTCTTAATTGAGTGTGAAAATACATGTATGAATTTCGGGAATGCATTAGAGGATCATAAAATGCGATTTCCAGCAAATTCTGGAAAATAGACACAATTACCTCTGGGCAGCCGCAGTGACCTGCACCCATTTTTGGAACTCGCATTGAGTTTCGAATCAATTGGTGTTAGTCTCAGAATAATTAGTTATACCATGCCTGAGATATGAGCGTATCCCACTTTCAAAGCACCTCTAGGGATGCCACAAATGCTCCAGAAACCTTTAACATAGGTGACCGAATAACGGAGACTGCCAAAAAGCAGCGATAACGGAAGATCTGTGTTCGAGTTATTGTGTGGACAGGGATGCTGAGAAGACAGAAAACTGATAGAAGGCGAAATAAAAGAAGAAGAAACAAAACAAAACAAAACAAAAACCACACAAAAACAATAGCTTGTGTGTTTCATTTGTTCACGTGTTGTTGCGTTGTTAAAAGTTATAGGAAAGTGATAAAGGGCACTCCCCTATAACTTGTAACACGCCTACTGGCTAAACAGTTTCACTTCGCAGATATTATGTAGCACATCCACTGAATATGAAGCCTTTAAGTTGTGGTATCTACACTCTGAAAAGCCTAAGTTTGGACTTCCAACACTTGACCAGTTCATAAAGAATTATGAAATACATTTATATACAGTTATACTTATGCAGTGTTTTCAAAAAATAAGTACCATCCACATAATATCTGAGTTATTTTCTGCAGAAACGAGCAAACTGGACTTTTACAAAAGTAAATATAGCGTAATTAAAACAGTCCTTTTATCTTAATCTCGCTTTGTTGAAAACGTGTGTAAATGAATAGATATGTACATCAATCAACAAACGTAAAATTATAAAGAGTCATGATTTCATAGAAATTTTGAAGGACATTGCAAGTCAATAAAAATATTCATAGAGTAGGTTCAAATACAATGATCGGGATGCCTGAGAGCCAAAACTTGTTTTGCCTAACGGTTCGTTGAGTTGACCTTCTCGACACTAATGCAATCAATCAATCACAGCAAAATGCCCCCTTAACCCTTTACCCAACGCAGACGATATCAAAATTTATTATTGTAAATACCACTTTTTAAAATTAAAAAAAAATTTCAACAAAACCATATCATGTGACCCCTCGTTGGAACGAGCTCATGATATGGTTTTGTTGACATTTTTTAAAAAATAATATTTTTTCAAATGCTGAATTTGCATATAACGCGGGCGGATGCGGGCGATTCGTTGGGTAAAGGGTTAAACTACACAGCACGACGTAACGTAATGTGTGATCAATACCTTATCCAATAACACAACATATAATTGATAATAATAATAATAATAATAATATAATCTCTTCGGCTGTCAGCTTGTTAGACGCAGCTCTCCAACAGGGAGGCCTTGGTTACACTTGGGCTCCTAAATATTGCTCACCCATCTCTCCTACCAAGACCCAGAAACGAGCTGTTTAATGCTATCCAGCACTTATTTCTTTTCATTGCCGCAAATCAGCATACTAAGCCTCTCTTTTATATGCCCAAATAACGGCCTGTCCTTCATTCTCCCATCCCATTTCCTCATTATACTCAAAATGAACCCTGATCGGTGTCTTCCCACTTGGCCAACCTTTTAAATTTTCCTGTCATCAACTAAGTTTTGAAAGGTTGGCAGAGTGCAACTTAGTGCAGAAGAGAACAATAGGTTTAATCCTCAAATTATGGGGTGTAGTCTGTTTCAAGTATTATACCACATACAAAATTACAAATACAGAACATAATTATAAATGTTTATTTATATATGTATTTTCCAATAAACGTTTTAACTGTCACCAAGTTTAGTAAATGGGAAATTACAAGGAAACTATTTTGTTGGCCATTCCAAATATTTTGTAAAAAAAACCTTCTGCGTCAAGAAATATACTTATATGTCGATATTTTAACTTTAAATTTCTTCCTACAATTCAATTAGATTAGGAATATAACCAATTCAAACTTGTTTGACAGAGCTCACTGATTTTGAAACAGACTATAAGCAAATTTTTTGAATGTGTGAAATCAAGAAGGTCAGGTAGAGGCAATATGAACATTTGAAAAGGTTGGCTGAGTGGGAAATGAACCCTCTGATCTGTCAGACTGGTATTTTATGCATTCTGCGAGAAGGGGCCCCAGGGTCTCCATTACCCCCATTTTAAACATTTGGCACTCCTTTTCACCGTCTTTTCTACTTTTTCACCATAAGTTTCAGCCCATTGGCTGAGTTAGTTCAAGGTCATAATCTCATCTGGCGAGAAACAAACGTTGCTGTGTGCCTTTCATGTTGCCTGGAAAAGGTCATTATGTAACACACTGACGGAAAGACCTCTGCGAGCCCGTTCTATCATCGTGTTACATAATAAGAGTTAATTATTTTAGTGGGAGATGGGGTACACTTCAGATTTCACCTGGGTTATACTGGGTCGATCTTGTTTAGATGCCGTTATGTTACGTCCAAGACCGTTTAGCACAATTACACTTAGGCTGATTTTCTACCGGGAGATTTAAATGTGGGAACATTCTCATTAACATGCCGACGTTTCGCGTAAATTTGGTTTCAGGTAACCTTCCCGGGAACGGAAAAAGCTAGGGAAGTGGATTTGAAGAGATTTGATTTAGTCAACTCTTTTGAACATGTGCGGCTATTTCCAGTTTCTCTTTTGTTCCGCGTTCGTATTCTGCCGACAGATGTTGTTGAATTGTGCATTCACTGCAGAGATAAGCAAGTGCAAAACACGACTGTGGAAAGAGCTTGTTGGACGCATATAATTCGCAAGTAACAGAACAATGCATTGAAACAAAATAGCGGCAGTCTGAATTTACGAAGTGTATCACCAAGGATTACAAATTGTAGAGATATCATACAACAATAGGTTCCGATACCAACCGCAATACCTTACAGTGATTGGTCAATGCCTCGTTGATTTTATTTTATGCCGCCGGGCACGCGCATATGTCTACTGTCAGCGATTCTTATGTCCACTGTCAAGGAAAGCGTCTCGTTGCCATGAGCAACGGTTCATCGCAATGTCTTTTTTCACTTGAAATCAACTGAGACAAATACATTTAACTGAAGTAAAATACACACAAAAGTAGCGTTATTACTTACAAAAAGATTAGTTATGTAAACATGGATAATTATTTATGAAACCGATTAGATTATAAGGTCTTTTTTCATTAATTTACTGTGACATAAACTAAAACGAATAGAGAGCAACTCGCCCCGTTGATTGCGTACGTAAACATTGAATAAAGGGAAGTCACTCCAGTCTGTTATGATAAAAGTTAACACTTTACCGAAACAACGTCTGCTTTCTAATATTGGCTGTACAACAACAAATTTTAAAATCATTCGAATGAAGCGATTTGTGTAAGAACAGGACGTATACGTCATTCTGTTTGTTGCAGGGGACATGGTCTCACGTTCCCTGCATGAAACATATATTCAACCTCGGCTGACGCCTCGGTTGAATATAAATTTCATAAGGGGAACGTGAGACCATGTCCCCTGTCAACAAACGGAATAACTTATAATGTTCCAATGAGACTAAAATCCTCCTTCTCTGATTGGGCGGGAGCTCGCTTAGTATATTCTGTGTTTACGGCTCAAATGGCAAATGTTACCATTTGACGTCACAACGCGAAATATTTGCAATGACGTCGTCCGTTTCGTGACTGCTTCATCAACGGAGTGACAAGCAAGCCGCTTCATTCTTCTGGATGTTTCACGTGTGCAACAGACGGTGTTCCGGATGAAGTGTTGTTTAAATTACAAACCTATTTACGATTTGAACTAAGATGGAATGAGTTCATACGGTTTATTGATTATTTATCCAGAACCGATGTGGATACACAAGAGGTTTATTTACTAGGTTTATTTACAAGAGGTTTAGTTGCTTTAAATAAGGCAACTTTTAACGATCACAAGTTTAGTAAATGAGCTCCTCGTGTTTCACGATGTAGGTTTTGGGCTATGGGTAGTGTCTGTTGGAATATATACGTTATTGTGATGAATTGACGGTAACATGGTCTGAGATTTGCGGC
Source organism: Pictodentalium vernedei (assembly GCA_031216915.1). Taxonomy (NCBI): domain Eukaryota; kingdom Metazoa; phylum Mollusca; class Scaphopoda; order Dentaliida; family Dentaliidae; genus Pictodentalium; species Pictodentalium vernedei. The sequence continues at coordinate 153,293,381 of CM062293.1, forward strand.
TCGGAGCTTATGTTCAACCGAGACGCTTTCGCCATGAACATAAGCTCCGAGCCGCAAACCTCAGACCATGTTACCGTCAATTCATCACAATAACTTATAGTGTAGCGGAGCATCTAGTTTAAACAGCATTCATTTCCAAATTCACAATCAACAATACGTACAGTACGGACACAGTGGACTGGTCACTTTCTACGGGTGGGCAATATTCCACGAACGCGATAATATTAGATTACAAACACTAATTATAGGAATGATCATCAAATATTTAATTAATGGAGCACCGGATACAACCCGATACTTCATTAATTAAAATCTTGCAACTGGCGATTTTTTATTTCCTGGTAAACGCATGCGTGGACATGCGTGGACATCACTGCTTAAGCGTGGATTACGACCAGTCCACGGATATTTAGTGTTCGTTAGAAAGTGTGCTGTGAACTCAACAAGAAACTGCTTTTACAAGGACGTTTCAATTTACAGAGTGCAATAACATTTATGCCATAAGTAAACCAATAACTTTGTCATAGTCGTAATGCAGGTAACAATATAATTAGAAATAGAGAGTTCATGTTTTGAACTTTGACTGTTCTTACCATTTTCGCGGCGGTTGAAAAATAAACCAATACCATTGAGAAACAAACACTGACCTCTAGTCAACTGGACTGCTGAAGCATCAGCGAAAACGTCGCACCTCAGTCTGGCCCACCCCAACGATGGCGTCAGATCATTCAATGTGTTAGCTCCTTCCATCGATGACGTTTGTAGTCACAGTGCAACCGCTTTCACTTCGTCAAACAACGTGTATTTACCAAGCAGGAAAACTAGTTACAGTACAGTCACCTTGGAGTGGTCGTAATCCACGTGTGGGCAGAGATGTCCACGCATGCATTTTCCAGGTAATAAAAATCATCATCAGCAAAAATTTAATTAATGAAGCACCGGGTTGTGCCCACTGCTTCATTAATTAATTTTTTAATAAATATGCCTATCATTAGTGTTTGGACTCTAATATTATTGCGCCCGTGGAAATATTGCCCGTCCATGGCGGTCGTCTGTACGCGTTGTCAACTTTTCAATCTATTTTGTCAATAAAAACTAAAACATGCTGTAAATATTTGAAAATAATAAATTTTGATATCGCGTGCGTTAGGGTTAATTCAAATTGCTTATTATTTACTATTATTGTGGTTCCGTAAACTGTAGGAATGTGTAGGTTCGACTACAGCTACCAGTAAAACAAACCCATGAATATAAAATGCACTTTTTGAGTTCCGACTTCAATATTCTCTTTTAAATTCAACGGTGAGAATAAATATTTAAAACTCTGAGCGACCATTTTGAACAATTGATGAAAATGTCTCCCCTCTCTCTATATTTTCTTTGAAGTGGGATAGTCTATACGGCGACCTCCCGACCTCCTTTTCAAATTAATGTTTTCTAAGACTGAGACTCGAGAAAAGGTCAAAAGTTTCATAGCGAGTCGTCCAGGTACATGCTAGCCAGGTTGAAGTTCTATTGGCTGGAAGTTTGCATGTGCTTCTTTCGTTTTTTTTTTGTTGAGATTCTGAGAGTTATTCCCTTCTGGAAACTCCACTCTGTCGACATTTTAATGGTGACCCACCCTCAATGTATTTTATATCGTATAATGAAGTATATTGAGGTGGTATTGACCAAACATTGGTAACCTAAATCTTATTGAGTCTGTGTTTCTTTATTAAATGTTCATTCGGATCAACTTTTAAAGTGTAGTTTCCGTTTCGTTACAGAACAGAAGGCAGGTGCCCACCAGAAGACAAACCAGGAGTTATTAATAGCAAATATTGACGCCCAGGACGACAATGATGACGTGTTTTGTGGCCTTGGTTCATTCAAACCTACTTTTCTACAACCATGTGCGAGAATCACGTCATTTGTTGGATTTGCCAGCACTATGACTTTTCTGACGTCATGTCTTATGACCTATATGTCATCTCAAGTGTCAACATTGGAACGTATGTTTGGATTTAGCAGCTCAACGAGTGGTTTTATAATGTCTTGTAATGACATTGGCTTCATCCTTTGCCTATTATTTGTCACCTATTTTGCAAGGCGTACTCACATCCCAAAAGTACTTTGTGCAGGAACAGCATTATACGGAGTGTCAGGACTGATGTGTTGTATTCCATACTTTCTGATGCGTGACAAATTCACATTAAGTAGTATTACATCATCGTTTTCTTCTTTGAATACATCATCCACGACACTGACCGCGACAAATCTTTGTTTACAAAATAAAACAAATTCCAAATTATCCGATTCTTGTGAGGCAAATGCACATGTTAGCCAATCACCTTCTTTGTTTGGTCTGGCCGATGACCAATCGATGCTCGCATTAGTACTGATCTCTGTCGGAATGATGTTACAGGGTTTTGCAAAAGCACCTCGGTTTCCATACATCAACATCTACGTTGATGATAATGCTGCAAAAACAAAATCCGCTATGTACATTGGTAAGTAGAAATTTAAACTAATGCTTTAATAAATGAGTAAATTGATTGTTATATATAGTAAGGATGTGAATTTTGACACACATGGAATTCACACATTTCGAAAATCTGTCAGTCTAACACATTTTCATATTCTGAATATTGGCCGAGTCAAAAAAAAACTTGTAACTATGTTACAAGATGCTTAGTGCATGTATTTATCTCTTCTGAGTTGGATTACTGCACTGTCCGTCTATATGGACTCCCCAAGAAGCTAATAAACAAACTGCAGATTAAAAAAAATACAGCTTCCCCTATTGTGTTGTCGCACTACGAAGAATGAACACCTTACTCGTCATTCAAAAATTCTTTATCGGCTTACTTTTGCATCTGAAATAGGGTTAAACATTCTTCTATTCACACACACGACACAATCAAACAAATTTCATGCTAACATTTCAGATTTGGTCAAAATGTATGTGCCGAAACACACCCTTCCCTCCTCATACCACAACCTACTCGAACAGACCTTATGTGGCCTAGCCTCAAACAGGGGACTTTCCTACATTTACCTACAGGCACTCTCCCATAAATTGTAACGAGGCAAATCCTCATAGATTAAATACTTTTACTTCAAAGATAATATGAATAGCATAGAAAGAATATGGAGCCTTTGAACTGCAGTACCTACAGTTTGTCTTGAGAGGAATGTTTTATGTTCCAAATTAAAAATGAATTTATTTGTATAACTATGCACTTTTTATATTTCTGTGTGTAAAAAGACTGCCGAAATTCTCTCCATGTTTGCTCACTTTTTGCAAAAGAAAAATAAAAATTAAAAATAAAACCCTCCCTCCCTCACTGATTTGAAAAAGATATTGCCGGAGAATGAGACAGTTTATTTTGTGTGACCTCATTTTCTGAAATTTTGGAAATATAATCTCAAATAAAATCAATATCTAAAACATGTAACCATACTAGGAAATTTCCAACTGTTATGGCCGAGTTTGAAGATTACACCTAGGTTTAGATAGGGTCAAATTATTCAATGCGTCAGATTTGTTTTAAATTTTAGGATGTGATAGAGCTAAAAAAAATTTAATTTGGTGATACACGTCGCTCCATCGTTGTTAAAGAGACTGTTTTGAAACTACGCACATCGATATTTGGTTATCTGAAATTGTTCCATCAGTTTGTACTTTTGGAAATTTCTTTCGGCTGAAAAGAGCTGGATTTTAAAAGATTTTAAAAAAAAATAATTTCGAGCTCATTTTTAAGCTTATGTTTTTGAAATTTTTAACTTCAATCTCCAATCAAAGCCATAAATAAAAATGTGTTAACATACCAGAAAATTCCCAACCCTCACGACAGAACTCTGATGTGACGTCAAGGTTGGGTGGAGTGTGATAGAATCAATAATTAAAATGAGTCTGATTTCTTTGAAAGTTTAGTACATACTTTATAGAGCTGAAAAAAAAAATGATACAGCTGTTTTTATTTTTTTTCTTCATATCCCTTATTGATGTTTTAGATCTCTTCAAATTTGACCATTCTTGATATATTCATTCAAACGTTAAGTGTTTTTGGGAGGTTAATCCTTTACCCAACGTAACGGCTAAAACCGGCCAGCGCTATTCTCAAAAATCGCCAATTAATTTTCATTATTTTAAAAAAATTTTTTGTCTCGAAAACATAGGTTATGACCCGTCGTTGGAACGAGCTCGTCGAACTCGTTCCAATGAGGGTCATAACCTATGTTTTTGAGACAAAAATTAAAAAAACTAGTTATTCAAGATTTTTTTTTGCAAGTGTCGTCCGCTTTTCGGGTAGGTAAAGGGTTAACACATGTTTACTTGAGTTCAGAAAGGTATAATCATGTTTGGCAAAAACAGCTAAAATTCGGTGTAGCTGTTCCGAGATGTTTTCCCATAATGTACTCTAAGTGGACGCTACTGTAATTCTGGGGTGAGACACAGATTGCTTTTCAGCGGGAAGGGGCGACGTGGGATGCGTTATTCGCAACTTTGAACGTTAAAAGGTAGCGGAGACCTTCTCCTCGTTATTGGGCCCACTCAGTAGTGGACGGGTTTCGTTGAATAACTTCTGGAAATTCGCTTTGCAATTTCAAAATCATCATCATTTTAATGTTTCTGTATTGCTCTTGAGCACCTTGGAACTTTTATCATTGTGATAATTATGTTTGCGCTATATAAATTTTAACCCAGTTTATAGCCTGTAGTAAAATGCCATTCGATTTGTTTTGCAATTATAAAAACAATGACCTGGCTTGACGGTAAAATTACAGATTGTCTTCCCCGACGAACTAATTTCCCCAGAGGCGTGAGCCGAGGGGCGTTCCAAGGAATAGCAATCTGCAATGATAACCTCTAGCCAGGTCATTATTATCTTTATAATATCGAATGTTTTTTATACCATGCACACCTATGTTACTACCTGTGAAAAGCCCATATGTTAAATTTTATCTTTTAACGCCACTACCGGTGTAAAGCTTCTACTGCGGTTAAAAAAATTTATACTTATAGTCGGTAGTTCATTCAACTTGACCTTTGCCATGACACAATTTACCAACTTCGATACATTTACACTTCGCGATATTTCATTTAAACATACGACGACATTTTGCGGTACAATCTATTACGTGAATTGACTTATTAAGTTTAAAATACCTACAATTAAATATTTAAAATATAATTTAAGAATTGTTAATAATAATTTGTCTGAAAAAGCAAGGTAAATTCAATCAACTTTGACGATGTGTCTAGCTGTCAATCAAGCATTGTTCCGGAATGTTAAGTAAAGTCTATCGATCAGAGATCGTAAGTTCTGTCTATAAACGTTGTGATTACTGGCAGTTCTGTAAGGTCCCACCAGCTCGTGGCATTTTGTGATTCTTTACCAGACGATATCAGACACACGCTCCAGATTCATGAGCTGCAATACTTGGGGTACGTGGCAACCGTCAGCAATTCTCCCTGAACTCAGGGGAATTTAGGGAAAGTCCCTTGACGTGGCGGTCGCCATTCTGTGGACTCTTTTACTGCCATGCAGACTGTCGATCAGTCTGCATGCAGTCCATGGAATCTTGGCTAACAAATTGTATTCTGCCGGGCGTCAGTTAACCGGCAGAGTGTTCTGGTGACTGGTGCAATTGTGCAACTCAGCATCCCCAGATTCCCGGGGAGTCTCACCAGGTACATGTTATGATTTGTTAGACAGTTCGAACACCAACATCCCAGGAAATACTGCCGAATGTTATTGTTCCATCCAACAACAAATTATTACAATATTACTGCTTGTTGACAATATTGGCTTGCAAAGGTATGCCTGATATTGACAGAACATCTGGCGTGTAACCACAGAGTACGCCTGTACTCTGGTCGCCAGTTTATACGATTCCATGTAATTCTCTTGTCATATTCAAATCTGTTAATAAACTGTTCAATAAATTAAATAAACTCGAGTCCACTGAGTTACCAAATAAACCCCATATCACTTTCAAGAGCTCTAGCTCTTACCCGAGCTTGCGAGCTTACTTAACCCCTGTGGGCTCACTTCGCAACAGCATTCACGTACAACCGTACAGCCGGTAGTACTGCCCACCGGCGCAGATGTAAACAAAACAAAACCCGTGTGTTTGGGATTTACTCCATTTCAAGTGACAAAGTCGATTATTTATTAAGCGCATGGTATAAATAAAACAAATAGGTACTAGGGCCGGTAATTGGATTGAAACCACTCGTAGAATAAGGGATTTAACCACACGCAAGCCGAGTGGTTAAATCCCTTATCCTACTCGTGGTTTAAATCTGATTACCGTCGCAAGGACCTATCTTTTCTATATATGGTCCCCCTTCCACTCAGATGAATTTGAAAAAAAACTGATATCCAACATCTCTATACTAGTACTTGAGCACTTGATTTCGCGTTCAACTCACGAGTTTCAAATAGTCAGGATACAATATTAATAACAGTACCTTGAAATTTTTTAATTTGAATAGTTAAAATTTGGTTAATTTGAATGGTTAATGCACAGAACGACACACGCATGTGAATGGGTTAATCGATTAACCCGTTCACACGCGTGTGTCGTTCTGTGTTTATTACACCCCTTCACGTCTATAAAAAAAACAATTATTAGAAGGACACTATGCAATTCATTTAACAACTATTAACACAAAGAACACATTTTATCGCCAACCAAATCTGCGAGGGGAACCCGTGTTACTATTTCGTCCCCTGAGTTCCAATGTGTTCTTCTATTTGCCTTCTGGCACGTAGAACACTTTGGACCTCAGTGGACGATTTTCGGCTACTAGTCGTTATCGATTCAAATTGTAATTGCGTTGCACGATTTGTAGAAAATTCCAGTGAAATTTCGCTTTTATTTAAAAATAGTCCGTTAACGATATCCGTTCCGCACATATGTGTGGAACAGAGTTTCATTTTCCGCTTGGTTTTGTGTTGCTGTTAATGGGGATTACATAGAACAGGCGTGCAATAAAATTCAATGAGCATCAATCTGAGAGAATGCAACATGAAAACTTCTTCTTCTTCGGTTGATTCCTGTGTCACATTCGAGGAACCTTGGCCCGAACGGGAGAAATTGCCGAAAACCTCACACGAAAATTTTACCATCGAAGGATTAATATGTTCATTGCAAATAGTTTGATTACACGTTAGACTTCTACAGCCAACTGTAGTTTAAATCACCCACAAATTCAAATACTCAATCTAATTTTATTTATTTAAACTTATTTGTTTTACAAGGATTGGCGAACAAGTTATGCAGCTTATAGTAACGCCTCTCCTTGGCCAAATGGCGCAAGTGTGTGGGATGACCTTCCTAGCGGCAACTTCGTAGCCTCGTTCTTCTCGAATACTACCAATGTAGTAGCCTGCACGATGTGTGTCTCTCTCCGCATAAAGGACAGCCATTTTACGTCCCCACAGATAGGACTGTACTCTGTGACAGCATCAACCCCACAATTGATGCTGACAAGAGAGTGTTTGGACACCCGAGACCTTTCCCAGACCGGGTATTGATCCCGGAACCTCTGGCATGAGAGACTAGCGCACCTATCCACTTGGCCACCACTCTCTATACTTAGCCCATGGTAGTAGTTTGTGACAGCCGAACTGTCTCCTGTGTGGCTCACCTCAAATTTGAAAAAAAGTTTATCATTCGGTTAAGTCCAGGCGGACAAATTATAAGTTATCTCCGCCAACATGTATGGTATATAAATGAGACATCCCGGTATTAAATCTCCATATACCATACATGTTGGCGGAGATAACGTTTTTGTTTGAAACACTATACAAACATAGTGGAAATAAATTTGTGGACACATTTCTCAGCTCCACAATCATTTGGACAAAATTCGTGATAATTATTCTGTTTTTATAATCGCCGAAGACAACAGATAGAGTTATATCTCTTGGGTCGTTAAGGAAACGAGTAAACAGTATTTTGTTGACATGTCGTCCCCTGAGTTCCAATGTGTTCTATGTGCCTACTGGCACATAGAAAACAATGGTACTCAGGGGACGAATTATTTGCTCTTATTTTATTTTTATGATTGAATTGTCGGACATCAGATGATATTTGTAACTATTTTCAGGTTTTTTGGTTTGATTTTTATGTCGAGGCGAGCAAACGCGGAACGCTTTCGTTTAAACCACATACCCCCGATGTTTTGCGTGCGCTTATACCATGGATGTTGCACGCTCTCATATACCTTGGATGTTGGGGGCACCCTTTGCCATGGCTATTTGCTCAAGGCATTCTGACCAATCAAAAGACCGCATTTATCGGGATATAGGGACAAGATATCTTTATCCCGATCTTGCCGGAATATTTCTATCTGTGTATGTTTTAAGGCATTATATTCTGTATTAAAGCAGTGATTAGTTGAAATGGCATTTTGTGTACACCACTGACCCACATCGATGTGCTCAGTTCGGGAAGTTGTTATATATTTTAGCGGTTTGATTCCGAAGACTAGATTTGATTAATCAAACTCCAAGCAGTTATTTCCTTGCACTGCTCGAACGAGCTCATCCAGCTTGTTCCAATGCGGGGTCATAAGCTATGTTTCTGAGAGAAAAAAAATGAAAAAAATAATTAAAATTGAATGGTGATTTTGTGAATAGCGTTTTGCCTGTTACTTTTGGTAAAGGCCTAAACATTAGTCGTTGATTATTCTGGGACGTTTGTTTGTAGGGGTGAAACTCTACGACATTTTTGCGGAATGCTGCTTCATTATTTAGGTCAAGAATTAAAATGCCTGTCTTAGGCAAGGTCCTTGACAACAGGCAGTGTACACAGCAGTTGGAATCCTCGCAAATCCACTACATTTACAGACTGGGGCACAGTTGGATTGCTAAGACATTAACCAGAACTGAACAGTAATTAATGAAAATACTTTGCGTTTTCTTTCAAAGGGATAACGGGACATATGCCACTGAAACGATTTATGGTATTTCGCAAAAGTTTATCTTCAGATCTTCTGTGAACTAAAGTTGTCGTTAAGGTGCAATATAAGTAATAGAATTTTGTTTATGTGTGAATTTCCCACTTCTGATATCCCTTACATTCAAATTAAATATACACAAATTATACAGCAAAATGAAGGATTGGAGGTATAGAACACGAAAAATATATGAAATCAACCCATAGACATGACAGCAGGCACCACTTCCAGGAACAAGTGGTGCCTGTTATCAACTCTATGAGTTGATTACATATGTGTTTCGTGTTCTATACATCTCAACCTTCATATTGATGTATAATTTGTGAATATTTAATGTGAATTTTTATAGGAATATCAGAGATAAGAATTTCAAAATAAACAAAATTATATTACACATATAGCACCTTAAGGTCATCCTAATAAACTCTTCACAAATGTTGAAGAAATCCTTTTTTCTATATATTTATTTATTTATTGGTGTTTAAGGTCACATATTTATGTACAATGGCTAATCATGACCGTGGAAACAACGCGGTTGCCGCAAGTGGGATTCGAACCGAGAACGTCTCGGCTTGCAGCCTGCACCTCTACCTACTCCCTTTTTTCTATACGAACCTTTTTATGAATATCTCTTCTCTCTATTGAAGGTATTTCATACTCTTTTGCAATTCTGGGATCGGCTGCAGCGTTCGCTCTTGGAGGATTGTTCAGCAGGATATATGTCACTTTGGAAGGTAGGTAATATGAGCACTGTTAACCCTTCCCGTGTTCCGTATCCACCCAAATACCCACTTCTAAAGTAATGTACCTAATATGATACCTATTGTCAAGATGCATGTTGATATCTTCCAGGCTCAAATGCGAATATGGTTTTCAGTTTTAGTGTAAAATCATTAGAATTCTGCAACTCTTATCCGCGCGGTATGTGGTTATTTATTGTGTACAATGAAGCTTTTAAACAAAGGCACGGTAGTCAATTGTATTATATTCCACTGATATATCTGAAGCACCTTAACTCTTTACCGGACGTAACGGCCAAAACCGACCAGCGCGATTCTCAAAAATCGCCAACTAATTTTCATTATTTTTTGTGTCCCAGAAACATAGGTTATGGCCCTCGTTGGAAGGAGCTTGTCGAGCTCGTTCCAATGAGGGTTAATAACCTATGTTTTTGAGACAAAAAAAAGAAAAAAATTAGTTATTCAAGAATTTTGTTTGCAAGTATCATCTGCTTTTCATGTTGGGTAAAGGGTTAAATTGAAGTACATCGTTACGAATTTTTAAAACAGTGAAAAATCCACTGCACCTTTTTAGACTTTCGGTAGTGAACTCACACCATAAAAGCTGCTTTCTGAAAAAAGACAACCCTCTCGCCACTCCACGAACCAAACGAAAGCAGTTCGCTTGAATGTTTATGTTTCTTTCGATAAGGAAATGACAGTTTTACTGCCAGAACTCATCTGGTCTACATCGAAAATGGCCCCTTATTCCTAGTTTTGTTTGAGCAGATGGTACGCAAAGATGATATTATAAAACATGTTCGATGATTCCTTTTCAAAGTGTGTCAGGTCGTGGTATGGCATAAAAATTACAAGTCTGCAGCAGGTATCTTTCACTTCCAAGAACAGTCCACAGCCTAAAAAGTGTAAAAATAGTCATTTTCACTAACGTTTTCTAAAGCTTTAACAAACACATGCGAAATACATTACAGTTAATAGTTCCTAAACGTAGCATATTGCTATTTATTGGAACGAGCTCGTCGAGCTCGTTCCAATGAAGGGACAGAAGCTTTGTTTTGGATGCAAAACTTGATACAATAAAGGCTTGATTTTCAGTGTATGGCAGGGCTGATTCAAATGATGGATTGAGGAAAGATGAGCCAGTTCACACGTTACACATTGAAACGGAAAAGGCTGACGAACGAAATATAGTGGCCTTATTTTATTTTCTATTGGAGGTGGGTAGGAGTATACACAGGCGACCAAAACAGAATAAGGATAACCGTATTTTATTCAAACAATCATCCCTGATTTATCCCGTAATGAAAACAGACTTTCGATAAAGTTATCTTTCCTGAAATTGTTAGACGGACGAGGAAGGCCAAATTAAGAAGCGTGTAATTGTTGAGAAAACATCTAAAACATCAGTAGAAAATAGTGGCTTGGCTTATTTTATGGCAAGCTGATTAGAAGTAAATAAGTAACTCTCCACTTTGGCACTTTGTTTATGAATCTGCTTTCAAAGTAATTTACAAGTTTTTATTCTTCCCTGGAAAACAAAGCAAATCTTACCTTCTCGATTATTATATTAATGGAAAGGATAGTGTCTGTATTATATACTACTCAAAGAGTGCTAAGCACCAAATATTTGACACATCATTGTGAAATTTGCTTGTGACATATTTGCGATATTTTTGGTGGATATGATTGAGGAATGTATTGAGATGGTCCCCAGTGTTTACATTAGCTCTCTTAACAGGCAGACTTTTCGTGACATCCATGGAAAGCATGTACCCCTTGATTTTCATGATGTTTTCGTGTACTGTCTACATTTACATGTGTAGGTTATTCAGTCTTCATTTCAACACAAACCCCTGTGATTTAATGATTGAATATGACAAATGCAAATGTAAGAAGACATTTGTCTGAAGCAGAAATGTGGTGGGCTGTATAGATGGTGGAGAAAGGGGCTACCCATCGTCAGGTTGGTGAAGCCCTTGGTGTGTACCATACGGTGATCAACAGAGCTTGTGCAAGATTTCAGCAGAATGGCACACCAGTAAGACGGCATGGTGGTTGCAGAGACAGGGCAACATCTGCAGCTGAAGATCGTTTTTTGATCATTCAGGCCCGTAGGAACCGCTTTTGACACAGCAACCTAGATTCGCAGTGACCTTCAGAATGCATCTGGGGTACATGTTTCGACGCAGACTATATGAATGGGCCATGGACGAAGTTGGATGGACCAGAGGAGATTGGCGACTTGTCCTTTTTACAGATGAGTCAATGTACTGCCTAGACCGCACATTTTGGCGTTCTAGGGTATGGAGAAGACCAGGAGAGCGATTCCATGCATCCGACATTGCTGAGCATCACCGCTGTGATGGAGGGTCAATCATGGTCTGGGGCGGAATCAGCTGGGACGGACGTACAGAGCTCTGTGTCTTTAAACGTGGTACATTGACTGCACAACGGTATATTGACGAGATCCTGGATGTCCACGTCAGCTTGTATGCAGGAGCAGTGGGTGATAGATTCATTCTGATGGACGATAATGCCCGTCCACATGTTGCCCATTCTCTCGGGGAGTACCTACAGAGGGGGGTGGGGGGTTGAGCGTATGGACTGGCCAGCAGGATCCGCTGACCTCAATCCAATCGAACATGTCTGGAATGAGTTGCAGCTTGCAATTTCAGGCCGTTCAGTCCAGCCAAGAAGTGTCCAGGAGCTTGGTGGTATGCTGGTCCAAGAATTGAACAACATCCAACAAAGGACAATCAGGAACCTGATTGGGAGCATAAGAATGCGTTGTCAAGCTGTAATTAACAGTAATGGTCTCATATTCGATATTGAAGCCATACCAGTTCGCTCCGTCAACTTTTTGGCATATTGCAAAATGTCCTCTTTTACCAATAATATCCATTTTCCATGGTTATCGTATTCAAAAGCTAAAACATTATGTCAAATAAAATCTTAATTTCTGTACTTAAATCATTAAAGATATAATTAAATAAAAAATATATACACTTTTCATTGCAATATTTCAACTAAAGCGTAAAACAGGTAGCTGGATGTACTTGGTGCTTAGCAAACTTTGAGTATTATATGTCACGATGCTCACACTGTTGATATAATGAACAGAACTAAGTTACAGAACATCAAAAGTTGGTGAAAACGTCGTATTCTAATTTCTAAATGGGTTTGAACAGAGAATAATAGTCAAACGTTCAAACTGATTGGGGAAAAAGTTGTAAAAAGCCAGCTTCTGGATTTTGTATACAACTCGACAGGCAAATACCTTGAGTTTGTGGAATAATGCATCACACTGAGGTATCACTTCGATGACACAACTTCGCTAACATTTCGAAGCGTCGGTTTTTATATGAAATTCCAATACCCTCAGTGTTAATTTTACTGACAACTTTTGAAAATTAAAGGGTGCTAACTTTCCCGAAAATTTCTTCCAAAGATGCAAATTGAAAGCTAAATGCATTGGGTGTAAAATATGCAAACAAAATAATTACATGATTGAAGCCAACACTTATTTTGCCTGTATTTTCAGATACTGACATGAATTATAGAGATACAAGATGGATAGGAGCTTGGTGGCTTGGATTTCTAGTGATTGGAGCTTCGTCGGTGCTGCTAGCATTACCACTTTATTTCTTTCCCAAACATTTGCTTCCAAAATCCAAACGACTGAGCGCAGAGGAATCTGGGGAAAATAAACCAATTGGTCTTAAAGACTTGAAAGGTGGGGAATGCTAGAAACTTCAATATCAGATCCAGACGCTGGAGGGTGTGAAATTTTACAGAGACTGGTGAAAAGTTTGGGCCCTAACAGATCGAGTGTTACTCTCGATACTTATGTTTGGAGAGCCGAGAAAATTACAATGTCTAATAATTAGGGGCCTAAATTATGGGACAGGATTGAAGTTGTCACACTCCCAAAAACTAATCCCTGACTTATCCCGTCTGCAAAATCGAGTTTCAATGAAGTTATCTGCCCTGAAATTATTAGACGCGGGAGCATGTAATTGTTGAGGTAAACAACTATGACATCAATATAAATAAAGCTAAGTTTCCTTTTCTTACTTTGAATAAACAAAAACAGCCGACAGCTCTGAGAGTTGTCTGTTGTTTTCTTTTATTAAAAGTTACAAAAGGAAACTTCGCTTTTTATGGCAAGGTAATTAGAAGCAACTAAGTAACTGTTCACTTTGGCTTTTTTGTTAAGTGAATGTGTTTTTACTGTAATTTGCAAGTTTTTTATTCTTCCCAGGACAAAAAGAGGAAATCTCTTCTTGACTTTCATATCAATGGAAAGGATAGTGTCTGAATAAAATGTCACGGTGCGCACAATGTAGATATTTATTTATTTGTGTTTAAAGTCACATACTTATGCACAATGGCTAGTCGTGACTGTGACAGTTTTATGGGTGGGAGAGGCCGGAGTACCCGTAGAGAACCACCGAGCATCGACGAGCAACTGTCAGCTCTTCAATATTCTAACTCTGTTCAAGCTCCACTCAAGCAGGGTTGCAGCGGTTGAAGACATGTGCACCATCGACGTGCAGTACGAAGATCGAACTTGGGACCTCTAACATAGAAATCGAACAGTCAACCACTGAGCCGGCGACAATGTTGATATAATGGACAGAAAATAAAAACACGCTGAAAACGCCATTTTCCTATTTTTAAATGGATTTCAACAGAGAGTAATAGTCAAACGTTCAAAATGATTGGGAAAGAAACTGTAAAAAGCCAGCTTCTGTATACTACCCCACAAGAAAATGCCTGAAGTTTGTGAACTGATGCGCACATCGATGATTTCAAAATGTCAAGTTTTATATGAAATTCCCATACCCCTAGCTTTACATTAACAGACAACTTTAGAAAATGAAGGCGAGTTAACTTTCCTGTAAATGTCTACCAATGACGAAAATTGAAAGAAAAGTCAATGGAACATGAAAATTTAGCTTTCGTCCAAAACTTGCAAATTAACCGTCTTATCGTCCCTTCAAACGAAACTGATGTTCAGAAACACTTTACAAAAGCTGCTGACAAATCACAGAGAGAGGCCACAAACTATGTTCTGAGGCAAAAATTGTGAAAATAATAACATTTTAATTGGATGCTTTGTTAAAAGCGTTGGTTGGATATGACCGGTACGTTGTGTGAGTGATTAAACATGAGCATGTTGTACAATGTTGTCAATCACTGTTGTGTTTAGCACTTATGTTGCCGAAAACGAGTATTGTCACCTATTTTCATGGCACCAGTTTTTTTCCCCGCTCGTTGCCTTTAACTCTCTGCATTCTCAGTGCTTATGAATATTCTGCCACAGAAATGAGTATAATTTGGGCACATTTTACCAAATTTCCCCCTACAAATTTAAATGACAGCAGCCATGGCTAAATTTGTTGAAGTTGAAAAATATTTTTGAAATATTCAGCGATATAAGAGCTAACCTCTTGAAAAATCGTTTCCAATGTGTTTCAACATTTGTGGGGTTTTCAATGCATTTTGGGGGGCGCTGTATTTATTTATTTATTTATTTGTTTATTAAGGCTTAAAGACACTTTATCAGCCGGGGTCATATCGTGTCGGTGACAGTTTTACGGGTGGAGGAAGCCGGAGTACCCGGAAAGAACCACCGAGCAACGACGAGCAGCTGACAACTCCCAAATATCGTAACTCCGCAGTGCAGCACAAGCAGAGTTAGATGGGTTGAAGACATGCGCACCATCGACGTGCAGTACGCCTTAGTACACAGCGTCATCGTGCCCCCATGTGGACAATCGTGGTTAAGTGCCTTGCCCAAGGACACAACGCGATCGCTCAGACGGTCAACCATCCAAGGACTAACCGGGCTCGATGTTGCTTAACGGATGCGCGGTGGCTCAGTGGCTACGACATTGCACATCAACCAGAAATGTCACGGTTCTTTGGGCAAGGCCCTTAATCCCGATCGCCCATGTGGGGGCACGCTGGCGTTGTGTACCAATGTGTACTACAGGTCGATGGTGCACTTGTATTCAACCAATGTCAACTCTGCTTGTGTGGAGTTAGAACGTTGAGGAGTCTGACAGATAATCGCTGATTTCGGTGGTTCTCTCCGGGTACTACGGCTTCCTCCACCAGTAAAACTGATACGAGGTGACCCTGGCTGCCTAATGTGTCGTCAAAACAAGTATTGTAATAAGGGCAGTGTTTTTTCTCCATTTTTCTATTCTCTACAAATCTTTGTCATTGCTCTCAAGGAAACAAAAACCAAAATGAATACTAAACTTTGTATGGTATTGTTTCAATGCAACAGGAAACCAAAAACAGCAAACGCAGACCCTATTAGAGTTATCAGCAGGTCTGGAACACGGTAACTAACGAGGCGTGGCGCGTTCCTGTGACAATTTGTAAGCGTCGTTGATTGAGATATATTTATAGTTTTTAGTTTCGTCCTGTACAACATTGCTGTCATCAATTAACCCCTTGAAACCCGTTTAATGGAATGGTATCTCCTTTGTGTAAACTTATCGAGAAATAAGTCGGTCCAGTATCAATAGCCAGGGAGGATAAAATAATAACTGCATTCTTCAGCCGTCTGGCTGCAGACTGCAGTTATTATTTTATCATCAATGCCCCATGAAAAGACCTCTTATAATAAGACAAAAATGGGGTGAAATTATGTCTTGGGCCGAAAAATCGGTCTTGCGTGTTCAAAGGTTTAAGTCGGAACTCGACGAATAGAACCTGCTTCAGAAATGAAGATTCCCCTTTAGCAAATGGTTTTTGGAACTTTCTATGCACAATAATGTCAAACATCAAAATTTCAATCTGCATTTTTTTCTTTTTTTCTTTTTTGTGACTCGGAATTCAAATAATCCATTCTTGCTTGGCAGAACTCTCTGAGCTCTATCAAACAAAACTGAATTGGTTAACTTCCTAGTCACATCGTGGGTAACATTTGCTTCTTAAAAAAATTCGATATTTTGACATCTGTGTATAGAGGATTAAACGGATGTAATCATGTGACATATATATGGAAAGAGATGGGGACATGTGCCTCCTGTATCATCTAAATTTCCAAAATCTTCTGGAGTTGGTTTGAGTAATGTAGCTTCCTAAATTTTCCGATACTTTATAACAGCTGTTATTGTTGTTTTCAGGTTTATTGAGGGCTCTGTGTCGTTTGGGTAAAAATCCAGTTTATTGTCCCTTAGTAATAGCAGAAGTTATCCTGCAATTCACATCAACTGGGAGTATAGCATTTGCCGCTAAATATGTAGAAACACAATTCCATGTACCTGTATGGAAAGGTGACATGATCGTTGGTAAGTTAAATTTAGCACATTGGCTAACCCTTTTTTCGATCATTATACTCATAATTTAAACACTGTAAAACACGGTCATTCAATAACATTCCGAAAGTATTATCGGCTCTTCGCAGTTATATTCCGGTGCAAAACATAAATCTCTATCACTGGTTGTCGTCTGTTTATATTTTGTGCGCAATGTTTAAAAAATTTCGCTTTTGATCTTGCGAATAATTATTTCAATAGAATTATTTTCTTTTATCTAACAATCAACTAAATTTGCACCCAAAAACTCGGTGAAAGCTTTTGTATCTGTTCCACTGTACCGATTCCGTATCAGACAGATTCTATTTCCGGTATATATGGGCGATTCACATATATGCATTGTGATTACGCATTAAACTATAGTTCCTGGAATTCAAACTTCATACCAATTTCGACACAATTTAAACTGAAAAATGGGGGAAACGGGTTTTATGTAACGGAATTGTTAGATAAATGTATTATCATGACCATGTGCATGTCCTGTAATTTGTATCAGATTCTCGGTCGTGTTTTCAATCGGATCGCAATTCGCCCTGGCGGGCTCGTTGCGATCCGATTTGTAAACACGACCTCGATCTGATACAAATTACAGGACATTCGCGTGGTCATGATAATGTATATATATCACAACCACGAATAAATAACCTCTCAATACCGCGGTAAGTTGTCCATCAATTCTGCCTCTCCAGAAAACGACATTCTAAGCTTTTCCAAACCCGTATCGTGCCTGTCTCAAACCAGCATCTCGTGACGTCAGTGATGTCACAGACATTCGGAGATTTTCGAGGCGACAATTTTACAAACATGAAAAAAAACTACCCCGACAGACACCCATACGCCTACATTCTTTTTTTTTGTTTACATTTCAGGTAAAGAATTCCATTTAACCTTTGAACCCTAGTTGTATATTCCACATCAGTTTAATGGCAGCAATTAGAAGAGTTCATATTCATTATTTGGGGTGGACCAATCAATATTTTCAACGTGCAGCCTTATGACGTATCATGTTCCTATCAGGAAAAACGGCCGCTAGGGTTCAAAGTGTTAAAGGTCCGCTGTCAAATAATAAACACATTATTACAACAGTCAGTTAATCTAGGTTATCATAATTATTCCACCTCGCTGACGAGGCTAGATCACCTAGATCAAACACGTATTTGATCTAATTGATCTGGTTTTGTC
This sequence comes from Pictodentalium vernedei, assembly GCA_031216915.1. Lineage (NCBI taxonomy): Eukaryota > Metazoa > Mollusca > Scaphopoda > Dentaliida > Dentaliidae > Pictodentalium > Pictodentalium vernedei. The sequence continues at coordinate 153,311,596 of CM062293.1, forward strand.
AACTCGGTGGAATTCGTAGGCCCACATCAAGTGACTCGTGTAATAATCTGAGTCTTTGAATGCTCAAAACATCTATGTCATTTCGGAACTTTTTCTCTGGACGCACGCTGTGACAAATATTTTTTATTGGCGTAATATGAGGCCTTGTAGGGTGTGCCGTTTAAACCTCTTGTTGTAATTAGAGTTGAAACGGTTGGTTCATTTTCACAACCGACTAACCGAGATAATATTCTGTTATCCATGGCCATTATTTCACCGAATATGGAATCAAAACTACAGGAATTGGAAAGCGGTATTCGCAGAAACTTTTCCGTAGTGTGTTTCCAAACCAACGTTGCCGACAACGCTCGTTTGTATACTGTGGAAAAGTTTCTACGATTACTCAGTACTCACAGAAATTGCCGATCATTAACGAAGTCTTGAACGCCAAAGTCGATTATTTCTCAATATTTACAACACGGCTTCGAGGTCTAATCTAACCCAAAGGGGAAGCAGCAGATGTACTACGTTTTAACCTTGAAATGACGATCGTTATCGATATTTCGGTTAACAGGTTGAGGATTTTTCTAATCGGTTTGGTAGGTAACTAGTTTGAAACCGGTTATCTGGCTGACCATTTCAGTACTAGTTGTAATATGACGCTCCTTTTTCAGATTTGTTTCACAATAAGAACTGAACGTATCTGGGGACAATCTGAACATTAATCACAAAATGATTTAGGCGCGTCGCATCCCCCAATCGCGGCCAGCACGATCAATAATTAGAACTTTAACCTTTTACCTAACATGAAAAGCAGACGACACTTGCAAATAAAAAACCCCAGAGATTATGGCACCTCATTGGAACGAGCTTCCAGTCAGTCGTTATTGAGACCTGGAAAACTTGGTGTGTGTGAACTAAAAGAACAACCATATCGTTCTTCTTGCGTTCGCCTTTTCGTTTGCCTACGCAACTAGACCTCAAACAAATAACAATAACAAAATCTTTCATTCGAAATGCCCCTGGCTTTCATTTGTTAGCCCTTCTAGAACCATGTAAAGATGATCAAACTTATTGTTCTTTAACTCTGTTGATGGATTGCTGTGGTGTAAAACACTGTTGGAAAGGGCTCTTGGAGCCTTTCTCTTGACCCTCAAAAAACATAAAAAATGAAAAGGATTGGCCCAAGCAAATTAACATTATTTTACCCAGTACATCAAGACGATTTTAACAAGTTAGTTCTACACATCGGCGGTTGTGCGTACGTTTAGTAACCTCTGTAGGGATTACTGCACGAAGGCACTTCTTGTGTAAAAACAGAACCACAGTACACTGTGATATTGTCCATAAACACCTTGGTATGTCATGGTGTATCTTAATATACTTGGACATTTGGAAATATCAATACTGTATACCATGACACTTTTTATAATGGTAGAAACTAATAAGAGTAAAAAATATGATATTTTATGTTGATAGGTGGCTCCGTAATGTTAGCAGCATGTTTTGGATTATTTGTCGGTGGAAAGATTATATCAAGGTTCAAGCTCTCTCCTGTAGAATGTATGAAGTTGGTGGCTGCAGTACACACTATTTACCTACTGATGCACATAGCGTTCATCACCTTGGGCTGCCCGCAGCAAGACATAAGGACTGGGGGGAATGATGTCGATGCTAAGAATTCGTCAATGCCAAATACTCTTACGTGTTTGGATAACTGCATTTGTAATACAACACTGTTTTTGCCTGTTTGTGATGAAGTTATCGGAGTGACATATTACTCGCCGTGTCATGCTGGGTGTTCTACCAAAAATGGAACGGTAAGTGATCAACAGTTTATGTCATGAGTTAGTTTAAACAATATTTATTCAAAGGAAATGCTATACATTACAAAACTGAACAACAACAACAACAACAACAACAACAACAACAAAAAGTAACAACACAAGGCACCGCATATATATAACATATATTTAGCACTAAACAAATTGCTAATTGAAGGAGGGATGTGACAGGAAGCTAGGAGCTTATGTGAGTCATCTCCCTGTCATAGGTTAGAACAGATCCCCATAATAAATCGTTTATTATAAGATTAACGCATTCGGCCTACCAATGACGTTCACGTCGTGTTTAGGGAGAATTGGAATGTGACATGTAATCAACAAAATAACACTGTACTGTAATAATATCCTATGAAGAAATCAACGGGATATGAAGAAGAACCGACATGTATTGAATAGAGTTATCAATAAAGAATCCCACAATCATTGCAAGAGCCATTATCACCAATGGTAGACAGATTGTGTGTTTCTGATATAGTTGGATCCGACAATCAGCACTTGTCGTGGGAGTCCTCCAAAGTGGGAACATAATTATAAACGATTGGTTAAAGTTGACTTATAGTTATGTGCGACCCTGATATAACCAACTAATCTGAAAGTGGAATTAAACGCAAATAAATAAATAAATAAATAAATAAATAAATAAATAAATAAATAAATAAATAAATAAATAGGTTGTGGAGTGCGATAAGGCTCAGTAATGGAACCTATGTTTTTTCCTTATTTTGTGAACAATGTTTGTCACTGCACTCCACCGAAATTACTCTCATTTGCAGACGAGACCACCTTGTATACAGTTCATGATGACATGCATTTATTACAGTCTCAAATAAATGCAGAACTGGTAAACATATTTAATTGGTATTGTTGCAACAATCAACAAATAAGGTAAAAAAGAGTATCATTTATTTATTGGAGTTTAACGATACTTTTGACAGCCAGGGTCGTCTCGTGTCGGGCAGTTTTACGGGTGGAGGAAGCTGGAGTACCCAGAAAGAACCACCGAGCAAAGGCGAGCACTTGCCAGACTTTCAACGTACTTACTCCACACAAGCAGGGTTAGCATTTCGTGAAGAGAAGTGAGCCATCAACGTTGAGTATGCCGTTGTACACAGCGCCACCGTGTCCCACGTGGGCAATCGGGATGAAATGCCTTGCCCAAGGATACAACGCAGTTACCCCTGATGGGGATCGAACCGTGGGCCTTTCGGTTTGAAGAGCAATTCCGTAACCACTGAGCCACCAAGGTCCCTAAAAAAGAGTAATTTTTTTCTATAACACGCAAAAAACAAATCAATTAAAATTATTCATAATAAAGAAACGTCGGCGGTGTGAATGATAAGTCTGAAAGCGGTACAGTGTTTAGGAGTACATCTTGATGAAAACTTACAATTTCACCATTATACATCCACGGTCGGTTCCAAATTTTCAAGTCAGTGTATAATTGATCTCCAAAGGTTATTGTGAAATTTAGAAAACGAGTTCAGTAAATTGGTTCTAATGTGCTGGACGAGTTTTGTAAAATTCAGTATAAAATGAGGATAAGTTAAACATTCCATTTATCACTTCATCTGAAACCTGTTAAATGCTTTTATATTGGATCCGATAAACAAACAATACATCTTAAAAGGCTATCAAATTACGTTGTTTAACCGTTTGCATACTGGTGTCACAATTTCAACCTACAATTTTTTTTCATAATGCAACTAGGAATTGAACCAATTCAGTCTTGTTTGACGAATTAAACCAATTCAGTCTTGTTTAACGAACTGAACCAATTCAGATCATTGAGCTCAGTCAAATAAACTAAATTGGTTCATTTCCTAGTTGCATTATGGAGAAAAAAATGTAACTTAAAAGGTTCAGTTCCTTTAAAAAAATGCTCCTGGAACTGCTGTACTTTTATATCAATGTACAGAGCTTTACAAATGTTGCTTTTAGGAGAATGCGCCCCGAGAAACAAAAATAGTTCCCCCAGTGCGTGGGTGGTGTAAAGCGATTACTAATGGAATTATTTTGAAGCAACGGTTCAAAAGCTCAAAAGGTTTTTGTTCGATACATAGAGTAAAAATGTAAACAGACAGCTAACGATCAGGGTTTATGTTCTGTGCCAGAATAAAACTGCACTTGGTCGGACATTTTAAGCCTCAAACCACCAAAATGTAGAAATTGCTTGCCCTATATACAAAGGTTTTAGTCAATAATGTTTTCTATGACGGTGTTTAACTCAGTCCAAGGACCATTGTGTTAAAAACGACTCAATCTAAGGAACACCCATTTATGGCACGTCTGTTCTAGGAAATATCCATCTACAGCAACACTGAACTTTGCGGAAAATGAAAATCTGTTCCGCACATATGTGCGGAATGGAAATCGTTGAAGGACTATTTTTTTAAATAGAAGCGAAATTTCACTGGAATTTTCTACAGATCGTGCAACGCAAATTACAGTTTGAATCGCTAGCGATAGCTGAACATCTCCCCCTGAGTTCCAATGTGTTCTATCTTCCAGAAGGCACACAGAACACATTGGAACTTAGGGGACGAAATAGTAAAACGGGTTCCCCTCGCAAATTTGGTTGCGATAAAATGTGTTCTTTGTATTGATAGTTGTCAAATAAATTGCTGAGTGTCCTTCTAATAATTGTTTTTATATACGTGAAGGCGTGTAATGAACACAGAACGACATACTTTTGTGAATGGGTTAATCGATATGGCACTTGTGCCATCGCAGAAGGATAAAACTCGAGGGCTGTGGCCTCTCGTTCTCTCCTTCTGCGCTGATACCCGTGCCATATCTATTAACCCATTCACATGCGTGTGTCGTTCTGTGTATATATGACCCACGGAATTGTAATCTGAATCATAACTATATCAGTTGCATCACATCAAAACAAAAAGAGTGATTTCAGCAAACAATCAACGGGGTTCCCCCAAGCAATAGAGACCCGAGACCCCGTCAAATTGCTGTGTTTCTGCAGTGGAATATCTCTGACTACCTACCATACTTATTGAGAAAATCCTTCAGCTCAATAGGGGTCAAGATGGCTGTTTTCTGTTTACATCAGCTTCATTACCCTATTTGTTAAATTTTCACTCACTTCGTGCATGACACAATATATCCAAATCCATGTCTCAGCTGATACATACATCAGAGAGAATTGTTGACATTGATTTTGTAGATGAGTCTTTAAAAGTGATTTTATTATATATTAAAATTTTAAAACAATTTTTGTGAAATATCAGCATCGCTTAATCATAGGAAAAGTTCGCTGAAAATTCGTTTTCAATTCAAAAACAACTCGAATCGAATCGCAAAACCGATTTGAGATTCGATTTGTTTGCGATTATTCGCAGGGCCCTGATTAATACACTATTTCGACACACTCCACGTTTGGTCTATATTTAACGTCCTAGTAGACCCTCTGATGATGAGCTAGTAGTTCCATTGAAAGTGACAATGATGTCTACTTATTTCATGAACAATACTATAAAACTTGTACAATTGTATTTTTCAAGAATTGTATTTTCTACCTATTAATATAACTGACTAAAATGAATAATTAGCATTGTAAGAGATCTTTGAAAATGCTAATGCTTCATTTTAACCCATTCAAAGTCATAACTAGAAAATACAATTCTAGAAAATACAATTGGAAAAGTTTATAGTTTTGGTCCCTGGTTGCACTATATTTTGTCTTCATTTCAGATGTATTCCGGTTGCCTATGTACCAAAATACACTTCTAGAAAAAACAATTGTAATTTTTTTATTGTTTTGGCTCCTTGTTGCACTATATTTTGTCTTCATTTCAGATATATTCAGGTTGCCTATGTACCTCATCAGGCCACGTGGTGTCTGGTTACTGCCCATCGGAATGTTCCATGCTAATTCCATTCATTGTTATCCAATTTCTTGCAACGTTTCTGATGTCTTTATCAATACTAGTTTTCATCATACTAAAAATGAGGTTTGTTTACTACTTTATAAAGATTCATTAGCAGTGGCCTTCACTACAGTTGTTTAGTAGTTTCTTTGAAGAGATGTTGAAACAGTAGGTTTAGTGAGCGATATACTTTGTTGGTTTATACCATTTCTGTTTGATTACCTCTATAAATTTTGTGTTCATTCATTCATTCAATTTTTGAATATAAAAACAGATGTTTGTCATTACATTTTTATTGAACAACTCTTCATACAGATAGGATGGAAGGTCTACCAAGCGCATAGACTGACAGACAGACACACACACACACACACACACACACACACACACACACACACACACACACACACACACACACACACACACACACACACACACACACACACACACACACTGTAATGTAACTCTAGCAGACGGATGATGGGAGAACACGAAACATCGTCTCACCATAATATTATAAACTTTAATGTGTCAGAGCTGCTCTCCCCGTTAATCTTTGTCACTGTTTTGTTCTCTCCCACACGTTCAAGGATTTTGTGTCGTCTGCTGTTCGGGTTGTACACATAGACCTACCATAGAAGAATCTACAGAACACCAGTACTTGGGTCGATTGTACTCTTCCTCTGGTGTATGTCCAAGTGTATAGTAAAGTGGTATAAAATCCAGATTGTTTTGCCGGCAACCCATTATACTTGTCATTCGACACGGATATAAAATACGGTTAGCATTGTGTACAAATTTTGTGCAAGTGTAATTTGTACTTGTAATTCACAATGTGAGAGCGAGATTTGTACACTGAAGTAAATTTCAAATGAAAAACAATGAAAATTGTGCCTGTTTGGGCGTGCAGCGCCGGGCCTGTTAATTATGTAAACAGGGGTAGTAGTTCTTTCATTCACAATTCTACCAGCTTTATTTTTGGAACCCGTTGGACTACCATTCCCAAACTTTGAGGGATTTTAGTCCGTCAGAAACAATTGGAACTAGAACGGTGTAAGACCTTTTATCATTTTCGCATATTATGCAGAAGTAATCATCATTAAAGACCAAAGACTTTTGTAATCGTATCAGAACTTGTCAATATTGATTCTTTTTTTCACAGGAGTGTATCAGAAGTTGATAAGCCCATAGCTCTTGGTGTCAGTTCATTGTTAGGAAATCTTATTGGTGAGTACACCCTAAATGTAAGATATTGGAGAAATCGACATTCAAATGTTCACTTGCCCTGTTTGGTGTAGCTACACGTACCCATATGGACGTGTAGTGATGGTAGTTATCTGACACAAGTGAATGGTCAGGGACGGCGGAGCCGGGGAGGGGGTGGGGCGCACAGGGCACACGTGCCCCCCCCCACACTTTTTTCACCAATTATGGGTACCCTTAGAGGACATATTCTGACATAACGAACACAACCCCTATGGCCATATTGACTGTGGGAAATAGTAATATAGTTCTAACAAAATTAGCAACAAAATACTATCGATGTCACTGTCCATTTTATATATTGAGATATTGAACATCGCAAGTTCGCAACTAGCCATAATAAGCACAGACTACATGTATAGTAATAGTAAAACTAGTCCAAACTTGGACCCAAAGTCCGTAATGTTATATGGTAAAATGTGCGCATGAATAATGGTAATTATTCATGGTATATTTGAAGGTTTGAGTCACCAACCTCTTCCACGTAGATCTTATAGTTCGGTATAGTTTATCGCGGCGCAGCGGGAAAAGGGCAATTAAATGTCAATTGACAAGGTGAAATTACCCGGCAATGACCTCTTTTTGAAGTTATTAACCCTTTACCTAACATGAAAAGCAGACGACACTTGCAAAAAAAATTCTTGAATAACTATTTTTTTAAATTTGTTGTCTCAAAAACATAGGTTATTACCCCTCGTTTGAACGAGCTCGACGAGCTCGTTCAGTCGAGGGGTCATAACTTATGTTTTTGAGACAAAAAATGAAAAAAATAATGAAAATTAATTGTCGATTTTTGAGAATAGCGCTGGCCTGTTTTGGCCGTTACGTTGGGTAAAGGATTAAAGAGAAAAGTATAAGTGTTGACAATACAAAGAATCGGTGGGAACAGTCCACATGCTCAGAATACAAAGTTCTTATCAGTTGCTTTGGCCGCACAAGTATGGCGTCATCAAATAGTTAAATGGAATAAATCTAGCCAGTCATAACTAGAATGATATGGAGTCCAACTGGATAAAAGGTCACTTATACCTGTTACCCCGAAAGAGCGGAAACCAGGCCTAGTCATGTGTCTGATTTTAATTTCTCATTTTCCCCTCTTCAAGTCCAGTGTGGCCATAGCAACAATTTCGTTTACCTGATGTTATTTACGCAGTATTTGTTCGTGATAGAAATTATATTTTATGTCTTTAACTGGTAGAGTATCGAAATGTTTTAGACGATAAAGATTGTTCACACTTCTTTGCATTTTTATAATTTATGGGGGAGTGTATATAGACACTACCCTATAAATTGTAACAGGTCAATTCCACATAGATTAAATGTTTTTACTTCAAAGCTAACCGAAGCACATCCACAGAATATGAAAATTTTAAGTTGCGATACCTAAGTTCAAAATAAAGCCTAAATATAGGCTTCTTGCTCTCTACCAGTTGCCATAATATTGAAATAGATAATGATGTTCAGTGGCAGTGACTAAGTGAGATTCCCATTGTGTCCAAAAAGTGAGACATATTTCAGCCGACCGTTTTCCAAAAGTGGCAGTGCTGAGTCTTGCCCAGCCTATGTGCCTTCCTCTTGATCTTCAAGTCCTCAGATTCATTATATGTAAATAACTATCGTAGGTTATTTTATATATACACATGTACACAGCTATAGATAGTTTAACAGTGTTTTCACATTATTGTTGGCTCCCTGTGCAGGTAGCCAACAATGATGTGAAACACTGTCAAGATAAATGAATCCTACCAGAGTAGAGTTTTCAAGAATACGTTTGGGACAACTTTTTCAGAGCAATTTAAAAGGGACAGTTTGTGGCTGTATGGTGACTTAAGGGTTAATCGAGATTTATACCAGGATTACCTATTCTACTATTTATATAAAGCCTTTGGCATAAATTTTAGCTTTACACACCAACCGTGGTGAACACGCCAGCAATGGTATTTCAATCGTTAAGATTTACACCAACAGTGGAACTACATCCAAGTAGACCTTTGGTAACCTTTGGTGACCTCGACTTGCATGCAAACTTGTCTAAATTTATCGCTCGTCGCCTCGCGAAGAGTGAAATGAAAGCGGCAATTATTTATTTTTAAATGAGTTTACATGATAAGATACCAAAAATTAACAAACATGCGTTGTCTCATGTTAATAAATCATCCATAACTCGAAATAGCATGTTATTATGTTATTAAAATTAAAAAAGGCTCCGTGAATTTCGTGTTTCTTTTTCCATTTCGTTTCTGCGATAAATTGACAGCGGATGTACCGCCCACCGGTGCTCATGTAAATAAAAATAGATTCGCACGTATGTACGTCTGCTGTTCAGTAAAATCGAGAAAAAACAACAGCGACTCTTAATAATCTGACGATCATGGCATAAATAAAATATACCCAAAGTAGCTTGGTGTACCAAATGTTCACCACTCGTGGTGAAGTGGTGTTAACTACTCGCCGAAGGCTCGCGGTTAACACCACTTCACCACTCGTGGTGAACATTTCGTCCGCCAAGCTACTTTGGGTATATTCTGTATCTATACAGTAAATTGATTAGACTATTGATATCCAAAATGTTTGCAAAGCTGTTTTTTTCTCTTTTTGTCTCCAGGTGGAATACCGGCCCCGATCATTTATGGGCGCTTGATCGACACAGCATGCCTCACGTGGAATTCCAAATGTTCAAAGGTCGGTTCATGTGCGGTGTACGACAATGAAGACTTCAGATACAAACTACAAGGCGTAAATATAGGATTACGTGGATTATCAGTTTTGATAACGTATTATGTTTTCTGGAAAACAGTCATCAAGACAGATTTCTTTAAAACTGTGAATATACCAAGGCGACGTGTACATGGAGAACGGAATACGTCTGTTGAAATGTCAGACAATGTACTCTAATTCTGTATTGATGATTGAGCTTGCGAAGATTTATAATTTGAACTTATAAAGCTGTTTGTTTCGTTTTGGGTTTTAATGTCACTTCTAACAATCGGTGAGTAACCGCAGAGAACAATCGAGCAATGGCGAGTAACTGTCGGACATTCCAACTTATTAATCCGACTCATAAGGCAAATAAATTGACAACAGACAAGTAGGGTAATTTTCGAACACAAACTCTGTTATATATTGGAAACGATCCATTCAAAGCAACGGAACAAAGTTTTATCATTAACATTTTACCGAAAACAACTGATTATTAAACATTCAAATACAGTTTCCCGAAGAAATATAAATTTTCATTTTTGCCACAAAAACAAGACTTATGACCCCGCATTGGAACGAATGGGGTGAGTCCGTTCCAATGAGGGGTCAAAAGTTTTGTTTTAGATGTTTGAATTTAAAATATAACTATATTTGAATTATGAGTTTTGTCAATAGCGTTGTTCGGAAATGGTCATTACAGTAGAATGTCAGCGGCTGGACGTGTCCGTTTTGAGGATCACATGTTAGGTCATAGTCACATGACCCAGTGGCGCCATGTCGGGTTGTCATGGCAACCCGCATGGGCGACCTTGTTGTGACGTAATCACCATAGTGAGGATATATCTGAGGATATGTGGTCAACCCATTTCTCTTCCCCGCTAATAAGATAAATAATGGATTTCACTTCAAATGTTTAATGAGTTCAAAATTGAGTTACAGATAACATTGTGTTAAAGTTCGAAAGAGAGGGTTATATCTTTGTTCGGTTTGTTCTGCTCAATTCCGTTCAGAAGTGTTCAGACTTATCTGTCTGTGTTCTCTCTATTTCATTTCGATTTTCTCTTCAGTCTTTTTCAATCTTTGGTCTGTTCCATTCTCTTCCACCTTCTTCAATCTTTGTTCTGTTCAGTTCATTCCGTTCTTCTCTTCAGTCTTTTTCGATCTTTGGTCTGTTCCATTCTCTTTCACATTCTTCGATCTTTGTTTTGTTCATTTCGATCTTCTCTGTCTTCGTTCACTTTGTTCACCCCGTTGTCATTACTGGTTCGGAATCTTGATCGTTATCGGCTGTGAAACTTTGGTGTAAAATTCACTGTATCTTTGTAAGATCTGGTTATATTGAACAATCTTCTCATTCTTCTTCTCGTTCATGCTTCGGAGCTCTATGACCTGACTGATGTCTCTATCCAGGGTCATCGCAACCTGTTCGTTCGGGTCCCTGTGCACTGAATGCTGTCGTTCTAGTAAGCTTTCCAGTAAAGTGGGTTCGATCAATACGTACTTCTTCTCTTCTTGCCCCTTCATTGTTGGATTATGCCAGTAGGGTGGTTTTATAAGTAGTTTATTTCCAGTTCCGGGCATTATAGTACGAGGCTGTTCTCTGGGAGGCATCAACCCTTTACCCAATGCAGACGATATCAAAATTTATTATTTTAAATATTATTTTTTTAATTTTTTCAAAATATTTCAACAAAACCATATCATGTGATCCCTCATTGGAACGAGCTCAATGAGCTCGTTCCAATGAGGGGTCACATGATACAGTTTTGTTGAAATATTTTGAAAAAGATAATTTTTTAAACTGCTCAATTTGCATATTACGCGGGCGGATGCGGGCGATTCGTTAGGTAAAGGGTTAATATACCCGAGTTTCTGGTTGGTTCGTGGTTATTCAAATGGTGCGGTTTTGACAGTTCCGTTGGTTCCAATTGGTTTATTCTTTGGCGTTCTTTTTGCATGGATACCGTAGTTCCTAGAGTGAGTGGTGCATCTCGTGTCTTCTTAGGTTGTCGTTTCTGTTAAACATTTTTGGACATTTAGTGCATTGGTAGATTCCGGTTCTGTGGGTCATTTCATGTCGATAAGGATTACATTCCTTTGTGAAAATTTTCTGTCACTCGTCACAAGTGTAATGTGAAGCCAGTGTTGGTCTGAAACAAAATGATAAAGTTGTGGTGCTATCCCCCTTTTATATATAGTAAGATTATCAGGACCTGTATAGGAGCTTGGAATCCCAGGAATACTACTTATGAAATCCGTTTTAAAGATCCCGATAGAATCCCTTTACCACAGTGAGTCGAGGAAGCGCAAGAGCATTTGTTTTTTTGCAATTATGAGCAATTGCTCGATAGCGGGTGGTCCAGAAGCCAGGTGCTGAATAGGTTTAGGAGCTATAACTATCTCCAGATAGCTATTCTCCTAAATGTATCCTCAAGATATCGTCAAGGTCAACTAATTTACATACCATTCTGTTTAAACATCCCACAATCACCACCACCAATAACAAGAAAATTCGGTTTAGGTCTGTCAATTAAATTTAGCTTATCTACTTTTCTATCCAAGTACCAAGGCAAAAGTTGATTTGTTAATATGTAAATGTGTGCTAATTATGTGTGGTTTTTCTGATCATAGTAGTTTCATATTATCATTTATTGGGCAACCTTCTAAAAGAAAACTTTCCAATAAATAATAGCAAGTCAAGAATTTGTTGAAACCTATTAAAATGTAAAGTTATTGAATTACGCATGTTAAAAGTCTTTAAATATGAGAAGTTTTCAGTGAGTTTTTGGAAAGTTGTTTTACACTGCTCTGAATATGATCCAAACCTTTACTAATGCTACACTGAAGCAAAACGATTGTTGGACATGCAAATGCTTGCTAACAATTTCTTTCTTTTACCAATTCCATCCCAATTTTGATTATTTCCGAAATAAAAGAGATTGCCCATAAAGTACCAACGCAGACAACAGTCGGATCGTTTGTATGATTTTCACTAACGTCTGTGTGTGCATTTTTGTATTTCCTTTGCACTCCAGAATGAAATGTTCGTCGTCTTTGATTACCAAACTCACTCCAAAATTGGTGCCTGTTGTTTTGGTCGTCAGAGGACAACTGTCACAGGGTTACAAAAATAACAGAAATACTTTTCGGGTCGAGCCACTAACCTGTTTCCCCAACAGCACCTCTCTCTCAGTTTTTTTTTCTATCCACAATTTCAATAAAGTGTGTGTACTCCTGAAAAATTCATACGTTTTATTGCTTTAATGTATTCCATTCCTCCTGATTGAATACTGTAGGCATACAGTGAAAAAAAATAAATGACGTTTTGGGAGTTCAACTTTTCATCCCCAATATGACTGATCTTACAAAATGTTATTAACCATGTCAGTTCAAAAGCATATGCAGATGGGGTCAAAGTTTTATTTTAAGCAATGAAGAACTCCTCATAGTGAGGGCCATAAGCTCGGCTTTTGAATGTACCGAAGACTTACGAACCTCAGTGCCTCATTGGCAAGCCCATAGGACCTGAAACTCCGGGCAGTTATCTCTCTTTGCAATACTTGAAAGACGTTTTTGGGTATTATGAAAGGCAGCAACTCCTTGAAGTTTGGTGGGACATCAGTTTTGTAAAAGAGAAGCTGGGAGGACTTGCACTTATAATCCGTTCTCTGAAATCAGGGAAGTCGCCGAGATTTCCCCCAATAGGAGGGGGGGGGGGAGATGCTCCCTGACAGGATGGCTAGGGTATCCTCCCTCCCCATGTGGAATACAAATAACTTACAGTAGCTCTGTTCCTCTTTTCGAGTGTGTCTGTATGCTAAATGCGAAATGCAGAAATCATATTCATTCACTCGAATAGATTAGATCCTCCCTTTGATGACGACTTGTAACTTGAGTGCGAACGAAATGGGAGTATCGATCCCCTCCAAAAGGTTTTAGTAGCCCGCTTGTGATATTGACATTTAACTCTCTACATACTGATGTGGGAATATGAGAATTACAAGCCTTTTCGCATGATGCAACGAGTAATTTATCCATTTCAGTCGTGTTTGACAAAGCTCATTGAGCTTTGTCAAACAAGATTGAATTGTTTAAAATTCCTAGTTGCAGTATAGGGAAATTATGCACTTGAAAACTCTTTTTTTGTTTTTTGGGGAGTTTTTTGTGGTTGTTGTTGTTTTGCTTTACATCAGTGAACAGAGAGTTAATATTTTTTAAAAATCATACCTATCTTGATACAGGTTGAAGAAAACTAGATGCAGCGTTGAAAGGGCAGAGAAAGGAAATTATTTGCCATTCAGTTTCGTTTATGTTTGAAACGAGATATTTCAAGTAATTTAGAATATTGCTGATAAGCTCGCTGGGGACAATGTATGATAAAAGAATGGGCAGGCATACAGAACACAGTGTTTCGGGTTAGTTACCGGGCGACCCGGTGGGTGGACAACAGTCATACATGCCAGACCATTAGCAACGTGGGCATCCAACTGGCAAATTTGAAGTTCGTGGACCTTTGGATAGTCCATATGCCTGTCCATGAACAGAACTACATATTCGAGTGTGTGGGTAGATGTCCACTCAACGGGTGGCCGAATACCAAATAACCCTGGGTGTATGGCATCTTTCCAATGTTTCAACAGCAATTCCCTTTCTTGTTTCTGTGCCTTAAGTCTTCGTCAAAACGCCGCCTTTTTACTGGTAAAATAGGCCCCGGTAACCAATGCCAAGAATGGAACCCCTATAAAATGGGCAGCATAGGTATAAACGATTGGCTACACGTGACTTCGTACTTGTATTGTAGTTATGTTGCAGCCATAACTGCTAAAAGTGACCTTAAAAGCCAAATAATTATAACTGATGTCTGCAAGTTGGCACCACGTTGGATATACTCACATCTGAGAAATGTTGTCTTTGTCGTTTTAAGAACGAACTTGTTCGAATGAGGAATCATACGCCATGTTTTGGACGAAAAATGACATTTTTTAGTTATTTCAAGATTTGTTTTCAAAGTGTCGTCTGCTATTCGTAGCAAGTAAAGAGTTGCGTGGTCCTAGTCCTGGTTTGTTATGTTATCCGTCTCACGCTGGTTGATCATGCCCGGGTTGGGGTGACGATTCCTCTAAACATTCTACTACTTTTTTCTTTCCCGAATAATTAATCCTAGAATATTTCGTCGCCTGGGTGCTAGAATGTTCTATGTCCCTTATGGGACATAGAACATTCTAGCACTCAGTCGACGATTTGTCTGTGGTGCAAACAGTAAAACAAATTCAAAAAATGGGAAATGATCATCATCTTCAGAGTGCTGATTCATTTATGTCTATAGTGATACGATGCACGAATACGGTACCTGTTCGATACTTTTCGAAAGACACGTCTCCACTACATTGTAACAATGCAAATCCATATGGATAAATATTCTTGTTTTGGCGCAATCTGAAGTAAATTCATGGAATACGCCTTTTACTTGTGGTACCAGCCTTTTCAGAATAGCCCAAATTTGTATTCCAGCACTCAACTAGTTAAATTATTGCTTATGATAGTTTCAAATGATTTTCCTCTTTCGACTTCAAACCAAAATATTGATTTGAAAACTAAGGTGAAAATCTCTCTATGGTGTTTCAGTATAAAAAAACTTTATTCAAATTCAAGAACCCACAAAATCAGTGACAGATCAGTAGGCCTAAATTGTAGTAACACTCACACTGTTTTTCTTTGGGAATTGTGTTTAAAATTATCTTATATGTGCATTGGAGTACGTAACACTCCAATGCTGTTGGAGTTGGGAACATAATCCATTAATCTATCCACAGTTATGGTTGTTTCTGTTTCTCCGCTGAGCTTTTGAAAGTTATCTTGTTTATGTGGTATTACTGACGAAAACATACTCTGTGGTAAATTATATCGGTTACATTACCTGAGAGAGGAGCGGTCTGAAACGTTATTCAATGGCCTTCACAGAAACTGGTCAACTTTTGTGGAAGCCAATTTATGGGACTTTTCTGTATATGAAGTATTGATGTGGGGCCAAAGCGACATGACTACCAGAAACTGCTGTGGTGACGTGCTATCACTCATCTACTGACATCAAGCCATTTTTACGAAGATGCAGTGGAAGTTGTCCAATTGTGCAACAATTGGAATGTTCCACATCAGCCATCCTGGTTAATGCACCAAATGGCGGAAGTGTGCCGATTTCGCAATTACATAAATATTCAAACACCTACCATCATTTTGAAAGACCTGATAACTCAGCACGGATGACAGCTGTTTATTAGTCTTCAAGCTCCAACGACCCCACAGTAGGTCCAGCTTCTGCTTGTAAAGTCAAAGACTCATGTTATTAATATTCTCTTATTGACGAAGTTCGTTTCGCAGGTTCCATTATGCAAAGAACGCACAGCGACTTTGTGGAAACCCGACTAAGAAACTGTGCAGTCACGAAGTGATATCTGATTGATACTCATAATTTAACTCTCCTCCTCTTAACCAGAAGGGCATAAGTGTAACTACCGCTGAAGGGACATGAGCGTAACTACACCGGGTGAAATTGCCTGCCTCTGTATACCCGTTAAAAGGGTGATTTTCCTGGAAACAAAATAATTGCAGGGTTTCTTGTCTTGTGTTAATTGTGGTGCCAGGCTCTTACAAACTCACAATTTTGAATCAGTTTCGGGATAGGAAATTAACGATGAGGAGGGAAGTAGCCTGAAATTTTCTCGCAGTTAAATAACATAGTCCCACTTCTAGTGCCAATGAGACTATCAGTGGTGATAAAAATCACATTAGCGCGTAATTATCAGTGCTTAAGTTGGAATTGAGAAAATAGCCTACATTTGATATTTTAAGATACCACTGTAAAACTACTCTCGCGTCGGTCCAACATTCATTTTTATCGGTTGGCTGAATGAATGAATGAATGAATGAATGAATGAATGAATGAATGAATGAATACTTTTTTTCGCAGTATAATAATATAATAATATACATGTATTAAACAAAATTAACTCTATTTTACTGCGGGGAGACAGCATAGTCACAAAGACTGTCTTCCTGCCGTCCCTACATAAAGGCTAAATGTAATCTTCACAGCAGATTTCGCCTACATTTTGATGCACTAAAAGAGACCAATATTGACCAGCATCTAGTAATAAAAAAACAAAATAAGACAAGTTTGTACCTATTGAGAACCCTCCCGAAAAGGACCCACAGTCCGTCACGGTGCCGCCACTCTGTACCTGGTGAAGAGATAGTACCCCGGGGCAGCACCATGGTCCACCGTGTTACCTAGAATTGAGGCATCTCAATTTAACACTGGGTGAGATAACAGAACATTAATTACAAGCACGACGATTACTTCATTCATTAATAAAATCTGGGCATGCAGGGTTACTACAGGTAACATTAACGGAGTATGAGCTAAGCTTCCTGTCCGTAAGAAATCTTTTAAATTCAGATCTGTTGAGATTTTGAACCAATGGTTTAATTCCATTCCACATTCTTGGAAAAGAATGGAATGGGAGATTAGCGGAAAACTGAGAACGAGGTTTGAGAACGTACATCTTCCCCGATTGTCTCGTATCCATTCCCGATGGATTTGTATAAAGCTTTAAGGTACTTTCGAAACTCACGGGCAGTCTATTATGGAACCAGTCGTACATAAAGATAAGGACTTTAAGTTTGTATAGACTTTTGAATTTCAGAATTTTAAATTTTCTGAACAGGGGTCGGTATGTGAATTGTATTTTTGTAGTCTATTATGCGTATTGCTCTTTTCTGCAGATTAAGGATTCTGGACCTCAAAGGTGAGTGACCCCAAACGTGGATGCCGTAAAGAATATGACAATGTACCAAGGAAAAATATAATGTTTTTAGAGCATCCTTCGGAAGTATATTTTTGGCTTTGTTAATGCAGTATATAGCTCTTGACAACTTTGAGAAAACAACAGATATATGTTGTTTGAAGGTCACATTTTCGTCCATGTTAACCCCTAGAAACCTAACAGCTGTCTCGTTGTTAGGGTTAGAGTTGCTAACGCATGTAATATTAATATCGTTTATGGAAATAATCCTATTCTCTATCTGATATAAATCACTTGGGGGATGAAGAAGAAGAAATTTTGTTTTGGTGGGACTGGGTACAGGCTTGTTAGCATAACACCATCTGCTTATGTTAGTGAGCTCGTTGTTTGCTTTTTCAGTCAAATTATCTAGATTATTATCAGAGGCGGCGAGGACTGTAGTGTTATCTGTAAACGACAATATGTTAAGTGATGTCGATTGGCTTATGTCATTTATATATAGTATAAAGAGCAAGGGACGAAGAATTGATCCTTGTGCTACGCCTGTTGTTAATGGGTAAAAGGACGAAGTTTTTGTTTGCGAACGATACATGTTGATTTCTTCCAGATAACTTTCGAACCAGGAATTTGCATGACCCCTAATGCCGTAATATTCCAATTTCTTTAACAAAATGTGGTGATTTATAGTGTCGAAGGCTTTAGAAAAGTCCACAATTGCTGCCAGTGTGCAGTCTTTTATTGATTTATCGTTCGTTAAGGCAATGTTGTTTAGAAGATGCAGCATTGGGTGCACTGTGGAGTGGGCCTTTCTAAATCCGAATTGATTCTGATAAATGATATTGTTTTCATTTACAAACTTTGGGATTCTGATATGCATTATTTTCTCTAAAGCTTCAGAGAAAACTGGCAAAATGCTTATGGGTCGATAATTGTTAAACAATTGGGTATCTCCAGTCTTGAAAATGGGGATCACTCTGGAAATTTTCATTTTCAGTGGAACTATCCCAGTTAAAAAACGACAATTTGATTATATGAGTTAAAGGTTCAGCAATTTCAATTTTTTTTCTTTCAGAAGCTTAGTGGATAAATTATCACAGTCCCTACTAGATTTTTTGTTTAGATTCTTGACACATATTATTATTTCGTGTGTGGTAGTTGGCGAAATAAACATGGATTGAGTGCTATTGTGATTTAGATAATCTGTGAAATTTTGGGGTGAACCAAGAACTTGCTCACTTAGATTCCGTCCAATGTTGGCAAAAACGTTATTGAAGCCATCTGCAATTTGTGTAGGATCAGTCAGTTCATTGTTGCTTTCTATAAAACTAGTCAGCACAGGCGAGCTGACGCTTGATTTATTAATAGCCTTTTTAAAAATTCCCCATGATTTTTAAACATTATATTTGTTTTCTGCTAGAGTCCGAGAGTAGTATTCCCTTTTGCATGCGCGTTTAACTCTATTAAACGTAGCACAAAAGGCTTTATAGCGCTGTGTATTCTGGGTAGAAGGGAATTTCAGTTTATTTGTTTATAGTTTGTTTTTGTTGATTGACGATTTCAACAAACCATTCGTCATCCAGGGTTCACGTTTTATAATTTTTTTAGGAAGTGGAGTAATTCTAGTGGGGAAAGCTTGGTCAAAGACGTTTTTGAAGCAATTCAAAAACGTATTATATGCATCGTCCGGGTCGTTCGTATTACAAACACGTATAAAGTTGCAATTAGACAGGTTTTTAAAAGTATTAATATTCCGTGCGTCAGATGATCTTTTTAAAGTGTTGGTAGTCTGCAAAAGTCATTTGCTAGTCACGTCAGTGTAGAATGTGACAGAATGGTCGCTTACGTCTGCAACAATAATTCCTGATATTTTAGGGTTACGGTCGTTGCAAAAGATATGGTAATTTTGTTTTCATTATTTATTTTTCCAGTATTTGAGAAAAGGTTGTTAAGAAGAGGTCAATGTCTGCTTTAGGTGCTGTATTAGGCCTATATATGATACCAATAGTGCATTTTTCTTTGTCGGTTATTTATATGAATAGAGACTCAAATACACGTGGAATGAAAGTGGTCAGGTCGTGGCGAACTTTGTATGAAGTGTCTTCGGTAATGAACATCCCCACACCTCCTCTACCGTCATCAGAGCTTGGGCGCTGTCTGGTAATTAAAGGGTGGCAACCTTCAAGTTCGTAACCATTTTTTTCTTTTATATTAAAAATTTCTGTTAGTCCTATTGTATCAAAGTAATTGGAATCGCGTTGAAGATCACAAAGGTTTTTCAATTTTTCTCAGTAGGCGTTCAGACTTCGACAATTTAGGTTAAATAGGGAGAAGGACTTGTTTTCCTTGGAGACTATGTTATGAAAATCTGCCTATGTATAGTATTCACACTTATGGTCATCGATGGAAAGAATTGGATTGGGGTCCGCGTCTGTATTACTGGAAATTATGCTGTTATACGTATTTATAAAGCCATATTTTTCATGGTTCTGTATCTCGCCAAGAGTAATGACGTTAGCCATGATCACAGTTAATGGTAATTACTTTGAGCCCAATGTACTGGATTGAAATATTGCTTGAATGAATCATTTTGTCATGAAAAGTCTTAAAAAGATATGGAAATCTGTTGTGAAGAGAGAAAGTAAAAAGATACAAAGGTGTAAACAAGTACAAATACATACAGTGCAGCGGGGCACTGTGCATAAATGTGGTAAAGGTGAAGCTGTTTTTGCTAGGTGTAGTTGGCTAGGCAAAAATCCTGGTTACCCACTGCTCGTTACAAACTCTCGATTAAACCGTTTCAGAACTGGTGGTGGTGTTCTTCAGGGGGTTGTGCTGGGGGTACTGTGGGTGTCTGGTCAATGCAAAAAATCAACTTTCAACAGATTATACGAAGAGTTTGAACAATACTACATTATAACTTTGGTAGCCCATTGTAGTGTAAACTCCTCTCATCGACACGAGTGACCATCGCATAAACATGCATGTGGTGCGGTCACTTTTCAAAAAAAGAAGAATAATTCACCCCAGACTGTCAGATAATCCTTGGCTGAAAAACATTCAGGCGAGTGATTGTCATTTCATCCTACACTTACTTATCGACTTCACAATGTTGAAGTGAAAAGAAACATATAGTATAATCCGAGTGGCGCAGTTGATTGCGTCATCGTTCGTAAACCTAAGGGGCGTGAGTTCGAATTACACTTACGCCAACTAAAACAATAATAACACTAAACAACCAAACAAATAATAATAAAATGTACTAAATTGAAAACATGTGGGTGCGGTGGTGAAATAAAAACAGAGGTACTAATACAACAGTGTCAGAGAAGAGTAAAGGTCGAACTAAATATTATAAAATTTCCATTTTTGATGTTTTGACCATTTAATCCATTTTTTTTTATTCCAACTTTCCACGTTGATATCTGTATCATTCATCTTTAATCCTCTCTGAAGACGGTATTATTTTTGCCGTTTAATGTTCAGAATTTATGCATGCTTCAAATTACAAAAAAAACCTCTATTCTTGCCTGTGTTCAATGGTGCAGTGGATCAAAGTGGTGTGTTTGTCACCGATGTGATCTGTGACAACGTAGGTTCAAATCCGACAGGACGTTTCTTTCAGCTGAGAAACATTTTTTTTCTTTTAATAAAAGAGTTCTTCACCTGAAAAAAAGAAAGATAGAAATAGGGACTTTCCACGCTGATATTTGTACCATTCATATTTATTCATCTCTGATGGCGGTATCATTTTAGCCGTTCAATGTTCAGATATTGTGTATGCTTCAAACTACAAAAGCCCTGTTTTTGCACATGTTCATTGGCGTAGTGGATCACAGCGATGTGTTTGTCGCTGCTCTGATCTCTGCACATGTCGACATTGGTTCAAATCTGAAAGGGCAATTTTTTTCAGATGAACATGTTTTTTTTTAAAAAAGTTCTTCAACTAAAAAAGAAAGACGGAAACACCGGACTTGTGAAAATTCATCAAAGACAAAGAAAGACTTAAAGAAAATACACTCGATTATAGGTTCTCTGTCAACAACAGTATATTATATTTTTTTAACTTTCTGCCTTTAGAAATAGGGCATCGATCACAAAACCCGAAACGAAAGTTGGTGTTTGATAGGGTAGCTGTTTGGAGCGTTGAACTGATGACTTGTGGACAAGAGAGCAAACTCCGATAAATTGGCCAACAGTGTTTTTCTTTTCTCATAAGACTTTAGGCTCTTCGTGAATTCGTCAGGCATAGAAATACAAGTGAAGACAACCCACTGCATTAGTTTCTATTCAGTTCTACTCAACGTCAAAGTTTCAATGTCCATATCATATACCAGTGACATGAATCTCAACCAAATAAATTTGCGTACAGGTTTCTTGTTTTTATCTGCCCCTTTCGTGCAAAACCAATAGACTGAGGAATGGGCAATATCAGGAAACAGTCTATGAATTCTCGTCCAGGTTCATTTACTTTCGTAATGTTGAATTTCCGAACCTCCCAATGAATCTCAATTCTGTTAGTTGATTTATGACCATTAACCCTTTGAACTCGAGCGGCCACTTTTTCGGCCGAGAAACAAAATATGCCATACTTCTATTTAGTAGGATGGCTGCTGAGATAAAGTGTGAGATATAACAATTAATATTTTCAGTGTGCAGCCTTGGGGTCTTGCAATTGCTCCCACTGAACTGTCATGGACGATACTATCAGCGTTCAAAGGGTTAAACACAAACGCGTTCGTGTTGTTTCAGTGGCCAGGGGGTTTCATTGTTTGTAACCTTTTCCACTAACTGTCGTGAACTTCGGCAAACAGTTGCTATGAGTTCGCGTCCCCTCCAGGTGGACTTCCATTTGATTATAAGTCACGAATGCTTTAAACTCTGTCTAAGGCATTGATAAGTTGTTCCGATATCATAACTGAATAACTAAAAACTACTCTCGAACAGCCATTCATCAATTGGCTAAAAAACATTCAGGCGAGTGATTATCTTTTCATCCTACACTTACTTATTGAATTCACAATGTTGAAGTGAAAAGAAACATATAGCATAATCCGCGTGGCGCAGTTAATAGTGTCGTGGTTCGTAAACCTGATGGTAGAGAGTTCGATCCACACTTGCGCCAACTAAACAAACACAGATAAAAAAAAACAACTAAACAAACAATAATAAAACGTACTAAACTGAAAACACGTGGTTGAGATGATAAAATAAAAACAATGGTACTAATACAATAGTGTCAGAGAAAAGTAAAAGTCGAACTAAATATTATAAAATTTTCATTCTTCATTTTGACCATTTGACTAATTTTTAATTTGAACTTTCCATGGTGATATTTGTATCATTCATCTTTATTCCTCTCTGATGACGGTATTATTTTCGCCGTTCTGTGTTCAGAAATTATATATGCTTCAAATTACAGAAAGCTCCATTCTTACTAGTGTTTAATGGCGCAGTGCATCGAAGAGATGTGTTTGTCGTTACTGTGATATGTGACGACGTAGGTTCAAAACCAATAGGACATTTCTTTCAGATGAACAATATATATTTTTGTTTAAAAAAAAAAAAAGAGTTCTTCACCTAAAAAGACGGAAAGATGAAAACGTGGACTTTCCACGTTGATATCTGTATCATTCATCTTTATTCCTCTCTGATGGCGGTATTAGTTTAGCCGTTCAATGTTCAGACGGTATGCTTCAAATTACAAAAAGGTCTCTTCTTGCCTGTGTTCAGTGGCACAGTGGATCAAAGCGATGTGTTAGACGCTGCTATGATATCTATCGACCTTGGTTCAAATCTATCAGGACTTTTTTCAGAGGAACAACAAATTTTTTAATTTTTTTTTTTTTTGTTTGTTTTTTTTGGGGGGGGGGGGAGGTCTTCACCTTAAAAAAAAAAGATAGAAACACCGACTTGTGAAAATTCATCAAAGATAAAGACACACTTAAAGCAAATACACTCGATTATAGGTTCTCTGTCAACAACAGCATATTTTATTTTTTTAACGTTCAAACTTTAGAAATAGGACATGCCTCGAACACAATACCCGAAACGAAAGTTGGTATTTGATGAAGCTGTTTAGAGCAGTGAACTTATGACTTGTGGGCAAGAGATCAAGCCCCGATTAAATGGCCAACAGTGTTTTTGTTTTCTCATAAGACTTCAGGCTTTTCAGGAATTCGTCAGGCATAGAAATACACCTGAAGACAAACCCTTGCATTATTTTCTATTTGATGCTACCCAACGTCAATGTTTCGATGTCCTTATCATGTGCCAGTATGACTTGAATCTTAAGGGGCTATAAGTAAGGAGTTTACTTTGAAATTCCCAAGTCTGATATTCCATAAATTAAATGTACGAAAATTATCCATCAAAAGGAAGGCTATGATGTATAGAATACGAAAAACATAGGTAATCAACTCACAGTTGGCCGCGGGCGCCAAAGAGTATCGTTCAAGTTTTGTTTCGCACCCTAAAATATCGTCTTCTGGTGTTAATAATAGGGAACTAGCTGTGTCCAAGTACTTCTTTGAGAGTTGTTGCTCTTTTGGAGTTAGGTAGCGGAGGATTGGCCACCCCATGGCGTTGCACTTGTTTCTATGTGAACACAAGTTAAGCAACAGACCCTTCATATTCGAACCATATCCCACGATATTCGAAATTGTAACACCAATAGGTCTAAAAGTGAACCAGCTCGACTCAGCTGATCTGCCCCCCTCTCCCCATAGATTGTGGGACAACACAATCTATGGGAAGAGCGGGGGGGGGGGGGGGGGCAGATCAGCTGCCCGTACTTGGGGCTCCAAATTTTCAACGACTTGAAATGGAGTACACACATAAACAATGTTTGTAAGAAAGCCAATGCAACCTTAGGCTTTCTCGGGAGAAACCTACGGAACATCTCTGAACCATGCCGGAAAACTGCATATATATCCCTCGTTCGATCTACAATGGAATATGGTGCTACCATCTGGAACCCATACCTTAAAAGGGGATATTGATAAACTAGAAAAAAATCCAACACCGAGCAATCGGGTTCATCAAGAAAGACTACAGGAGCAGAGAACCGGGATCAATCTCGCGGATGCTAAAAGAACTAGAATTCGAGACGCTGGAGAAACGAAGATCCGGTCTACGTCTGATCCTGATGTACAAGGTGGTTGAGGGGTTGGTGTCGGCATTGCCAGCGCGCCATTTCGTGAAATTCGCCAGACCGAAAGAACTTGAACATCAGAGCTAAAACTTTCAATGACTGTGTCGCGTCAAACATCATAGAGAAACGAATATGTAATAACACCAAAGGTTTGAAAATCCCAGATAGCAAAACGCTACAGTTTCAACACTCCTTTTTGTGGACACTGTTATTCATTGGAACCACCTTCCAGATAACGTCGTGCATGCTGTTTCCATAGAGGCCTTCAAAACCACCCTAGGGAACCACCGCCAATAAGATCACCATCGGCGCTCTCTCTACCCGTTGTATAAAAACCACCTTTGGGTTCTACAACGTACCAGATACAGATACAGATACAGAACACCTACCATGTCCCCCTTATGGTTCCGGTCATTGTGCATCGCCTACACGTGCACGTCCACCATCCCAGGTAAATTCTTGGTTGCGCGCCTGACGGATCATGCTTCCAATATTCATATATAGGCATACATAGTCTTAGATTTTGTAAGGTGGGCAGCAAATCATTGTGTGAGTGGCAAAACTCCATCTTATAGCCTTGTTACTATACTGCCATAGCCACAAGACTGTTGCTCAGAATCACCAGACTAACTATAAACTGTTTCATTTCTGCCATGCGACTTTTTCTGGGATGTGATTTGGGCTCTCTTTGTTAATGCCGATGAAATGAGGAGACTGTCTGGTCCATTGGTCAAGGGGAAAGCATCCCCAAAGCACTTTTCAAATTATCACGAAACAGCTTATCTTCAGGTAGGGGACCCCCTACACGGCCCCATTCACCTTGCCAAATCCACCCTCTCTTCAACTAAAATAAACTTATCCGCGTACATGGAACTTCAGCAGTGCAACACATGACATGACACCATTTTGTGTGATTACGATGAGATCAGAATAAAACTGGATGTTCGATAGTCGGGCAATATTTTAAGGATGGCATTGAAACAAACACCGCCATCGTTTCAATGTTTATCTTTCAAGTTGGTGATGTCGGGGAATTCCAAATGGACGAAAGAAAGTCTGGTAGTTTGTCGACACAGTATTACTTCAAAAAATGAGAAATCCTCCCGACAAAAAAAGTAAGACCACATGCGATGGTAAACTATTATCTTCTTTCGAACGAACTAATGACAGCAATAATTTTGCTCTTCGCCCACGGGCCAACCATTCGTTCAACCACGCACAGGGGGTCCCACTAAATACCGAATCTGACTTAAAATACCGAATCTGACCCTCCAAAATGTAATTATATATATTTCTCAGTTAATTTCTTGCTATTATTGGTGTCCAGTAATGATAAAAAATATTTTAAATGAAAAAAAATGAAAGAGTCCTGGAAAATATTTGTTTTTAGGTACATGTAAGTTCCATTATTGGGGTTGTTCTGACGTTCCCAGATAGTCTGAAACTTAGATCATCTGGGAATACACCAATCTGATGTATGTTAAAACAAGTCACACATTGGCGATTATCAAAGAGGATATTTGAACCTACCCGATAAATTAGATGATGGAAATCATTCACTTACGACTCCTCACTAATGACTCCAAACTTCGCAAAATTTTTACCATGACTTTTTCATTTAAAATGAATTTTATATTCACAAGATCACAGAAAAGTAAGTAGAAAGTATCTTTAATTAATCTTTTTGGGGTCAGATTCGGTATTTCAAGTCAGATTCGGTATTTAGTCACACCTCGCACAGGAATTAATATTCAGTAATACTAGTAGTAGTATTGAGTGATAGGTCACACACATACACACACAGACACTCCCTAATATAATTAAAACAGTGTTTTTGTATATTAGGCAGGGGTGTGTACGAGTAGGGTGTGTGTACTGGCTCGCACAATACTGATTAAGTTCCAAGTTCCTGTGTTTCAACAAGACAACATTCTTTTCCATTCCATTTCCAAATGGAAACGTACTTTCACTTTGGCCTCAGATCATCCAATACAGGCAATTTATCTATTATATCATGTTCAGAGCTCCACAAGCTCTATCAAACAAGAATGTAATAGAATAAATGCTTAGTATATCATAAGACTTCAGGAAAGTGATCAAATCCCTGTTAATTGAATAGTAATGAATACTCATGTTAACTGAATAATTTTCTCTGGCAAAGTGGCTACCCAGTTAACAAGGTTGCACTGGACCACTTTCAGAGTAATTCAAGTGAAGTATCAAACTACACATAAGGTTCAGTAAGGTTGCAAATAAAAAAAAGTTTGACCAATTTGTTTTGACATGAACTGACAAAGAAAATTATTCGCCCAATTCAGGGACTTTGGGATCTTCATTAAGTTCATAGAGCCCGAATATCAGCTAAAAAATTGGAGATCCAGACATTATTTTTTCCCTATATCAATCATTTGAATTTCTAATAATAATTAGTTGGGAGCACAGTGGCTCAGTGGTTATGACATTGGACTTCACACCAAAAGGTCCATGGTTTGTCAAATTGATCCCTGCCAGGTGTAACTGCATTGTGTCATTGGGCAAAGCACTTAATCCTGATTGCACACGTGGGGGCATGGTGGTGCTTGTGCAGAGTTATTATGTTGGGAGTCTGACAGTTGCTTGTCATTGCTCGGTGGTTCTCTTTGGGTACTCTGGCTTCCTCTTCCTGTAAAACTGCCACAGTCTGCCAGACATGAGGTGACCCTTGCTGTTGAAAGTGTTGTTAAGCACCATTAAATAAGGGAATAATAATTATTATTCAGTGTGAACTTTAGACCTCAGTCACCGCACTATATAATGCAATAAACAGTACTATGATCACAAAATCAGACAGAGAATTTCAACTGGATTTAGACTGGGTTGCGATCTGATTGAAATTTTCATTCCACTTTCTTAAAGTTTCTTCCCAACAACACTAGAATCTGAAAATGAAAATTTTGAATCTGAGATGCCATTTTCATTTGTTTTTGTTGATGCAGTCTTCTTATGACAGTATTGTATTTAGGACATCTTCTGGTTTAAGCATGTCACGGAAAAGACTGCTTCTTTTATCACATTACTGTACTTGGTTGTCGAACCGGCAGATGTGGGTCGTGAGCTTAGGGAGGCCCTTTCCTTGCTCATGCAGGTTCTTTCCAAGAGCCTGCTCGTTGTCTCCACTGAGACTTCTAGTGGCTTCCAGGTGTCCTCCACGTCACCGCCTCCTGGGATTGGAAGCAGACCGCTTTCTGATCCCCCTGGTGCTCCTACACCATGGGAGGCATCTGCTGGTATGTCCGACATGGCTATGTGTCTTCCGACTCAGGAGATGGGTCAGACACACCTGACGTTGAGAGCCATCAGTCTTCTGACTTGGGGGTGGGTCTTACTTTGTGTTTGAGTTCCTTCAGGAACTCAAACCATCAGACCGGCCGGAGGTTTCAGCCAGACTGACATCATCGGTTGTGTGCCTATAGCCTGTGGAGCAACCTGCTTCTGGGTGCCTTCAACTGTACTGGTCGGTACAAGTGGTCGAAGCTTTTGCAGCACTGGACTCAAAGCTGAGTTCCAAGGTTATGAAGACTTCGTTCTTCCCTAGGATGATACCTTTTTGCCCTCTGTGCGTTATCGTGCCTACGATTCCGTAATCCGTTGGTCTGCCAGACTTTGATGGCCTTTGATCAGGACTCCTCCTTCGGGGGTTCCAAGCCCAAGTCGGCCGTTATTCCTATGGCGACTTAGGAGTCCATGTTGGGCTTATCCATAGAGATGCTAGGCATGCTTTCTCTTGCAGATCACGTCGTCTCTGCCTTGGCTGCTTATCTGCCTCCAGAAAAGTTTGACGACATACAGGCTCCTTTGCATGTGATTTCCAAGACGCTCATGCATCTTACTCACATGCATCCTGTAACAGAGCTAATTTGGATTTAGTTCGCCGGGCGCTGTGTTGGACACAAGCCATTCCCTTCCTCTTTGATCCGTTTCTTTGGTGGGTCCCCGACTATTCCATGATTCCGTGGTGACGGTCTGGGGTGACAACCTGCGTCACTCCAAAGATCAGCAGCTGCTTCGCCAGCTTGATCTGCCTTGTGTTGGAGGCTGGGGCCATTCCAAGCCTAACAAACACCCCTCTGCTTCCTCTGTGAAGCCAAGGGCTGATCCTCCTGCTTCCACTTCTTCCTCTTACAAATATGGTAAGGGTAAACGTCGGCAGTCCAGAGGGAGGTCTCAGGCTTCTTCATCTAGCAGAGACCTCCCTCTGGACTGCCGACGTTTACCCTTACCATGTTTGTAAGCATCTAACTAGTGCCATTACATTCATGTGTTTCAGTAATGACAATTAAAATGCGTTTATTTAATTACACCTCAGATGAGCTCCATTCAATTAACAACACAATGGATCACCTTAAGCATCGACCTAAAGCATATGTTTTTAAAGCCTTGAAAAAACAAAGAATACTAAAACCAGAATTTTGTTTTACCAACAACAGCTCAGATAAAGTATACCAACCAAAGAGATTAAAAATTCAACACAGACAAGCAATAAGACCAAAGCCTATTAACTATGGTGTGAATACCAACAACATTCATGTTATCAGCATAGATACCACTACTCTTTCCCAGAAAAAAGTACCTCTTTTGAACTTCGGACTACTGAATACAAGATCTGTTGCTGGAAAGGAACATGACCTAAAGGACTTCATACAAGACAACAATCTCAGTGTTTTGTCTCTAACAGAAACATGGTTGAAAGAAAATGATAGTGACAGTTTTTCTATTGGACAACAATTGCCACCAGGTTTCTCCATTTTACATAACTCATGGGGGGGCCGAGGTGGTGGTGTAGCTGTCATCCACAGCAATGCCATAAAAGTAAAACATCATCCTGACACCTATAAAACTCAGCCATCTTTTGAAATGCTAGACTGCCTCATGTCGACCAACAGTTCACTTCGATTACTCATAGTTTACCGACCGCCACCATCAAAAAGAAACAAACTTACATCAGCACAATTTTTAAATGAATTCTCAGAATGTCTGTCCATCTATGCCTTGTATGCAGGAGATATAGCTATTGCCGGTGACTTCAATATCCATGTTGACAATTTGAATGACACTTTTACGAAGCAATTTACTAATCTGTTCGATTCATTCGGCTATTCGCAACTGGTTTTGAAACCTACCCACAACAGAGGACACACCTTGGATCTAATTCTTGTTCGTCAAAGTAACAGCACTTCAGTACAAAACATCTATGTCACAGATCCAGCATTATCTGATCACTATGCAGTCTTGGCTGAATTGACACAAGCAACCTCCAAAATTCCTCCCAAGAAAATTACTTATCGAAAATATAAATGCATCAACATTGATTCCTTGAAAATGGATATAAGTTCATCAACACTGTCTCCAAATTATTTTTGTAGTAGTCATGGATCATCTGAGCAAATGTTATCTTTATTTGAAGAAACTCTTAAGGGCATCATGGCTGAACATGCACCACCAAAGTCAAAAGTTATAACTCATAGGGAAAAAGTGGAGTGGTTTACAGAAGACGTTAGAGCTGCTAAACAACAGCGTCGCAGACTTGAGCGTCTATACAACAAAACGAAGCTTGAGATTCACCGGCAGATGTTCTGCCACCAAAGAAACACAACTAATAAGATCATCAAAAAAGCGAAGAGGGAGTACTACAATTCTCTGATAAAGGGGTCATCAAATACTAGGGTGTTATTCTCAGTAACCAATAGTCTCCTTGGTAAAGAACAAAAAGTCATTCTCCCAGATCATCTAAATACCAATGAAATTCTGGAAAAATTCAGTGATTTTTTCATAACCAAAATTCAATTAATCCTGGATAGAATACCATCACGTGAACCACCAGAGTTTGATCAACTTGACATAAAAGGAGATTTTTCCAGTTTTCACACTGTCTTGGAAGAAGATATTCGAAAAGTGATTTTGTCATCATCCAATAAATCCAATGATCGAGATGAAATTCCAACATTTCTTCTGAAAGAGACAATTGATCATCTTCTGCCAGCCATATCATCTATTATATCTGCATCCCTTTATGAGGGATTTGTTCCACGCCCACTGAAAAAAGCACTTGTTACTCCACTCATCAAGAAGCCATCTCTTGATCCTGACAATCTGAAGAATTATCTACCAGTATCGAACCTCTCTTTCCTGTCTAAATTGTTGGAAAAGGTTGTTGCTTCACAACTCAAAAAACATCTGCATGAAAATGATCTTTTAGAGCCTTTCCAGTCTGTATACAGAGCCAATCACAGTACAGAGACAGCTTTACTGCGAGTCAACAACGACATTGTTACATCAGTGTCTGAGGGTAAGGCTGTACTGCTTGTTCTCTTGGATTTGTCAGCAGCATTCGACACAGTCGACCATGATATTCTTTTGCAGACATTGACACAGCATGGCATATGTGGAACTGTCTTATCATGGTTGGCATCATATCTAGAAGGTCGCAGTCAACAAATATATATCAACAAGACCGGTTCAGAAAGCAAGATGTTAAAGTGTGGTGTTCCTCAGGGCTCAGTTCTTGGTCCAGTTTTGTTTACTCTGTACACTTCTTCTCTGGGTCGTCTTCTTAAAAGGCATGTCATATCATATCATCTGTATGCTGATGATACCCAACTGTACATTACATTTAATTTATCTCTTCAAAGTGACTCAATCACTGCAGTCAGCAACATGGAAACTTGCATAAATCTGGTGCAGGAATGGATGATAGATTTTAAACTGAAAATGAATGACTCTAAAACAGAATTCTTAGTGATATCCGGGGTTTGCATGCCTACACCCACTGTTACATCAATTCAGGTTGGAAAAAAACGTCACCATGAAAAGTGAATCAGCCAGGAATATTGGACTGATTATGGACTCAAATGTAAAGCTAGACATCCATATCAATAAAATATGTCAAAAATGTTACTGGCAGCTTCGGAATATTGGAAGACTGAGAACTTATCTTAACCAGTCAGCACTTGAAAAACTTGTGCATTCCTTCATCACCTCACAACTAGACTATTGTAATTCAGTGTTGGTGGGGCTGCCACAGTATTTGATTCAGAAGCTTCAAAAACTTCAGAATATTGCTGCTAGGATAATTACTGGTACCAAATGCTCTGAACACATAACACCTGTTTTAAGACAATTACATTGGCTTCCAGTTAAACAGAGAATTAATTTCAAAATATTGATCTTACTATTCAAATGTATCCACAAACTGGCTCCAGTTTACCTGCAAGAGCTCATCACTGTATACACTCCATCACGCAGTCTGAGATCTAAAGATCAAATTCAACTAGTCATACCTTTTAGCAGATCTAATCTGGCTAATGATCGTGTGTTCTCCATCGTGGGTCCAAGATTGTGGAATGCATTGCCTATTAGTGTCAGAAATTCAGAAACTATCAACATCTTCAAAAGAAATCTTAAAACTTTCCTATTTACTGAAGCATTCTCCTGAACCTCCCTAGAGGAAACTGAAACATGTGACTCTTTATTTTCAGAAAAGTGTATTTTATTTCTGTGAAGCGTTTTAGGGCACTCTTCATGATTTTACGCTTTTACAAAATCAATTATTATTATTATTATTATTATTATTATTATTATTATTATTATTATTATTATTATTAGGAGGTGGTTTCTCCTCTCACGGGCCTCACCAATGAGGCTTGAAATGAAGGTCCTTACCTCGATTTGTCCCAGGTTGGAAGAAGGATGTTTGAAGAGTTTGCAGACCATTGGGCCACAATCACATCTGATCCTTGGGTGTTAGATGTTGTTTCGGTCCGGTCTGCGGATATCCTTTCAGGGGCACCCCACTCTGTCGAAAGTGCCTCTTTCAACCCAAGTTTCTTCAGACATTTCACTTCGGGAACTTTTGGTCACAGAGATAGACAATCTCCTGTCAAAGGGGGTGATCGAGGTCGTCAAGAACCTTCATTCAGTAGTGTTCATGATGCCGAAGAAGGACGGCCGACTCCGACTGGTTATCGATCTGAGTATCCTGAACCAGTCTATCACTGCACCCAAGTTCAGCATGGTCACTTTCAGGTCAGTTGGCCGCTCCATTCACCAGGGAGATTTCGCTTCCAGCATCGACCTGCAAGACGTTTACTTTCATGTTCCGATTCATGGCCACCTCGAAAGTATCTCAGGTTCGCTTTTCTGGGGTGAATTTACCAGTTCGAGGCCATTCCTTTTGTCCTCAACCTGGCTCCTTGGGCCTTCACACGACTGATGTTGCATGTGATAGCCTTCCATCGCACTCAGACCAGGATGACTACTTCAACGTATCTGGAAGATATTCTCCAGAGGCACTCCAGTGCTGCTCTGGAGTCAGATGTCGACCCACTGTTGAGCCTGCTCATGTCGCTAGGGTTCAGAGTCAACGAGGAGAAGTCAGACCTGGTCCCTTCTCAGTCGTTTTGTCATTTGGACTTCCGTACTCAGCTGAATACGGTGGCGGTTCCCTGGGCGAGGGCTGTGATTCTCTCGGCTTTTGTGCTGACTCTGACCCAAGCCATGTCTGCGACTCTCGGATAGTGTGCGATGTTGGATCCTCTAGGTCTTTCCCTTCACGGTGTATGGGACCAGGATCACACAGCTCTTCACATCAACCAGAAGGAGCTGCTCTTCTTCTGAGTTTCCGGCAGTGGATTCCCCACCTTTCAAATCGCCAGGTCCTTCTGTTGTTCGACAGTGGTTGCTTACATTTGGAACCAGGGTGGCACGCTCTCGGTTCCCATGTACGAATTGCCTCGGGATCTTCTACTGCTTGCTCAGGCTGTCAAACGCTGGGGTGGCGGGTCGTCACATTTCCGGGTGTCTGAACGTCCTAGCCGACTCCCTGTTCTGTCGGAGCAGGGTCATTTCCACCAAGTGGATGCCTTACATAAGGCAGTGTTCCAGTCGCTTTGCGATCTTTGGGGTCATCCCCACATCGATCTGTTTGCGAACCGTTGGAACCCTCAGTTGGACACTTCCCTGTCCCCGTGTCTAGATCCTCTGGCTTTTGCCGTGGATGCTCTGTCACTCGATTGGAACGGTCTAGTCGGATACGCCATCCCGTTGGTTCCGATTCTGCCTCAGATTCTAGCCAAGATACGAACCTGCAGTTGTCAAATCATTCTGATCGATCAGCTCTGCTCTCTGTTGACGGCGGTTCCGGCATGTCTCCCTCTACATCGCGACCTTATTTGCCAAGGTCACCCGAGGAGGTTTCACGTTGACCCAAATTCATTGTGCCTTCACCCTGTCTCCTCTGTAGAGGTTTTTCGAGACAAGCAGTGGAGTGCATTTCTTCTTCAAGGAGGCACTCCACAGGTTTAGCCTATGCTGCTGAGTGGAAGGTCTTCTGCCGATGGTGTGCCGATCACTATGTTGATTATGCCAATCCTTCGATAACACAGATTGCGGAGTTTCTGGTATATCTGTTTGATTCTCTGGTCTCCAGCCTGTTACTATCAAAGGGTAGAGGTCCATGCTTTCGGAGACCTGTTCGTATGTGGGACAGCGTCATATCGGCACTAATCCATACCTCTCCAAGCTTGTTCGGCACTTTTCCTTAAAAAGGCCTAGGACTTAGCAGTTTACCCCAAGATGGAATCTTCCTTGGGTGCTCCTTTGCTTGGGGGTTGGGGGCATTCGAACCTTTATCCCAGGTGGATATGCGTTTTCTCACATACAAGATGGCTTTTCTGATGCTTTTGCCTCAGCCAGATGGGTTAGTGAGCTTCACGCCCTCTCGGTTGACCCGGCCATTTTCAGGAGCTCTCCCAACAGTGTTACGTTTACCACTGATTGCTCCTTTCTGACCAAGAATCAGATGCCAGAAACGACTCCACCTCTTATCTGTATCAGGGCTCTTCCTTCTGTTGAGGGTAATCGCCCTTTGCTCTGTCCGGTTCGTGCAATTCGTATTCATCTCAATCGGACGCAGTTCATTAGGAAAGGCTGGAATCAATTTTTTCTGTCTCTTGTTCCTGGTCGACAGAAGAGCTCTCCTCAATCCATTTCTCGATGGATTTGTCTTGCTATTCATGCGGCTTACGCTCGTCTTGCGACTGGCGATTGTATTACCAATCGTATTTCTGCCCACGACGATTGTATTACAATCGTATTTCTGCCCACGAGGTGCGTGCTCTGTCTACCTCTTGGGCTTATATTAACTCCAGCAAGTTGTTGGATGTTATGCAGGCAGCCTACTGGAGAAATGCTTCTACTTTCTCCACCTTCTATCTGCATCAGTTGCAGGAGCCGTCTGAGGACCTTTTTGCTTTGGGCCCTCTTTCTTCTGCTCAGGCTGTTGTTTACCCTAGCTATTAGGCTAGTTACAAGGTCCATTGCAGCTCTGTGCTGTTACTGACCTTTTCTGTCTGTGTGTCACACAGAACCGTATGCCTCATCTCTCATTGTCTTTTACTAATGTTTGTGAGGCTATGGTTTGATAGGCCTGGGAACCTCTTCCTCTATCCACAGTTCCAGTTCTCTTGGTTATGTGGGGGATGGTTATGTGATTCCCTCCATCCTGTTGACTATTCAGCCTGTAGTAAACAATTGTAAGGTAGGTTGATAAGAAATTTGAATTTTATAGTAAATTTCCTTTCTTATTATATCTACCACAATTGTTTACATGGAGGCCCTCCCATCTTCTTTTTTGGGGTAAGAATCCATCCTCCCCGCTGATCACATAACTCTAACGTTGGCGGATTCAAAAGAATGAGTCATTAGTTACGTGTCTGCGCACTGGCAATGGAAGTCGATTTGTACTAGGAGAAGAGCTTCCCCTACAGGGTCTGCGCCAGTACCACTCGACCCAGTTTTGGCTTATTTTTTCTTGGTGCTTTTGCACCTCTTTTCTTTCCCAAATCACTTGGGAAAGATCAAAATAGAGAGTATATTTTCCGAGTTGGGGACTTCCAATGTAGTGCAAACCTGTAGTAAACAACTGTGGTAGGTATAATAAGAAAGAAAATTTACTATAAAATTTAAATTTCTCGATGGATTTTTCTTCCTTTTCACGTGTCATATGCTCATCCAGCAACTGATGATTGTTTTACCAATCGCTTGTCTGCCCACAAGGCGGTGCATTGTCTGCCTCCTGGGCTTATGCTAACTCCATCAAGTGGTTGATGTTATGCAGGCAGCCTGCTGGAGAAATGCTTCTACATTCTCCACCTATCTGCATCAGTTCCAGGAGCAGTCTGAGGACCTTTTTTCTTTAGGCCCTCTTTCTTCTGCTCAGAATGTCATCAAACCTAGCCATTAGGGTTCTAGCAAGGTCATTTCCAGCTCTGTTCTTGGTACTGTCCTATCTGTCTGTGTGTCACACAGGGCCATATGCCTCATCTCTCATTGTCATTTACTAATGGTTGTGATGCTATGGTTTTATAGGCCTTGAGAACTCTTCTTCTGTCTACAGTTCCAGCGTAGTCGGGTTATATGAGGGTTATGTGATTCCCCCTCCTCTTGTCTATTCAGCCTGTTGTAATTGTAAGGTAGGTTGATAAGTAATTTAAATTTTATAGTAAATTTCCTTTCTTATACCTACCACAATTGTTTACATGGAGGCCCTCCCATCTTCTTATTCGGGTAAGAATCCTTCCGCCCCGCTGATCACATAACTCCATTGTTAGAATGACACGTTGGTTATACGTCTGCACACTGGTTCTGGAAGCTGTGGATTAGTACAAGAAGAGTCTCCCCTACTGGGTGACGTGGGTGTGCGCCAGTCACACTTGACCCAGTTTGGGCATATATTTTTTCTTGGCACTTTGCACCACTTTTCTTTCCCAAATCGCTTGGGAAAGAAGAAAATAGAGAGTATTTTTCCGAGTTAGGGACTTCCACTGTAATGCAAGCCTGTTGTAAACAATTGTGGTAGGAAAAATAAGAAAGGAAATTTACTATAAAATTTAAATTTGTAGCGACTGTCATGACTCAAGTAACAACTGAAAAAATATTACAACTACATCATCACAGAATGATGGAGTTGGAAGATTTGTCAATGGGGAATATGGTTAAAAAATGTAAAAACTTTTGTTTGTGCCAGTGGATCGATACATGTAGCACTAGCAGGCAGAATGCATGGGCTTCTTCTTCGACTAGCATGTACAGTACAGCCGCTGTGGACTCGTCAATTTTTTTGGGTGGGCAATATTTCCGCGGATGCAATAATATTAGATTCCAAACATTAATTATAATTATGTGGCTCAGTAGGTAGAGGTGCAGGCTGCAAGCCGAGAGGTCTTCGGTTCGAATCCCACCTGCGGCAACCGCGTTGTGTCCTTGGGCAAGACACTTCATCTCCATTGCCCGTGTGGGGGCACGATGACGCCGTGTACTAAGGCGTACTGCACGTCGATGGTACGCATGTCTTCAACCAATCTAACCCTGCCTGTGCTGCAGTGCAGTGCGGAGTTACGATGTTGGGGACCTGGCAGCTGCTCATCGTTGCTCGGTGGTTCTCTCCGGGTACTCCGGCTTCCTCCACCCGTAAAACTGTCACGGTCATGATTAGCCATTGTGCATAAATATGTGACCTTAAACATCAATAAATAAATAAATAAACACTAATTATAGGAATAATCATAAAAAATTTAATTCATGAAGCACCGGGTACAACCTGGTGCTTCACTTATTAAAATTTTGCTGATGATGATTTTTTTGACCTGGTTAACGTATGCGTGGACATCACTGCCTGCACGTGGATTATGACCAGTCTGCGGCAATTGTACTTTACCAGACTCTGAGACTCAAAACTTTGTCATACAGGGCCCCCAAACAGCCACAGACTTCCATTTGCATGAGGCAATCTGTGTGTGAGAAACAAGTCCAAGAAGCAAATCTAAGAAAGTATATGAACGAATTGATATTCCAAATGAAAATGTTCTGACTGAAAAATTATACTTTGGTGGGGGTGGGGTGGGGGTGCACAACTACCCCCTCCCAATAATTATGCCGCTGGGCCTGTATAAATTACAACTCAAGCTCTGTTTGTGTCTTGTTAGTGTGTTGGAAAACTTGACAGATACTTTCCATTCCTTTTAAAAATTTATTTTTAACTCTGAACCTACTATGGCTAGAGGGTGACACCTGCTTCCCAACTTGAAAAGACTGAAGTATTTAGTGGAGACCTCCGTCCGTCCATCTGTTTGTTGGTCCGTCCATACCAACATTTTCCCCTGTATCTTAGTCACTGCTACTCCAAATTCAATGATATTTGGTGTTGTGATAGAGCATCATGGGGGAATGATACCTGTGTAGTGTGAGTTTCTTCCACACATTTTTTCCAGAGTTATTGCACTTTTTTTCACTCTTTTGACTTAGAAAATGTTTGGCAGGGGCTTTGGCCCACACTTTGTGTTGTCCCTCTTGTTAACTAAAGATTTCTGTTTGACTTTGGGGCAAAAATTGGAAATATAACAAAATTTGCGTAGTGATTTTTGTAAATAACACTGGCTGATGCATTAGGAAAAGGTTGAGTCCCTTCAGTTTCTTTCACCCATAGAATGAAGAAGTATGAACCTTGCTCTTGAAAGTGGTGTAAACTAGCATGCTGCTGGCAGGTATTTCTGCCCAGGACAGGTTTTCTCTTGCCACTGAAATAAGTATAATTTGGACACATTTAATCACATTTTCCTCTAAGTTGAAGTTTGAATTGATTTTTTCACCAATAATTTCTTGTGATAAATCTAGTCGAATTTTTCATGAAATCTTGTCATGGCTGCTTCACAGCAGCCATGACTAGATTTAATGAGAATTAAAAAATATATTGAAAATACTCAGCGGGTTAAGACTTAACTGTCAATTAATTATGAATAAATAATTAAATATTTAAAGGAATGAAAAATCAGTTTCTTAATTCTTTTTCTTGTAGATTTTGACATAGAAGATATTTCTTTGTGCTAACAAAGGTACAGTGAGTATTTGAAGTAAACAACCAATATCGTGTGTTCAATCACTGCATTTGAATAGACAGCAACTGTGAGTAAATTCTTTTGATCCTTCCAAGAAAATATTTCCCCATTTTACTTTTTCAAGCTCCATCTAAATTTAAATCACGTACAGTGGGTCAAAGTTAATAAGCTATTGCTTGATAGAATGTCCTTATTACATGCAACTTAGAGATGGGCAGTATTGGAATTTTGAATTCGGTATCGGTATTTTTAAGGTGGTATAACTCGGTGTCGGTTCAGTATTTGGTATCTGACTTGACTGAGACTTGCTGATAATAACAAAGGGGAATTCACACCAGGAAAATACAGCATAAGTTGTTCTTCTGTCATTCTACTGCAGCATTACAAATGTCACTGCCATTGAGTTCAACAGTGCCATTCTTTTATGAAAATCATATCTACAGTGTAAGTCATTTTGTTACTTGTTTTATACACACCTCAGGGCATCTTATGTTTGCAAAATTTTGAATCACTGTTTTCTCTCCCTCCAGGAACATTGACTAGCAATTGGTATAAATTGGTTCGTAGTTTTAGACCAAAGTTAGTTAATTTTCAGTTTATTATTATCCAACCTATTTTGTTTTATTTTTGTCTGAAATACCTTGCTCTGCACATTTCTTTACCACAGGTGCCTAAATTCAGTTTCCCCTTCCATAACAGTTTGCTGTAGCAAATTTCATGGGCTTATAATCCAGTTCAACTGTTCAGCATGCATTCTTTTTTATGGGTTTGCATCACTGACACTAATAAGACAGTAAGTTTGCTTACCTCAATATACTTATTCCCTCGAATCAATTAGTGTCACTGATTTGTGACTGAAACTTCGAAGTTTCATTTCAGAACACAGTTTGCGCCGTACATATGCTCAGTTGTTGTATTTATGTTGGATTTTCCTGAATATGCTCACGTTCAGGAAAATCCAACATAAAAACAACAACTGCACAAATTGTTACTGGAGTGGTTATGGTATGAAAAACCAATGACATTGATGTAATGAATGCTTGAGTCAGTGACTGGACATGATGACCTAGGAAGTGCAATGTGCTTTTGTGGGATAACCCAAACAGTTCTCCCTGCGTTGGTGGTTCCATAATAGCAATCTTGGTGTTTAAAGAGAATGTCTGACAGTCATACCAGCAGAAATCTTAGAAAACTTTGTCTCGCAGTGTGCAAATCACTTTCTAAATATTGGTTTGCGACCCGGATATATTGCTTTGCAAATGTCGAGGGAAAACCGAACAACAGATACCCTGCACCTTAACCTTTAAATGCCTATTTCAAGTATTTGCAATCTCAGAGCATGTGACCATGCCATTTTCGGAGGTCCTGTCCTACAATAGACAAATCACCTGGGCTGTGTTTTATAGTCAAGTCTTGGCTGCCTACCAGGTAGCCAAGACTTGACTAGAAATCACTTCTAACCAACTGGTCATATACAGGTTGTAGTTTAGTGGGAATTCAGGACAATTGTCCAGGCCCTTAAGGGTTAACTAAACTGAAAAGAAATTCAATCACTTCTTTCATGAAAATGAACACTTCAAATTGTATCAACCCTCAAAGAGGCCTTATATATATAATGAATGTATGGAAATATGAAAATTCAGATGGTTTCAGTATTGAATGACTGATTCGGTTCGTTTTTAGCTCAACTTTGGCGAAGCCAAAATTGAGGTATTGTCATGGCCCGTCGTCCGTTTGTCACGCCGCAACATGGCTCGGGCTAGAGGACATATTTATGAACCGATCTTTACGAAACTTCTTGGGTACCTTTGTTATCACCGTGAGATGAGAACAAGTGTTTTGGGTCCGGTCTGAAATTCAAGATGGCCGCTGGCAGCCATTTTGTACAAAATTAGGTGCAATCAGATTTTTGCGCAGAACTTCCATATGAAAGCGCTGATTTGAATAATTTTTTTGTATGAATGTTTAGAACCATGGGATACATCACATATAATACAGGTTTTTTTTTTCGTGCGTAAATTATGCAAATTAGACTAATTTTGATTTATTTAGTGTTACTTTCAGCACTGTAAGTGCAAATGCCAATACGACTTGGGCTAGAAGTCGTATTTATGAACAGATCTTTACGAAACTTCTTGGGTACCTTTGTTATCACCGTGGGACGAGAACGAGTGTTTTGAGGTTCGGTCTGAAATTCAAGGTGGCCACTGGCAGCCATTTTGTACAAAATTAGGTGCAACCAGATTTTTGCACAGAACTTCCATATGAAAGCACTGATTTGAATAATTTTTTAGCTCAACTTTGGCGAAGCCAAATTTCAGCTTATGCCATGGCCAGTCGTCCGTCTGTCCGTCAAAAATTTAATACGGCTTGGGCTAGAGGCCGTATTTATGAACCGATCTTTACGAAACTTCCTGGGTACCTTTGTTATGACCGTGGGACGAGAACTAGTGTTTTGGGGTCTGATCCGAAAGTCAAGTTGGCCGCTGGCGGCCATTTTGTACAGACTTAGGTGCAATCAGATTTTTGAGCAGAACTTCCATATGAAAGCGCTGATTTTAATAATTTTTTGCATGAATGTTTAGTACCATGGGATACATCACATACAATACAGTTTTTTTTCTCGTACATAAATTATGCAAATTAGATTAACTTTGCTGTATTTAGTGATACTTTCAGCACTGTAAGTGCAAATGCCAATATGGCTAGGGCTAGACGCCGTATTTTTAAACCGATTTTAATTTTACGAAACTTCTTGGGTACCTTTGGTATCACCGTGGGACGAGAACGAGTGTTTTTGGGTGCGGTCCGAAATTTAAGCTGGCCGATTGCAGCCATTTTGTACAAAATTAGGTGCAATCAGATTTTTGCACAGAACTTCCATATGAAAGCGCTAATTTGAACAAAATTTTGTGTGAATGTTTAGTACTATGGGATACATCATATATAATACGGGTTTTTTTCTCGTGCAGAAATTATGCAAATTAGATGAACTTTGATTTTTTCAGTGCTACTTACACACAGTAAGTACACATTTCAATATGGCTTGGGCTAGAGGCTGTATTTATCAACCGATCTTCACGAAACTTCTTGGGTACCTCTGTTATCACCTTGGGACGAGAACGAGTGTTTCTGAGTGCGGCCCAAAATTCAACATGGCTGCTAGTGGCCATTTTGTACCGAAATTAGGTCTAATCAGTTTTTTGTACACAACTTCTATACGGCTCAGGCTAGAGGACGTACTTATGAACCGATCTTTACGAAACTTCATGGTTACCTTTGTTATCACCATGGGATAAGAACGAGTGTTTTTGGGTGTGGTCCAAAATTCAAGATGGCCACCAGCAGCCATTATGTACCAAAATTAGTGCAATCAGTCTTTTGTACAGAACTTTTGTATGAAAGTTCTGATTTGAATAAATTTTTGTATGAATGTTTAGTAACATGGAATACATCACATATAATACCGGTTTTTTTCTCGTGCAGAAATTATGCAAATTAGATGAACTTTGATTCATTCAGTACTACTTATACACTGCAAGTGCACATGTCAATACGGGTAGGGCTGGAGGCTTTATTTATGAACCGATCTTCACAGAACTTCTTGGGTACCTTTGTTATCACCTTGGGACGAGAACGAGTGTTTCTGAGTGCGGTCCAAAATTCAAGATGGCTGCCAGTGGCCATTTTGTACCGAAATTAGGTCTAATCAGTTTTTTGTACACAACTTCTATACGGCTCAGGCTAGAGGACGTATTTATGAACCGATCTTTACGAAACTTCTTGGGTACCTTTGTTATCACCGTGGGATGAGAACGAGTGTTTTGGGGTGTGGTAGAAATTCAAGATGGCCACCAGCAGCCATTATGTACCAAAATTAGTGCAATCAGTCTTTTGTACAGAACTTTCGTATGAAAGTTCTGATTTGAATAAATTTTTGTATGAATGTTTAGTAAATGGAATACATCACATACAGTACAGGTTTTTTTCTCATGCAGAAATTATGCAAATTAGATGAATTTTGATTTATTTATTACTTCTTATACACTGTAAGTGCACATGTCAATACTGCTCGGGCTAGAGGCTGTATTTATCAAACGATCTTCACAAAACTTCTTGGGTACCTTTGTTATCACCTTGGGATGAGAACGAGTGTTTCTGAGTGTGATCCAAAATTCAAGATGGCTGCCAGTGGCCATTTTGTACCGAAATTAGGTCCAGTCAATTTTTAGCTCATCTTGACAAAGTCAAGCTGAGCTAATCTCATCGCTCTCCGTCCGTCGTCCATCGTCTGTCGTCCGTCAACACCATGTTTTGGTCTTCTCCTCCAAAGCCACTGGGCCAATTCAAGTGAAAATTTGTGTGAGTGATAGTCCCAAAGGGGCATTTCATTTTTGTTCAACTCAGCATGCCCAGCCCCATAGGGAGGGAGTGGGGGAAAATGCTCCAAAATATTTTAAAAATCTTCTTCTCAAGAACCGGTGTGTACAATGACTTGATATTTGCTATGGAGCTTCCATACGAGGTGTAGAATCAAGTTTGTTCAAACGAAGTTTGTGATGTAATATTTGGCTTTGTAATAGGAGGGGTAAGATTTTTGGTCCCGCCCAAAATTTCTATTTTCTGAACCGATGGTCTGGTATGAACCAAATTTGGTTTGTGGTAGTATTGGGTTATAAGTACTTGACCCATGCAAAAAAAAAAACTTCCCGCATCCCCATGGGACCCTGGGAGCTGAAAATAGAAATATTTTCAAACGCCCATATTTCCCAAACCCCATGAAATAGAGAGCTTTTATATGGTATGAAGTATCCTTACGACCAGTAGAATTGAATGGTAAAAAAAATTGCCATCGGTTATGTTAGGGTGTTCTGTAATGGGCATCGAAAAAATGCTGAGTCAGCATATTTGCAAAAATTTTAAAAAATCTTTTCTCCAGAACCAATCATCAGAATCTTTTGATATTTGGTATACAGCATTCATATGGGGGTCAGATAAAAGTTTGTTGAAATAAAGGTCATTGGTTCATATTTGGGCTCTCTACAGGAGCCCGAAGTTTTAACATAGGGTAATATGGGGAATATTCTTTAAAAATCTTCTTCTTCAGAACCACCAGTCAGAATCTTGTAATATTTGGTATACATCATTGTTATGAGGGTCAGATTCTAGATTGTTCAAACCAAGTCCCTAGGTTAATATTTGGGCTTCCTACGGAAGCCCAAATTTTATCTTTGTTCAATATGGAGGGTAATTTAAAAAAATCTTCTTCTTCAGATCCATCAGTCAGAATGCTTTGATATTTGGTATGCAACATCTCTATGGGGGTCAGATTCAAGTTTGTTCAAATCAGATCCCTAGGTTTTTTGGGCTCACTATGGTAGCCCAAATTTTTACTTAGTGCAATATGAGGAAATTTCTTTAAAAATCTTCTTCTTCAGATCCACCAGTCGGAATGCTTTTATATTTGCTATACAACATCTCTAGGGGGGTCAGATTCCAGGTTGTTCAATTCGAGTGCCTAGGTTAATATTTGGGCTCCATATGGGAACATGAAATTTAACTTAGTACAATATGAGGGAATTTCTTCCAAAATCTTCTTCTTCAGAT
Source organism: Pictodentalium vernedei (assembly GCA_031216915.1). Classification (NCBI taxonomy): domain Eukaryota; kingdom Metazoa; phylum Mollusca; class Scaphopoda; order Dentaliida; family Dentaliidae; genus Pictodentalium; species Pictodentalium vernedei. Next base: position 153,355,750 of record CM062293.1, read on the forward strand.
TCACTTGTCAGAATGCTTTCACATTTGGTATACAACATCTCTAGGGGGGGCAGATTCAAGTTTGTTCAAATCGGATCCACAGGTTAATATTTGGACTAGCTATGGTAGCCCAAATTTGAACTTAGTGCAATTCGAAGAAATTTCTTTACAATTTCTCTTCTTCAGATCCAACAGTCAGAATGCTTTCATATTCGGTACACAACATCTCTAGGGAAGTCAGATTTAGCTGTGTTCAAATCAAGAGCCTGGGTTAATATTTGGGCTCTCTATGGGAGCCGGAATTGGCCATTTTGCTGAAGAATTAAAAATTTTGTATTCAGTATCCTCCAGAGGTACTAAGATTAATCCACATAGTTGTATCAAGGGGCTTCAAAGGGGAGCTCTACATTTTACTTATGATCAACTGAAGAAAAGGCATGATGCCCAGATTATTTTTGTCACTCCTGAGGGACTCAAGGATTGACAGTGTAGCCTATGGAGATGGCTTGCTTAATGTAGACTCATTCTTGGACTCTATTTAAATTGCGTTCTGTACAAGATGAGCGCTTCAGGCCCCATGGGGCCTCTTGTTTGTCACAACTTCTATACAGCTCGTATTTATGATCTGATCTTCACGAAACTTCTTGGGTACCTTTGTTTTCACCTTGGAACAGGAATGAGTGTGTTTTGGGGTGCCTTTGTTATCACTGTGCTATGAGAACAAATATTTTGGGGTTCAGTCAGACCCACTCTGGGTCTCAAAGATTTCTTTTCTCGTTTAGCATCTGACTGTCACCCACCTTTACATACTTTACCTATACATTTGTCACAGGCTATGGTCAGTATTTATGTACAGACCATTACAATACTTTATATGTACCTTTGTTATCAGGTCATTACCTAGATGTTTGTCATTGCTGTGTCACATACTATACATGTACATGTCTTGACAAGTTGAGCTACAGTGTCATTGACACTGTCATTGTGTGAATGTTTAGTACCATGGGATACATCATATATAATACAGATTTTTTTCTCATGCATAAATTATGCCAATTGGACTACCTTTGATCTATTTAATGTTACTTTCAGCACTGTAACTGCAAATGCCAATACGGCTCGGGCTAGAGGCCGTTTTTATGAACCGATCTTTACAAAACTTCTTGGGTGCCATTGTTATCACCGTGGGGCGAGAACGAGTGGTTTTGGGTGCAGTCCAAAATTCAAGATGGCCACCAGTAGCCATTTTGTACTTTAGTTAGTGCAATCAGTTTTTTGTACAGAACTTCTGTATGAAAGTTCTGATTTGAATAAATTTTTGTATGAATGTTTAGTAACATGGGATACATCACATATAATACAGGTTTTTTTCTCATGCCAAAATTATGCAAATTAGATGAACTTTATGATTTATTCAGTGCTACTTACACAGAAAGTGCACATGTCAATATGGCTTGGGCTAGAGTCTGTATTTATGAACTGATCTTCATGAAACTTCTCGGGTACCTTTGTTATCACCTTGGGATGAGAACGATTGTTTCTGGGTGCGGTCCAACATTCGAGATGGCTGCCAGTGGCCATTTTGTACCTATATTAGGTCCAATCGGTTTTTTGTACACAACTTCTATACGGCTCAGGCTAGAGACTGTATTTATGAACTGATCTTTACAAAACTTCTTGGGTACCTTTGTTATCAATGTGGGACGAGAACAAGTGTTTTTGGGTGCAGTCCAACTCCAAAATTCAAGATGGCCGCCAGCAGCCATTTTGTACCAAAATTAGTGCAATCAGTTTTTTTGTATAGAACTTCTGTATGAAAGCTCTGATTTGAATAAATTTTTGTATGAATGTTTAGTAACATGGAATACATCACATATAATACAGGTTTTTTTCTCGTGCAGAAATTATGCAAATTAGATGAACTTTGATTTATTCAGTACTACATGTACTTATACACTGCAAGTTCACAGGTCAATATGGGTAGGGCTGGAGGCTGTATTTATGAACCGATGTTCACAAAACTTCTTGGGTACCTTTGTTATCACCTTAGGATGAGAACGAGTGTTTTGGGTGCGGTCTGAAACTCAATATGGCTGCCGCCGGCCATTTTGTACCAAAATTAGTGCAATCAGTTTTTTGTACAGAACTTCTGCAGTGACCGTTGGGAACGGCGAGCGATCGTGCCAGCGCACCATCGCGCACCGCTTTTTCGTATACCGCGAGTAATTAGTCGCGCACGTTTATCTTCCGGTCGTGTTCAAAGCCTTCGTCGGAGAAGTGCAAAGTACAGAAGAACCTGTCATGAGCAGGGGTCAGCCGAGTGGGCGACTTGGGCGAAGAAGTCGCCTTGTCATTCCTCAAGTCGCCTTGGCTTAAATTGGGGGTGAAATTCAAGTCGCCCTCCCAAACTTCCTTGGGAGACATGGCAGTTTACTGTATTTTCTTATGTTTTATTTTTTAAAAACACACGCTTCTGCAAAAAACAGTAAACACGGTTGCTGTTAAAGTCCGTCACACGGCTATGAAAATAGCCTAAACTAGCCCAATTTTATATTTCTGAAAAGAATTGCAATGGCGTAGTCGTTCGAACAATTCGCCCCAACTGATAGCAACCAGCACAAAATGGCTATTTAAAAACAAAGTACCAGACAACAACGAATCACACAAGACACGCATCGAGTTAATTAGAATTTATTAAAGTTAACCATCGTTTCAAAACAAAAAAAATGTATTGGAGACAGTCCGTCCATATCGAAATTGCTTGCGGTTACGCTCTGTTCCACTGAAAAATTGGCTGCTTTGAAATTCGCCCCGCAATTTGCATTGAATGTTTTTCTTTGAAAACTTGTGAAGTTTGTTGGAAGGGGGTTAAATGTAATAAGGCTGCAATAGAAATCACAGGTATTTGGATGGATAAGAATGGCAGACCTTCAAAGCACCAATCGCACGTGTCAGTGAAAGATGGTTGGCAGAAATTGTCAGTTTCCTGAACAGTGTATTATTAGTTTACCCAGCGCAGCCGGGAAGGGAGACAACTGAAATGTTTTGTCATTTACCAAAGAAATTAATTAACTCAAATTGTTAATAACGCTTAATTTACGAAGGATATCGAAAACTTTTTTAACTACGCTTTTCAACTCAGTTAGGGTATTCAGAAACCATGAATGACCCAGCTTCTTATATGAACTTGAAATTTATTTTAAACACTTTAAATATTTTTTTAAAAAGAATATACCTTCTGTTACAGAGAAGAACACTCTCACCATGGGTCATACTAAATTTCAAATCCACATCGTTGAGGCAAATACAAAATCAACTGCACGGTAACCTTAGTCATCACTGTTAGGCAAAGAGTTAGGGGGTATTCAGAAACCATGAACGACACAGTTTTTTGTAGGGTGGGGTGGGGGATTTTAACCTACATTCTGTTATGTAACCATCTTGACTTAGTTTTGTGTGTGTTTGTATAAACTTTTATTTATTTTTTTCTCCACAATTGTGTCCTCTATGTTCATTTATTTTGTCACGATGTCATATACGTTTTATGTTTTTTTTTTCTTATTTCTCCTTCATGTCCACTGACTTCTCCCTCCTGGGTCCTGACTTCTCCCTAAAGTCTCTGAAGGGAGAAGTCACTTCTCCCTAAAATCAGCTGCCAGGCTGACCCCTGGTCATGAGCGACCACCCTTGGGACTTGCCAAAAATGGTCGTTAAAGACAGGTGGTCGCTGATGACAGGTTTGCTGAGAAGGGGTGCATTTCGAGTTTCGCTTTCACGATGCTTGAAGAGAGAAACGAAATGCGCCGATACTGGCGATAGCATACTTTAACCCCTCCACACAATCACATCTAAAAAAGAATTACCGAATGTGAAGACGTTTCGGCCCAATTTCTAAGACGTTTTGGCCTCTTAGGGCCGAAACGTCTCAAGGCCAAAACGTCATAAAACCAATTATTTTGGAAATCGCGCGTTATTAGGCCTACTGATTTCTCAACAGCAATCACCACCAATCCTCGTTATTCCACCTGAGGGCGAATTGGCCCGAGGCATTATTTTAAAAATCACTCTCCTAAAATTTTTCACTCTCGTAAAATCTAAAAGTGGAGAGTGAATTTCCACTCTCCTGCTCTCCCGCTCCCAACGGTCACTGCTTCTGTATGAAAGTTCTGATTTGAATAAATTTCTGTATGAATGTTTAGTAACATGGAATACATCACATATAATATCGGTTTTTTTCTCAAGCAGAAATTATGCAAATTAGATGAACTTTGATTTATTCAGTGCTACTTATACACAGTAAGTGCATGTGTCAATACGGCTCGGGCTAGATGCTGTATTTATGAACCGATCTTCACAAAACTTCTTGGGTACCTTTGTTATCACCTTGGGATGAGACTGTGTGTTTCTGGGTGCGGTCCAAAATTCAAGATGGCTGTCAGTGGCCATTTTGTACCGAAATTAGGCCCAATCAGTTTTTTGTACACAACTTCTATACGGCTCAGGCTAGAGGCCGTATTTATGAACCGATCTTTACGAAACTTCTTGGGTACCTTTGTTATTACCGTGGGACGAGAACGAGTGTTTTTGGGTGCGGTCCAAAATTCAAGTTGGCCGCCAGCAGCCTTTTTGTTCCAAAATTAGTGCAATCAGTTTTTTGTACAGAACTTCTGTATGAAAGTTCTGATTTGAATAAATGTTTGTAGGAATGTTTAGTAACATGGAATACATCACATATAATACAGGTTTTTTTCTCATGCAGAAATTATGCAAATTAGATGAACTTTGATTTGTTCAGTGCTACTTATACACAGTAAGTGCACATGTCAATACGGCTCGGGCTAGAGTCTGTATTTATGAACTGATCTTCACGAAACTTCTTGGGGTACCTTTGTTATCACCTTCTGACAAGAACAAGTGTTTTTGGGTGCCTTTGTTATCACTGTGCTATGAGAACAAATATTTTGGGGTTCAGTCAGACCCACTCTGGGACTCAAAAGATTTCTTTTCTAGTTTAGCATCTAACTGTCACCCCACTTTTACAATACTTTACCTATATATTTGTTACAGGCTACGGTCAGCATTTATGTACAGACCGTTACAATACTTTACATGTACCTTTGTTATCAGGTCATAACCTAGATGTTTGTCATTGCTGTGTCACATACTATACATGTACATGTCTTAAACACGTTGAGCTGCGGTGTCATTGACACTGTCATTTAGCTCAACAAAGTCAAGCTGAGCTATTGTCATCACTTCTTGTCTGTCGGTGTACGTACGTAAATCCCCAATTTCCTTTGGCACACCTCACTGGCCGCATTTATGATCAGATCACTTTGAAACTTGGTATGCTTGTTTGGGAGATGGGAGCTATCGATTTTCTTCAATTTAAGTCAAAAAATCCCGATAGGGTCACCGATCCAATGTCGAGTTGTGAAAGCACAAAAGTGGGTTTAATCACTAGAGAAACAGAATTTACTGCACCCAGTAAATTCAAGTCTGCGTGAAAAGGCTTAAAGTATCAGGAATGAACTATAGAGAAAGAGAATTTATGGAGGTTTATTTTCAGGAGTAAAATATTTTTAAACAAATCAGAAATGGATTTTCGTTAATAGTATTTATAGATATTCATACTGGAATTAGAACAATTTTTTACAAGAAACCAGAAAAGGCATATAGGTGACCAGCATTCAAAGGGTTCGATACAGGAATCAGAAATGGACATTTTTGGCTCTGCCCACTAATTTGAGTGATAAAATACATTCATAAACTTTAGAAATGCATTAAGGTGTAATAAAATGAATTTTCCAGTCTTTCTGAATAATATGCACTTGATGACTTTGGTGACCTCTTTTAGGCAGAGCCCTAGTTGACCTCTGTGACCTTGACTCATATTTTGAATCTCCATCAAGTGCCGACTCATTTGGTGTTGGTCCCAGGTTCATACGTCATACCACGCCTGAGATATGGGTGTGACCCACTTTCAAAAATTTTAGCCACGCCCACTTTTTTTTACGTCAAAATGCATGTGTACATCAGGAATACTTTAGGGTGTTAAAATATGTGATTTCCAGCAATTATGAAAAATGCACTTAATGACCCTTAGGTGACCTCTGTGACCTTCACCCATATTTTGAATTTCCATCTAGTGTTGACTCATTTGGGGTTGGTCCCAGGTCCATTTATACCACGCTTGAGATATGAGCGGGACCCACTTTTAAAAATTTCGGCCACGCCCACTTTTTTAATGTTAAAAATGCATGTGTGTATGTCAGGAATGCTTCAGGGGGTCAAAAAATGTGATTTCCAGCAATTATGAAAAATGCACTCAATGACCCCTGGGTGACCTCCGTGACCTTGACCCATATTTTGAATCTCCATCAAGTGTCGACTCATTTGGTGTTGATCCCAGGTTCATACGTCATACCACGTCTGGGATATGGGCGTGACCCACTTTCAAAAATTTTGGCCACGTCCACTTTTTTAATGTAAAAAATGCATGTGTGTATGTCAGAAATGCTTTAGGGGGGGTCAAAAAATGTGATTTCCAGCAGTTATGAAAAATGCACTCAATGACCCCTAAGTGATCTCCGTGACCATGACACATATTTTAAATCTCCATTGAGTGTTGACTCATTTGGAGTTGGTCCCAGATCCATACGTCATATCACACATGAGATATGGGCGTGACCCACTTTCAAACATTTTGGCCACGCCCACTTTTTAACGTAAAAATGCATGTGTGTACGTCAGGAATGCTTTAGGGGATCAAAAAATGTGATTTCCAGCAATTATGAAAAATGCACTCAATTACCCCCACGACGTTGACCCATATTTTGAATCTCCATCGCGTGTCGACTCATTTAGTGTTGGTCCCAGGTCCATATGTCATACCACACCTGAGATATGGGCGTGACCCATTTTCAAAACACCCCTACAGACACCCCTGATACCCAAGGAACCTGAAAAACATAGGTGGCCGAGAACTTGTGGCTGTCTATCAGAATGCCAAAAATTAATGAGATAGGGCAATTCGTTTTCGAGTTATCTTGCGGACAAAAAGTGATGAGAAAACAGAAGACAGAAGAAGAAAAAAAAAAGAAAGAAAAAGAAACTGTGCAGAAACAATAGTCTGTGTGTTTCACACAGACTAATTTTCAACTTATCGTCCGGAAACCAATTGTTTACAATTTACTATGTGAAGGGTCACTGTGACCTTGACCTTTGACCTTGTGTTTCCAAAATAAATAGGGCTCTTTCTTGCACCAATGCCAACCTACCTATGACGTTTCATGAACGTAGGTGGAACCATTGTCAAATTATCATCTGGAAACCAATTATTTACGATTTATTATGTTCAAGGTCACTGTGACCTTGGTCTTTGACCTAGTGAGTCCAATATAAATAGGGGTCTTCCTCTCACCTAGGCCAACCTACCTATGAAGTTTCATGAATATGGGTCAAACCATTATCAAGTTATCATTCGGAAACCAATTGTTTACGATTTACTATGTTGAAGGTCACTGTGACCTTGACCTTTCACCTAGCAAGTCCAAAATAAATAGGGTTCTTCCTCTCACTGATGCCAACCTAACTATGAAATTTCATGAACATGGGTCAAACCATTATCAAGTTATCATCCGGAAACCAATTGTTTTGATTTACCATGTTCAGGGTCACTGTGACCTTGACCGTTGACCTAGTGAGTCCAAAATAAATAGGGTTCTTCCTCTCACAAAGGCCAACCTACATCTGAAGTTTCATGAATGTGGGTTGAACCGTAGTCAAGTTATCATCCGGAAACCAATTGTTTACAATTTACTATGTTCAAGGTCACTGTGACCTTGACCTTTAAACAAGCAAGTCCAAAATTAATAGGGTTCTTCCTCTCACCGATACCAACCTACATATGAAGTTTCATGAACATGGGTTGAACCATTATCAAGTTATTATCCGGAAACCAATTGTTTATGCCTGCCCGCCCGCCCGCTCGCCCGCCCGCCATTCATCAAACTATAAGTCGAGTTTGACTTCGTCACAACTCGACTAAAAATGTTGCCGCGGCCAACGTTCTTAGAACTTAGTTTAGTCAGACCTCAATATTTCCCTTTGGCACACACTACAGGGCACATTGATCATCGGATTGCTTTGAAACCTGGCATGCTTGTGCTTCATCATGAAAATGAACACTTCAAATTGTATCCAGTCTCAAAGAGGCCTTGTATATATAATGAATTAGAGAAATATGAAAATTCAGACGGTTTCAGTATTGAATGATTGGTTCGGTTCGGTTTTTAGCTCACCTGGCCTAAAAAGCCATGTGAGCTGTTGCTATCACTTGGCATCCGTCATCGTCCATCGTCCGTCAACGTTTCACATTTTCATGTTCTTCTCTGGAACCTCTGAGCCAGTGTGAACCAAACTTGGCAGGTATGGTCCATGGGAGGTCCCCTACAAACGATCCTCATTTCGTTCCCGTCAGATGAAAAACATGGCTGCCAGAGGCATTCTTTGATTCTGGTAGATGGATTTTTAAGACTCTTCTCTGAAACTGCAAAGTCAAATGTTTTGATACTTCACATAAATGATGACTGGGACCCCATCTACCAACAATCCTCATGTAATCTTGATCGGGTTGCAAACATGGCCACAATTGCAGCTTGTAGTAATGTAGTTACTGTAGAAACCTTATGGGAAATCACATTTTCATCTTCTCTGGAATTACTGGGCCAACCCTGGCAGGGATAGTCTACAAACGCTTCTCATTTTGTTACCATGCATCGAAAAACATGGTTGCCAGAAGCCTTCTTTGATTCTGATTGGTGGATTTTGAAAAATCTTCTCCTCTGAAACCACAGGGCCAAATGTTTTGAAACTTTGCATGGTTGATGACTGGGACACCCTCTACCAGTGATCCTCATTTAATGTTGACCGGGTTACAAACTTGGCCACAATTGCAGCTTATAGTTACTATGGAAACCCTATGGGAAATCACATTTTCATCTTCTTCTCTGGAACTTCTGGGGCGACATGAACCAACCTGGCAGGGATAGTCTTTGGGAGGTCCTCTACAAACACTCCTCATTTTGTTACCGTGCATCGAAAAACATGGCTGCCAGAAGCATTCTTTGATTCTGATTGGTGGATTTTGAAAAATCTTCTCTGAAATCACAGGGCCAAATGTTTTGAAACTTTGCATGGTTGATGACTGGGATACCCTCTACCCATAATGATCCTCATTTAATGTTGATCGGGTTGCAAACATGGCCACAATTGAAGTTTATAGTTACTATAGAAAACTTATGGGAAATCACATTTTCATCTTCTTCTCTGGAACTACTGAGCCAACATGAACCAAACTTCGCAGGAATGGCCTGTGGGAGGTCCTCTACAAACTTAAGGTCTCTACAATTTCAATTTACTATTTACTTCAATTTACTTGCATACTTGAGTGGATATTGAACACTGGATTCATTGGACAGTAGACATTAATCTTGTTGCCACTTTGAAAGATCAGGAGGGAAGGACTCACCAGGAGTGTTACTACTAGTGAAAGCTTACTGAACATATATATGTTTCTTCTACCTGATTCATTGGGGGAGGGGCATGGTACAAAAGACATAGAGGCCAACTGATTAGCTTAGCAACTTATTTTATGAATCACTGGATTCAGTGTGGTAATTCACACTGAAACGAGTGATTCATTAAATAACTTGCTAGACTAATTAGTTATCGCAGTTGAATCCTTGTCAAGCTCATGAGATGTCAGGGCTGAACCTGCTAAGTTAGTATATGGTTGAATGTTGGGAAACTGGGTCAGTTTGCAACTACTTTCAGTGTTCTGTACATATACCGAATACAGCACCAAAACCTAGGTATTTACCTGAAAAACACCGATACCGAACCTGAAATTTCAATACCGCCCAGATACCAATCAGAATCAAAGAATGCCTCTGGTGGCCATATTTTCCATCCCACGGGAACAAAGTGAGGTTTGCTTGTAGAGTACCTCCCATAGACCATTCCTGTCACATTAGGTTCACATCGGCTCAGTAGTTCCAGAGAAGGAGATGAAAATGTTGTTTTCCTTAGAGTTTCTATAGTAACTATAAGCCACAACCCTATCAACATTAAATGAGAATCGTTGGTAGAGGGTGTTCCAGTCATCAGGCACATGAGGTTTCAAAATATGTAGTTTCAAAGGAGAAGATTTCTTGAAAATTCACACATTTATGAATTCTGTTTAATAAGAAAATCGGTAAAAGAAGGTTAAAGAATATTTTGAAAAATAACAATTTTTTTCAGACAGTACTCTCTTTCACATAGCTTTGAATAGGTAAAGGGTTACAGGAAACACAACATTTTATTCAAATAATTTGTCATATCTTGAATGATCATATCATAATTGACTGGTCAGCTCTGTACAAAATAAACAAAAACCTCCATGCTTTCCAAACACTTGTCATCAATCAGTATTTCTGATAAGAATCTTGGGAGTAATATTAACTTAATTGTAGCTGCACACATTTTTACAGTACAAGTCAAAATGTGTTGTAGGATAACCACTATAATCTATGTATCTTTGTCTTCCTACACTGATAAGACCAGAAGCTGACATCATTTTCTGGAAAGCTCTCACTGATAGCTTTCCCAAAAATGATGTCAGATTCTGATCTTATCAGTTCAGGAGCAGCAGTATACTTAGTTTATTGAAGTTATGCTACAACTTATTTTGGCTTGTACTGTATACACATTATTTTGTGGTTTTTTCCCAGTTCTCTGTGGAGAAAGCTGGAACCAACCCTTAACAAATTCTAAAAAAACAAGTATTTTGCTGACAGTACTCAGTACTCACTGAGTACTGCTCCTCATGCAAACAGGAGAAGCATTGGTTTAAGCATTGGCAGCCACATACAGTACGTGGAGAATGGATTGTAACTAAATCACCTGCAGAGTGGAGTTATCACCCAAGCTATAACTTTCAGATTTTGTGTATATCAACAAAAAACACAAGCAATGTTTCAGCCAATGGACCTCCGGGTTTAAGCCGGAGGTCCATGGGCTGAAACTTTGCTGGTCCTGGTTATGCTTTGCAACAAATTTGCAATTATTGCTCGGGTGGAATCTCCACTCTGCGGGTGATTTAATGATAATACACCATCCACATACTGTATTTCCATCCTCTCATAGACCATTCCTGTCAAGTTTTGATTCACATCAGCTCAGTAGTTCCAGAGAAGAGGAAAAATGATTTCCCATTGGGTTTCTGTGGTAACTATAAGCCGCAGCCTGCGGCCATGTTTGCAACCCAATCAACATCAAATGAGGATCATTGGTAGAGCGGGTCCCAGTCATCGACCATGAGAAGTTTCAAAACATTTGGCCTTGTGGTTTCAGAGGGGGATATTTTTTCAAAATCCACCAATCAGAATCAGAGAATGCCTCTGGTGGCCATGTTTTCCAACCAACGGAAACAAAAAGTTTTGTAAGACCTCTCTATGAGAGCTTTCCTGAAAATTGTGTTATTTTCTGGTCTTATTTGTGTAGGAAGAGAAAGATACATGGTTTATAATGGTAATTCTACAACTTTATTTTCACTTGAACTGTATGTCAATTCAAGTGACATCCAAATGTGTATGGTTTTGATGAGAAAGTTCAACATATTAGGGGCTGTATTGACCTTATGGAAAGGTCAATACAGCTTTTGGCTGCTATGTTCAGATGTTTTTTGTTAAATTTAAAACCTTATGGACTATACTAAGTGAGCTCCAACTTCAACACAAAACTTTTCAGGTCAGTTCTTGTTTTGTCATCATTTCTTTTCAGCCTACTCAGAATTGTTTACAATTGGCTGTAAAGTAAGTGAAAGCCCTACTTCGGAACTAACTCAAGCTTTTAGAGAACTTTTCCAAACAAGTTGGAAAAGTAATAGAGTGCAAAAGCACGAACAAGATCGAAAAAGGGTCGAGCGAGATCAGCGCTCGAAATTACAGGTACTTTCTCTGCACACCTCTTGCGTTTACCGAGCGCATGCCCAACAACCGTGACGTCAATTCCTTTTATTTCCACCATTTGTGTACATGGTTGGAAATTTTTGTGACTTGTGCTACATTGCTGTTTTCTTCGATAAACAACTTATTGTATGTGCTATCTGCATTTATTGTGTGCAAGTGGATTGTATCCTTTTTTCAAGCTATCCAAATTGTTATTGATTAATGTTATTTTTGATCATTATTGCTTGTTTCTTCACACTTAATCTTGTTTTTCCCCCACGTGTGAACACGACCTTTTTTTCTGTTTTCCATTGACGGGAAGCTTGATTCCATTATTTTCATTCATATAATGCCAAGCACTATTCCTTCTACCTCTTGCTTGCAAGTGAAGCATGTGGACGATTCTCATTCCACATGTGTCACTTGCAACAATTACACTCAGGCCCAATCATGTGGTATTTGTGGGGTTTGGTCCTCAAATTCTGGGCTTCTGTTAACAAGGTGGTTCTGTCCAGAGCTAGAACCCCTCGTTCTCGGGGTAAGGGCCGCCGTGTCGTAGCAGACATTTCTGCTGGTGCACATGGTGACTCTGTCACACAGGATTCTGATCTGTCTTCTGTGGCGAGTTCCTCTGCAACTGTTGACAGTAATAGTTCAGTGATACCTGACGTGGAGACCGTGGTCTCTTTGTCTTCTGATGTCACTCTTGAGGCGTCAGTTTTTGTAGAGAGCTTCTCCGAGGTCAGCTCGGTGACCCTCTCCGATCTGCCTCCTACGCCATCGACAGTTGCTGAGGAAGTTGTTACTACAGATCCTATTCGGTATGATGGTGGCTCTTCCATCTCCTCTGGGGGTGGTCTACAGTCTCGGGGGACCGAGGCTGTATCTGCTGGTGTGTCTTTGAGCTCTCAGCCTCCTCTAGCTTCGCGGCGAAGCTGTACGGGTTTGCTGTCTGCTCCACCTCATCTGGCTAGGTTTGCTCCTAGTCGGTTGAGCCGGTCGGTCGCTTTGGCAGCAATTCCTCACCCCTCAAGTGAATTGTTTATTGTTCCTCCTTCCCCTGCTAGTGTGCCGACTAGCAGGATGGGGTTGGGACATTGGCATCCAGGGCCTGCTGTTCGGCAGAGGTCAGTGAGAGCCCCAGTTAGCTGTCACTCTCAGAACCTTCCTCCGGTGATTCCTCACTGTGTTCCGAGTCTGGATGTCGATCGATGCTTGCCATCGGTCTCAGAGGATGGGCAGTTGGGGCCGTCTGCCGCGCAGAGTCCAATGAAAGGTTCCTGTCATTCTTGGGACAATCCTCCTGTGTCTTCTCACCATATCCCAGGTCCAGCTACCGATCGACGTGCGCCATCGGTCTCTTTAGAGGATTTGCAGACAGGACCTTCTGTTCCGCAGAGTTCAGTGATGGCCCTGGGCGTCACAGTCAGGACTATCCTCCAGTGTCTTCTCACCATCTCCCTATTCTGTCTGCCGATCGGCGTGCGACGTCGGTCTCTTCTGAGGATTTGGGTTCTTCTACTAGAAGGTCCATTGGGAGGACACTCAGTCGGGCGATGCTGCTGCAACGGATTCTCAGGGTGACCTGCATCAGGCCGTTTTGGCGCTCACCCGGTGGATTTCTAGCAACCCTCAAGTTGGCCTCCCTGTGCCTCAGGAGGCACAACCTCCTTTGGTCGGTCGCCTAGATGTCTCGCCTGACCCCTTGGATACTGCACAGTATTCACAGGAGGATTCTGCTGGTCAGTCCGAGTTGGGCTACGTGTCCTCTGCAATGGAGGATGACAAGTATCTTGAAGGTGATGGACCCCCCTCGTCAGTCTTGGGGCAGGATTTGGATTTCGTCTTTGGCTTATTGCCGGATGTTCAACCTTCCGACCAGCCATCTGTGACCGTCCTGCCACGGTCCATTGTGGAGCGCTGTAACCCTGTTGAGCCTTCTAGCTCCGGGGCTTTGCATCCTCTGCAATCGGCTCAGGTTGTTGAGTCCTTCCAGGGCTTAGACTCCAAAATGCGTTCTAAGGCCCTCAAGGGTTCTTTCTTTTCTAGAGCTGATGCTTTTCTGCCTCCATCGCGGTTTCGTGTTTACGATTCCATCTCGCCACCAGTCTTCCAAGGGATGACTACTGTGGATGAGGATTCTTCTTCCCTCGGGTTAACTAAGCCTAAGTCGGCAGTTCTCCCGATGTCGTTAGTTGAATCTATGGTGGGCCTGTCCCGAGAGATGCTGGGCATGTTATCTCTCGCGGATCATGTCGTCGCCGCCCTGGCAGAGTATTTTCCACCAGGGGAGTTTGATGATGCTCAGGCACCTTTTCGCGTTTTGTCACAGGCTCTCATGAACTTGACACATGCTCATGCCTGTAACATGGCTAATTTGGAGCTGGTACGCCGGGATGCGGAGTTGGATTCTTTTCAATCCCTTCCATCTGAGCAGCGTGCTGTTCTGAGGTCTGCCTCTCTGGTTGGACCTCAGTTGTTCCATGGTTCCGTGGAAGCTGTCCGTAGCGAGGTTCTTCGTCATTCGAAGGACCAGCTTTTGCTGCAACAGCTGGACCAACCTGCTGCTGTGGGTGGTGGTCGTTCCAGGCCTGCTGCGTCGGCCTTGTCAGCGACATCGGCTACACCTTCGGCTCCGTCTGCTCCTTCTGCTCAGAAGAAGCGCCGACGCAGCCAGGCTCGCTGGCAGTCTCAGACAGGAAAGTCTCAGGACTTCCCGAGGTGGTGGTTTCTCCTCTTGGGGGCCTCGTCGAGGCCGCAAGTGAAGGTTCTCACCTCGATTCGCCTCTAGTCGGGGGAAGGCTGTCGCCGTTTTACGACCGTTGGACAGAGATAACGTCGGACAGGACACTTGGGTCCTCGACGTTATACATTCCGGTCTGCGACTGTCCTTCCATCGGCACCCCAGTTTAACTCGGGTGCCCCTCCCGACTCGGGTCCCTTCCGATTCTCTATGTCGGGACCTTCTGGTGCAGGAGATCGACAATCTCCTCTCCAAAGGGGTGATCGAGGTGGTCAGGAACACCCTTTCACCGGGGTTTGACTCGAAACTTTTCTTGGTGCCGAAGAAAAACGGCCAATTTCGTCCTGTCATCGATCTGAGTATCCTGAACGAGTACATTATAGCTCCTTATTTCAGTATGGAGACTTTCTGGTCGGTTTGACGTTCAGTTCATCAGGGCGACTTTGCTGCCAGTATCAACCTGAAGGATGCCTACTTCCATGTACCCATTTATCTGGCGTCATGGAAATACCTTCGGTTCTCGTTTTGGGATCAAGTCTATCAATTCAGAGCTCTCCCGTTCGGTTTGAACCTGGCTCCTTGGGCCTTCACCTGACTGATGTCACATGTGCTTGCTTTCCACCGTATTCAGTCGGCTGTGACTTCGTCAGCCTACCTGGACGACATCCTCCAATGGCACCACGATGCTGCTGTTCTGGAGATAGATGTCCGGCAGTTTCTTTGCCTGCTAGCGTCGCTGGGTTTCAGTGTCAATCGCGAGAAGTCGTATCCCCTTCCTTTTCATCGATTCCATCATTTGGGGATGGATTTCGACACTCTTCACAATGTAGTGTCGGTCCCCCACGCTCGGGCGACGATCTTTCCGCCTTGACTCGGAACCTGCTTCAATCTTCCACGGTCTCGGCCAGGACTTTCCTTCGGATGCTGGGCCTTTGCGGTTCGGTGACAGATCTCATTCCGCTCGGTCGCTTGTTTGTCCGACCTCTCCAACACTTCCTGTTGGATCATTGGCATCTGAATGTAGATCCCCTGGACCTGGAACTCACTATTCCTCGGTCTCTGCTTTGTCACCTCTACCCTTGGGCCGATATTCCTTGGCTGACACAGGGTGTTCTGTTGGATCTTCCTTTGGCCAATCGCATCCTTACTGCGGATGCCAGCGATCGGGGCTGGGGTGTGACGTTGGATCCTCTCGGTCTGTCTACTCACGGCGAGTGGGACAGCGAGCAGGTGGGCCTTCATATCAACCAGAAGGAGTTCCTTACTCTTCTGTTGAGTTTTCGGCTTTGGATCCCTCATCTGTCAGACCATATTGTCCTACTTCTTTCGGACAATTAGACAGTAGTGGCCTACATACGGAATCAAGGGGGCACACATTCGATTCCCATGTATCGGCTGTCTCAGGATCTTCTTCTGTTGGGGCGGGATGTAAACGCTTGGGTGTCCATTCGAGACATTCCCGGGTGTCTCAACGTCCTAGCAGACTCCCTGTCCCGACATGACAGTGTCCTTCCAACCGAATAGATGCTACATCGGTCGGTGTTTCAGGCGTTTTGCAAGCAGTGGGGCCATCCTCAGGTCGACCTTTTCGCTACTCTCTGGAATCATCAGGTAGAGACCTTTGACTCCTCTTGTCCAGATCCTCTGGCATTTGCAGTAGACGCTCTGTCTCTGGACTGGACAGGTTGGATCGGCTATGCCTTTCCTCCTGCACCAATTCTTCCTCAAGTATTAGTGAAGATTCGTGCTTGCAGTTGCAGGATCATTCTGATCACACCCCTGTCTCCACAGAGGGTGTGGATCAATCTGCTGTGGCCTCTGTTGGCCGATCAGCCGATTCGTCTTCCTCTACATCGCGATCTTCTTTCCCAGGGTCATCCCAGGAAGTATCACAACAACCTGGCGAGCCTGTCCCTTCACGCCTGTCTTTTATCAGGTCCTGTCTCCGACGTAGAGGTTTTTCGAGACGATCAGTGGAGTGCATTTCTGCATCACGGCGACATTCCACTGGCATGACTTATGCTGTGAAGTGGAAGGTTTTCAGATCACAATGTGGATTACCGTGATCCGTCAATCGCTCAAATTGCAGATTTTCTGGTGTATCTTTTTGACTCCAAGGGCCTCCAGCCTATTACGATTAAGGGCTATCAGTCTATGCTGTCTGATGCTTTCTCTTATGTGGGAAAGCAGTGCATCGATCGTAATCTTTTTCTCTCCAAACTCATTCGGCACTATTCATTGAAGAGGCCTCGAGTTATGCGTCTTACACCCAAGTGGAACTTGGCATGGGTGTTGCACTGTTTGGTGGGGGCGCCATTCGAGCCTTTATCTGAGACCGATATGCATTTTCTCACCTATAAGACGGCTTTCCTTCTAGCGTTTGCTTCTGCTCGACGAGTCAGTGAGCTTCATGCGCTATCTGTTGATTCTGCTTTCTTCAGAAATGAGGCTAACAGTGTCACCTTCACTACTGATTGCTCTTTTCTGGCTAAGAATCAACTTCCTGATTCAGTACTTCCTCCCATCTGCATTCGGGCTCTTCCCGCTGTTGATGGTCGGAGACCTCTTCTTTGTCCTGTTTGTGCGATCAAGACTTAACATTACTCACACTCAGTTCATTAGGAGGGGTCGGAAGAGATTCTTTCTGTCTCTCATTGCTAAGAGGCAGTCTATCTCTTCCCATTCTATTTCCAGGAGGATCTGTCTTGCAATCAAGCTAGCTTATTCCCGCTTGTCTGCTTCGGATCTTGTTTCAAACCGGTTTAATGCTCATGAGGTTCGTGCCATTTCTACATCCTGGGCGTTCTCCAATTCTGTTTCGCTCCATGATGTTATGAATGCGGCTTACTGGAGGAATGCTTCTTCCTTCTCCTCCTGTTATCTCTGCCTCCTACAGCAGCAATCTGAGGACCTTTATTCTTTAGGCCCTCTCGTTACCGCTCAGGCTGTTGTGCACCCTCGTTAAAATAGTTATCGAGGTTGTGTTTCGCTCAGTCTTGTTTTTTTCAGGTGCCTTCTCTCTATCTTCATTACAGGTTTTTTGCTATTGTTCTCTGCCCTCCTTGCTCTTGTTGGTATTGGTTATGTGATTCACCTCCTCCTATTGTTTATTCAGCCAATTGTAAACAATTGTGAGTAGGTTGAAAAGAAATTAAAATTTTCTAGTAAATTTTGTTTCTTAACATACCTACCACAATTGTTTACTGGAGGCCCACCCTCCTTGGGGATATCCTTGATATTGATGCCTTCCCGCTAAATCACAAACTTCTCGTTGGCGGAAATACGGAATTGACGTCATGGTTGTTGCGCATGCACTCGGTAAATGCAAGAGGTGTGCACAGAGAGTACCTGTAATTTTGAGCGCTGGTCTCGCTCGACCCTTTTTTCAATCTTTTTCGTGCTTTTGCACTCTATTACTTTTCCAACTTGTTTGGAAAAGTTCTCAAAAAGCTTGAGTTAGTTTCGAAGTAGGGCTTGCACTTACGTTACAGCCAATTGTAAACAATTGTGGTAGGTATGTTAAGAAACAAAATTTACTAAAAAATTTTAATTTTTAGCTCACCAACTTTAGTTGTGTGAGCTTATGGCATGGCTTGATCGGTTGGCGTCGGCGTACGTGTCCAATAATGTTAAAGCTTCTGTTTAGGTCACTTACTCACCCTACTTCCATATCATGGCTTTTATAATGCTGCTATATGATGATTATTATCATTTTACCATGATTTAACCCCTCATACCCTACATTTTAGACATTTTTTCTTGACATTTTTAGTTGCATTTAGTTTTCTGTTTAGCTCAGAATTTCATGTTTAACTAAGTGTTTAGGTCCTGTGCTCCTTCTCTTCCCATGGCACTTATATGCATGTTCCTCAGTATCATGATTCCATGATTAACCCCTCATACCCTGCATTTTAAACATTTTTCTTGACATTTTTAGTTGCGTTTAGTTTTCTGTTTAGCTCGGAATTTCATGTTTAACTTAGTGTTTTGGTCAGCTGCTCTGCTCCTTCTCTTCCCATGGCACTTATATTCATCATACATGTTCCTCAGTATCATTGTTCCATGATTAACCTCTCATACCCTGCATTTTAAACATTTTTAGCTGTGACTAGCAGCTCTATAAGTGGCAATGTCGGTCAGTCAGTCTGTCTGTCGGTCGGCCGGTCGGTCTGTCTGTGACCAACGAGTTTGTCTGTGACCAACGAGTTTCAGAAACTCAATAACTTTTGAAATACTTGATGGAATGACTTCATATTTGGCATGTAAGTGTATGTTATTAATGTCTACCCACTAATTCAATGCATGTGTTGTTCCAAATATTTTTCTTGGAGTTATGGCCCTTAATGAACTTAGAATGTCGGTCGGTCTGTCTGCGACCGAGTTTCAAAACTCAATAACTTTTGAAATACTTGATGGAATGACTTTATATTTGGCATGTAAGTGCATCCTATTGATGTCTAGCCACTGTCCAATGCATGTGTTGTTCCAAATATTTTTCTTGGAGTTATGGCCCTTGATGAACTTAGAATTTTGTGAAATTGCACCACCCATCGCAGCTACGGCGTCGATGTCACAATTTTTCTTGACATTTTTAGTTGCGTTTAGTTTTCTGTTTAGCTCGGAATTTCATGTTTAACTTAGTGTTTAGGTCAGCTGCTGTGCTCCTTCTCTTCCCATGGCACTTATATTCATTATACTTGTTCCTCAGTATCATTGTTCCATGATTATCCCCTCATACCCTGCATTTTAAACATTTTTCTTGACATTTTTAGTTGAGTTTAGTTTTCTGTTTAGCTCGGAATTTCATGTTTAACTTAGTGTTTATGTCAGTTTCTGTGTTTTACTTTTAAGAGGTTGTGTTTAGGTAAGCTTTGTCGCATGTTATGAGCCTGCTTGATACAGTTCTTGTGTTTGCCAAAGTTACTATCAAAGAGGAATGTTGGTGAGCTATAGGGCGTTGGCGTCCTTCTTGTTATTCTTCAATTCCATGTTAAAATTTCTAATTTTGTAGTATCATCACAACCACAAAGTATATTTTTTTGTATTTTTTATTTTCTGTTGATTATCCAGATTTGTTAAGAACATCTGTTACTACACGTATCTGGTTTCTTCTATGTTGGTTAGTTTGAATTCATTTTAAGGCAGATGGTGTGAGGATCTTGTCACTGAGATTGGGCCTCCAGTTTAGATGTATAATGGTATATTAGTGTAGCCCTCTCTCCCACTGACTTTTGTTGTTGACTTTTGTTGTTGTTGTTGTTGTTACAAGTAGAACAGTTGACTGCTACCCCTTGAGATCATTCTATTGTGCAAGTGTTCATTGTAAAATAACTGCCATTAGTTCTGAACTCTGTGGGTGGATTGGTCATGGACATCATGTTATGTTTACTTATATAATGTTGGATTATATGTGGAGGTTCATTCTATTTCATAAATGTCTGTTATAAAATGTTAGTATTTTTGTTCTATAAAAGATGGAAAATGTGAAGACAAACAGTTGTTACCAGTACATGGAAAATAACTATTTCACTTACCGGAGGATGGCAAAAGTGAAATTTATTAATCGTGGGTGGATGGTGGGGGTGGGGGTGGGGGGGTGCACATTGTAACTCAAAATTATTCACAAGCAATGAAACCCGGCAACATGGTATTATCCATGACAACATATCAGGGATTCTTTTGGGCATCTTCAGGGGCCAAACATGGGACCCATTCCCAATGACGTTTTGGCATGATTCTTCACAGTTCAAACCAAAAGTTTCCCAATCTCAGCCCCTATTCAAATAAAAATTTAATTCTTTTAACCCTAATTTTGACTTTTCATCACTTTTTTCTGTAACAAAACTGGTACCTCAACAGGCAATTTTTGGATACATTTGGAAGTTACATTACAAGAACCTTGTAACTTGTTTCTAGGCAAGTCTTGGGTGCCTATATAGGCAGCCAAGACTTGCCTAGACTCAACTGCAAAGCCACAGAATACCATCTGTTGGAAGTGTAGCAAAATTCATCAATATCTTCATTATTTCTGTGTTTCTTCTCTCAAATAAATTACAAATTGGGTTTTGTGATGTGGATTTCCAAATTGCATTGTCCCTGGACCATTTCCCAAAGAGGGCAGAAGAAACCCTGCATATAGACATCCACTAATGGATGTAGAGCATGTTTGTCTTATGGATAAGACTGTACCCTCTGCATTTATCTATAGCTCCTGCATGGGTCTCCTGTGGGCTGTTATAAATTGGCTTCAGATGGTACTTCATATCATGAGCCTTCATTGAAATGTGGTACCCCTTCCCCTTCTCATAACAAATCATTTTGTGCTTTGACAGAAACTATCACAATGGGTGTAGAGATTTCATTACATTACCCTCTAATTTTAGACAACTTTGCTCCATTTAAAAGTTTTTAAGGTACGGGTGTGTGGTACTGTTGAAAGGCTTGAGGAGGGCTGATTGTGAAGCCTGTGGTTTCAAAATTTTATTGTACAAAGTTTTCAAGGTATAAACTCTGTAATTCCTCCAATATTAGTCAGTTGATCTGTAGAGCTGAAATGGTTAACCGATTAATCGATTAATCAATGATCAACCTCTTGATCGATCCAAAAAGCAATTGATCGATTAACCGTTACTTTTGAACTACTGTATTATGTGGTTTAACAAACGAACAAACTTGCTCCAAGACAGTTAAACATTGTCACACTGACTCACATCAATTATATGAGACAGAGTAAAGCATGCAAGTTACTTGCTGACATACTTGCTTACTTACATGATCATCATACTGTATCAGTAGCTGGAAATGGTCATTCTTAACCCTTTACCCATTGCGGGTAGCAGACGATACTTGCAAAATAAATTCATGAATTACTAAAAATATTCAATTTTTGTCTCAAAAACATAGCTTATGATCCCTCATTGGAATGAGCTCAATAAACTTTTGAACTACTGTATTATATGGTTTAACCCTTTACCAACACAGACGATTTCAAAATTTATTATTTTAAAAATCATTTTTTAATTTTTTTCAAAAAATTTCAATACAACCATATCATGTGACCCCTTTTTGGAACGAGCTCGACAAGCTCGTTCCAAAGAGGGGTCACATGATATGGTTTTGTTGAAATTTTTCGAAAAATAATATTTTTTCAGCTGCTGAATTTGCATATTACACGGGCGGATGCGGGCAATTCGTTGGGTAAAGGGTTCACAAACGAATAAACTTCTCCAAGACAGTTAAACATTGTCATACTGACTCACATCAATTATATGAGACAGAGTAAAGCATGCAAGTTACTTGCTGACATACTTGTTTACTTACATGATCATCATACTGTATCAGTAGCTGCAAATGGTCATTCTTAACCCTTTACCCATTGTGGGTAGCAGACGATACTTGCAAAATAAATTCATGAATTACTAAAAATTTTCAATTTTTGTCTCAAAAACACAGCTTATGACCCCTCATTGGAACAAGCTCAATAAGCTTGTTTCAATAAGGGGTCATAAGCTATGTTTTTGAGACAAAATTGAAAACATAATAAATTTGAATGGCGATTTTTGTATATAGGCCTAGTTGGTTTTGTTTGTTACTTTGGGTGAAGGGTTCATGCTGTAAATCATCAACGTTATGGCAATTATTCAGATATCTATTTGGACAAGTGATTATTATTTATTTATTTATTTATTGGTGTTTAAGGTCACATACTTATGCACAATGGCTAATCATGACCGTGACAGTTTTACGGGTGGATGAAGCCGTAGTACCTGGAGAGAACCACCGAACAATGATGAGCAGCTGCCAGCTCCCCAACATCGTAACTCTGCACCGCAGCACAGGCAGTGTTAGATTGGTTGAAGACATGCACACCATCGATGTGCAGTACATCTTAGTACACGGCAACATTTTGTCCCCATGTGGACAATCAGGGATAAGTGCCTTGCACAAAGACACAACGCGGGAGTCCGAATCGATTGCTCAGCCGGTCACCCATTCGAGGACTAACGGGTCTCGACATTGCTTAACTTTGGTGATCTGACGAGAACTGGTTACTGCAATGCCACTGTGCCCCCAGACAAGTGATTAATCGTTAACCAAGGTTAATCCATGTGATTATTCAATCAAGAAAATCCCTTAACTGTTTCAGCTCTATTGATCTGTAAGTTTCAAACTTTACAGTAGTTGGGTTGATTGGCCTCAATTAATGGTGAAACACGAGTTTTAGTATGTTTCTGTTTTCTGCAAGCTTGATCAGTCAGGTTTGTAAGATTTTACTTGCTAATCTCTTATAAGTTATACGAAGGTTTTGTGTCTGATTTTCATGCTTGTTAGGCTCTTATTGTGTTTTTAACATGAGAAAGTGTGGTCGTGGACAGAAGAAACATGGATTACTTTCCACATATATTTTTGCTTTAACCATGTCACAGCATGTGTTGTTTAAAATCATGTCAGGCATTTAAAGCATTGATGTTAGGAAAAAAGTCAACAGGAAAATACAACTAAATGGACCTTTGATGTACAGTAATTGAGTGAGTATCAGTTTTTTCTTTATTATTAATGTTAACCCTCGGAGATGGGCAGTATTGGAATTTGGAGTTTGATATCTGTTTCGTTATTTTTAGGGGTTATACCTTGGTATAGGTTTGGTATTTGGTATCTGACCTGATTGAGATTTACTTATGGTACCAAAGAGGAACTCACATCAGGAAAAAACGAATAAATAGTTTTATTATACGCTATCCTGTGAATCATTGCAAATTATCAAAAAGATATTTCTTGATATCTATCGACTTGATGGATATCGGGGAATATCTCTCAGTAGCTTCCTAAATGATGTCACGCTGTACCACATCACGTCGCCTTGAAGGAACGATCAGCTGATGTTTGTTATTGTTTTGAAACATTCACATTTGGGATCGAATTGGGCTGAATATTGTGCAATAAAATGTCTCGTACCATATAATAAAAAAGAAAATCTACTCTATTTTAGTCAGTGTCAGGAATATCTCATGAGTGTGGACCTGAAAGTTTTATTTTTCCTGAGTGCTTGCGTGAGTTAAAAATAATACTTTCAGGTCCACCCGATGAATTTTTAGCTCATCTTGAAAAAGTCAAGCTGAGCTAATCTCATCGCTCACCATCCATCGTCCGGTCTTCTTCACCTGTCGACAGTCAACACCATGTTTTGGTCTTCTCCTCCAAAGCCAGTGGGCCAACTCACGTGAAAGTTTGTGTGAGTGATGGTCATTTCATTTTTGTTCAACTCAACATGCCCAGCCCCATAGGGAGGGAGTGGGGGAAAATGCTCCAAAATATTTTTAAAATCTTCTTCTCAAGAACCCGTGTGTACAATGACTTGATATCTGCTATGGAGCTTCCATATGAGGTGTAGAATCAAGTTTGTTCAAACGAAATTCGTGAAGTAATATTTGGCTTTGTAATAGGAGGGGTAAGATTTTTGGCCCCACCCAAAATTTCTGTTTTCTGAACTGATGGTCCGGTATGAACCAGATTTGGTTTGTGGTATTATTGGGTCATAAGTACTTGACCCAAGCAAAAAGAAAAATCCCACATCCCCATGGGAACCCTGGGAGCTAAAAATAGAAATATTTTCAAATGCCCATATTTCCCAAACCACAGGGAACAGAGAGCTATTATTTGGTATGAAGTATCCTTAGGACCAGTAGAACTGAATGGTAGGGCCCTGCGAATCGGGAAATTTATGTTCGAATCGAATCTCGAATCGAATCGGGACTGATGTCGACATCGAATCGAATCTCGAATCGAATCGGGATAAACTCGAGAAATAACTATAACTGGCATTATCTTGTGCAGAGATGTTCGGAAAGCACTGCGAGAAGAGATCGTTGACATAACTTGACAACTTGGCGTTGTTTTAATTTTCTTTCTCGTTGAATGGCCATCCAGATGTTCACTTGGCCCGACAATAAATTCAAGACATAAATATGGACAAATTAAGGTGTTACTGCCCAGAGACATTCAAGACAAACCACTAAATTGAAACATGAGACTGAAAAGCACAAATGTAATACAAGTGGCACATTAATTCCCATGGGTTGAAGTCGGCTACAGCCGCTAACTTCATGTACATTAGCATGCCTAAATACATTATTGTAATGTTTGGTTGTTTTTGTATTATCGGAATTTGGGTCTTGTAGATTTCTGTCCGTTCTCAACTCAATAACACAGTATACATCAAAAGCAGCGAAGGCGTTAAACTGTGTTAGTTTCTGCATTAGTTAACTCGAATAGTGACGCAGTGCTCATTCACACAAATTGCTTTTACTTCATTCCAACTTCCAAGTACCAACTCCGAACAATGCAAAGAAACTACAGAGGTTTTCCTCCCACAGTTTTCTAACATAATAATGGGAGCGCTCCAGGCGACATGTCCCCATTATTGTGTTAGAAGATTCTGGGACTGGGAGCAGGCCTTAGGCCCATAGCTGGATATTTCGGTTGTATGGATTCCGCGAATAACTCTCACACGAATTCCTGGAAATCTATAAATAGCGAATTTGCAGTGTGTGGTTTTCTGGGAATCTGAAACTGAAAGTGAAACGACAGAATTTTGCAATGAATTTGACTATTTTCCTGATAGAAACATTAAAACTAGAAGAGTTCGCTCCTTATTTCAACCGATGTCGACATTGTCGAACACTGATTCATTTTCCTCGAAGCTTCGTTTGACTAACGAATCGGCAAACTATTCGAGATCGATATACGAATACCAAAGCGATGTCGACATCGAATCGAATACTCGAAGCTTCGCAGGGCCCTACTGAATGGTAAAAAAAAATAGCCATCATTTATGTTAGGGTATTCTGTAATGGGCATCGAAAAAATGCTGAGTCAGCATATTTGCAAAAAATATTTAAAATCTTTTCTCCAGAAACAATCATCAGAATCTTTTGATATTTGGTATACAGCATTCATAGGGGGGCCAGATAAAAGTTTATTGAAATAAAGCTCATTGGTTCATATTTGGGCTCTCTACAGGAACCCGAAGTTTTAACATCGGGTAATATGTGGAATATTCTTTAAAAATCTTCTTCTTCAGAACCACCAGTCAGAATCTTTTAATGTTTGGTATACATCATTGTTATGAGGGTCAGATTCAAGATTGTTCAAACCAAGTCCCTAGGTTAATATTTGGGCCCAAAGCCCAAATTTTATCTTTCTTCAATATGGAGGGTAATTTAAAAAAATCTTCTTCAGATCCCTCAGTCAGAATGCTTTGATATTTGGTATGCAACATCTCTTAGGGGGTCAGATTCAAGTTTGTTCAAATCAGATCCCTAGGTGTATATTTGGGATCACTATGGTTGCCCAAATTTTTACTTAGTGCAATATGAGGAAATTTCTTTAAAAATCTTCTTCAGATCCACCAGTCGGAATGATTTCATCTTTAGTATACAACATCTCTAGGGGGGTCAGATTCCAGGTCATTCAATTCGAGTGCCTAGGTTAATATTTGGGCTCCATATGGGGACATGAAATTTAACTTAGTACAATATGAGGGAATTACTTCAAAAATCTTCTTCTTCAGATCCACTCGTCAGAATGCTTTCACATTTGGTATAAAACATCTCTAGGGGGGGTCAAATTCAAGTTTGTTCAAATCGGATCCATAGGTTAATATTTGGGCTCGCTATGGTAGCCCAAATTTGAACTTAGTGCAATTCGAAGAAATTTCTTTACAATTTCTCTTCTTCAGATCCAATAGTCAGAATACTTTCATATTCGGTACACAACATCTCTAGGGAAGTCAGATTCAACTGCGTTCAAATGAAGAGCCTGGGTTAATATTTGGGCTCTCTATGGGAGCCTGAATTGGCTATTTTGCTGAAGAATTAAAAATTTTGTATTCAGTACCCTCTAGAGGTGTGTAACTAAGATTAATCCACATAGGTTGTATCAAGGGGCTTCATAGGGGAGCTCTACATTATACTTTATGATCAACTAAAGAAAAGGCATGATGCCCAGATTATTTTTGTCACTCCTGAGGGACTCAAGGATTGACAGTGTATCCTATGGAGATGGCTTGCTTAATGCAGACTCATTCTTGGACTCTGTTTAAATTCTGTTCTGTTCAAGATGAGCGCTTCAGGCCCCGTGGGGCCTCTTGTTTCAGTAGCTTCCTAACTGACGTTATGCTTTGGCGCATGATGTCAACTTGAACGTCGCCTTGAAGGAACTATCAGCAGCTTTTTGTTATTGTCATGAAACTGTTTGCAGTCAAATTGGGTTGAGTGTTGCACATTAAAATGTCACGTAACATATAATAAAAAGAAACTCTTGTTGTTTTAGTAAATATTGGGAATTATCTCATTTGTGTGGACCTAAAAGTATTATTTTTCACTCCAGCCAGAGCTCGTGAAAAATAAAACTTTCAGCTCCACACTCATGAGATAATTCCCGATATTCACTAAAACAGCCTAGATATCCTCCATGTAGTATCATTCTACCACAATGCGTATAAGTGACACTGCAATGAGCTTAACAGTGGAATTCTTTTATAACCACAAATCACATCAACAGTAATTTTGTGACTAGTTCTGAATGCACCTCAATGTGTAAAGACCTATTTCAGGCTTTTGCAGTCTCAGCCCATGTGCCCTGAGCATACTATCTTTAGGAGGTCCTGCTGACAATAGACAAAACACCTAGGCAGTTCTTTCTCCTCAGGTCTTTGCTGCCTTAACAGGCAGGCAAGACGTGACTCGGAATCACTTCTAAGCAATTGGACATGAATAGTTTGTGGTCCCGTGGGAATTGAGGACAGTTGTCTGGTTTATTGAGGTTTAACAAAACTGAAAAGAAAATCAGTCACTTCTTTCATGAAAATGAATCTTTCACCTGTTATCAAGCCTCAACAGGGCGATATAAATACCGAATATACGAAAATTTGAAAAGTCAGATGGTATCGGTCGGTATTAAATGATTGGTTCAGTTTGTTTTTTTGGTATCCCCATGATATCGGTATTAGTTCGGTTTTTTGGTATATTGCCCATCTCTAGTTCACCCTTCACTTACAGTAGAGCTGAAAGGTTTTAATTTTTCAGTTTCTGTTTTGGTTTGGTTTCAGAAATAAACCTTGGTTTAAGTTCAGTCTTTCTATGTGTTAAAAACATATAGTAAATAACACTTCAGTCTCCTTATCTTAGCTCAAATCCCCAATAGTTTGTATGACACATCTCACCACAAAAAAAAAAACATGTCTGGATCTCCACTGGCTTCAGCCTAACTTCCCTTTGATCATTCTTAGGGGATCTTGAGGATCAATTCCAAAGCCTATTGAGATAGAAAAAAAACATAACATAAATTAGGCTAACAAATTAATTAGTTTTCTGATAATCAGTTTTTTGGCAGTTTCTGCCATATCCAATACTCTTGAGTGCCTAATAATCATACATGTATGCTTATTCTTTTTCGAACAAAATTCCCGCCTGTGTGATCCTTATTTGACCCTGTACGATTATTAATTTTCAGCAAACGAACGTGCAGAGCAGCTGCTTATCTCAAGAAGTTCACAAATACAAACTAGTAAGGTACATGTACAAGCAAACACAGGATGCAATGGAAATGTTAATGGGTGGAGAGCTGGAAGCATATATTTGGGCTTTATTCTGAAGTACTGCTATCATAACTTTAAGACCTAGTACCCAGTGGATGTGCTTCATACCATCACTGAAATAGAATTAATTAGTCTATAACTTATAAGGTTTTGCCTTGATGCAATTTATGGGAGAGTGCCTACACTCTCCCATAAATTGCAACAAGTCAAATCTATGTGAAAATTATGATAACTGAAAGCAATTTAGCCCTTCACCACTTCAAAAGGATCAGACGTCTGAAAACGGTTCAGAGCATAGCGGTTTGCTCACATCT
The DNA here is from genome assembly GCA_031216915.1 of Pictodentalium vernedei. Lineage (NCBI taxonomy): Eukaryota > Metazoa > Mollusca > Scaphopoda > Dentaliida > Dentaliidae > Pictodentalium > Pictodentalium vernedei. Next base: position 153,384,376 of record CM062293.1, read on the forward strand.
TGAAATTTTCCACCATATACTATTATTCGACCCTGTACTATTATTAATTTTCAGGAAATTTTCCACCCTGTACTATTATTAGGCACTCAGGAGTATGGGCCTCATGGCAGCAATCTTGGATTTTCGGTCATTTTTACTTGTCCACTTAACAACTGGAAAATGAAATGCACAATGGATTCTACTTTTTGTGGTGGATTAGCGGTTACTAGAGAAAGGTTCCTTTTCGATAATCAGTTTTCTGCCATATCCAATATGATGATCATGGCAGCAATCTTGGATTTTTGTCATTTTTGCAATAACTTTCAAAAAGAATGACCAGTGGCTCCCAATTTTTATCACTAAATTCCATGTGCAGGTTCACAGTCATGTGTAGATGAGAATGTCTCATTTTGGTCACGATCGGTCAACCATGATGGCTGCACCGATTTGAAACCAAAAAACTTTTTGCACAGTTTACAGGTCGTATTTATGAAGGGATTTCATTGTAACTTGGAAGGATAACTCTGTATAATGTCTTGATGAGGTCTTATTTTGGTCAGATTCGGTCAACCTTGATGGCTGCCTGGACACATGACCTAGATTTGTTTAGCACAGTCTACCATTCATATTTAGCTCACCTGACTGAAAGTTAGGGTGAGCTTTTCTTATCACTCTTCGTCCGTCGTCTGTCGTCCGTCGTCCTGCGTGAAGGTGGTGTTTGAGCCTCTTTCTCCTATACCACTGGACACATTTTATTTAAATTTCATGTAAATAGTGGTTATATAGGGGCATTTTGATTTTTATCAAAATTAGGTCTCGGCTCAAATTGAGCAGAGGTGTGGGGAAAAAAAGCCCAAATTTTTTGAAAATCTTCTTCTAATGAACCACCAGTAGCAGAGACTTGATATGTGGTATACAGAGTCCTTTTGAGGTTTAGAATCAACTTTGTTCAAGAGAAGTTTGTCAGGCATTATTTGCTTTCGTTATGGGAGGGGCAAAAATTTTTGCCACGCCAAAAATTTCTATTTTCAGAACCTTCAGGTCGATTTGAACCAAATTTGATATGAGATGATAATGGGTCATAAGTAGTTGATTGATGCAAAAAAAATTTTTCTCATTGCCCCGTGGGAACCTCGGGAGCTAAAAATAGGAAAAACCTTAAAACTGCCATATCTCCAAAACTACACGGCACAGAGAATTCTTATTTTGTATAAAGCTTACTTTTATCCAGTAGAATTGAATGGTTAAAAAAAAATCCCTATCGGTTTGATCACAAGGTACTTTTTTCAGAACTTTGAAAAAGTGCTGAGTCAGCACTTTTTAACACTGTAGGCAATGAGAAAAGATTAAAAAATCTTCTTCTCCAGATCCAGCAGGCAGAATCTTTTGATATTTGGTATGCAACATTGTAGGGTGGATCTGATTCAAGTTTGTTCAAATCTGCCCCCTGGGTTCATATTTAGGCTCAGTATAGGAGCCTGATTTCGAACTTAGTGTATTTCAGGCAAATTTCTTCAAAAATCTTCTTCTCCAGATCCAGCAGGCAGAATCTTTTGATATTTGGTATGCAACATTGTGGGATGGATCTGATTCAAGTTTGTTCAAATCGGCTCCCTGGGTTTATATTTGGGCTCAGTATAGAAGCTCGAAATTCGAACTTAGTGCATTTCAGGCAAATTTCTTAAAAAATCTTCTTCTCCAGATCCAGCAGGCAGAATCTTTTGATATTTGGTATGCAACATTGTGGGGTGGATCTGATTCAAGTTTGTTCAAATCGGCCCCCTAGATTCATATTTGGGCTCACTATAGAAGCTTGAATTCCAACATAGTGCATTTCAGGCAAATTTCTTTGAAAATCTTCTTCTCAAGATCCAGCGGGCAGAATCTATTGATATTGGGTATGCACCATGCTTAGAGGGGTGAGATTCAAGTTTGTTCAAGCCATGTCCCTAGGTCCATATTTGGACTCACTGTGGGAGCCCGAATGATAACTTAGTTCAAAATGAGGAATTTTCTTTAAAAATCTTCTTCAGATCCAGCAGTCGGAATGTTTTGATATTTGGTATGCAGCATCCTTAGGGGGGTGAGATTCAAGTTTGTTCAAGCCATGTCCCTAGGTCCATATTTGGACTCACTGTGGGAGCTCGAATTGTAACTTAGTTCAAAATGAGGAATTTTCTTTAAAAAATCTTCTTCTTCAGATCCAGCGGTTGGAATGTTTTGATATTTGGTGTGCAGCATCCTTAGTGGGGTGAGATTCAAGTTTGTTAAAGCCAAGTCCCTGGGTTCATATATGAGCTCCCTGTGGGAGCCCGAATTATAACTTAGTTCAATATGAGGAATATTCTTTAAAAATCTTTTTTTTTTTAGATCCACGGGTCAGAATCTTTGGATATTTGGTATAAGCTTTTCTTAGGAGGAGCAGATGCAACTTGTTGAAATCAATTCTCTGGGTTGATATTTAGGCTACCATGTCAGGTGAACGCCCTCAGGCTCCCTGGGGCCTTTTGTTATGAAGCAGTTTCTCTGTAACTTGGTAGGATAACTCGATATGATATCTAGATGAGATTGTCCGATTTTGTTCCTGATTGATCAGCCATTACTGCTGCTGGGCACATGATCTAGATTCCTTCATCAAAGTCTATAAGTCATATTTATGAAGGTATTTCATTGTAACTTGGTAGGATGACTCCGTATGACATCCAGAGGGGACTGTCCTATTTTGGTCATGATAGGTCAACAGTGACTGCTGGACAGATATGTGACCTAGATTCCTTCAGCAAAGTCTATGAGTCATATTTATGAAGGCATTTCATTGCAGTTTGGTAGGATGACTCGTTTTGGAATGATTTTATTGTAACTTGGTAACTTTGGTTGACATATGTTAACTGTGAGGACCACATCAATCCAGGCCTCAACTTTTTGGTGCAGTCTACACTTCAAATTATTCTTGTTGAAAACATAGAATGGAAGGTATTGACATATTCTCAATTATCACAATTCCTGTCTTATTTCATACTCCTTTCATCAACATTGAACATTATCTATTTCATTAACCCTTTGAGACTTTAATTAGCCTGATGTTCAAATGTCACTGGGAATTCAGTTTCTTCAACTTTTTCAAAATGCGACGTCAAACATCGGAAAGTACAAATAACAAGATATTTTTCACATTAGTGATTATCTGGTTGAGGGCTAGATTATTTTTGGTGGCCTGAATTTATTCAAAATTCTTTTATTACAAACTATTGGAGAGTGCCCACAGGCACTCTCCAATAATTTGTAATAAAACAAACTTATATAAACAAAATATTATTTGTGTTTGACTGAATATGAAATATAAGCAAGGAAAGTGTTGACTTTTGCTCTGGTATCCTCATTGTTTTAAAGCCCTGATAGTGGCTTCTTGCACTCAATCAGTTAAGAAGTCTTGACAGCAGGATTATATTAGTATTTTAAGCTGCGATAACATTTGGCTCAACGGTTGTCATTGAGCACAATTCGGGAGAAAATAGGATTTGAGGTTAAAACTTTAAAAAATCTAAAACTAATAACAAAACAAATGACCACAAAGTATGAATGCATTGTTTGATTTCGTACATAATAAGACGTACAAAAGTATCAAATGGTTAAAAACTACACACAGTCAAGTTAAGCTACACTATCACTGACACTTTCATTTCTAGTGTCATTACTAGTGACTAGGTAGGTTACTTTCGATAACCAGCATTCTGGCAAAAGCAACATGGCTGTCATGTCCAAGCAATAACTCCCAAAAACAAATGTTTAACCCTTTACCTAATGAATCTGCCACATCTTCCCACGCAATACGCAAAATTCACAGATGAAAAAATATTATTTTACAAAACATTTCAATATAATAATATCATGTAAAACCCCTCAATAGGCTCACTGGAATGAGCTCCTTCTAATGAGGTGTCTCATGATATGGTTTTGTTGACAGTTTTTTCAAAATTGTAAAAGTAACATTTAAAATAATAAAGTGTTGGGTTATGGGTTAAAGAATCCCATGTTCAGCTCACCTGGCCTAAAAGGCCATGTGAGCTTTTCTCATCACTTGGCGACCGTCCGTCGTCTGTCGTCCGTCGTCTGGTGTCCGTAAACTTTTCACATTTTCATCTTCTTCTCTGTAACTGCTGAGCCAGTGCGAACCAAACTTGGCACGAATGGTCTATGGGAGATCCTCTACAAACGATCCTCATTTTGTTCCCGTCGGATAAAAAACACGGCTTCCAAAGGCATTCTTTGATTCTGGTTGGTGGGTTTTCAAAAATCTTCTCCTCTGAAACTGCCAGGCCAAATGTTTTGAAACTTCATATAAATGATGACTGGGACCCCCTCTACCAACGATCCTCATTTAATGTTGATCGGGCTGTAAACATGGCCACAGTTGCAGCTTATAGTTACTATAGAAACCCTATGGGAAATCACATTTTCCTCTTCTTCTCTGGAAAAACCGAGGCGATGTGAAAACAAACCTGGCAGGGATAGTCTATGGGAGGTCCTCTACAAACGATGCTCATTTTGTTCCCATGGGTTGAAAAACATGGCCACCAGAGGCATTCTTTGATTCTGATTGGTGGATTTTCAAAAATCTTCTCCTCTGAAACTGCTACGCCAAATATTTGATTCTTGACATAAATGATGACTGGGAGCCCCTCTACCAACGATCCTCGTTTAATGTTGATCGGGTTGCAAACATGGTCACAATTGCGGCTTATAGTTACTATAGAAACCCTATGGGAAATCGCAATTTCATCTTCTTCTCCAGAACTACTGAGCCGACGTGGACCAAACCTGGCAGGGATGGTCTATGGGGGAGGTCCTCTACAAACGATCCTCATTTTGTTCCTGTGGGTTTAAATACATGGCCGCCAGAGGCATTCTTTGATTCTGATAGGTGGATTTTCAATTTTCAAAAATCTTCTCCTCTGAAACTGCCAGGCCAAATGTTTTGATACTTCAAATAAGTGATGACTGGGAACCTCTCTACCAACAATCCTCATTTAATGTTGATCGGGTTGTAAACATGGCCACAATTGTGGCTTATAGTTACTATCGAAACCCTATGGGAAATCACATTTTCATCTTCTTCTCTGGAACTTCTGAGCCGACGTGAGCCAAACTTCGCCGGAATGGTCTATGAGAGGATGGAAATATGTGGCCCCCAGAGGCTATATTCTAATGCTTAACCCAATGCCTCTCCTGTCTGCATGAAGATCAGTACTGTCAGCAAAATACTTGTTTTTTGAGAATCTGGTAAGGATTGGTTCCAGTTTTTTCTCCACTGAGAACTGGGAAAAAACCCAAAATATTGTGTATACAGTACAAGTCAAAATAAGCTGTAGCATAACTGCAAGAAACTAAGTAGACTGCAGCTTCTGCCCTGACAATATCAGAATCTAACATTTTCTGGAAAAGCTATCAGTGAGAACTTTCCAGAAAATGATGTCAGCTTCTGGTCTTACCAGCGTAGAAAGAGAAAAGATACATAGTTCATAGGATTATCCTACACAACTTATTTTGACTTGTACTGTAAAACAAGGGCAACTGTAGGTTGATATCTTCAGCTGTAATCTAATTATGTTTGATACATGTTGACAGATTGTTTGGAAAATCTAGGTTAGTTTTGTTTATTATCTTGCAATCATGTCAGCTCAGATGACAGTAATTATTGTACATCTTTTAAGATTCCTGTAACCTTTTACCTATCCAAAAGCTATTTTGAAAGAGAATACTGTCTGAAAAAATTGTAATTTTCTGAATATTTTAAACCTTTTTATACTAATTTTTTTGTTGAAACAGAATTCATATATGTGTGCATTTTCAAGAAAATCTTCTTTGAAACTACAAGGCCAAATGGTTTGAAAAAACTTAATGTGACTGATGACTATAACCCCCCTCTACCAATGATCCTTATCTGAATCTTCATCTGGTTGCAATTATGGCTGCAATTGTGGCTTATAGTTACTATAGAAACCCTATAGGAAATCACATTTTCATCATCTTCACTGAAAATACTGAGCCAATGTGAACCAGACTTGGCAGGCATTGTCTATGAGAGGTTCTCTACAACTGTTGCTCATTTTATTCCTGTTGGGTGAAAAAACGTGGCCGCCAGAAGCATTCTTTGGTACTGATTGGTCAATTTTGAAAACTCTTCTCCTCTGAAACCACAGGGCCAAATGTTTTAAAACTTTACATGGTTGATAACTGGGACACCCTCCACCAACGTTCCTCACTTTAATGTTGATCGTTTTGCAAACATGGCCACAATTGCGGTTTTTAGTTACTATAGAAAAAAACCTATAGGAAATCACATTTTCATCTTCTCTCTGGAACTATTGAGCTGACGTGAACCAAAACTTGGCAAGAATGATCTATAGGAGGCCCTCTACAAACGATCCTCTTTTGTTCCCATTGGCTGGAAAATATGGCGACATTCTATGATTCTGTTGGATGGATTCAAATGTTTTGAAACTTCACGTGATTGAAGACTGGGACACCTTCTACCAATGATCCTCATGTAATTTTGATGTAATGTTGCAAACATGGCCACAATTGCAGCTCATAGTTACCATAGAAAGCCTATGGGAAATCACATTTTTATTTGTATTTCCAGGTGAGCGATTACAGGCTCTGTAGAGCCTCTAGTTCTAATTCTTGTAGTACATGTACATTAAGATGCATTTGAAATGTATGAAGTACATTTTGCCATGCAAAGTGACTGAATTATTATTAAGTGGTTATATAATGATGCCACCGCCCAGCAGTAGTCTTTGTAAGTTGTGGTTAATTGATTATAACTGAATCTAGGTTCTGCGATTTTGGAAATATGCACCCCCCCCCCCTACTAAACAGTTATTCGAAATTAAGTTAAAAACACTTGTGTGTGGCCTATGTTAGTTAAAGTGAATTCCATTATGTTAAAGATGGTTGGATGTGGTTGTCATTAATCAAAAACTCCATTAATGCCCTTTATATTTAGAGAGATAGAGGTGGAGATCAAGAAGCCAGTGCGCCCCATCCCTCCTGTCAGGGAGGCCTAGACCCCTGTCAGGATAACTACCTTCTTTATTGTTGAGTTTTGTCATCAGGATTCCCTAACCCCATGCCCAGGAGCACATGCCTCCTCGTCCAGATTTTCAAGCTGCCCAGGGTTGCACATTTCCCCCCAAAACTGGTTGATTCTGTGTGTGTGCTGTATAGAAAAGTGGCATGGTGCACCACAGTAGTGTACCAAAATACCTGTAGTGTATCCGTTAATTACCCTGGTATAGCATGGTATTTGGGAACAACAAATGATGTACCGTGTACTTTGTTATGACAGTCTCCCAAATCATTCACAGACATTTCCTTGCTCATGTGATTACAGGCATTGGTAGGTGCATGTACATGACTGAAAATGTGTCAATATAAAATTACAACATTACAGTGTGACTACACGGTTTAGTAGGAAAAAATACTTGACTATTTCCACCTGTGGGTGATTGGGAAAATGTCTTGGGAGAGAGAGAGAGAGGGGGGGGGCTATTTCGTGTGTAATTGTTATTTCTGAGTTATACATAAATCTTGGATTACATGTATTTCATTAGCTTCACTTGACGAAGTCTGTTAGTCTGTGAGTCTGTTCACATTGTCCTTTAGCACAGGCTACACCCCGTAGTTCTTGTCCGATCATCACAAAATTTCAGACGCAGGTTTCAGGTCATGTCTAGATGAGAACGTCCCATTTTGGTCGCGATCAGTCAACTGTGATGGCTGCCCGAGCCCAAAACCCGAAAACCTTTAGCACAGTCTACAGGTCATATTTATGAAGGGATTTCATGGTAACTTGGTAGGATGATCTGTATAACATCTAGATGAGAACGTCCCCTTTTGGTCACGGCTGCCGAAGCCCGAAACACAAAAACTTTTAGCACAGTCGACAGTTCATATTTCATACAGAGGGATTTCATTGTAACTTGGTAGGATAACTCCGTATGATGTTTAGATGAGAACTTCTCCATTTGGTCGCGATCTGTCAACCATGGTGGCTGCCCGAAAACCTTTATCACGGTCTAGAGGTCGTATTTATGGAGGGATTCCATTGCAACTTGGTAGGATGACTCCATATAATGTCTAGATGAGAATGTCCCATTTTAGTTGCGATCCGTCAACTGTGAGAGCTACACAGGCCCGAAGCCCGAAAACCTTTAGCACAGTCTACATGCCGTATTTATGAAGGGATTTCACTGTAACTTGATAGGATGACTCGTTTTGGAATAATTTCACCGTAACTTGCTAACTTTGGTTGACATACATTAACTGTGAGGGCCGTCCGGCGTCCGTATCCATTTCTTTGGCATTCGATAACTTGAAAAATATTGCTTGGATTGTCAAGTTACTTTATAATTTGTGTTCAGGTTACTGATGTGCCGAGCTGTATAGTTCTTGGTGTAAATCTGATAATTTGATCCTAAGATATTAACCCTTTATCCTTCAAATTGAAAATTCCTCCAATCCATTTGGCATTCGATAACTTCAAAAATATTGCTTGGATTGTCCATTTACTTTATATTTGTGTTCAGGTTACTGATTTGCCGAGCTGTATAGTTTTTGGTGTAAATCTGGTGATTTGATCCCGAGATATTAACCCTTTGCCCTTCAAATTGAAAATTCCTCCAGTCCCTTTGGCATTCAATAACTTGCAAAATATTGCTTGGATTGTCTAGTTACTTTATATTTGTGTACAGGTTACTGATTTGCCGACCTGTATAGTTTTTGGTGTAACTCTGATGATTTGATCCCGAGATATTACCCCTTTATCCTTCAAATTGAAAATTCCTCCAATCCCTTAGGCATTCGATAACTTAAAAAATATTGCTTGGATTGTCAAGTTACTTTATATTTGTGTTCAGGTTACTGATGTGCCGAGCTGTATAGTTTTTGGTGTAAATCTGTTATTTTGATCACGAGATATTAACCCTTTATCCTTCAAATTGAAAATTCCTCCAATCCCTTTGGCATTCGATAACTTGAAAAATATTGCTTCAATTGTCAAGTTACTTTATATTTGTGTTCAAGTTACTGGAGCTGTATAGTTTTTGGTGTAAATCTGATAATTTAATCCTGAGATATTAACCCTTTATCCTTTAAGTTGAAAATTCCTCCAATCCCTTTGGCATTCGATAACTTCAAAAATATTGCTTGGATTGTCAGGTTACTTTATATTTGTGTTCAGGTTACTGATGTGCCGAGCTGTATAGTTTTTGGTGTAAATCTGTTATTTGATCGTGTGATATTAACCCTTTATCCTTCAAATTGAAAATTCCTCCAATCCCTTTGGCATTTGATAACTTGAAAAATATTGCTTGGATTGTCTAGTTACTTTATATTTGTGTACAGGTTACTGATTTGCCGACCTGTATAGTTTTTGGTGTAAATCTGATGATTTCACCCCGAGATATTACCCCTTTATCCTTCAAATGGAAAATTCCTCCAATCCCTTAGGCATTCGATAACTTGAAAAATATTGCTTGGATTGTCAAGTTACTTTATATTTATGTTCAGATTACTGATGTGCCGAACTGTATAGTTTTTGGTGTAAATCTGTTATTTTGATCCTGAGATATTAACCCTTTATCCTTCAAATTGAAAATTCCTCCAATCCCTTTGGCATTCGATACCTTGAAAAATATTGCTTGAATTGTCAAGTTACTTTATATTTGTGTTCAAGTTACTGGAGCTGTATAGTTTTTGGTGTAAATCTGATAATTTAATCCTGAGATATTAACCCTTTATCCTTTAAGTTGAAAATTCCTCCAATCCCTTTGGCATTCGATAACTTCAAAAATATTGCTTGGATTGTCAGGTTACTTTATATTTGTGTTCAGGTTACTGATGTGCCGAGCTGTATAGTTTTTGGTGTAAATCTGTTATTTGATCGTGTGATATTAACCCTTTATCCTTCAAATTGAAAATTCCTCCAATCCCTTTGGCATTTGATAACTTGAAAAATATTGCTTGGATTGTCTAGTTACTTTATATTTGTGTACAGGTTACTGATTTGCCGACCTGTATAGTTTTTGGTGTAAATCTGATGATTTCACCCCGAGATATTACCCCTTTATCCTTCAAATGGAAAATTCCTCCAATCCCTTAGGCATTCGATAACTTGCAAAATATTGCTTGAATTGTCAAGTTACTTTATATTTGTGTTCAGGTTACTGATGTGCCGAGCTGTATAGTTTTTGGTGTAAATCTGATAATTTAATCCTGAGATATTAACCCTTTATCCTTTAAGTTGAAAATTCCTCCAATCCCTTTGGCATTCGATAACTTGAAAAATATTGCTTGGATTGTCAGGTTACTTTATATTTGTGTTCAGGTTACTGATGTGCCGAGCTGTATAGTTTTTGGTGTAAATCTGTTATTTTGATCCTGAGATATTAACCCTTTATCCTTCAAATTGAAAATTCCTCCAATCCCTTTGGCATTCGATAACTTGAAAAATATTGCTTGGATTGTCAGGTTACTTTATATTTGTGTTCAGGTTATTGATGTGCCGAGCTGTATAGTTTTTGGTGTAAATCTGATAATTTGCTCCTGAGATATTTACCCTTTATCCTTCATATTGAAAATTCCTCCAATCCCTTTGGCATGACATAACTCAAAAAATATCAATCCGATTGTCATGTTACTTTATATATTTATTCAGGTTACTGATGTGCTGTGCTGTATAGTTTTTTATGTAAATCTGATAATTTGATCCGGAGATATTAACCCTTTATCCATCAAATTAGACACTCCTCCAATCCATTTCTATATGTACCCATACCATGTATGGTGTACATAATGTCGGCATCCGTGGTTGCCCTCCGTCATACAGCTTTCTACTAGTTGCGCGTATGGGTACACATCTGACGATTTCATCGGCCTATTTTATTGAAAAATAGCATACAGGGAACAGAAGTTAACAAATTCTCAATGATCAGAATTCTTGTCATATTTCATAATCCTTTCATAAACATTGAACATTATCCTTTTCATCAAAGACAACACGCATTCAAGTTCAGCTACAGTGTCATTGACACTTTCATTTTGAGTTGTATCCATTGTTAAATTATTAGCTCACCTGACTGAATGTCAGGGTGAGCTATTCTGATTACTTTTCGTCAGTCGTCCGTCGTCTGTCGTCCATCGTCTGGCGTCCGTCGTGAAGGTGGTGTTTGGGCTTTTTTCTCCCAAACCACTGGCGTAGGGGTTATATAAAGGCATTTTGATTTTTTGTCAAATTAGGTTTCGGCTCACATTGAGCAGAGGGATGGGGCAAAAATGCTCCAATTCTTAAACAATCTTCTTCTCAAGAACCAGCAATAGCAGAGACTTGATATTTGGTATGCAGCTTCCTTTTGAGGTTTAGACTCAAGTTTGTTCAAGAGAAGTTGGAGGGGCTATATTTGATGATGTTAAAGGAGGGGCAAAAATTTTGGCCCTGCCCCAAATTTCTATTTTCCAAACCGCGAGGCCGATTTGAACCAAATTTTACATGAGTGCTTATTGGGTCATAAGTACCTAATTTATGCAAAAAAATTTTCCCCATAGCCACGTGGGAACCACAGGAGCTAAAAATAGAAAAAAATTAAAACGCCCATATCTCCAAAACTACACGGCACTGAGGATTCTTATTTGTTGTGAAGCTTCCTTAGAACCAACAGAATGGAATGGTAAAAAAAAATTGCCATCGTTTTTATCATGGGGTACTTTTTGGGGACTTCGAAAAAGTGCTGAGTCAGCATTTTTTAACACTGTGGGTAATTGGAAAAACATAAGTCTACTTTTCTCCCAAACCACTGCTCCAAAAGCTTTCAAATTTGACATATAACATCTTTGGAAGATTGTTTCACATGTTTATTGAAATCAATTGCCTGGGTTGATATTTGGGCTCTCTATGGGAGCCCAAATGTTTAAATTAGTGCAGTATGAGGAGTATTTTTGAAAAATCTTCTTCTTCAGATCTCCCAATAAGAATCTTTTGATATTTGGTATGCAGCATCCTTAGGAAGGTGAGATTCAAGTTTGTTGAATCCAAATCCCTGGGTTCATATTTAGGCTGAAAATTTGGGGTCCCGTTGCGGACTTTGAAATTTTGGACCAAAATCCGAAAAATTTTTGTTTTTGTTTTTTTCTGCGTTTCGGTCAATTTTAAGACAAAAAAAAAAAAAAATTTTCCCCTGAAAATTTGGGGTCTGGGTGGGACTTAGAAAATTTTGGACCAAAATCCGAAATTTTTTTTTTTTGTTTTTTTATGTGTTTCGGTCAATTTTAAGACAAGAAAAAAAAAAAAAAAATTTTCCCCTGAAAATTTTGGGTCCGGGTGGGACTTAGAAAATTTTGGACCAAAATCCAAAAAAAATTTGGTTTTTTTTTTTATGCGTTTCCGTCAATTTTAAGACAAAAAAAATTTTTTTTTTTTCCCCTGAAAATTTGGGGTCCGGGTAGGACCAAAATCCGGAAATTTTTTTTGTGTGTTTTTTATGCGTTTCTGTCAATTTTGAGACAAAAAAAAAATTTTTTTTTTACACCCAAAATTTGGGGTTCGGGTGGGACTTCGAAAATTTTGGACCAAAATCCATAATTTTTGTTTGTTTGTTTTTTATGCGTTTCTGTCAATTTTAAGACAAAAAAATTTTTTCTTTTACACCGAAAATTTGGGGTCCGGGTGGGACTTAGAAAATTTTGGACCCAAATCCGGAAATTTAGTTTTACCGTTTTTTATGCGTTTTAAGAAGAAGAAAAAAATTTAGGCTGAATGTATTTTGTTTGGGAAAAAAATCTGTTTTTTATGCGTTTATCCCAATTTTGAGACGTAAAAGTGCAGGAACTGAAAATAGAAGGAAAATCCTGTGTATTGTGTGGGCAAAATCGCTTCATCTAGTTGGTATATGTTTTTCTTGGGAGGGGGCGTATGCAGCTTATTCAAGTCAAGTCTCTGGTTTGATATTTAGACTACCATGTCAGGTGAGCGCCCTCAGGCCCCCTGGGGCCTCTTGTATACTGAGTGGTTTCAAAATGTAAGGTTTCCTCCCAGTCATCCATGGGCCGCTCTATTGGAACATCTTTGTAAATTAAATTTTCTTATTTTAACCGGTTGAGTGCTAGAACCCACTATCCTGAAGAAAAATTTCTTATATAAAATTGTTTGGTTGCAATTTATTAGAGAGTGCCTACAGGTACTGTCCAATAAATTGTAACCAAACATTTATTAAAACAAAATCTTGCTGAACTAAGACTAATCTTGCTGCAAGCATGGTATCTTGAAAAAAAAAACATATTTCAAATCACCTTTGAAAAGTAATTTAGCACTTAACCAGTTCATCGGAACATGATTTATAAACTTGCTTTCGCTGCTATCATCATCATCATCATCATCATCATCATCAGTATAGCACATGATGTTAATGTGCTATATTATTATTATCTGTTAGCTGGAACTTTTTCACTAATTCTATCCAAGTTTAAATTATTTTTTCTTCAGACAGTAGCATTGTCATGGGTGGGCGGGGAACTCCCCTTCCCCAACACTTTTTCTGAAAATTGCCACTATTGATGTAATCTCTCAAACCGGTTTATATGCTCTCACATTGATATTTGCTATAGTTATTCCTCCACTTCCTGGGTACTTAAGCCTTCAAAAAGTACCCAGGGTGCTCAAATTGGCATGAGAATCCCCCCCCCCCACCCTACCTCCAGGGAAAACCCTGGATCTCCGCCTGTGGGAAATACACAATTTTAGCCCAGCACACAGTGAAATGAAGATAGGAGGAAAAATAATTTTATGCTGCCATTGGCAGCAGAAAAATATTTTGTCCCTCGACTTCATTTGGCCTGACCACACCCCCCTGTGTTCAGAGGTGTAGCAGAACATGCTGAACGTGACAGTGTATTTTAATCTGTTATCTGACATTCTTTTTCACATATTTCAATTATTTCCGATTGATATAAAAAACATGTCTTTTTTCCAGGCGCTAATCTCCCTTCCATGTCAGTTGAAATAAATTTGAGAGTTAGCTCCCTTCTTCTGGACAGCAACACAAATTGACACCAAACGAAACTGATCAATGTTTCTTATGTTTGGTCTTTCCATAATATGCTAACCGCCATATTACCGCACGCTTATGATGCTAGCAGTATATAACAAACATGCGAAAAGATCTGAGGTAAATGATCAACACGTGAAATCCCGTGGTGCTTTCTTTTAAAGATGGTTTTACAAAATTGCAGTGGCAGATTCTGCGGTGGGGTGTGCACATATTTTTCCATGTCTAGTTTCCAAGATCAGGTGATATGAACTATGAACTTGACGTTATGTGCCACCTGAGCGCTAGATGATAACTCCAGGATTGAAATAACCCCTAACCCCTTTCAAAGCTGTCATTTGAACTAAAAATGGAGGTAGGCCATATTGGATTCGGCAGATAGCAGTTGGTGATGTGTTGGCGGCGGAGTGGTGGGGAGGGGACTGACGTACTTCCTCAAGAAAACTCACCGAGAAAAGTCTAATGTTATCATATGAAATTTAGCACGCTAATTTTCCAAACCCTTCAGCCGTCCCTGCTTCTGCTGGATGTTGGGTCTTAATGACACTTTCAGCAGACATGGTCAAATCGCGACGGAACAGTTTTGTCGGTGGCGAAAGTCCGGGTATCCGGGGAGAGCCTCCGGGTATCCGGGGAGAGCCACCGAGTAACTTACTGAGTCTCCATTGTGCTACGCCAGCACAAGGGTTGGCATTGATTGGAGATATTCAAACCATCAATGTGTCGCATGGCTTAGCACACCACCTATCCTATTCACACAATTACAGACGAGATTAGGTGTCTTGCCCTAGGACATGATGCAGATGGCACAGGTCATGATTGAACTTGCGACTTTCAACCTGAAGTCCAAAGCGCAAAAAGACCGCCTCTTTCCCAGTTGCCCACAGGTAACTTCTTGTGCTGGTCATGATCAAACATATGGCCTTTAAACCCGAATTCAAAAGCATTAACCCTTCACCTAACATGAAAAGCAGACGACACTTGCCAAAACAATTCTTGAATAACTATTTTGTTCATGTTTTTGAGTCACAAAATTGAAAAAATAATGAAAATTAATTGGCGATTTTTAAGAATAGCGCTGGCCGGTTTTGGCCGTTGCGTTGGGTAAAGTGTCAATGCACCGTTGCATTCCCATCTGCCACGGGCATAACTGGTGGGGCTGAGCAGTGGCGTCATGCCAACGGTGCACGGGGGTGGGCAAATATTTCGGTGAAGGCCTCGGAAGGGCCATTTCCGGCAACCTGGGAGGCATTTTTTGCCAAACTTTTGGGGCACGCTCCGCGCCAACCGATGGTGGCGCTCCGCTTAGATGGTGTTACCGATCCGCCCCCCCCCCCCCCTCCCCGATTTTTCCCTAGCATGACGCCCCTGCTGCTGAGGTTTCCATTCGGGCATCTCGAGTGTTAATCTGCTAAACCATGTTGTGGGAACGGGTTACCAACTTCTGCATATTGATATCGTTACACAATATGTGGAGAGTGGAGTACCACTAAAACACCAATGAAGTGGGGGTATCAACCCATGTGATCAATCTCAAAGCAAGTAAAAAACCAACAAACACAAGAAGTACAAGCAAAGTTTCAACACTAAACCTCCAAATACAACACGGAGGTCAACTAGCTGAAACTTTGCATTTGCTTCTTTTTCTACAGAATAGGAGTTACAGTCTGGGTTACACTCCCCCTTTATTGGTGCTTTAGTACTGTGTGTGAGTGGAATTGTCCAAATACCTGTATCGAGAATAAATGAAGAATTAATTCTTCGTTTCACTGCAGGGATGTAGAGTTGAAACGGTTAACCGATTAATCGATTAACCAATGATCAATGTCTTGATCGATCAAAAAAGTAATTGATCGATTAACCGTTACTTTTGAACTACTGTAACTGTATTTTCTGGGTTAACAAAGAAACAAACTTACTCCAGAATAGGCAAACATTGTCACACTGACTCACATCAATTATGAGACAGAGTAAAGCATGCAAGTTACGTGATGACATACTTGTTCACTTGCACACGCTAAAAACTAAAGTATTAAAAACTACCTTTGAAGTGCTGTATTTAACACTTACTAAGTGCTGAACTAGCACTTTGTTCAAGTGTAGAAATCCCAGAACTTGACAAATGTTACAATAATATCACTTGACAAGTGAAATGTCGCGACACTTAAAAGGAAACAACGCGAGATGACGCGGATCAGGCTCGAACTCACGAGCCTGATCCGCGTCATCTGCGTTGTATCCTTTTAATTATGTACCCACCAAGCGCAAATCAAATTATGGACGATTCTGGAAGAACCACCAATGCTAGACACATGGGAAGTGCCATCCATTCAAGTTTCAGATGTCTGACGATTGTAATGTCTAAGTGCTTAAAGCAGTGCATTTTGAGTGTTAAAATCAAATCCTAAGAGTTAGAATGGGTTTAACACCTTGAAAGTGTCAGTTTTAACACTTTAGTTTTTAGTGTGCATGATCATTATACTGTATCAGTAGCTGGAACTGGTCATTCTTAAGTTGAACTTTACCCAATGCGGGAAGCAGACGACACTTGCAAAATAGATTCTTGATTTACTAAAAATTTTCAATTTTTGTCTAAAAAACATAGCTTATGATCCCTCATTGGAACGAACTCGTTGAGATAAAAATTGAAAACATAAACTTTGAATGGAGATTTTTGTATGCAGAGCTGGCCGATTTTGTCCTTTACGCTGAGCAAAGGGTTAATGCTATAAATCATCAACGGTACGGCAATTATTCAGCTACCAAAAAGGGCAAGTGATTAATATGTTAACCAAGGTTTATCCGTGTGATTAATCGATCAAGAAAACCCTTTAACCGTTTTAGCTCTTTCGGGATGCCGTCGACGTTTTAAGCTATATGGCGGCTTTGGAATTCCGATTTTCGGCAAGGTCAATGGCAGTGCCTTTCGAGTTTGATGATGAAAGTTGTTATTTTCAGATGCTTGTTGGGTATTTTTCGAGCATAGCTGCCTCGTTGCAATGTTTCCCGCGGGTTGTTGAGAGATCTCGCAACTTTGGTTCGATATGTCTGCCAGACTTCTGCGTAGTTTCTTTCTCGTTCACAGTTACGACCTTGAAACCGGGCTGCCGAAATTAAATAATCAAGAATGAATAAATCAAACAACCGATTAATTAGTCTGTGTGAAACACACAGACTATTGTTTTTGCACGGTTTCTTTTTCTTTTTTTTTTTCTTCTTTTTTTTTTTTTCTTCTTCTTCTTCTTCTTCTTCTTCTCCTGTCTTCTGTCTTCTCATCACTTTTTTGTCCGCAAGGTAACTCGAAAACGAATAGCCCTATCTCGTTGATTTTTGGCATGCTGATAGACAGCCAGAAGTTCTCGGCCACCTATGTTTTTCAGATTCCTGGGGTATCAGGGGTGTATGTAGGGGTGTTTTGAAAGTGGGTCACGCCCATATCTCAGGCGTGGTATGACCTACAGACCTGGGACCAACACCAAATGAGTCGACATTCAATGGAGGTTCAAAATATAGGTCAAGGTCACGGAGGTCATCTAGGGGTCATTGAGTGC
The DNA here is from genome assembly GCA_031216915.1 of Pictodentalium vernedei. Classification (NCBI taxonomy): domain Eukaryota; kingdom Metazoa; phylum Mollusca; class Scaphopoda; order Dentaliida; family Dentaliidae; genus Pictodentalium; species Pictodentalium vernedei. Next base: position 153,402,008 of record CM062293.1, read on the forward strand.
ATTTTTCAGAATTGCTGGAAATCACATTTTTTGACCCCCTAAAGTATTCCTGACGTACACACATGCATTTTGACGTAAAAAAGTGGGCGTGGCCAAAATTTTGGAAAGTGGGTCACGCTCATATCTCAAGCATGGTATGACGTATGGACCTGGGACCAACACCAAATGAGTCGACACTCGATGGAGATTCAAAATATGGGTCAAGGTCACGGAGGTCACCTTGGGGTCATTAAGTGCATTTTTCATAATTGCTAGAAATCACATTTTTTGACCCTCCAAAGCATTCCTGACATACACACATGCATTTTGACATAAAAAAAGTGGACGTGGCCAAAATTTTTGAAAGTGGGTCACGCTCATATCTCAAGCATGGTATGACGTATGGACCTGGGACCAACACCAAATGAGTCGACACTCGATGGAGATTCAAAATATGGGTCAAGGTCATGGAGGTCACCTAGGGGTCATTAAGTGCATTTTTCATAATTGCTAGAAATCACATTTTTTGACCCCCTAAAGCATTCCTGACATACACACATGCATTTTGACGTAAAAAAAAGTGGGCGTGGCCAAAATGTTTGAAAGTGGGTCACGCTCATATCTCAAGCATGGTATGACGTATGGACCTGGGACCAACACCAAATGAGTCGACACTCGATGGAGATTCAAAATATGGGTCAAGGTCACGGAGGTCACCTAGGGGTCATTAAGTGCATTTTTCATAATTGCTAGAAATCACATTTTTTGACCCTCCAAAGCATTCCTGACATACACACATGCATTTTGACATAAAAAAGGGGGCGTGGCCAAAATTTTTGAAAGTGGGTCACGCTCATATCTCAAGCATGGTATGATGTATGGACCTGGGACCAACACCAAATGAGTTGACACTCGATGGAGATTCAAAATATGGGTCAAGGTCACAGAGGTCACCTAGGGGTCATTAAGTGCATTTTTCATAATTGCTAGAAATCACATTTTTTGACCCCCTAAAGCATTCCTGACATAGACACATGCATTTTGACGTAAAAAAAGTGGGCGTGGCCAAAATTTTTGAAAGTGGGTCACGCTCATATCTCAAGCATGGTATGACGTATGGACCTGGGACCAACACCAAATGAGTCGACACTCGATGGAGATTCAAAATATGGGTCAAGGTCACGGAGGTCACCTGGGGGTCATTAAGTTCATTTTTCATAATTGCAAGAAATCACATTTTTTGACCCCCTAAACATTCCTGACGTACACACATGTATTTTGAAGTATAAAAAGTGGGCATGGCCAAAATTTTTGAAAGTGGGTCACGCTCATATCTCAAGCATGGTATGACGTATGGACCTGGGACCAACACCAAATGAGTCGACACTCGATGGAGATTCAAAATATGGGTCAAGGTCACGGAGGTCACCTAGGGGTCATTACGTACATTTTTCATAATTGCTAGAAATCACATTTTTTGACCCCTAAAGCATTCCTGACATACACACATGCATTTTGACGTAAAAAAAAGTGGGCGTGGCCGAAATTTTTGAAAGTGGGTCACGCTCATATCTCAAGCATGGTATGACGTATGGACCTGGGACCAACACCAAATGAGTTGACACTCGATGGAGATTCAAAATATGGGTCAAGGTCACGGAGGTCACCTAGGGGTCATTAAGTGCATTTTTCATAATTGCTAGAAATCACATTTTTTGACCCTCTAAAGCATTCCTGTCATACACACATGCATTTTGACGTAAAAAAAAGTGGGCGTGGCCAAAATGTTTGAAAGTGGGTCACGCTCATATCTCAAGCATGGTATGACGTATGGACCTGGGACCAACACCAAATGAGTCGACACTCGATGAAGATTCAGAATATGGGTCAAGGTCATGGAGGTCACCTAGGGGTCATTAAGTGCATTTTTCATAATTGCTAGAAATCACATTTTTTGACACCCTAAAGCATTCCTGACATACACACATGCATTTTGACATAAAAAAGTGGGCGTGACCAAAATTTTTGAAAGTGGGTCACGCTCATATCTCAAGCATGGTATGATGTATGGACCTGGGACCAAAACCAAATGAGTCGACACTCGATGGGGACTCAAAATATGGGTCAAGGTCAGGGAGGTCACCTAAGGGTCATTAAGTGCATTTTTCATAATTGCTAGAAATCACATTTTTTGACCCCCTAAAGCATTCCTGACATACACATATGCATTTTGACGTAAAAAAAAGTGGGCGTGGCAAAAATTTTTGAAAGGGGGTCACGCTCATATCTCAAGCATGGTATGACGTATGGACCTGGGACCAACACCAAATGAGTCGACACTCGATGGAGATTCAAAATATGGGTCAAGGTCACCGAGGTCACTCAGGGGTCAATGAGTGCATTTTCCATAATTGCTGGAAATCACATTTTTTGACCTCCAAATGCTTCCCCAAAAATTCAGATGTGCATTTTTTCATGAAAAAAGTGGGCGTGGCCAAAATTTTTGAAAGTGGGTCACGCTCATATCTCAAGCATGGTGTGATGCATGGACCTGGAGCCAACACTAAATAAGTTGACACTTGATGGAGGTTCAAAAATGTGGGTCAAAGTTACAGAGGTCACTTGTGGTCATTGAGTGCATTTTTTCAGAATTGCTGGAAATCACATTTTTTGACTCTCTAAGGCATTCCTGAAGTCCATACATCCATTTTTACGTAAAAAGTTGGTGTGGCCAAAATTTGTGAAAGTGGGTCATGCTCATATTTCAAGCATGGTATGATGTATGGACTTGGGACCAATACCAAACGAGTCGACACTTGATGGAGATTCAAAATTTGGGCCAAGGTCGAACAGGAGTCACGAGGGCTATTACCAGAATTGCTGGAAATCATATTTTTGAACCTCCTTGTGCATTCCCTTGATTGGTCGCTTTGAATACTGTGAAGATATATACCTTATCTGGTTTCCTGGAAAAAATTAACTGATTTTTTAATGAATATCTATAAATACTGTCATTGAAAACCTATTTTTTATTTCTTTAAAACTATTTTATCCCCAAAATAAGCCTCTAAAGTATTCCCATTACATTCATAGAGGGGCACGGTGGCTAAGCAGTTAGAGGTGCAGGCTGCAAGCCGAGAGGTTCTCAGTTCGAATCCTATCTGCGGCAACTGTCTTGTGTCTTTGGGCAAAAACACCCCCATTGCCCACATAATGGCATAGTGATGTTGTGTACTAAGACATACTGCATGCCGATGATACACTTGCACTAACCCTGCTTGTGTGGAGTTAGCATGTTGGGGATCCAGACAGTTGCTTGTTGTTGTTGTTTGGTGGTTCTCTATGTTCTCTGGTTTCCTCCATCCGTAAAAACTGTACGACACGAGGCGGGCCTAGCTGTTGAAGTGTCGTTAAACCCCAATAAATTAATAACATTCATAGAATGTCTTCTATGCACTGTTTGTCAACATGATAACCCAAATACAATCAATCCTATCTCAATGTTTTTGGTATACTGATAGAGTGCCTGCCATTGGTACTTGGTCATCTATGATTTGGAGGCATGTGGGGCCTTCGGGCTCAAGATGTTAAAAATATGTTTACAACATTTACTGGGAAATGAGTTATCTGAAGCAGTAACCATTATCTAAAACAGAAATCTCCAGAGAGAAAGCCGAGATAGAATTCTTTGTTACATTGAACAGCACTGTATATTTATGTTGTATCATGTTACAAAACTTCAGTCTCAGTCATTGAAGAGAGAGAGAAACCTTCACTTTTCAAAGCATTTTTTTTTTAAATCTATTTATTCTCAATCATAACTCAAAATTGAGAGGTTTTGGGATGGAGTGGTGTGTGGCTTTCTCGAAACACCTATCACAGTTACAAAGTAATAAAATGGAATATTTGAATGGTCAGATTTTAACCCTCTTTATACTTCGATATGAGTAAAAAAATATCTTTAATATAACTCATGGCTACAGAATGTTTTTCACTCTCTTTTCTGAAACATTTAATTCTATGTGGAATGGGACACCTTTTCAGTGTGCTTTCCAAACTAAGGGATTCTTAACCCTTTAGCCAACATAATGGCAAAAACCGGTCAGCTTTATACACAGAAATGTCTATTCAGTTTTAATTACTTTTTCATTTTTGCTTGAAAAACATAGCTTATGACCCTTCATTGGAATGAGCTCATTTTTTAAAGGATTATTTATTTATTGGTGTTTAATGTCACATATTTCTGCACAGTGGTTTACCATGACCAGGACAGTTTTACGGGCGGAGAAAGACAGAGTACCTGGGGAGAACCTCCGGGCAACAGCGAGCAACTATCAGATTCCCCACATACTAACTCCACACAAGCAGGGTTAGCATTGGTTGAATACAGGTGCACCATCGATGTGCAGTATGCTTTAGAACACATCGCCACCATGCACCCACATGGGCAATGGGGTGAAGTGTCTTGCCCAAGGACAGAGTGAGGACCGCTCGACTTGCAGCCTGCACCTCTGCCAACTCAACCACTGCCCCCCCATTTAACCCTTTACCCAACGGAGACGATAGCAAAATTTATTATTTCAAATATCATTTTTTTTCAAATTTTCCAAACAGTTTCAACAAAACCACATCATGGGACCCCTCGTTGGAACTAATATTTTTTCAACTTCTCAATTTGCATATTACGCGGGCGGATGTGGCCGATTCGTTGGGTAAAGGTTTTTTTTTAAATTTTTATTGGTGTTTTAAGGTCACATATTTCTGCACAATGGCTAACCATGACCGTGACAGTTTTACGGGTGGAGGAAGCCGGAGTACCCGGAGAGAACATATAGCACATATATGCCTTTTCGGGTTTCTTAGAAAAATTGTTCTGATTCCTATATGAATATTTTCTCCATGAAAGAATTTCACAATAAGCAGTGGGGAGAAAGCTGTGACTGTCACATACAATAACATGATCTATTTATTTAATCTCATTGTACAGAATTAATTCCCAAACCAAGTTAACATAAAAACAAACAACTTGATAATGAAGAATTCCAGTGTACATGTAATTGTAAAACTACACTGGATATTTGTTATTTAAACCTATCACAATACTGTCAGGATGCCAGTAAAAGATGCAATACTGACGTAGTTGAATGTTCTGTTAACTGTGTTAGTGCTATGACTGTTTAAAATTAATTTATTAGAGAAGTTCTAGTTTTATGTATGCCTTGTTTAGGTCACTAGATGCTATTTTAAGAGCAGGCTTTCAAATGAGCTCTTGGGGTTTTTTAAAGGTTTTTATGACAATATCTCCGACATAGAGTCTATGCACCCTTTGTCAGCGCGACAACTCAAATACGGACCGTCCTATCTCTATGCATTTTGGCATGCTGGTTAACAATAACCAGTTTGCACTCATCTATGTTTTTTTCACCCGTTCGATCTGAATGTCAGATGACAGATCTGAAGTTGGTGGAGCTATTATTTCAAAGTGGGTTGCGCTCATTCTTCAATGTAGATGTGGACATGGGACTACACCGACTGAGTTAAACATTGCTGGAGATTCAATATATGGTCCACCTGAATGAGGTCATCAAGTGCATATTATTCAGAAAGACTGGGAAATGCATTTACACCTTAATGCATTTCTAAAGTTTATGAATGTATTTCATCACTCAAATTCGTGGGCAGAGCCAAAATTGTCCATTTCTGATTCGTGTATCGAAGCCTTTAAATGCTGGTCACATATATGCCTTTTCTGGTTTCTTATAAAAATTGTTCTGATTCCTGTATGAATATCTGTAAATACTGTTAACGAAAAACCCATTTCTGATTTGTTAAAAAATATTTTACACCAGAAGATAAGCCTCCATAAATTCTCTTTCTGTAGAGTTTATTCCTGATACTTTAACCCTTTTCACACAGACTTGAATTTACTGGATGCAGTAAATTCTGTTTCTCTAGTCTCAGATTGTGATTGTTTCTATTTCTCAAAGCTGTTCTTACGCATTTTCGGAGTCATTGAGCCGAACTCACCAATAATACAGTTAACGACAGATGTAAGAGTATTGTTCTTCCCATTCTCCAAGCGTTATGCAGGCCGATGCACGTTTGATTCTCTGTGTACCATTTGGAAGCACTGCAGCCGAGTCGAAAATAAGCAGTGTCAAATTTCAAGTTGTCTTTTGAAATAAACACCCGAAATAATAAAAACAAAAATTCAAACTAAGCAATTGCGTAATTTATAAGTTGTGAAAGGCGTCAATAATCAGTCCACATTGTTGCCTAATTATTGATGCCTTTCACAACATATAAATTATGGGCACAAAGGTCTCCGAGTCAAGGAAATTGTGTTTTTTTGTCACGAATTTCAAATTTTGTTTCCCGGGTGAAAGCCCTCGCCCCCCTCCAATTCGAGCGGGAGATCCCCCCCCCCCCCGGTTCGAACCCCACGAACGGCTCTAAAAAATTTTAAATTTTTTTTTAATAATATTTAGCTCATTGTCGTGTAAAATATTGAATACAATACTGTTCTCTTCTGAATGAGTCTAATGCATGAACATTAGTTCTTCGCTACCGCGTAGTGCGATTGGTAACGCGTCGGTACACAAATCGTGTCAGCGAAGGTTCGAACCCCACTAGCGGCGCTAATAAATTTGTTTAATAATATTTAGCTTATTGTCCTGTGAAATATTGAACATGATACTGGCAACAGTTCTGAATGAGTCTGATGTATGAACATCATTCTATCATAACAGAGATATGGAATCGTTACAACGAAGGTTCGATCCTCAGCAGGGAAATTCAAAATTTAATCAATGATTTTTAACTTATTGTGGCGCGATGTGATCAAGATAAAACTGTCAACAGTTCAGAATACGACTAAAGTATGAACGTCAGTCCTTCGATATCGTGTCGTGCGATTGGTAACGCGTCGGCATGCAAGTCATGACATCGAAGGTTTGAAACACAGAAGCGGCGATAAAAACTTTGTTTAATAATATTTAGCTCATTGCAGTGCGAAATATTATATACAACACTGTCATCAGTTCTGAATGAGACTAAAGTATGAACGCTAGTGTTTGTTACCGCGTAGTGCGACTGGTTACGCGTCGGAACACAAATCGTGACAGCGAAGGTTCGAACCCCACTAGCGGCGCTAATAAATTTGTTCAATAATATTTAGCTTTATTGTCCTGTGAAATAATGAATAAATTATGTCAACAGCTCTGAATGAGTCTGCTGAAGTATGGACATCATTCTATCATTACAGAGATATGGAAAGCGTTACAACGAAGGTTCGATTCTCAGCAGGGGAAATTCAAAATTTAATCAATGATTTTTAACTTATTATTGTGGCGCGATGTGATCAAGACAAAACTGTCAATAGCTCAGAATACGACTAAAGTCATGACATCGAAGGTTTGAACCACGGAAGCGGCGCTAATAAATTTGTTTAATAGTATTTAGCTCATTGCAGTGTGAAATATTGAATACAATACTGTCAACAGTTCTGGATGAGACTAAAGTATGAACGTTAGTCGTAGGTTATCGTGTAGCGCAATTGGTAACGCGTTGGACCGTAAATCTGGCATAGTGGGTTCGATCCCCGTCAGGAGTAATGCTGAGTTAGTTTTTATTTTTTTTTAACTTATGACGGCGTGAAATTGTTCAGTCAATACTGTGAATAGTTCAGGTTGAGACTAAAGTATGAACATCGTTTCATCGTTATCGTGTGGCGCAATCGATAAGGCGTCGGGCCGCAAAGCTAGCGTCGTGGGTTCAAACCCCATAAGAAGCAATGCTAAGCTTGTCCAAATGATATTTAACTTATTGCGAAATGAAAAAGTTAAGTCAATACTGTCAATAGATCAGATTGAGACTAAAGTATGAACATCGTTCTATCGTAATCGTGTAGCGCAGTCGGTAACGCGTCGGGCTGCAAATCGTCACATCGGGGGTTCAATCCCCGATAGCGGCAAAATTAAATAGGTATAATAAAATAAACCAATATAAAACAAACAAGCTAAAACATAAAAAAACAAACAAGTATCATAAAAGGTGACCCTGGAAACAAAGTGAGTAAGAAGGTAAGTGGAATATAGAGGTAGTCTAGAAAGTAAGACGGCAATGCCACCAGAAAGGACGAAATATTTCTTTTTTTTCAGTAATTTTTGCAAAAAATTGGCGCCATTTTTTCGCAAAACGTCCTTCTCTCGCTTTCCCCCTGTCGGGGTTTGATCCCAGGACCTCGAGCTCTGCAGCCCGACGCGCTCCCACTGCGCTACTGATGATCTAATAGTAAAAACTTGGAACTAATATTTAAGTTGTTGTCCAGATTGGCGGGTAAAGTGGGCGGAAAACGCCGATATCTGGAAATTGTACCCGCCGGTTCTAATTTTTTCCGCCCTTTCAAAATTTTTAAGATTTTGCTGGACAAGTACCCGTCGATTTCCTCGGAAATCGAGAGATTTTTTTCTGGAGAATTTTCTAAGTTTTTCTCCAAGATTTCTCTCGAGACCAAGTCCAGCGCTTCATCATTTCGGAATGTTTTTTCTGATTTTTTCTAAGTCCATCGTTTCAATAAATTGTCTGAGAATTTAGTGAAATGATGGACTCAGAATAAAATCAGAAAAGACCATTCCGAAATGAAGCGCCATACCTTGTCTCGAGAGAAATCTTGGAGAAAAAAAAATAGGCAGACATCCAACTTCTTCTTGAGACTAAGCGGCCTGCACATTTTGAACTCGACTGTTCTTTTCAAAAATTGCCCGGACTGACAGGTATTCAAGTGTCACACCTGTGTTGTTTGCGACTTGCATCTGGAATCTTTTCATTGAGATTGCCAATTTTGGAACAATTGTTGTCATAGAATCCTTTTTGTCCATAAACTCTGTTCTGTTGTTCTTCGACTCATACAGTGCTAAACAAAATTAATCTGAAAGATAACTTTAAACATTTCTTCTTGTAAAATAATAACTGTACAAGAAAACTGTATTGATGAATCTTTGTTCAATGGACAAATTCACAAATGAACCTAGAAGGCGGTATCGGTCAGGGCAAAATAGGCTTTCATTACTTGTCTGTTACTTGTCAGTGCTGACCCCGTGTTACACATACAGTAGTCTATATAATATAGACTATATTATGTAGACTACTGTATGTGTGTAACACAGGGTCAGCACTGATGCGGTGCATACATTGTTATCGGTGAAAAAAAGTGGTTGCAGCCACAACTTCCAGTAACTGTGTTCAAAACGAATCAATATCTTTGTTTAAAAATCAGATATGAACGCGATGTTCTGATAACTTGATTTACAGAATTACAGTATGAGCCAAAATGAGTCGTAGTTTAGCGACAAGGTAAATCTCCTTTTTTCTCACAAATATAACACCAACCCAAGACACAGAATTTTGCTAATTTCTGAAAAAAATGTATCTATGGAAAAAATAGATGAAGTATTATTTCACCTAAACTGACAGTATACTATAGCACCAGCGGCTGGGGAACCGGGTGGGGGGGGGGGGGGGGGGGGGAGCTTTAGCCCCCCCACTTTTTTTGCCGGGCCATGTTTTTGTATGCATATATTTTAACACAACAAATGAAAATGGTAAAACAAGGGGCGGATCCAGAGCCTCCCCATATTTTCGCCAGCTATGTTTCTCTCGTACTGGTTCAGTTTCGATCGATTTCGGATCATTTTTTGCAGTTAGTGGCAGCAAGCGCTAAAATGTATACAGTCTGTTAAAAAATCGGTTAACTGAAATAGATCAATGAATGAAGAATGGTTTTAGCGCGCCGAAGGTTTGGGGCAAGCCCTTTCGACCCTTCTCTTACAGTCTTGTAGTGGAACTTTCGCTTTTTGATTTTCTGCACCATGTCTTGACGTGTTAAAGGAGGAAAGGGAAAGAGCAGGTTTAGCGGCGTTTATGTGTTTTACTTCCTTTCTTGGAGGGAGGAGTCTGTGACGGTGCATGATGTTGTTGTGGTGGTAGTAGGTGTTGATGTGTCTGAATATGCCCGTGCTTTAGCTATTGCTTCTCGGATTCTTATTTCTTCTGCACTGGCCTCTTTCGGTTGCCCTAGACACCGGAATCCCCCGAAATCCCCCGGAATCCCCAAATCTCCCGGAATCCCCCTAAAACACCCGGAATACCCTAAAAATATCCCAGATTCTGCCTCTTTTGCTTGTTGGATGATTTCCTCCAGGGACAGGTCTTTTGCCGAATCTTGTGTGGCTTGTGTTGGTGTAGGTTTGGCGTCCTGGTCCTGGCTTTCCGGTAGTGAAGGAAGAGAGGAGTGAGGGGTGGGAGGTGGTGAAAATGCAACTTCCAGTTCCTCCTCAGTCTCCACTGGACGTTTCTTATCCAAAAGTGCCGGCTCAGGAGCCAGCAGTTGGTTGGGTGTACCAGTGGGACTAGGGGGAGAATTGGCGGCTGCCTCCAGGACCTCCACCCCCTCACTCAACTCTTGTTTCCTATTCTGGAAGGCCTCCAAGCGCCGGGCATCCCTGCGCTTGGTCGATGGACTCTTCTTCTTTCTCTTGTTGTCACTCTTTTCAGGGCCTCCGTGCCCCTTCGAGTGAGGACCAGTGGGAGAGGGGATCCTCTCGCCAAGGGTACTACCTCTCCCCGAAGAGGGTGGTGTCTTAGTTGTCTCTACTTCAAATTCCAGGCTCAGGTGGACTCTCTTACCTGCCTCCTGGACAGTCTAGGTGACAGAGCAAGAGATGCTCAGAGCTGAGATGGTTCTGACGAGTCTTTCTGGTAATTCCAGTGTTTCCATGATTGTTAATCAGGTGCTCACACTCTGAAGTCAGAGGTGCGGAGTGTGGTCATCAAATGACTGAAATAGATCGTAATCTTACAGACATACAAGTACCAAATCCACCCCAAACAAGATAATCCACATACAGTACAATTGCTGTTAACGTCTGGTAAAGCATACAGGTGAGGTCTATTTATCAGCTTTGGTCGTTATGACCAAAGCTCATAAATAGACCTCACCTGTATGCTTCATTGACTTTTTTTAACGGCTCTCAAAGTGTGAAATCTTTCAAATACTTCCCATGAAAATCCCAAAATATCCGCTCAGATGCATGGAAATGGGAGTTTTGGGACCCTGGAATTTAAAATTTTTGTACGATGGGCCCAACCATGGTCGTCCCGTCTCGTCATACTGATGATCAACCAATGCCCAATCCAGCCCCCCCCCCCCACACACACACACACACTTTGAAGATCGTTACGCTGCCCCTGCACAGGATGGGTTCATTCTAACAAGGGGTCATAAGCTATGTTTTTTGATGCCAAAAAATGAAAAAAAATTAATTTTTCAAGAATTTTGTTTGCAAGTGTCGTCTGCCTTTCTGGTTAGGTGAAGGGTCAAGAAGAAAAAGAGAAATGTGTTTGTTGCTAATGTATTTGAATGGTAATAAGCTATGCTTTAAAGCAAATATTTAAAAAAAATAACATTTACCTTTTGTGCGTAAAGATATAGTTTATAACCCCTCATTGTAACGACCTCACACTCATTCCAATGAAGGGTCATGAGCAGTGTTTTTTTGTAAGCACAAATTGAAAAAAAATAATAAAAAGATTTTCCTCATTGCCCCAAAAAACATATTTTATGACCCCTCAATAGAACAAGTTCGAACTTGTGAAGGGTCATAAGCTATATTTTATATGCAAACATTAAAATAATACTAAAATTTGAATAGCCATTTTTGTTAATAGCGTACTTGATTATGAAGGCTGTTAGGTAAAGGGTTAAAATATACTGATAATATCCGTGTTTGGAATTAGTTTTTGAAGAAAAAAATTAATATTTGTAAGGTGTTTGTTTGGTTGTAGTACTAAGAATACGAAGGAATTGGGTTAGAATTCATTTACAGTAAAGGAGAATGGAGTACTACTTTAACCCTTTACCTAACAAGAAAAGCAGATGACACTGGCAAAAACAATTCTTGAATAACTCATTTTTTTGTCTCAAAAACATAGGTTATGACCCCTCATTGGAACGAGGAATGAAAATTAATTGACTATTTTTGAGAATAGCGCTGACCTGTTTTGGCCACTACGTTGGGCAAAGGGTTAATACTGTTGCATCCTGTGGTCTTCAAACTGAAAGGTTTCTGGTACATCTTTACTTTTTCTCACAACCAGTACATTTATTTTAGTTGCAAAAGCCCAGCAAGTTTCTCAAGGATCAGTATTGGGTTTAGATATTTCAGAGAACTGAAAAAGCAATCTTTAGAAAAAAGAAGCTCACACACATTTTGAGCAAACCGTAGCTTAATTACTGAAGCCTGGAATTTAAATTTTAAAATTCAAGTCCTTTTAAGGACTTTCAAGGACCCACGTCAGCCCTTCTGAGCAAGTCTGAAAATAAGCAATCTGTCATTTGCAGAATAAGGGGTCCATTTGATGATGCTATCCCATGCAGTGGGCTAGAATCCCCCAATTTATCCTCTAGGTAGCTCGTTCTGCCTAGGCTTGAGACCTTTATCCAGAATGTGGTTCATAAAGGGTAAATGTAGTAATCAAATTCACCCTCTGGGGACCTCATTTTGCAGATGACAGTCTGCTTATTTCTAGGCTTGGCTCTGAGTAATTCACACTCCCAGTATGGTAGAATATACTCAATTTTAATTGTACCAGACTTCACCTATCCCCTGGGACAACAGAGTCTTAAAGGGGTAGTAGGACTCAACCCGCTGTTTTGGGGAAACCAGAAAAAGGGGGAATAACTCTCTTCATTTTCAACAAATCACAAAAGTGTTCAGTCTTGTCTAAGACAATGTTGATACAGAGCAGCATAACAATGTATTGAAATCTGATAATCTTATTTCACATTCCAGTCAAGGGGGCCAGAATCGCCTGAGGTCAAGGGGGTAGGGGTATCAGAAAGGGCACTCAACTCTGGGTATGAGATAAGACTGGAAGTTTATAAATTGCAATGTGACACTCAATAATATAGACACACATATGTGAAGCTTTGGAACAGCTCCCCCACCATCATTGGCATAGCTTCTTTGACCAGCTCCATCATTATGCCCAATACAATACCACTCCCCCACCCCCATTGACATTGGTACAGGTAAACACACATTAAAAATGAATACTTGAGAGTTTCTCACAGTTCTCAGAAAGTAAAGTCTTTTCCACTAGTGGACTTCAGCCAAAAAAGAGGGCATGCACTGTCCCTCGTGCCCTCTCCCCTAGGATCACAGTAGGGGGAAAGCTTTCTGCATCGCTTCTGGTGCCCTTGATTTCAGGTTATCAAGTGAACAGGGGGGACACTGAACCTCAACAAATAGAATTGTTAACATGCAAAAGAAAGTCATTCGTGTTAGAACAAAGATGTTATATAAGTCATATACTCACCCCCTTTTCAAAAGATGCAGTATCCTAAAATTCAAAGACCTTTATACACTGCACTCACTCCTTTTCATGCATGATTGGTTCAACAGTAATCTACCCATGTCCTTCTCTAACACATTTAACATTTACAGGAACACATACTAGACAATATGGGAAAGTACATACATACAAACCAAGAACCAGGCCTGAAAATGAGCAGTCTGACATTTGCAGAATGAGGTCTCCAGAGGGTGAATTTGATGATGCTATCCCATACAGTGGGCCAATTTATCCTCTGGTTACCTCTTTGTGTTTAGTTTTGATACCCTGATTCATATTGAGGTTCACAGAGGGACAATTTAGTGATGCTACCCTGCTCTGCAGGGTAGCATCACTAAATTCACCCTCTGGGAACCTCATTTTGCAGATGACAGTCTGCCTATTTTCTGACTTGCCAAGAACACGATTGTCAGATGAACTTCCATTCCATATTTTCCCATAGGTCTGGAATGAAATTGATCTAGAAATTCAGAATCTGAGAAGGCATCAATTGAAGAAAGCGATAATGGACAAGGCTCTTAATTTATGCACTACAGATGTGCCTTGTAATAACCCTGGGTGCCCTGCTTGTACACCTGTCTCTTCTGGATCTCAGTACACCTAACATCCACAATACAGATAATACTTCCTGATACTGATGAAATCATGTACTAATTTTTGATAATGCCAAATTCTTTTCAAAGGCTTTAGAGCAACTTGTCCCTGTCCTTGATGTCAGACCATTAACCCTTTACCCAACGCAGACAATATTAAAATTTATTATTTTAATTTAAATTTTTCAAAATTTTTCAAAAAATGTCAACAAAACCACATCATGTGACCCCTCATTGGAACGGGCTCGATGAGCTTGTTCCAATGAGGGGTTCACATGATGTTGTTTTGTTGACATTTTTCGGAAAATTTTAAACTTTTCAGCAGCTTAATTTGTGAATTACGTGGGCGGATACGGCCGATTCGTTAGGTAAAGGGTTAACTGTTTCACATGGAAATGGCAGGAAGACAGCCTTCTTGGCTATGCCATTTCCATGCAGTGTACAATTTATCTTTCTATAAAATGCCACAAACGTATTATATATGTATACATTATGTAACTGTATACTGCAAAATAAAGATGTTACTTAGAGTTAAAATTTAAGTAAAACGGAATAATCAAAGGGCAATAACTCTTTCAATTTTTTGAGAAATGATCATGGTTTTCAAACTTGTCCTAGACATTGTTAATATTAAGGAGCATAACAAAATTTATTAGAAATCTTATTTTTTAAGTTATAACATATTAACCCTTTACCTAACCTGAAAAGCAGACGACACTTGCAAAAATAATTCTTGAATAACTAATTTTTTTCATTTTTTGTCTCAAAAACATAGGTTATGACCCCTCATTGGAACGAGCTCGATGAGCTTGTTCCAAAGAGGGGTCATAACCTATGTTTTTGAGACAAAAAATGAAAAAAATAATGAAAATTAATTGGCTGTTTTTGAGAATAGCACTGGCCGGTTTTGGCCATAACGTTAGGTAAAGGGTTAACCCTCAAATCCCCATACAGCCACAAACAACCACTTTTATATTGCTCTGAAAAAGTTGTCCCAGTTGTATTCTTCCTTGAGAACTCGACTGGTGGGATGCATTATCCTGACAGTATTTTTACATTACTACGCTGGCAGCCAACAATTATGTAGAAACACTGTTAAGTCATCTGCAGCTGTGTACATGTATATACATTAGTTTTTAACATAAAATTAATCTGAGAACAAAAGGATTAAACATGAAAAATTCAAGTGAAATGGAATAATCAAAGGGCAATGTGAATTCCTTAACTGCCAGGAAATCAGCATGGATTCAAACTTATACATGACAGGATAAACTAGAACTGGCCGCAAGGGTTGGCTAATCCTCCCCAAAAATTCTCAGATACATCAGCTCAACCAAACTTCAGAAAGAGGAAATCAGGAAAATTTGTAAGTTAAAGGTCACTGTGACCTTGTCTTTTGGCACAATGGCTCCAGTATAAATAGGGTTCTTCCTCTCCTCGTTCCCAATCCAGAGGTCAAATTGCCCAGCAGACCTTTAATTAGAAAGTGGAAACCAGGAAAATTTAAAAATTAGAGGTCACTGTGACCTTGAGCAGAATGATCCTAAAATTAATAAGATACTTGCTTTCATCATATCTAACCCACATGTGAAGTTTGTTTCGATTGACCCACCTTTACTTTAGTTAGAGAGTGGACACCATGAAAAATTTGAAGTTGATGGACATAGTGACCTTGACCATTGGCACAATGACCTAGAAATAAATAGGATCACAGGTATATCCACCCCAAATTTCTCAGGGACATAATAAAAGAAGCATATCAAAACCTATTGAAATCTGATGAATACTGTTCAAATTAGTGTATAAACAACTAGTGGGCCCACCCATTCCAGTTTTAGGAAACCCTGCCTATGCAAGTATGAAAAAGTAACCCATTTCATATCAAGAGAAATAATCAAAGCTGTAATTTCTAGTTGGATGGAATTACACACTTCTCATTTATATAACAGATAAAATATCAAGCAAAATTCAACAAAGGGCAATAATTCTCTTAAGTTTCATTGAACAGTATCCAATTACTGACTTTCCTTGAAGTGGATACAAGGAATTACCAACCTGCGAAAAATAATATTCACAGAGGCCATAGGTAAAGGTGAAAATTCCTTTTCAAGAGTTGATAATTCCTTGTATCAACCTCATGGAAAGTCAGTTATTATTTTATTGTTATAACAGAAAATATCCTTTGCAAATTCCTTGCTTTATTACATATTTTTCAAAGAAAAGCATCATATTCATATGCAAGAAAATAAATTTAATTTGAACTTTTATATATAAGAAGCAATAAAGAAAAAGAATAATAACACCTTTTTGACCTATGATTAATTTTTTACACCAGCTTTTGACTTCTTGGTCTTCTTCCGGTGATAAAATGGTAAGAATGAAATGGAAATACAGTTGAAGTGAAAGAACGCATAATTATGTTTGACGTAACATAAATTCTGGCATGGAAATTAATGGAAGGAGAAAGTTTGTAGAGAAGCTAATCAGAGCCACTACAAACTTTCTCCTTCCATTAATTTCCACACCAGAATTTAAAGGGATAAACAAGTGTTTTGGATGGTTGGACGGTCAAACCAATGGAAGGGCAAGGTCTGACAGACAAAGCTGTTAACTATATCTCTTCCCTGAGGAATAATAATTTCAGAAAGAATGAGTAGCACACATGCAACTGCTCACCTCTTATCTGGTTGAGTGCTAGAAGCCTCTATCATGGCTCTTCATAAAAGTACTGATTTTGTGGCTTTACACTGGATGCATTAGTTTGTTGTTTCTCAGCAGAAGAAAAAAAAATGCTTAAATAGAATTGATTTGTTGCAATTTATTGTAGAGTGCCAATAGGCAAATAGGCACTCCTCAATAAATTGTAACAAGGCAAGTATTATTTATGGTCAAACTCCTGCTAAACAATGGCTTCCATTGCTGGTAGCATACCTTTCAAAAAGAATTCTTGCATTACAAATCACGTTTGAATAATAAATAATTCAGGACTCAGTTAACCCTGTACCCAATGCAGACGGTATCAAAATTTATTATTTTAAATATAATTTTTAAAAATGTTTTTCAAAAATTCAACAAAACCATATCATGTGACCCCTCATTGGAACGAGCTTGACGAGCTCGTTCCAAGGAGGGGTCACATGATATGGTTTTGTTAAAATTTTGTGAAAAATAATATTTTTTCAACTTCTGAATTTGCACATTACGCGGGCAGATGCGGCCGATTCGTTGTGTAAAGGGTTAAGAAGAGGTCCAATATAGATAAGCTAGAGTACTCACCAAAGCTCTTGTTTCTCAATAGAACATAGGCTACTGATGACCTCTCTCCATCAGATTTTAATCTAGGAAAGCCTTTTCAGTGTGTTTCACTTGTGCCCCATCAGCTTCACATTTGACTTAACATTTTTTTCTCCAGGCAGCTCTTGGTCCTTCTCTGTTTATTTTTTCACGGGAATTCCATCTAAAAGCTTGTCATGTGATGATGCTAGCTGATTTTTGTAAAGTTATACCAATCCATCTGCATGATCGGTTCCGATTTTGTTTCTCTCTTGGTTCCTGGGGTGACATTTCCAAAGATTGTCATTCTTCACTCTTCATGTCAATCAACTTTTCATGAGATTTGAAGTAGCAGTTGTTTTATTTATTTGTTTCTTGGGGTATAAATCTTAACCTTTTCAAGATTTTTTCATCAAATCTAGTCATGGCTGATGTAAAGCAGCCATGACTAGATTTTATGAAAAATTAATCTATATGTGTCACGAGAAATCATTGGTGAAAAAATCCTTCCAATTTACAGAGGGAAAATATGATTAACCCTTTACCCAATGTAACAGCCAAAACTGGCCAGCACTATTCTCAAAAATCGGCAATTAATTTTCATTATTTTTTCAATTTTTTGTCTCAAAAACATAGGTTATGACCCCTCACTGGAACGTGCTCATCGAGCTCATTCCAAGGAGGGGTCATAACCTATGTTTTTGAGACAAAAAGTGAAATTAGTTATTCAAGAATTTTTTTTGCAAGTTTGGTCTGCTTTTCATGTTAGGTAAACAGTTAAATATGCCCCTACTACACTTTTTCAGTGACAAGAAAAACCCTGTGCAGGGCAGGAATATCCACCAGCAGCATTCAAAGTGTAAACCCTCTACACACTGACGCTGAATTATCAAAATTTAAAGCTGAAATTTGTTCCCATAATGCAATAGGATTGTAACCAATACAATCTTGTTTGTTGACAGAGCTTGTTGATCTATGTGAAACATGTTTACATTGGTCAACTTCCAAGTTGCATTATGGGAAAGAATTGTTGCTTGAAATTTTGATATTTATTTTGGAATTATGTTTGCCGAGGGTTAAGGACACTGCCAGCATCTATGGTTATATCATGACTGCAATACAAGTGTAACTTCAAGTCTATCAAATCAATAACACTGTAGCTTAACTTGACTGTGTGTAGTGTTTGATGGAAAGGATAATGTTCAATGTTTATGAAAGGATTATGAAATAAGACAAAAATTGTAATAATTGAGAATATGTTAATTTCTGTTCCCTATATGCTATGTTTTCAATAAGAATAATTTGAGGTGTAGACTGTACTAATGAATTGAGGCCTGGGTTAATGTGGCCCTCACAGTTTATGTATGTCAACCAAAGTTACCACGTTACAGTAAAATCATTAAAAAATTAGACATCCTACCAAATAACAATGAAATCCCTTCATAAATACAACTCGTAGACTTTACTAAAGAAATCTAGGTCATGTGATGGTTCGGCAGTCACGGTTTACTGATCATGACCAAAATAGGAGAGTCTCATTTAGATATTATACCAAGTTATCCTACCAAGTTACAATGAAATCCCATCAAAAAACAACCTGTAGACAGTGCTAAATGAATCTAGGTCATGTGACCAGGTAACAGCTGACCGATTGTGACCAAAATAGGACAGTCTCATCTAGACATCATCATACCAAGTTATCCTTCCAAGTTACAATGAAATTGCTTCATAAATATAAACTCTAGACTGTGCTAAACAAATCTAGGTCACAAGCCCGTGCAGCCATCACCATTGAGCAATCATGTTCAAATAAGACATTCTCATCCAGACATTATACTGAGTCATCCTACAAATTTGCAATGAAATCTCAACATAAATGCAAGCTGTAGACTGTGCTAAAAGAATCTAGGAAACATGGCCCTGCGACCATCATGGTTGACAGAACCCGACCAAAATAGGATGTTCTCATCTAGACATTATACAGAGTCATCCTAATAAAATCCCTTCATAAATACAACCTGTTATTTATTGGGATGCCAGAGTACCTTGGGAGAATCACTGAGCAATGGCAAGTAACTGCCATGTTCTCCAACATACTAACTCCACACAAGCAGGGTTAGCATTGGTTGAAGACAAGTACGCCTTAGCTCACAACGCCACCATGTCCCCATGTGGGCAATGGGGGTGAAGTGACTTGCCCAAGGACACAATGCAGCTGCCACAGGTGGGATTCGAACCAAGGACCTCTTGGCTTGCAACCTGCATCTATACCTACTGAGCTACCACACCCCCTAAATATGACCTGTAGACTGTGCTAAAGGTTTTCAGGTTTCGAGGCTGTGCAGTCATCACAGTTGACTGATCACATCCAAAAGAGGACATTCTCATCTAGACCTTAAACGGAGTCATCCTACTGAGTTACAATGAAATCCCTTCACAAATACGACCTGTACACTGTGCTAAAGGATTTCGGGCTCGCATACCTGTCACAGTTGACCTATCGTGTCCAAAAGGGGACGTTCTCATGCAGACATTATACAGAGTCATCCTACCGAGTTACAATGAAATCCCTTCATAAATACGACCCGTAGACTGTGCTAAAGGATTTGGGGTTTCGGGTTTGCGTAGCGATTGCGGTTGATCGATCACAACCAAAAGGGGACATTCTCATCTAGACATGATCTCAAACCTGCATATGAAATTTTGTGATGATTGGACAAGAACTATAGGGTGTAGCCTGTGCTAAAGAAAATGTGAACAGATTCACAAACTGACAGACTAACAGACTTCCGCATGCATGATGGAAATAACTTATCTTGACTTTGTCAAGTTAATCTAATAATTTGGCTCGCAATCCAAGTGTTGGTTATTGGTTCTTATTATACTAGTATAGCAGGACTTTTCTACCACCGTAAAATCACTGTTACTCTTTACTGCGTTCCCATGAACATGGAGGAAGTAGTTGGTAAAATGGTAAAAGATTACATTACTAGATAAAAACAAACTATTAACTGGAAATAAAATATGTTTTTGGAATTCATTAAAAAACAATGAGGGGTCTAAAGCCGAGTTTGAATAGTACTGGCTGGTTTTGATAATTATGTTGGGTAAAGCATTGTTTAGATTAGAATTACACCAAGGCTGTGCAGTGCATATGGTTACCACATCACACACTACATGAAAATATACACGGACTCAGGCTGTAAAAACACACAGGGTTAGTTGGTTACAAGTTGTTACATATGGTGTAGAATTCAAGGACCTAATGGAAATACTTATACTGCATGGGTTGGAGATACAAAAGGGTTAGCAGAAGGTGAAGACACAAATACCCAAGATGTGTAGTATGCCCTAGCACACTGTGCCACCATGCAGGGCCATATCTAGTATGTTTTTGGTACCGGTATACTGGTTTGGGTGCTCAAATTCCAGGCCCTCAAACTCACTGTATATGTGTATAATCTTCATCTCATAGTCAAATAAAACGGTCAAAATTCAGAAAAAATTATACATGACTAAAACCAACATGAAGCCAATCACTTGAATTTCGAACTAAGATACTGTAGCTGACTAAAAATATGCCCGAGGCAATTGCACTCTGATAAAAAAAAAAACCCACACGGAACAGGTATGCTTTTAAAAATGTTGCGTTCAGTGTAGTAATCCTACTTACAGTTTCCATCTCTACCACCTACAGCCTTCGGTTATCCCTGCGGCATATATGGACAGGTGTCCCCAAATTATCCCTGGATATGGCCCTGCCATGGAAAACTTGTGCAATTGGGATTAAGTGTCTTGCCCAGTTTAGCAACAGATGACAATGGGTCAGGATTGAACCTAATAATGAACCTTTCAATATGAAGTCCAATGCTCTACACCTGTTAAACCTTTACCTAATGAATCAACTGCATCTGCCCATGTAATTAACAAACTGAGCATTTGAAAACAAATTTTTTCAAAGAACTTAAAATAATTAACCCTTTCCCGATTACACACCATACTAATATTTATTATTTTAAATATTATTTTTTTCAAATTTTTCACAAACTTCAATAAAAACAATGTCATTTGACCCTTCCCTAGAACATGCTTGTTCAAGTCAGGTGGTCACGTGATATGATTTTGTTTGACGTTTTTAGAAAAAAAAATTTTTTTCAACTGCTCAAGTTGTAAATTACATAGCCAATTACAGCCCATTTGTCAGGTAATGAGTTATAATATAAAATTTTAATATGGTTTACATTTAGTAATGGGTTAATTGATTAGCCATTTTGCTGGTTAGAAATATTTAATTGATGTTGGCATCTGTGAATCACACATTTTTTTTAATTGAATCTCAAAACGAATCTGGTCTCTGAAATTGATATCAAATCTCAAATCGGATCTTAACAGACAAGTTATTTTATATTGCACCAAACGGAAGTTACCGTACACTGTGATGACCCTTACAAGACTGACTGGCACCTTAAACACTAATAAATAAATATTCTCTGTAGCACCATCGCTGAAACAGCTAGGCCTGTTGTTCATAGTTTTAGTTTTTGAAGGCTTAATTTGTTACTATTCACGTTCTTAAGAACGTAAATAGTAACAATTTAAGTCTTCAAAAACTAAAACTATGGATAATGTTCTGGGCAAAATTCACGACTTATCTAATAATTAACCATTGTCAAGTACTCAAATAAATATGAATTGAGACAACATAAATGAATTGTCTAATGTCAAATTTATCCAATTTTTGTTAGAAATTAACAAATTGAAGTTAGTACGAGAGATTAAAAAAAATCGAATCTTGAGAATGAGACTGATTTGGGATCAATCTCAAAGCAGATTATGGCATCAATATCGAATCGAATCTTTGCAGGACCCTAAATTGACGGATATCATCTATAGTACTTACCCAAACCCTTGGTCTCCAATCAGTCATTTATCAGTCTTGATTATTGACAAATCTATCCAGAGTTTTTCAATTGTGCCACACCTACTTCATTTCTGACTCATCACCTTCCCTCTGAGTGGTTCTTGTTCATCGTCATTTCCCTGGAGATTCCAACTGAAAGCTTGATTTGTGATGTTACCATCTGACATTCTTAGAGTGTGATCTATCCATCCACAGCTGAGGCATCAAATTCTCTCTATTTGTTTGTCTTTCAACTCTTGGTTTGTCACTTTCCATACATCTTCAGTTATTTTTCACTCTCTCTGTCCATCTGATGTTCAGGATTTTTCCCAAGGCAGTAGTTGATGGATAACTAGTGTTGGTCTCAACAGCTATAGCTGAAGTAAACTGCAGGATGGCCCCCAAGAAAAATTCTCAATTATTTTACAATCTCTATTATATCAGCCACTGACACTGGTTCCTGAAAAGCTCTCTGGGTGAGCTCTCTAAAAATTACTGCCAGAGGTTGTTATTAGTGGAGGGAAAGGATAGAAAATTTTCTGGCACTTATCCCACACCTTATCTCATAATGTACAGTGGCCATGTTTTAAGCTTATTAGTCCCCTACCGGCATCGCTGGAGGGGACTATAGGTTTGCACTCTGTCCATCTGTCTGTCTGTTAGTCACACTTTAATTTTCCGGGCTTTTTTTGGAAATGCTTCAACCGAATGATTTCATTGTTGGTAACCTACTATAGAACGATGACTTACAGATCAAGTTTGAGTTTCATGCTGATTGCATTATTCTTGTGTGAGTTATGGCCCTTGGAAATATGGAAAAGCACGAAAATATCAGTTTTCCGGAGTTTTTTTGGAAACGCTTCAACGGAATGATTTCATTTTTGGTAAACTGCTACAGAACGATGACTTACAGATCATGTTTGAGTTTCATGCTGATTGCATTATTCTTGTGTGAGTTATGGCACTTGAAAATATGGAAAAGTGCCAAAATATCAGTTTTCCGGACTTTTTTTGAAACGCTTCAACAGAATGATTTCATTTTTGGTTACCTACTATAGAACGATGACTTACAGATCAAGTTTCATTTGCACTCTCTCCATCCGTCAGTCTGTCAGTCAGTGACACTTTAGTTTTCCGGACTTTTTTTGGAAATGCTTCAACCGAATGATTTCATTCTTGGTAACCTACTATAGGACGATGACTTACAGATCAAGTTTGAGTTTCATGCTGATTGCATTAATCTTGTGTGAGTTATGGCCCTTGGAAATATGGAAAAGCGCCAAAATATCAGTTTTCTTGACGTTTTTGGGAAATGCTTCAACAGAATTCATGCTGATCACATCTAGGTTATAACATTTGTATAATTATTAATGCTCATTAGTCCGGTAGGGAACATTGTATTGCTTCAACGATATGTGAGCTCTTGTTCATGTATTTATTTATTATTTAACGGTGTTTAAGGTCACATATTTCTACACAATGGCTAATCATGACCACAACATGAATATAAAGTCAAGTGCAGCCATGTGCACATGTTACCCATTTTAGAGGACTTCCACCCCAGGGATTGCAGTAAACAAGCACTGCTCCACATCCTGAAGTTCCCTCACGAGTCAAGTATATTTCATTTTATAAGGATGGATAAGCACATTATACAACTGATATGTCCTTTAGCATTGCAGATGGTGTCCTGTTCTACTGAAGGGATGACTGATGCCTCTCCTTGGTTCGATGGTACAAGTATAAGGTATGACCTCTAAAGTGGCAATTTTGTGGCTACGCTTTTCTTGAATACTATGACAGGATCTTTAACCGTTTACCGAACATGAAAAGTAGATAACACTTGCAGAAAAAAAATTTTTGATTATCTAATTTTTTTCATTTTTTGTCTCAAAAACATAGGTTATGACCCCTTTTTGGAATGAGCTTGACGAGCTCGTTCCACAGAGGGGTCATAACCTATGTTTTTAAGATGAAAAAAATAATGAAAATTCATTTGCGATTTTTGTGAATAGCGCTGACCGGTTTTGGCCGTTATGTTGGGTAAAGCGTTAACCTGTACAGAGCATCCTCTTTCCACACAAGGAACAGTAATTTTACATCCCAGACCACTGGGAGAGTATTCTGTCACAGCAATGACAGCATCAATCCCCCAATCGATGTTCAGACACTCTGACAACTCTCCTTACAGACGATCAATTCAGGGGCCTCAGCCCTGGCATAAGAGACCAGCACAATTGTTTGCTTAGTGAGTGTTCAAGTAAGTGATCTACCCCAAAGATTATTTCAGTAAATTTCTTACATTGTTTTGATAATCAACTAGAATTCAAGACAAAAAGAAAATCTGTGACTCTCAAGGACTTTTCAAGGAATTTTTTCAAGCATTTTCCAGAATTTTCACCTAAATTTATTTCCCACTTAATCCCTCCTCTTAATCTTTGATCTTCATTTACAAATCAACAAGAGCTGGGTCACAGTCTGGTGCACACCCCCACCTTTGCATATCACCTCACCGCATACCAAATTTCATTGAAATCCATGCACTCACTGCCGAGATATGGATCTAGATCTGGATGAGTGGACGGACAAACAGATGGTGGGACAGATGCATTTAATCCAGTATACCACCCAATCTCTTTGAGAAGGGGTGTATAATTAACAATTCCTACACATGTATTCCAAACTAATAAACACTGCACCTGACACAGATTCTTGGGAAGCTCTTAAAAGAGAGCTTCCCAACGATAAGTGAAAGGTGCAGATATTATTTCAGGAATCAAAATTGCAATTCATACAACAAAAACTCACAAATACGACAGCTTATTCAACAATTTTTAACAAAACGAGGTAGGCTATTAACCCTCTGCAACTGATGTCATGTCCTGAAATTTTAAGGAGAAATTTTTCCCATAATGCAACTGAGAATTAAACCAATTCTGTTTTGTTTGAAAGAGCTTAATGTGCTCCATTAAATAAGACTGAATTGGTGAAATTCTTTTTGGATTATGGAGAAAATATATGGAAGTAGAAACTTTGGTATTTCGACATTTGTAAATAATGGGTTAAAAGACTTTTCCATAACTTTGGACAAGTGAGGCAAATTTCAAGGACTTTCTCAGCCTGGAATTCCCGCTTTGTAATTCATGATCAAGCACTTGTATGAACTTTCAAGGACCCATATGAATATACAGTGGAACCCTGTTAATTGAATAGCCACTTTGCCAATGAAAATTATTCAGTTAACAGGAGTATTCAATTAACAGGGATTGTTTCACTTTAAGTATTCTAGAGATAAACTTAGCATTTAATCTATGATATCTTGTTTGACAGAGCTCTGTCAAACAAGATATAATAGATTAAATGCTTATATTGGATGTACTGAGGCCAAGGGGGTCTATAAACAAAGGAAAACTGGGGAGAGTTAGAGTAATTTCTTGACAGGTCATAAGATTTTTTATTCAATTAACAGGAGTTTACTCTATAACCTATATTCAATTTACAGATCAAATTTGTACTGAAGGTATGGTAAATGGTTTTGTGTTGGGAAATTATATTCAATTAACAGGGTTATTCAGTTAAGAAATATCCAATTAAGTGGGCTCCACTGTACTATAATGGTACTGGGATTTGCCCATGGGTGCATGAAGTAAAAGAGGGCAAAAGCATATGGGTGTGCCTATTTTTGATAGGTCAAGCCTGCAGGAGAATTCGGACACAAAGTTGGCAATAAGTTAGGTGACTCAATCAATTCCGTAACAAAGATGATGCATTAATCCTTTCCCTAACGAATCAACTGCATATGCTCTCGTAACTTATAAAGTGAACAGTTGAAAAACTTATTTTTAAAAAATGTCAACAAAACCATATCATGTGGCCCCTCATTGGAATGATCTCATCAAGCTCATTACAATTTAGGATCACACATGGATTTGTTGAAATTTTTTGAAACATCTGAAGACAAAATAATTGAAATAATGAAGTTGGATATTATGTTTATTCAGGGGCATACTGGGCCAAGAAAAGTTACCTGGAAATGCACCAGAGGGGACTCTGAGAGAATTTTGATTTTTTGGATTGAAAGAATGCTGCTTCCTTGTATCAGAGCAATTAATGGCAGTTCATGTAGAGGATATTTCGATTTGTATTATCTTCATTGCTCATTGAGCAAAAACGGTTTTCATTAAGGGGCCCAGATCCATCAGGCCAACCAAAGGGAGAAAAGTTTGGGCCAAGGGAAGAAAATTTTAACCTTTAAAACTCAAGGAACTCTCTTTACTTGCATCTGAGTGATCACTGGGTGACTAGACTCTATATCGAAATCTTCTCTATTCAGACAGTCAGTGGCAGTCCACATAGAGAGCATTTCGTTACACCGGCAGGCTATACAATCAGATCCATTTCGCTGTTTGGTCATTTTTACAAATTTTCGTATACCAGAAGGTACCAATTTTGGGGGTCCCAATTTTCCCGATGGACCGTACAGCCAGACTGCCTCTGTGTTCATTGGGTAAGGGTTTTTTTTTTGTTGTAACAACTTAGCAGCATGGCCTTCATTAATGTTATCGTTTCAGGGACTGGGCTTATTTACCAGGGGATTCTGAAACTGAAATCTGAAAAGATGGCAGGTGGGCTTATTTTCGATTAAAGGCTTATTCCTGGGTCAGTACAGTATATGTATTAACCCTTTACCCAATGTAACGGCCAAAACCGGCCAGCACTATTCACAAAAATCGCCAATTACTTTTCATTATATTTTTCACTTTTCCTCTCAAAAACATAGATTATGACCCCCTCTTTGGAATGAGCTCATCGAGCTCATTCCAAAGAGGGGTCATAACCTATGTTTTTGAGACAAAAAATGAAAAAAATTAGTTATTCAAGAATTTTTTTGTTAGTGTCATCTGCTTTTCATGTTAGGTAAAGGGTTAAAGGATGACTGGATACAACAGACACATAAGCTTTAGCTACCCCATACACTGTTCAACTAGATCAGAGCAAGTAGACTAACGGGCAGCAGAAAGAGATCCTTTTGAAATTAAAGAGTACTTGTTAGTTTTTTTTACTTGAGGATTTAGCAACCTGTAAATCAATCCATGTCAGCTTCTTTGGTTAATCAACCTTTGTTTGGTTCAAAGAGCTATATAATTTCCAAACACAAAACCATTAACCAAATCTTCAGTTCTAATCTGACCTGTTAATTGCATATAGGTTTTACAGTAAGCTCACTTAAATTAATAAAAAAATCTTGTAATATGATGCGAAATTACCTTGGCAATCAGTTTATTTAATCTCTTACATTTTGTTTGACAGAGCTCCATGAGCTCGGTCAAACAAGATACATAATAGAATAAATGTTCAGTTTATCTCTAGAATACACGAATGTGGCCAAATCCCTGATAAATGAATACGCCTGTTAATTCAATAATTTTCACTGGCAAAGTGGTTATTCAATTAACAGGGTTTCACTGTATTATCATTAAAGTAAAAATAGGAAATTAAATTATCTTGCCATTATCCTACAACATATCCCCAATGGCACTAAATACCATTTTGTTCAATTTCCTCAAATTTTTAAATGCCATGGTTTCCATTATTATTCAAATTAAGGACCTATTAGTGTCCTGTGATACGAGATGTGTGAGGATCACAAAAGAATTACAGATGATCTAAAGAATTACTTTTAAAAGTATTAAATAATTGAAGACTGGGATAATTGGCTATTTCAGTGTCATGTTTAGTTCCTGATGCAAAAAAGGGAGTGAGTCCGTAACAGACCAAAGAAAACAACAAATTTTTCAATATAATATCCTGTATTAGTAAAAAAAAAAGAAAGTTCATACTTTTTTGTCACATGAATGTAATACGAACAATCAACTTTTCATTAATGTCCAATCACTTTGAGAATTATCACACTACACTGATTATGCTGGCATTCATATCTCTATCTTTCAGTCTTCCATCTTCTTTTCAAAACATTTTCAAGAACTGTACATCTGCAAAAGAATAAAAAACTTAAATGAGAAATAATATCATAATATCCTACAGAAGATTTTCACATCACAAATGAAATTCAGACCTAGTGTTTATGCCATCTTAAAATCGAGGGCCATCCCAACCTGATGACAAAGTATTGTAATCCCAAACCCTGAGCAGAACATTCTGAAATATTTTCATTTGTACAGACTAGATTAACCTTTTAACCTTTTACCTAATAAGAAAAGCAGACGACACTTGCAAACAAAATTCCTGACTAACTATTTTGTTCATTTGTCTCAAAAACATATGTTATGACCCCTCATTGGAACGAGCTCGTTCCAAAGAGGGGTCATAACCTATGTTTTTTGAGACAAAAACTGAAAAAATAACGAAAATTAATTGCTGATTTTTGTGAATAGCACTTGCCATTACGTTGGGTAAAGGGTTAACCACATAAATTTACAAATTAGGCAGTTATAAAAAAAATTGTTTTTTTTTAATTTCAACAAAACCATATAATGTGAACCTTATTGGAATGATCTCATCGAGCTCATTCTAATGAGGGGGTCACATGATATGGTTTTGTTGACATTTTTGAAATATTTGATGAAAAAAAAAAACAATAATCAAAATATTAAATTTTTAACCTGTGTGCACTGAGTAAAGGGTTATCTCTTTATATTACCCTACATGATCACCAGAAGACAAAAGCCAAAAACCTTCCTGGATAAATCAAAATTTTCCTTTTTACTTCCAAAACAACAAACATGCCATTTCAACTCAAATCAAATATCAAATTGAACTACACTTTATGATTCTGGAGAATCATGGCTTTTCCAGATGAGACTCCATGATTTTGCATGACCCCAGAGTGTCTGATGAATTGTTTTGAACTGTCTCACTGAAGTTCGTTTATTGATGTTATGAGAAAGGTGGGTATAATAGTCTCAAATGACTCAGTTTGATAAAAAATGTTTAGGTAAAAACGATTATTAATGGTGGAGAAGGTTGATATCAATATCGTCATCTGACAAGTTAATGACTGACAAAAGGAGTGTTTGTTTGACACATACCCACCGTGTGCTGTGGCTATTTGAAAATGGTCCATTTTATCTCAAATATATCCAAAATATATATGTCTGGCAGCTTGTAGAGGGTTAACAAGTGCTAACAGGAATATTTTAATATGCAACTTGTAATGTCACACCAAGAACTGCGAATGGCCATTTTTTCTTAAAAATCTATAAGATGTTTTCAGAGAAATCCAAGGAGAACATGAATTTTACGCTTTTGATGGGTATCATTGTTTATCCAGCCAAAAATGGGTTAAGGGTTGTTTTTTGAATACCCTTTTTGAATACCAATAAAAATAATTCTCACTTCCACTTATGTTGATCTCTCCTCTTAACTTTGGGTGCTGTGGGTATGCAAACACAGACCATTTTATCAAAATTGTGATGTTTGAGAACCTGCATAGGGTTAACAAATGCTTACTGGAATATATTGTTCATCCAACTTGTAATGTCACACTAAGATCTGAGAATGGCCAATTTTTCTTGAAAATGTATGAGATGTTTTAGAGAAATCCTCGGATAATATGAATTTTTAACCTCTTGAGGGGTATTGCTCTGTAATCTGAAAACAGCCCTAAACGGGTTAATGCTTGGTTTTGTGAATACCTTCATTACTTACAAATATTATCCTCGGTGAATTCCACTTCCAGTGAGGGAAGTTATGTTTATCTCGCAGGTACACATTTGGTGTTATGGGTGCCCAAGAACAGCCCATTTTCTCAAAATGTCTATACTTGGCAGGCTCTGGAGGGTTAAGAAATGCTTACCGGAATATTTTGTCCATGCAACTTGTAAGGTCACTCAAAGACCTGCGAATGGTCAATTTTTCTTGAAAACGTGCTAGATGTTTAGGAGAAATCCACAGAAAATGGGAATTTTAAGCTTTTAAGGGGTGTATCTCCTTAACCAGTCGAAAATGGGTTAAGACCTCGTTTTTTGAATACCCTTACTACTTACAAAAATGTTTCCCTATCAGTTGTACGTCTGGTAAAAGAAGTTACGTTTCTCTGTGGCACTCCCATTTGATATTGTTGGTGTCCAAAAACAGACAATTTTTTCAAAATTTTTTACATTTAGAAGCCCATGGAGGGTTAATAAATGCCTACCAGAATAATTTATCCATGCAACTGGTAATGTGACACCAAGACCTATCAACGGCCATTTTCTCTTGAAAACTCTACAAGATGTTTGTAAAGAAATCCAGGGAAAACATGATTTTTTTAAGCTTTTGATGGGTATCCCTGTTAACCTTCCCAAAAGGGGTTAACGCTTGGTTTTTTTAATACCCTTATTACTTACAATGAAAGTGTCAATGACACTGTAGCTCAACTTGACAAACTTGAACTTGGTAAGTTATTAATGAAATGGCAAAATTGAAGATCATTGGTACCAATGTCATTTTTTTTTGCCAGTGGCAACATTTTTTGACAGAAACCGAAGAAAATCGATAGCTCCCATCTAGAGGCCTCCCCAAACAAGCATGCCAGGTTTCAAAGCCCTGTAGGGTGTACAAAAGGGAAATATTGTGGTCTGACTAGACTAAATTCTAAGAACGTTGGCCGTGGCAACATTTTTTGACGGAAATGGAAGAAAATCGATAGCTCCCATCTAGAGGTCACCGTAAATAAGCATACCAGGTTTCAAAGCAATCTAGTCATAAATGTGCCCTGTAGGGTGAGCCAAAGGGAAATACTGTGGTCTGACTAAACTAAGTTCTAAGAATGTTGGTTGCGACAACATTTTTTGATGGAAATTTAAGAAAATCGATAGCTCCCATCTAGAGGTCACCCTAAATAAGCATACCAGGTTTCAAAGCAATCTAGTCATAAATGTGTCCTGTAGGGTGAGTTAAAGGGAAATATTGTGGTCTGACTAAACTAAGTTCTAAGAATGTTGGCGGCGGAAACATTTTTTGATGGAAATTGAAGAAAATCGATAGCTCCCATCTAGAGGTCACCCTAAATAAGCATACCAGGTTTCGAAGCAATCAAATCATAAATGTGCCCTGTAGGGTGTACCAAAGGGAAATATTGAGGTCTGACTAAACTAAGTTCTAAGAACATTGGCTGTGGCAACATTTTTCGACAGAAATGGAAGAAAATCGATAGCTCCCATCTAGAGGTCACCCCAAACAAGCATGCCAGGTTTCAAAGCAATCCAATCATAAATGTGCCCTGTAGGGTGTGCCAAAGGGAAATATTGTGGTCTGACTAAACTGAGTTCTAAAAACGTTGGCCGCGGCAACATTTTTTGACAGAAATTGAAGAAAATCGATAGCTCCCATCTAGAGGTCACCCTATATAAGCATACCAGGTTTCAAAGCAATCAAATCATAAATGTGCCCTGTAGGGTGTGCCAAAGGGAAATATTGTGGTTTGACTAAACTAAGTTCTAAGAACGTTGGCCGCGGCAACATTTTTTGACGGAAATTGAAGAAAATCTATAGCTCCCATCTAGAGGTCAACCCAAACAAGCATGCCAGGTTTCAAAGCAATCCGATCATAAATGTACCCTGTAGGGTGTGCCAAAGGAAAATATTGAGTCTTCTGACTAAACTAAGTTCTAAGAACGTTGGCCGCGGCAACATTTTTTGACATAAATTGAAGAAAATCGATAGCTCCCATCTAGAGGTCTCCCCAAACAAGCATACCAGGTTTCAAAGCAATCTGATCATAAATGTGCCCTGAAGGGTGTGCCAAAGGGAAATATTGAGGTCTGACTAAACTAAGTTCTACGAACATTGGCCGTGGCAACATTTTTTGCCGGAAATTGAAGAAAATCGATAGCTCCCATCTAGAGGTCACCCTAAATAAGCATACCAGGTTTCAAAGCAATCAAATCATAAATGTGCCCTGTAGGGTGTGCCAAAGGGAAATATTGTGGTTTGACTAAACTAAGTTCTAAGAACGTTGGCCGCGGCAACATTTTTTGATGGAAATTGAAGAAAATTGATAGCTCCCATCTAGAGGTCACCCCAAACAAGCATACCAAGTTTCAAAGTAATCTGATCATAAATGCAACCTGTGAGGTGTGCCAAAGGAAATTGTGGACGTACGTACTAACGTACTAACGTACGTACGTACGTACATACGTACGTACGTACGCCGACGGACGAGAAGTGATGGCAATAGCTCAGCTTGACTTTGTCAAGTTGAGCTAAAAATGGTCCTCGGTGAATTCCACTTCCAACAAAGGCGATTATGTTTATCTATCGGGTATACATTGGGTGTCCGAAAACAGCCCATTTCAACAAAATTACTATGCATGGCAGCCTTTAGAGGGTTAATAAACGCTCATCAGAGTATTTTGTCCATGCATCTTGTAATGTCACACAAAGACCTGCGAATAGTCAATTTTTCTTGAAAACCTACAAGTGGCTTTTAGAGAAATCCACAGAAAATGGGAATTTTAAGCTTTAAAGGGGTATCTCTCTTCAGCCTGTCCAAAATGGGTTCAGACTTCCGACTTTTGAATACCTTTACTACTTACAAAAATGTTTACGTATAAATGGTGCGCTCGATAAAAGGAGGCACTTTTCTTTGTGGAGTACCCATTAGGTGTTATTTGTGTCCAAAAACAGCCCATTTTATCACAATTTTGACTTTTAGCAGCACGTGGAGGGTTAACAAATGCTCACCAGAGTATTTTGTCCATGCAACTTCTATTGCCACACCAAGGGCTGCATGTGGCCAATTTCTCTTGAAAATCTACAAGACTCGTTTAGAGAAATCCACAGAAAACATGCATTTTTGAGCTTTTGAGGGGTTAATTGCAGTTTAACAAGCCCAAAACGGGTTAACGCTTGGTTTTTTTGAATAGCCTTATTAAAATGATCCACAGTGAATCCCACTTCCAATAAATGAAGTTATGTTTATCTCTCGTGTATTGTTTGGGTGCTGTGGGGGCCCGAAAACAACCCACTTCATCAGAATTTTGATGTTTGGCATACTGTGGAGGGTTACCATATGCATTGCCTAATATCTCTTGTGTATGAATGGTCGTGTCAGAGACAGGTCTAACAATGAAATAGGGGTTAAATCAAAACTTCCGCCTCAGTACATTTTTAGATTTTGTGCCCCTCTATGTGTGTGCAAAATTGTGTGAAAATCAGTTCGAAAATAGCTTCGGAATCGTTCGGACAAAATGTGTGCCCCCCCCCCCCCCCCCCCCACGCCCCCCGCCAAAAAAAAAATAATAATAATCAGTAGAAAAACAAGAGTTTTTTCCAGAGGGAAAAGCCTAATAAACACCCAAAAAAGTTAGTTTGAATCAAACAAACATCTAACACAGAGGGTCATCCAATAAGATGACAAAGTATTGTTATCCAAAACCCTGAGCAAAACATCCCAAAATATTTTCAATCGTGTAGAGCAGACTAACTTCTTACCCTACATGCATCACCTGATGACAAATGGCCCAAAACTTTCTGGATAACTAAAATTTTTCCTTTTTGCTTCAAACACCTAACATATGACTATGGTCATGCAAATATGGCATTCCGACTCAAATTGAATATTAGAACAAAAACATTCCCCAAAATTTTGAATCAAATGAACGTCGAAGGTCACACATTTTACGGTCCTTGCCACATGCAGCATATTGCAGAGGGAGTGTTATGAAGATGGGATGGGGTGTAAACAAGCCTGAATATAAGCAACCTGTCATCTGTAAAACGAGGTCCCCAGAGGTGAATTTGCTGATGCAATCCCAAACAGTAGGCCAATTTATCCTCTAGGTACATCTTTCTGTTTTGGCTTGAGACCTTGATTCAGACAGAGGTTCACAGAGAGTATATTTTGTGTTGCTACCCTGCCGTGCAGGGTATACGTAGCATCACCAAATTCAACCTCTGGGGACCTCAATTTGCAGATGACAGTCTGCTTATTTTCAGGCTTGGGTGTAAACCTGATTTGTTCTGACAGTGATGGCTCAAATTCAGACTGATAAAATATTCCCGCTATATCATCAAGGCATGCCTCCATCAATGGCATGTCTTGATGATTAGTTTGAATATTAGCCAGTCGGGATTATAGTTAAATATTCAAGACTCTCTGCATTGCTTTAATCATATTCGAAAATTCCATATTCAAGGCTCTGATTTAGACTTGAAAATCAACTCAAATATACATTTTGGATCAAATTGTTTTTTGAATATCAAATAGTCATACGACCCTGATTCCTCACTGGAACGTTTGTTTGTCGTTAGCTTGGACTTTTAATCAAACAAATATCAAACTCTGAAGATCGGATATTTTTCTACCCGTGACTTATGTTGCATACTGAGGCAAGGGGCATTGCATGGGAAGATGGAGTTGGTGCACAAACCTGATTTCTTCTGACAATGATGGCCTGTTCAAGTTCAAACTCATAAAATATTCCATTTACATCATCAAGTCAGAATGCCTTTGTCAAGGGCATACCTTAATGATATAGATATTCATCCTGCAATAGTATACCATGGATAGCATATGCTGCCCATTGGAGTGGTGGCATTTCTTATGATGGAATAAACATCTGACATTTTGAACAACTAAACAAACACACATGCAGACTTAAACTCAGCTAAACGCCATCTGCATAGCCATACTCATTGAACATTAGTGATATAACAAGGGGAATAATTGTGGTAAATATGCAGGGACGATAATTGCAGTATATGGATATCCTTTTCCCCATCCTGGTAAATGACCATACCCAAGGATATCAAAACACAACTAGTGCTGGAGGTATAACTCTTAATATAGATAGGGCAGTTTTATAAGAATAGCAACACCACTGGTATCCCCCACAGAGAAGTGGTTTACAGACCAGAAACCATAATTAAAGTGTCAATGACACTGTTACTCAACTTGTGTAAGACATGTACATGTATAGTATGTGACACAGCAATGACACACATCTAGGTAATGACCTGATAACAAAGGTACATATAAAGTATTGTAACAGTTTGTACACAAATGCTGACCGTAGCCTGTAACAAATGTATAGGTAAAGTATTGTAAAGGTGGGCGACAGTTAGATACTAAATTAGAAAAAAAATCTTTTGAGTCCAGAGTGGGTCCGACTGAACCCAAAAATATTTGTTCTCATAGCACAGTGATAACAAAGGCACCCCAAAACACACGTTCCTGTCCCAAGGTGATAACAAAGGTACCCGAGAAGTTTTGTGAAGATTGGTTCATAAATACAGTCTCTAGCCCGAGCTGTATTGACATGTGTACTTACTGTGTATAAGTAGCACTGAAAAAAAGCAAAGTTCATCTAATTTGCATAATTTCTGCATGAGAAAAAAACCCATATTATATGTGATGTATTCCATGTTACTAAACATTCATTCAAATCAGAAGCTTCATATAGAAGTTCTGTACAAAAAACTGATTGTACCTAATTTTGGTACAAAATGGCTGCCGGTGGCCATCTTGAATTTCGGAGAGCACCCCAAAACACTCGTTCTCAGCCCACGATGATAACAAAGGTACCCAAGAAGTTTCATAAAGATCGGTTCATAGATACAGCCTCTAGCCCGAGCCGTTTTGAACTGTTGACAGACAGACAGATGACGGGCCATGGAATAACCTCAGATTTGACTTACATCAAAGTTGAGTTAAAATGGATAGAGAAAAAGGCCCATAACACTAGAAAAAAAAATGATTGGACAAAATCTGTTACACTACTAATGTTATCATCCAGAAACCACAAGAAAGGAAATTTTCTAAGTTGTAAAAATAAAAAAAGGCCCATAACTCTATAAACAAAAGGCCCCGTGGGCCTGAGGCACTCACTTGACAATAGTTGTTTAAAGAAGGATTTAATTAGCATATATAGCTAGTTACCACTACAGAGGAATGAAGTTATTCAAGTATTTATAATTCTGATGTCCATGCCAGAAGATTTTTTTTCTAGTACTGGGATGCTACCACAGATATAATGCCCAGATTTCCAGCAATGCAAAATTAGGGAGTCCAAATATCAGCCTAGGCACTTGACTTGAACAAACTTGAGTCTGAGCCCTTCCATTCCACCACCAGGATGCTGTATACCAAACGTGAAAGCATTCTGACTGGTGGACCTGAAGAAGATTTTTAAAGAAATTTCCTCATATTGCATTAAGTTGAAATTCAAGCTACCATAGAGTCCAAATATTAATCCAGAGACCCAATTTGAACAAACTTGAATCTCACGCCACTGGAGATGTTGAATAACCAATACGAAAGCATTCTGACTGGTGGATCCGGAGAAGATGGTTTTTAAAGAAATTCCCTCAAATTGCACAAAGTTAATATTCAGGCTAAATATTAACTCAGGGACTCAATTTGAATAAACTTGAATCTGACCGTCCCACCCCCCATAGAAGATGTTGTATACCAAATATCAAAACATTCTAAGAGATGGTTCTGGAGAAGAAGACTTTCAAAGAAATTCCCTCATATTGCTCTAAGTTAAAATTTGGGCTTCCATAGGGAGCCCAAATATTAACCCAGGGACCCAATTTGAAGAAACTTGAATCTGACCCACCTAGAGATGTTGCATACCAAATGTGAAAGAATTCTGACTGGTGGATCTGAAGGAGAAGTTTTTTAAAGAAATTTCCTCACATTGCACTTAGCTGAAATTTGGGCTGCCATCAGGAGCCAAAATATGAACCCAAGGACTCGATTTGAACAAATCTGAATGTGGGCAAATTCAAGACTTATCAAGACTCTTTT
Organism: Pictodentalium vernedei; assembly: GCA_031216915.1. NCBI lineage: Eukaryota > Metazoa > Mollusca > Scaphopoda > Dentaliida > Dentaliidae > Pictodentalium > Pictodentalium vernedei. Next base: position 153,438,921 of record CM062293.1, read on the forward strand.
CAATGTGAAGTCAAGACTTTTCAAGGTAAGAAAAAAAGAGAATTCAAGACTTTTCGTTCTAAAAGACAGGTGTTAAAAAACATGGATTGCGGACAGTCAATGTTCACAATATACATGCACCTTGGACGTATTTCCCGACTTTTGTCAATTTAAGACTTTTCAAGAATGGATCTTCGAATTCAAGGCTTTTTAAGGATCTTAATATTTTTTTTCAAATTCAAGTTTTCAAGCCTTTTAAAACCCCACAGAAACCCTGTCATTTTCCAACAATCCAGATTTGACTGGCAAATTGTAATGCAATTGACGAGCTATTTGTAGTAGCCATGTAATAACTGGTTGAGGGCTACATTATTTTGGATGGCCTGAATTTGTTCATCAAAATTTCTTTTATCACAAATTATTGAAGAGTGCCCACACTAGACAGGCACTCTTCAATAATCTGTGATAAAATAAATTTATATAAACAAAATGCTATTTGTGTTTGACTGAATATGAAATATGAGCAAGGAAAATGTTGGCTTTTTCACTGGTTCACTATTTTTTTGAAAGCCCTGAAAGTGGCTTCTATCACTCAAACATGTAGTTAAAGTACAAAATCGATTGGAAAATGTTATCAAACTTGGCAAAACTGACCTCATACAAAATTGATAAAAAATGTTATAAAATACTAATTTTTCAAAAACTGGTTTGGGTTCACAACAAGCCAGGAAATAGGCAGACTGTCATCTGCAAAATGAGGTTCCCATAGGGTGAATTTAGCGATGCTACCCTGCATAGCATGTTAGCATCACTAAATTTACCCTCTGTGAACCTCAATCTGAATCAGGGTCTCAAAACTAAACAGAAAGAGGTAATCAGAGGATAAATTGGCCCACTGTATGGGATAGCATCATCAAATTCACCCTCTGGGGACCTCATTCTGCAAATGTCAGACTGCTTATTTTCAGGCCTGGGTCACAGGCAATCCCTTGTACTTGGAACTTACCCAAAGTCAGTCATATCTCATGAGGCTGTCAACTATTTTTGAGCCAAAAAATAAATTTTTGGAGAGCTTTTCAGGGTGACAGGTACCAACAGTTTTGTGACTGAAATGGGCGGTACTGGAATTTTGAATTCGCTATCAGTTTTAATTATTTTTATGGAGGTATATCACGCTATCAGTTCGGAATTCGATATCAGGCTTGACTGAAATTTGCTGATAGTACCAAAAGGGAATTCAGCCCAGAACACAAGCCAGAAAATAAGCAGACAGTCATCTGCAAAATTAAGTCCCCAGAGGGTGAATTTCGTGATGCTACCCTGCACAGCAGGGTAGCATCACTAAATTTACCCTCTGTGAACCTCAATCTGAATCAGGGTCTCAAAACTAAACAGAAAGAGGTACACAGAGGATAAATTGGCCCACTGTATGGGATAGCATCAGCAAATTCACCCTCTGGGGACCTCATTTTGCAAATGTCAGACTGCTTATTTTCAGGCCTGCCAGGGCAATACAGAATAAGTTGTTCTTGTATCATTCTATTACATCGCCACAAACACCACTCCCAATGAGCTCAACATCTGCATTTTTTGCCAATACAAATCATATCTGCAGTAATTTGGTGACTTTTTCCCAACACACCTTTACCTTTAGAGGCCTATATCAGGCTTCTGCAATCTCAGAGAATGTGTCCTTAACATACCATAATTAGGAGGTCCTGCTGACAACAGACAAATCACCTGGACAGGGATTTCTAGTCGAGTCTTGGCTTCCTTAACCCTTTGATACTTTTGTATGTCTTATGACGTACGAAATCAAAGAGCTCGTTGATACTTGTGGTCATTTGTTTTGTTATTATTTTTCAATTTTTTAAAAGTTTTGAGCTCAATTCCTATTTTCTTCCAAATAGTGCTCAGTGATAACCGTTGAGCCAAATGTTATCGCAGCTTACAATACTAATATAATCCTGCTGTCAAGATTTCTTAAGTGGTCGAGTGCTAGAAACCACTATCACGGCTTTCAAAAAATAAGGATATCAGAGCAAAAGCCAACACTCTCCTTGCTTATATTTCTATTCAGTCAACCACAAATAATATTTTGTTTATATAAATTTGTTTTATTGCAAATTATTGAAGAGTGCCTTATAACACATTCAGACCACCAAAAATAACCTAGCCCTCAATCAGATAATCACTAATGTGAAAAATATCTTGTTACTTGAACTTCCCGACGTTTGACATCGCATTTTGAAAAACGCTGAAGAAAATGAATTCACAGTGACGTTTGAATGTCGGGATAATTAAAGTCTCAAAGGATTAAGGTTCCGCTCTACAGTTTCGCACTATTGCACAGGGGTGAAATTCTAAACATAAGGGCATATGTTGAAACTAAGGCCATGTAAAATAGAGATATATTTTTAGTATCAGATATATGATTATATTAGGCTTTTTGTTGGAAAAGAGAATTTGATGTTTTGGTCCCAAAGTTGGAGTCTGATACATAGGGGTAAATTACCAGATGAATTGTGGGAAACAGTGGCTTCGAAAAATTGGCTATTTGTTAAAATGTAATTTTTACACAGGTTTGTTACCAGACAGGTACCTAAAAAATGAAACGGAAACATATAAATTTTTTTTTGCATTTTAGAAACAGGGGATGCTCTGCCCCAGGGGTAGGTAGGTGGTGTTGGTGGAAAAATTCTGCTTTTGGGTGGCTGAAAATTTAAATTTTATAGTAAATTTCCTTTCTTATTATACCTACCACAATTGTTTACTTCAGGCTTGCACTACAGTGGAAGTCCCTAACTCGGATAAAATACTCTCTATTTTTGTCTTTCCCAAGCAATTTGGGAAAGAAAAGTGGTGCAAAAGCACCAATAAAAAATAAGCCAAAACTGGGTCGAGTGCAACCGGCGCAGACCCAGTACGGGCTGCTCTCTCCCAAGTACAACTCCACGACTTCCGTTGCCAGTGCGCATATACCGTCTCTAAAGACTCATTCTTTTTGAATCCGTCAACGTTAGAGTTATGTGATCAGTGGGGAGGAAAGATTCTTTACCCGTAAAGAAGATGGGAGGGCCTCCATGTAAACAATTGTGGTAGGTATAATAAGAAAGGAAATTTACTATAAAATTTAGATTTCTTATCAACCTACTCACAATTGTTTACTTCAGGCTGAATAGACAAAAGGCTGGAGGGAATCGCATAACCAACCCACACATAACCCCAGAGCACTGGAACCGTGAAGCAGAAGGAAGAGGTCCCGAGGCTTAACAACCATAATGTCGCAATCATTGATACAGGATAATGAAAGGAGACATATGGGCCTGTGTGACACACAGACAGAAAAAGGGCAGTAACAGCACAAGGCTGAAAACTGACCTTCAAGAAGCCTAATGGCTATGGCAGACAACAGCCTGAGCAGAAGAAAGAGGACCCAGGGCAAAAAGGTCCTCTGACTGCTCCTGCAACTGGCGCAGATAAAAGGTGGAGAAAGTAGAAGCATTTCTCCAGTAGGCTGCCTGCATAACATCCGGCAACTTGACAGAGTTAGAATAAGCCCAAGAGGTGGATAGTGTCCGCACCTCGGGGCAGAAATACGATTGGTAATACAATCGCCAGCTGCTAAACGACCATAAGCCGTACGAATAGCAAGACAAATCCATTGAGAAATGGATTGAGGAGAGATCTTCTGTCGACCCGGAATAAGAGACAGAAAAAAACGTTTGCTGCCTTTCCGTATGAAGCATGTCCGATCGAGATAAATGCGAATAGCACAGACCGGACAGAGCAAAGGGCGATTACCCTCAACAGAAGGAAGAGCCCTGATACAGATAGGAGGAGGAGTAGTATCTGGCAACTGATTCTTGGCCAAAAAGGAGCAATCAGTGGTAAAAGTAACACTGTTGGGAGAGCTCCTAAAAAAGGCCGGGTCAACCGAGAGGGTGTGAAGCTCACTAACCCGTCTGGCCGAAGCAAATGCCATCAGAAAAGCCGTCTTATATGTGAGAAAATGCATATCCACCTGGGATAAAGGTTCGAATGGCACCCAACCCACGCCCCCCCCCCCCCCCCTCCAAGCAAAGCAGCACCCATGAAAGATTCCATCGTGGAGTAAGCTGCAAAGTCCGAGGCCTTTTCAAAGAAAAGTGCCGAACAAGCTTGGAGAGGTAAGGATTAGTGCCGATATGACGCTTCCCCACATAAGAAAAAGTCTCTGAAAGCATGGACCTGTAACCCTTGATGGTAACAGGCTGGAGACCCCGAGAATCAAACAGATTACCAGAAACTCCGCAATCTGTGAAATCGAAGGATTGGCATAATCAACAGAGTGATCAGCACACCATCGACAGAAGACCTTCCATTTAGCTGCATAAGCTAAACCAGTGGAGTGCCTCCTTGAAGAAGAAATGCACTCCACTGCTCGTCTCGAAAAAAACGTCTACGGAGGAGACAGGACCTGACAAAAGATATGCATGAAGGCGCAACGAAGTCGGGTCGACGTGAAACCTCCTTGGGCGACCTTGACAATGAAGGTCGTGATGTAGCGGGATATGAGCCGGAACCGCCGCCATCAGCGAGCGGAGCTGATTGATCCACACCCGCTGAGGCGACAGGGGAGCGATCAGAATGATTCAACAACTGCAGGTTCGAATTTGGGCGAGAACCTGAGGAAGAATTGGAACAGGCGGGAAGGCGTAGCCGACTCGCCCGTTCCAATCGAGTGACAGAGCGTCCACAGCAAAAGCCAGAGGATCTGGACACGGGGACACGAAAGTGTCCACCTGATGGTTCCAACGAGTCGCAAAGAGGTCGATGTGGGGACGTCCCCAGAGATCGCAAAGCGACTGGAACACTGCCCTGTGAAGCATCCTCTCGGTGGAAATAACCCTGCCCTGTCGTGACAGGGAGTCGGCTAGGACGTTCAGACGACCGGGAATGTGACGAACAACCACTCCGGCGTGAACATCCTGAGCGAGCAGTAGAAGATCCCGAGCTAATTCGTACATCGGAACCGAGTGCGTGCCGCCCTGGTTCCGAATGTAAGCAACCACTGTTGAATTGTCGGATAGCAGAAGGACCTGGCGATTCGACAGGTGAGGGATCCACTGCCTGAAACTCAGAAGAAGAGCAAGAAGCTCCTTCTGGTTGATGTGTAGAGCTGCTTGATCCTGGTCCCACATCCCATGTAGGGAAAGACCGAGAGGATCCAACGTCGCACCCCATCCGAGATCGCTGGCATCTGCTGTCAGAACGTGATCGGACGTGGGTAAGTCCAATGGAACACCCTGCGTAATCCACTGAACATCTGTCCAGGGAAGAAGGTGAGGATACAGAGATTCCGGAAACGGAAGCACCTGATCCAGAGAATCTACATTCGGCCTCCAACGACTGAGCAGAAAGTGTTGGAGAGGTCTGACACGCTGCCGACCCAGAGGAATGAGATCCATCACCGAACCGCAGAGACCGATCAGCCAGAGAAAACTCCGAGCGGTCGCGGACGTGGACTGGGACAGAGTCAGAGCAAAAGCTGAGAGAATCACAGCCTTGGCCTGGGGAACCGCTACCAAATTGAATTGAGTTTGGAAAGACATCCCCAGATGACAAAACGACTGAGAAGGGACAAGGTCCGACTTCTCCTCGTTGACTCTGAATCCTAGTGACTTGAGCAAGCTCAACAGAGTGGCGACATCCGACTCCAGTAAGGCAGCATTGGAATGCCTCTGGAGGATATCGTCCAGATATGCCGAAGTAGTCACCCTGGACTGTGTGCGATGGAATGCTATCACATGCGACATCAGTCTGGTGAATGCCCAAGGAGCCATCTTGAGGCCGAAAGGCATGGCCTTGAACTGGTAAACTCGCCCCAGAAAAACGAACCTGAGATACTTCCGTGAGGCCTGATGCATCAGAACGTGGAAGTAAGCGTCTCGCAGTTCGATGCTGGCTGCAAAATCTCCCTGGTGAATTGATTGGCGGACCGACCTGAAAGTCTCCATGCTGAACTTGGGAGCAATGAGAGACTGGTTCAGGATACTAAGATCAATAACCGGTCGGAGTCGGCCGTCCTTCTTCGGCACCAAGAACAGGCGGGAATAGAAACCCACTGACTGAATGTTCTTGACGACCTCGATCGCCCCCTTTGCCAGGAGATTGTCAATCTCCGTGGACAAAAGTTCCCGACGTAAAACGTCTGAAGGAACTGTGGTTGGAAGAGGCACCCTTGACAGAGTGAGGTGCCATCGGAAGGATATTCGCAGCAACAACATCTAACACCCACGGATCGGATGTGATGGTGGCCCAATGGTCTGCGAAGTCTGCTATCTTTCCTCTAACCTGGGACGAGTCGAGGTGAGGTCCTTCATTTCGAGCCCCGACGAGGCCCGTGAGAGGAGAAACCACCTCCTCTACTAAATGAAGAATCCTGAGACTTCCCTCGATTCTGCCGACCCTTACCCTTACCCCTTGAGTAAGAAGTAGAGGCCGCGGCAGAAGGACCAGCCTTTTGCTTCACAGAGGAAGCAGAAGGGTACTTGTTAGGCTTGGAACAGCCCTTGCCTCCCCTAGAAGGCTGATCAAGCTGACGAAACAGCAGCTGATCTTTGGAATGATGTAGGACATCATCCCGGGCCGTCGACACGGAACCATGGAAAAGTTGCGGACCTGCCAAAGAAGCAGATCGAAGAGCAGCACTCTGCTCCTCGGGAAGGGATCGTCCTGTGTCCAGCACAGCGTCCCATCGAACTAATTCCAGATTAGCCGTGTTACAGGCATGCGTGTGAGTAAGATGCATAAGCGCCTTGGACAGCACACGCAAAGGAGCCTGTACCTCGTCAAACTTATCTGGAGGCAGATAAGCAGCCAAAGCTGAGACGACGTGATCTGAGAGAGAAAGCATGCCAAGCATCTCTCTAGATAAGCCCAACGTGGACTCCAGAGTCGTCATTGGAATGGCGGCAGACTTGGGCTTGGAAAGCCCGAGGGAAGTGGAGTCCTGATCCAGAACCGTCAAAGTCTGGCAGACCGACGGACTGGCGGAATCGTAGGAACGATAACGCACAGGAGGCAAAAAGGTGTCAACCCTGGTGAAGAAAGAAGTCTTCAGAGCCTTGGAATTCAGCTTGGAGTCCAATGCAGAAAAAGCTTCAACCACCTGTACCGACTGGCACGGTCGAAGGCACCCAGAAGCAGGTTGCTCCATAGGCTGTTGGCGCGCGACCGATGATCACGGCCAGGCTGACACTGTCGGCTGGTTAGCAGGTTTGAGATCAGGCAGAAACCCAAACACAACGTCAAGAGCTGCCCCCAAGTCCGAAGACTGCTGGCCCTCGACATCAAGCATGTCGGACTCCTCCCCAGAGTCGGAAGACACATAGCCCATCGTGGGCAAACCAGCCGACGCCTCCCATGGTGTCGGGATACCAGGGGAATCAGAAACCGGCCTGTTTCCAATCCCGGGAGGCGGCGCCATAGGAGGCGCCTGGAAACCACTCATTGCCTCGCTGGAAGCAACAGGAAGGCTCTTAGAAAGAACCTAAGTGAGTAAGGAGAGGGCCTCCCTAAGCTCACTGCCCGTACCGACCGGTTCGACAGGGGAGCGAACCGGCAAAGTGGCTTCACCTCTGACCCTCTTAACCAGCGAAGGGTCACGATCCTCCAAAACACCCGACGTGGGACGACGGGCGGCAGCCAAAACATCTGAAGGCAGACGTGTATAGGGGTACGAGGCACCCCGAGGATCAATATGGCGAGAACTCATGAGAGTCACCGCGGACCTCTGCGGGGCAGAAGGTCCAGGCTGCACAAAAGGCATTGGTCCCCCCAAACTGGTCGTGAGGCCAGAATGAGTAGATGGAAACGCCACGGAGTTCATAGTGTCTCCACTAAGCACATCCGAATCCAAAGACACAACTGTGGTGCTCGACGGCGAAGAGACCACAGAGATGGGTTCGGCCGGCAGCCCTTTCCGACTTTGCCGAGTTGAAGTTAGGGAAGGCTGAGGCCGATATCCCACGTCTACAGTACCGGACATTCCTGCAGTCCACTGCAGCGAAAAGCCGAGGCCGGCTGAAACTGACGACGAAGCAGACGGACCAGCAGTAGTAGTAGATTCGTCGGGAGTCATTGAGGCTGGTGAAATAGTGGAGAGAGCACACCTGTTCGGCTCCGAAGGAGGAGTCACAACCCTAGTGACAGCCTCAGATGTCGACTGGAGGGGGACCGTAGTCCCGGAACCAGGCACCTCTTCACCAGAACACTCAATGGCTCCCGCAGTATCCACTACAGGAAAAGACTGCACATCCCCCACAGAGGAGGAAGAACTCTCACCAGACAAGGTCGGCTCGGGAGCCCCCGAATGACCACGTTCTCCTTTCCCGCGGGAGCGGGAGGCACGGCCACGAGAACGAACGACACGGTTAACTGACGCCCAGAAAGTGGATGACCATGATCCACAGACACCACATGGCCACTCGGCCGAACACCCATTACAGGAGGAACAAGACGAATGTAAATCGTCCACATGCTTTGGCAGCAGACATTGCCCACAAGGAATTGTCCTGGGCATGATAGAGGTGAGAGGAGCAGAGAAGGTGAAATCAGAAAACAGAAGAACACCCCCAAAGAGAGAAAGGTGACAGAAACAAAGACCCCAGACGGTCGACCGGGAACCACACAACAGGATGACTACTCTCAAAAGAAAGAAGAAAAACTGTAGGAGTGGTACCCCGCTGACACCTAACTCTAACACAATTAGAAAATTTAGCAAATAAAGCATTAACAATAATTGTGAAATATTATAAGTCCGAACCGCATGGCACACTAAATTCGCGCGCGACTCGAGAGAGAACAATTAAATATACATTATGGATATATAATATAAAAGAGAATATAAAAAACACTGTTCCTGAGAATACAAAGGATACACTGATGCACAATGAATCAGGAATCATCAAACATCGAGCTGGAGAAACACTGATAAGCGTGCAAAAACATCTCGACACGAAGCGGATTATAAAAAGAAAGAGTCTTTAGAGACGGTATATGCGCACTGGCAACGGAAGTCGTGGAGTTGTACTTGGGAGAGAGCATCCCGTACTGGGTCTGCGCCGGTTGCACTAGACCCAGTTTTGGCTTATTTTTTATTGGTGCTTTTGCACCACTTTTCTTTCCCAAATTGCTTGGGAAAGACAAAAATAGAGAGTATTTTATCCGAGTTAGGGACTTCCACTGTAGTGCAAGCCTGAAGTAAACAATTGTGAGTAGGTTGATAAGAAATGACTGGTTTAGGCATTTTTTCATGCTATTTTTCAGGTTGAAGTTTTGCCTTTGACAATAAATTATTCCACTCACATTCAGATTGTTTATTACTACTTAATCAGATAGTGTTATATGTTTTTGGGGGGATTCAGTTTAAACAATATTTATTTGAATTTATTATCTGTATACAATACAGAGTGGATGGTAAAAAAAGCATAATACGGAATACAATAGTACACAATATAACATAGATATACGAAGAATTAGGTTGCTATGTAAAGAAGGGATTCGACAGAAAGCGGAAAGCTTATGTGAGTCGTCTCCCTAAATGTGAGTCGTCTCCCTTTGGGGGTTTGGGAAATGTAGTACATGTTATGGGTTAGATAACAAAGTTACAGAATATCTGCATTTGAAGAGAGTGTATGGCATGTCATTTTTGGAAATGCCTGGAAACTGTGGAGCGGAAGCTAAAGGGCAGCCAAGACTTTGACAAGAAGTCACTGCTAAGCATCTGGACATGTACAAGTTGTAGTCTAGTGGGAAGTCAGAACAAATACCCTGTCCCATAAGGGTTAACAATGAAAGTGCCAATGACACTGTCGCTTGACTTGACTGTGTAGTGTTTGAAGAAAAGGATAATGTTCAATGTTTATGAAAATATTATGAAATACCGGTAAGACAAGATTTGTGATAATTGAGAATACATTAATTTCTGTTCCCTACATGCTATATGTTTTCAAGAAGAATAATTTGAGGAGCCTGAAGGCTGTACTAAAGAACTGAGGCCTGGGTTGATGTGGCATTCACAGTTAAATTATGTCAACCAAAGTTACCAAGTTACAATAAAATCATTCCAAAACAAGTCATCCTACCTTGTGCATATACTTTGCTATGGGATTCTAGGTCATGTGACAGTCTGGCAGTCACGTTTTATCGATCATGACCAAAATACAACAGTCTCATCTAGATATCATAACAAGTTATCCTACCAAGGTACAATGAAATCACTTCATAAAAACAACCTGTAGACTATAGGTCTTGTGACCAGGCGGCAGAAACGGCTGACCAATCATGACCAAAATAAGACAGTTTCATCTAGACATCATACCGAGTTATCCTTCCAAGTTACAATGAAATTGCTTAATAAATATGAACTGTAGATCTATGTGCTAATCAAAACTAGTAGGACACATGACTGTGTGGCCGTCACCGTTGACCGATCAAGGCCAAAATAGGAAGTTCTCCTCCAGACATTATACCGAGTAATTCTACCAATTTATAATGAAATCCCTTCATAAATGCAACCGGTAGACTGTGCTTAAGGAATCTAGGTAACGTGCCCCTGCAGCTGTCATGGTTGACTGAGCCCGACCAAAATAGGACGGTCTCATCCAGACATTATACGGAGTCATCCTACCAAGTTACAATGAAATCCCCTCATAAATAGGACCTGCAGACTGTGTTAACCCTTTACCCAATGTAACGGCCAAAACCAGCCGGCGCTATTCTCAAAAATCGCCAATTAGTTTTCATTATATTTTCTTATTTTGTCTCAAAAACATAGGTTATGACCCCTGTTTGAAATGGGCCCGTTCCAGTGGGGGGGGGGGGGGGGGGGGGGTCATAACCTATGTTTTTGAGACAAAAAATGAAAAAAATTAGTTATTCAAGAATATTTTTTACAAGTGTCATCTGCTTTTCATGTTAGGTAAAGGGTTAAAGGTTTTCGGGTTTCGGGCTCTTGCAGTCGTCATGGTTGACCAATTGCGATCAAAAGGGGACGTTCTCATCTAGACATGACCTCGATCCTGCATATGAAATTTTGTGATGATCGGACAAGAACTATGGTGGCAGCTTGTGCTAAAGAAAATGTGAATACACTAACAGACTCATGGACTCACAGAGTTCCGCACGCATGATGGCAATAGCTTATCTTGACTTTGTCATGACAAGACATGAAGTGTTTCTAGATTGCACAAAATCAACATGTAAATTGCCAGAGATCGACAGTATTGGAATTTTAAGTTTGGTATCGGTTTCAGTATTTTTAGGGGGCTATACCATGGTATCGGATCGGTATTTGGTATCTGACTTGACAAGGGAGCAAGGTGGCTCAGAGGTAGACTGTTGGACTTCTATGCTAGAGGTCCCTAGTTTGATCTCCTTCCAGGGTGACCCACATTGTGTCCTTGGGTAAGGCACTTTATCCTGGTTGCTTACATGGGGGCACGATGACGCCGTGTACTAAGGCATACTGCACGTCGATGGTGCACGTGTCTTCAACTACTGTAACCCTGCTTGAGTGAAGCTTGAACAGAGTTAGAATGTTGAGGACCTGACAGTTGCTCATTGATGTTCAGTGGTTTTCTCCGGCTTCCTCCCCCCATAAAACTGTCACGGTCACGATTGGCCATTTTGCATGAGTATCTGACCTTAAACACCAATAAATAAATAAAAAAATCTGACTTGACAAGTGATTTTATTATAATACCAAATGGGAATTCACATCAGGAAAATACAAAATGAGTTGTTCCTGTATCATCCGATCAGAGCACCAAAAATTCCACTGCCAATGAGCTCAACATTGGCATTCTTTTGCCAACACAAATCATATCTACAGTAATTTTATGACTTGTTCCAAACACACCTTAACCTTTAAAGGCCCAGGCTTTTGGTACCTCAGAGCATGTGACCTTTACATGCCATCATTAGAAAGTGATGCTTACAATAGACAAATGAACACTTTAGCTGTTATCATGCCTCAACAAGGTCTTATAAATAGCAAATGTAAGAAAATTTGAAAATACAGATGGTTTTGGTATTCAATTTTTGGTTCGGTTCGGTTTTTCGGTATCGCCATGATATCGGTATCCATTTGGTTTTTCGGTATATTGCCCATCTCTATTAACTGGTAGAGTGCTAGAAACCCATATTAGGGCTTTATTCTGAAGTGCAGGTACCACAGCTTGAAGGCTTATATTCAGTGGACAGGGATTTTTCTAGGTGTATTGGGAATGGGTCCAAGGGCCCGTGCAATTGGGAAAAAAACATCTTATAGGACCAAATTGGGAATCCTGTTGATGCTGTAGAGTGGAGAAAAGGGCACATTTCTTCTCTACAGGTACATTAAAAATGAAGAAGTTGGTTTTATTAATTGAAATTATGGTTTTACAGTTCTTTTATCAGCATAATAAGACCAACTTTTGCAGTAAAAATCATAAATGTTATGGCCAAGTTGATACTGGTTACCAATTGGGAATTTAATGTTACAAATTGGGAAAAATCATGCCTAAATCTCATTGGGAATGGGGCCTATATTCGGCCCCTGTCGTCACCTAGAAAAATCCCTGGTGGATGTGCTTTATGTTATCTTTGAAGTGATATTATTTAGTCTGTAAGGGTTTGCTTGTTACAATTTATGGGAGAGTGCCCAAGGCACTCTCCCATAAATTGTAACAAGGTAAAGAGATGTGTACAAGATTTTATGTCCAAAAATAATTTAGCACTCTATCAGTTAACTGCATATGTAGATCTATCAAAATCTTGACTTGTTATCATTTATATCGGAAAGCTCTCTACAAGAGCTAAACAAAGGTTAATGGTTTTATTTATTCCATAGGTATCACAAGTTGTGAAAATTGTTTGGACCAACCCCATATTCGAACTTGACCAGTATTTTGTTGTGATTAAACAACATACCAAGTTTGGAACCAATCGGAAAACAAATAATAAAAGTTATCATCCAGAAACCAAATATTTGATGCATTCTATGTCCAACAGTTAGGCCATACTAAAGTTATAATCCGGAAAACACAAAATGCACAAATTCAAGAGGAATAATTCTGGAAAGGTACATGCGATTTTGGCCGAAAGTGAACCTGAGCTGTGCTTTGTGGTAATAAACAAAATCGGAGAATTTGAAACAAATTAGTGAAGGCAAACTAAAGTTATTATCCAGAAGCCACATAATTCACAAATTTGCAATCATTCAAGGGGAATAACTATGGAACGGTACATGCGATTATGGCCAAAGGTGAACTTGAGCTGTGCTTTGTGGTCAAAAACAAAATCTGAGAATTTGAAAAACATCGGTCAACGCAAACTAAAGTCATCATCCTGAAACCACAAAAATCCACAAATTTGCAATCATTCAAGGGGAATAACTCTGGAAAGGTATATGCGATTGTGGTCAAAAGTGAACTAGAGCTGTATTTTGTGGTCAAAAACAAAAAACTAAAAATTTGAAATAAATCGGTCAAGGCAAACTAAAGTTATCGTCCGGAAACGAAAAGTTGGGCTAAATTCCCATAAATAAAGGGCCATAACTCTACTGCAAATGGGCCGCTAGAAACGGAAATCGAACCCATCCTGTGTTTTGTCATACTAAATCCACATGCCAAATTTAACTCGGCTCAATCCATTACAACTAAAGTTATCGTCCAGAAACAAAATGTGTCCATGGACGGACAGACAGACAGACGGGTGGAGATACCATTCACATAGTATGTCCTGTTTTTCAAACGGGTGTATAAAATCAACATCTGAAAAATTTGATGTCAATCCGTCAAGGCGTTCGGATTTAAATGAACGGAAACCAATTTTTTTTCAAAAATTGTGGTTTCAAAGGGCCATAACTCTGCAGCGGATAGACTGAGAAACACCAATATCAAACTTGACCTGTATTTTATTGCTACAAACAACATCTGAAAGTTTGATGTCGATCTGTCAAGGCGTTCGACTTTAAATGAAGGGAAACCAATTTTTTTCGAAAGATTGTGTTTTCAAAGAGCTGTAACTCTGCAGTGGATGGACTGAGAAACACCAATATCGAACTTGACCTGTATTTCATTGCTAAAACAACATCTGAAAAATTTGGTGTCAATCTGACAAAGCGTTCAGCTTTAAATGAACGGAAACCAATTTTTTTAGAAAAATTGTGTTTTCAAAGGGCCATATCTCTGCAGCAGAAGGACTGAGAAACACCAATATCGAACTTGACCTGTATTTTAATGCTAAAAACAACTTCTGAAAGTTTGATGTCGATCTGTCAAGGTGTTCGACTTTAAATGAACGGAAACCAAATTGTTTATGGACGGACAGACGGACAGACTGACAACATAATACGACCGTTTTTTAAACGGGCGTACAAAAATGGAATAATTTCAGTGAAAAACATCTTTGTTTTTCAAACTTGTTCAAGATATTAAAAGAATTAAGAACAAATTCTAGAGAGAAACAGATTTTTAACCTTTTTAGGCCTTACCTGGATAGTTTTCAGCGGTAAAAGGCACATCCCATAGTGCATAGCATGTTCGTCAGAAACAATGTAAACATGAAAGGATCAAATGTGTCTAATCATGCCACATAACTGCTTTTTGGGGGGTTACCCGAAGATGTAATGAAAATCATAACAAAAATATGCCTTTCTGGTCATTTCAAGAAATCCTGGTGATAGAGTCAACTAAAAACTTATTGCAAATAACATGTATGCAGTGGTGTGCATGGTTCAGAGTAGTTTTGATATGCAGGCTTCATTGCATGGGTTTGAACCCAAACTACGCCATTTGTAACATAACCAGCATCTACTCTTGACTCTATAGAATTCAGGAACTTTGAAAAAGAGATACTGTCACAGACTTCCAATGAAGTGAAGTATGTGGAATCAAGTGATGCAATCTCCTCATCCTAATAAAAAGTTAATGTTTCCGATTATGCAGGCAAACAATTCAATCTATTTATTTATTAGGGTTTAACAACACTTTAACAGCCAAGGTCATATCGTGTCAGTGACAGTTTTATGGGTGAGGAAGCAAGAGTACCAGGAAAGAACCACTGAGCAATGAGGAGCAGCTGGCAGCTCCGCAACATCGCAACTCTACACTGCAGCACAGGCAGGGTTAGAT
The DNA here is from genome assembly GCA_031216915.1 of Pictodentalium vernedei. NCBI lineage: Eukaryota > Metazoa > Mollusca > Scaphopoda > Dentaliida > Dentaliidae > Pictodentalium > Pictodentalium vernedei. Next base: position 153,454,061 of record CM062293.1, read on the forward strand.
TAGTTGAAAATATGCGAACGAATGATGTGCAGTACACCATAGTGCATGGCCTCATCGTGCCCCCATGTGGACAATCAGGGTTAAGTGAATGCCCAAGGACACAACGCGAAAGTCCAAATCGATCGCACAGATGGTAACCCATCCAAGGATTAACCAGGCTCGACGTTGCTTAACTTCGGTGATCTGATGAGAACCGGTTACCGCAATGCCACTGCACCCCCAAACAATTCAATCAAAAATAAACATCATCTTTCTTGTGGAGGCATTTTGTACCTTTCATGCGTGATAGCAGGTCATGAGTCTTTACAAAAGGAAGTATTAAATTAGATCAATACTTCACACTGTCGCAAGAGACAAACTATATGTAGCTAATTAAATACACCTTTTTGTAAAGTGGGCAGGCAGTTTTTTATTTTTGTAATTATTTCTATGGCTCAAAAATTCATGTTCTTAGTTTGTTTTATGCTTTGTGAGGGGGGAGGGGGGTGGCTCAGTAGGTAGAGGTCCTAAGTTCAAATCCCACGTGCAGAAACTGTGTTGTGTCCTAGAGAAAGACACTTCACCCCCATTGCCCATGTGAGGGTACGGTGACGTTGTGTACTAAGGCATACTGCACGTTGATGGTGCACTTCTAATCTACCAATGCTAACCCTCCTTGTGTGGAGTTACTATGATGGGGAGCCTGACAGCTGCTTGCCATTGCTCGGTGGTTCTCTCCAGCTTCCTCCACCCATAAAACTGTCCAACACGATTTGACCCTGGCTGCCGAAACTGTCATTAAACCCCAATAAATAAATTGTTTTATGTTTTAGGCTTCATAATCTAAAGAATAGCATGGGTGTTGGTGTATTTTATCCCTTGAGTGCAAGAAGGCTTTGCAATGCTGAAGCATTGCAAAGCCTTGTTGCACTCCAGGAACAAATTTAGCAGTTTTAGTGATATTATGTAATTCTTCTTGTTCAAATTTATGAGCACTCTCCCATGCATTTTAACAAAGAAAATCCACCCTGACAAAATATACTACTCAAAGTTTGCCAAGCACCAAGTACATCCAACTACCTGTTTTACGTTTTAGTTGAAATATTAAAATTTTTTAGGAAATTTTGTTTCTTAACATACCTACCACAATTGTTTACAATTGGCTGAAACATAAGTGCAAGCCCTACTTCAGAACTAACTCAAGCTAAGAAACTTTTCCAAACAAGTAGGAAAAGTGATAGAGTGCAAAAGCACGAAAAAGATCGAAAAAAGGCTGAGCGAGACCGGCGCTCGACATTACAGGTACTCTCTCTGAACACCTCTTGCGTTTACCGAGCGCATGCGCAACAACCATGACGTCAATTCCGTATTTCCGCCAATGAGAAGTTTGTGATTTAGCGGGGAGGCAGCGATATCAAAGATATCCCCAAGGAGGGTGGGCCTCTGATAAAAATTGTGGTAGGTATGTTAAGAAATAAAATTTACTAAAAAATTTTAATTTTTTCTCAACCTACTCACAATTGTTTACAATTGGCTGAATAAACAATAGGAGGAGGTGAATCACATAACCAATACCAACAAGAGCAGCAGAAAGAAATGCAAGGAGGGCAGAGAATAATAGCAAAACCTGTAAAGAAGAAAGAAAGAAGACACCTAAAAAGAACAAGGCTGAGAGGAGCACAAACCCGATAAAAACAAATTGAACGAGGGTGCACAACAGCCTGAACAGCAACGAGAGGGCCTAAAGAAAAAATGTCCTTAGATTACTGCTGTAGGTGGTGGAGATAAAAGGAGGAGAAGGTAGAAGCATTCCTCCAGTAAGTTGCATTCATAACATCCCGGAGTGAAACAGAACTGGCGAACGCCCAGGATGTAGAAATGGCACGAACCTCATGAGAATTAAACCGGTTCGAAACAAGATCCGAAGCAGACAAGCTGGAATAAGCCAGCTTGATTGCAAGACAGATCCATCTGGAAATAGAATGGGAAGAGATAGACTGCCTCCTAGGAATGAGAGACAGAAAGTATCTCTTCCGACCCCCTGAGTGAACTGAGTGCGATTAATGTAAGTCTTGATCGCACGAACAGGACAAAGAAGAGGCCTGCAGCCATCGACAGCAGGGAGAGCCCGAATGCAGATGGGAGGAGGTACCGAATCAGGAAGTTGATTCTTGGCCAGAAAAGAGCAATCAGTAGTGAAGGTGAAACTGTTAGCCTCATTTCTGAAGAAAGCAGAATCAACAGATAGCGCATGAAGCTCACTGACACGTCTGGCAGAAGCAAACGCTAGAAGGAAAACTGTCTTATAGGTGAGAAAATGCATATCGGTCTCAGATAAAAGCTCGAATGGTGCCCCTTCCAAACAATGCAACACCCATGCCAAATTCCACTTGGGTGTAAGGTGCAAAACTGGAGGCCTCTTCAAAGAAAAGTGCCAAATTAGTTTGGAAAGAAAAAGATTATGACCGATGCAATACTTTCCAACATATGAGAAAGTATCAGACAGCATAGACCGACAACCCTTTATCGTAATAGGCTGGAGGCCCTTGGAGTCAAAAAGGTATACCAGAAAATCTGCAATTTGAGCGATTCACGGATCACGGTAATCCACATTTTGAGCTGTACACCAGCGGCAGAAAACCTTCCACTTAGCAGCATAAGTCATGCCAGTGGAATGTCGCCGCGATGCAGAAATGCACTCCACTGATCGTCTCGAAAAACCTCTACGTTGGAGACAGGACCCGTAAGGTTGTTGTGATACTTCCTGGGATGACCCTGGGAAAGAAGATCGCGACGTAGAGGTAGACGAATCGGCCGATCTGCCAACAGAGGCCGCAGCAGATTGATCTACACCCTCTGTGGAGACAGAGGCACGATCAGAATGATCCTGCAACTGCAAGCACGAATCTATTCGCCAACACTTAAGGAAGAATCATTGCAGGAGGGAAGGCATAGCCGATCCAACCTGTTCAGTCCAGTGACAGAGCGACTACTGCAAATGCCAGTGGATCTGGGCAAGGAGAGACAAAGGTCTCTACCTGATGATTCCAGCAAGTGGCGAAAAGGTCGACCAGAGGATGCCCCCACCACTCGCTAATCACCTGAAACACCAACCGATGCAGCATCCATTCGGTGGGAAGGACACTGTCGCGTCGGGACAGGGAGTCTGTTAGGATGTTGAGATGCCCGGGAATGTGCCGAATGGTCACCCGAGCGTTTACATCCCGTGCCAACAGTAGAAGATCCTGAGATAGCCGATACATGGCAATCGAATGTGTGCCTCCTTGATCCCGTATGTAGGCCACCACTGTCGAATTGTCCAAAAGAAGTAGGACAATGTGGTCCGACAGGTGAGAGATCCAAAGCCGAAAACTCAACAGAAAGCAAGGAGCTCCTTCTGGTTGATATGAAGGCCCACCTGCTCGCTGTCCCACTCGCCGTGAGTAGACAGACCAAGAGGATCCAATGTCGCACCCCAGCCCCGATCACTGGCATCCGCAGTAAGGATGCGATTGGCCAAAGGAAGATCCAACGAGACACCCCGAGTCAACCAGGGAACATCGGCCCAAGGGTGGAGGTGACGAAGCAGGGACTGAGGAACAGAAAGTTCCAGATCCAGAGGATCTACATTCGGATTCCAATGTTCCAACAGGAAGTGTTGGAGAGGTCAGACAAACCATCGACCTTGCGGAATGAGATCTGTCACCGAACCGCAAAGGCCCAGCATCCGAAGGAAAGTCCTGGCTGAGACCGAGGAAGATTGGAGCAGGTTCCGAGTCAAGGCGGTAAGAATCGTCGCCCGAGGATTGGGAGCCGACACCACATTGTGAAGAGTGTCAAAATCCATTCCCAAATGACAAAATTGCCGAGAAAGGAGGAGATCCGACTTCTCGCAATTGACTCTGAAACCCATTGTCGCTAGTAGGCCAAGCAACTGCCGGAGATCGGACTCCAGAACTGCAGCATTGTGATGCCGTTGGAGGATGTCGTCCAGGTAGGCTGTCGAAGTCACAGCCGACTGAGTACGGTGAAAAGCGAGCACATTTGACATCAGTTGGGTGAAGGCCCAAGGAGCCAGGTTCAAGCCGAACAGGAGCGCTTTGAATTGAAAGAATCAATCCCAAAACGAGAACTGAAGGTATTTCCGTGATGCCAGATGAATGGGTACATGGAAGTAGGCATCCTTCAGGTCGATACTGGCAGCAAAGTCGCCTTGATGAACTGAACGTCGAACCGACCGGAAAGTCTCCATACTGAAACGAGGTGCTATAATGGACTCGTTCAGGATACTCAGATCGATGACAAGACGAAACTGGCCGTTTTTCTTCGGCACCAAGAAAAGTCTCAGGTAAAACCCCAGTGAAAGGGTGTTGCTGACCACCTCAATTGCCCCTTTGGAGAGGAGACGCAGAGAATCGGAAGGGACCTGAGTTGGGTGGGGCACCCAAGATAAACAGGGGTGCCGACGGAAGGACAGTCGCAGACCGGATTGGATGACGTCGAGGACCCAAGTGGCCGACGTGATCTCTGTCCAATGGTTGAAAAATAGCGACAGCCTTCCCCCGACTGGAGGCAAATCGAGGTGAGGACCTTCATTTGCGGCCTCGATGAGGCCCCGAGAGGAGAAACAACCCCCTCGGGAAGCAACAGAGTCCTGAGACTTTCCTCCCTGAGGCTGCCAGCGAGCCTGGCCGCATCGGCGCTTCTTCTGAGCAGAAGGAGCGGACGGAGCCAAAGGCGTGGCCGATGTCACGACGTCGCCAACGTGGCAGATGCAGCTGGACGCTTGGCAGGCCTGGAACGACCACCACACGCAGCAGCAGGTTGGTCCAGCTGTCATAACAAAAGCTGGTCCTTCGAATGACGAAGAACCTCACCACGGACAGTTTCTACAGAACCATGGAACAGCTGAGGTCCAACCAAAGAAGCAGACCTCAGAACAGCAATGCTGCTCAGAAGGAAGGGATGGAGAAGAATGCAACACCGCATCTCGGCGTGCAAGCTCCAAATTAGCCATGTTACAGGCATGAGCGTGTGTCAGGTTCATAAGAGCCTGTAACAAAACGCGCAAAGGCGCATGAGCATCATCAAACTCCCCTGGTGGAATATATGCGGCCAGGGCAGCGACGACATGGTCCGCAAGAGATAACATACCCTGCATCTCTCAGGACCGGCTCACCATAGACTCATCGACCAACATCGGGAGAACTGCCAACTTAGGCTTAGTCAACCCGAGGGAAGAAGAATCTTCGTCCACAGTAGTCATCCCTTGGAAGACTGGTGGACAGACGGACTCGTAAACACGAAACCGCGACAGAGGCAGAAAAGCGTCAGCTTGTGAAAAGAAAGAACCCTTCAGGGCCTGAAAACACATTTTGGCGTCCAAGCTCTGGAAGGACTCAACAACCTGAGCCGATTGCAGAGGATGCAAAACCCCATAGCTAGAAGGCTCAACAGGGTTACGGCACTCCATAGAGGACCATGGCCGGATGGTCACTGATAGCTGGTCTGAAGGCTGAATGTCTGGCAATAAGCCGAAGACAAAATCCAAAGCCTGCCCCAAGACTGACGAGGAGGGCCCATCGCCTTCAAGAAAATCGTCATCCTCTGTAGCAGAAGAGACGTAGCCCAACTCGGGCTGACCAGCAGGAACCTCCTGTGAATACTGAACAGTATCCAAAGGGCGATCTCGGCAACTGACCAAAGGAGGTTGTGCCTCAGGAGGAACAGGGAAGCCACCTTGAGGGTTGCTAGAAAGCAACCGGGTGAGCGCCATAACGGACTGTCGCAGCTCACCCTGAGAATCTGTCGTAGCAGTAGCGCCCGACAGAGTGTCTTCCCAATGGACCCTTCTAGCAGAACCCAAATCCTCAGAAGGGACCGACGATGAACGTCGATCAGCAGACAGAATAGGGAGATGGTGAGAAGACACCGGAGGATAGTCCCAATAGTCACGCCCAGGGGCAATCACTGACCTCTGTGGAACAGAAGGTCCTGCTTGAAAATCCTCTAGAGAGGTCGATGGCGTACGTCGATCGGTATCTGGACCTGGAACACGATGAGAAGACACCGGAGGATTGTCCAGAGAATGACAGGAACCTGCCACTGGCCTCTGCGTAGCAGAAGGCCCCCAACTGCCCATCCTCTGAGACTGACGACAAGCATCGATCGACAGCCAGACTCGGAACACAGTGAGGAATCGATGGAGGAAGGTTCCAAGAGTCACAACTAACCGGAGCTGTCACTGACCTCTGCCGAACAGCAGGTTCTGGATGCAAATGCCCCAGCCCCATCCTGCTAGTCGGCACACCAGCAGGGGAAGTCGGAACAACAATCAATTCGCTCGAGGGGTGAGGAAGCACTGCCGAAGCGACCGAACGGCCCAACCGATCAGGAGCAAACCTAGCCAGATGAGATGCAGCAGACAGCAAACCCACACAGCTTTGCTGAGAAGCCAGGGGAGGCTGAGAGCTCAGAGACACACCAGCAGATACAGTCTCAGACCCCCGAAGAGCCACTATCATACAAGATAGGATCAGTAGTAACAACTTCCCCAGCAACTGTCGACGGCGCAGGAGGCAAATCAGAGAGTGTCACCGAGCTGACCTCGGAGAAGCTCTCGACGAAAACAGCCGCCTCAAGAGTGACATCAGCAGCCAAAAAGACCACAGTCTCCACTTCAGGCATCACAGCACCAGCACCGTCAAAGGTTGTAGAGGAACTTGCTACAGAAAGAGACTGATCAACATCCTGCGTGACAGAGTCACCACGTGCACTCCCAGAAATGTCCGAAGAGGCACGGCTACCCTTATCCCCGGGAACGAGGGGTTCTAGCCCTGGAGAGAACCACCTTGTTCACGGATGACCAGAATTTTGAGGACCAAACCACAAATACCACAGGAATGGGCATGTGTGCAATTGTTGCAAGTGACACATGTAGCATGAGAATTGTCTACATGTTTCACCTGCAAACAAGAGGTACAAGGAATTGTGTTAGGCATAATTACAATATGAGCAATGAAATCAAGCTTCCTGCCGACGGAAAACCGAACAACAATGGTCGCGTTAACACACAAGGGGAAAAACAAGAATATGTATGAGAAGACAAGCAAAAATGAGCATAAATATCATCAAATAATAATCAATTTAGAGCTTGAAAAGAATACAGTCCACTTCCACATAGACAAGAAGCACCATACAAAAATAAGTTGTTCACGAAGATAACAGCAAATAATAGCATGAGTAACAAAATTTCCGACCATCACAATGGCCATGGAAATAAAAGGAATTGACGTCACGGTTGTTGCGCATGCGCTTGGTAAACATAAGAGGTGTGCAGAGAGAGTACCTGTAATGTCGAGCGCCGGTCTGACTCGACTGGTATGGCTTCAATATCGAGTATGAGACCCATTACTGTGTTAATTACAGCTTGACAACACCTTCTCATGCTCCCAATCAGGTTCCTGGTTGTCCTTTGTGGGATGTTGTTCCATTCTTGAACCAGCATGGCACCATGCTCCTGGACACTTTTTGGCTGGACTGGACGGACTAAAACTGCAAGTTGTAACTCATTCTAGACATGTTCGATTGGATTGAGGTAAGGGATCTTGCTGGCCAGTCCATACTCTCAATCCCCTCCCTCTGTTGGTATTCCCCGACAGAATGGGCAACATGAGGATGGGCATTATCATCCATCAGAATGAATCTATCACCCACTGCACCTGCATACAATCTGACGTGGACATCCAAGATCTCATCAATATACCATTGTGCAGTCAATGTACCATGTTCAAGACACAGAGCTCTGTAGGTCCTTTCCAGCTGGCTGATGCCGCCCCAGACCATGATTGACCCTCCACCATAGCTGTCATGCTTAGCAATGTTGGCTGCATGGAAATGCTCTTCTGGTCTTCTCCATACCCAAGAAAGCCTATCTGTGTGGTCTAGGCAGTACCTTGACTCATCTGTAAAAAGGACAGGTCGCCAATCTTCTCTGGTCCATCCAACGTGGTCCATGGCCCATTCATATCGTGCCTGGCGGTGGTTCTGGGACAGTGGAGTGCGAATACATGGTCTTCTCGATCAGAGACCACCTTCATGCAACCTTGCCCGGATAGTCTGCATCGAAACATTTAGCCCGGATGCATTCTGAAGGTCACTGTGAAGCTGGGTTGCAGTAGCAAAGCGGTTCCTACGGGTCTGAATGACCAAAAAACGGTCTTCAGCTGCAGGTTTTGCCCTGCCTCTGCCACCACCATGCCATCTTACTGGTGTGCCATACTGCTAAAATCTTGCTCAGGCTCTGGTCATCACCGTATGTTGCACACCATGGGCTTCACAAACCTGACAATGGGTAGCCCCTTGCTCCACCATCCCTACAGCCTGCCACATTTCTGCTTCAGACAAATGTCTTCTTACATTTGCATATGCCATATTCAATCATTAAATCACAAGAGTTTGTGTTGAAATGAAGATTGAATACCCTACACATGTCATGTACATGTAGACAGTACTCGAAAACATCATGAAAATCAGTGGGTACATGCTTTCCATGACTGTCACAAAAACTCTGCCTGTCAAGAGAGCTAATGTAAACACTGGGACGATTTCAATACATTCCTCAATCATATCCACCAAAAATATCGCAAATATGTCACAAGCAAATTTCACATGATGTGTCAAATATTTGGTACTTAGCAAACTTTGAGTAGTATAGTTTCAATCCAATGATAAAATGGAGTGCATCCACAGAATACGAAGCCTTTAAGTTTGAGTACCTGCATTCAGAAAAAGACCAAATTTGGTCTTCCAGCACTCTATTAGTTAACAGAAAAATGGATTCTCTTCAAAAGGATGGAGAAATGGATGGCCCAATCAAAGCATGATAAACAGGTAGATAGAGGTGTAGGCTGTGTCTTTTCCTTACAAGAAAAAATGATAACATGGCCATATATAATCGAAAATATTACCTCTCACAACGTTTAGAGAGAACTTGTGAGAAAATATGGGAGGAGTTCAATATAAATGGACCAATTCATAATAATCAATGAATAACCATAACTTTAAGAAATTGCCATTGGCTCCAACGTCATCCAGAATGTATGCAAGTACATGATTCCTTGCAGTGTGCAAAGTTTGACAAGAACGCTCGTTTTGTTCGTGTGGTGGTTATGCAAATTTAAATCTACGCGAACAGATGACTGGTTAGCCAAAAGTTGCATCTTGAATGGTAAAGTCAGAGTCACTTAAATGGTAGAGTGCTAATTTTTTTCTCAGCCTCAAGATTTGTTCACACATTTTTGTTTTGTTACAATTCATGGGAGAGTGCCTATAGGCACTCTCCCATAAATTGTAACAATGCAAATCGATGGAGATGAAGGAATTTTACTTACAAGATAATATGAAGGACATCCACAGAACATGAAGCCTTTAACTTTAGGTACCTGCAGTTCAGAATAAAGCCCAAATATGGGCTTCTAGCACTTTACCAGTTAAGCAGCCTTTCTTGTGTCTTGATAGATTTTTAGACTTTTGCCATGAGAGGCAAAATATATTTCAATTCCATGCAATATATGAATACTTGTTAAAGATAAAAAGCAGTTTCCCAATGAAGGATTTTTACATAATCAAGCGCTCGGTTAGCCATCTCCCACATACGTGAACCGTCAGTCGGTTAGAGACATTTTTTTTAATTTTGCACACTGCCTTGAAGGCTTGGACATTTTTTCAGTTTCTGTAACCTCATAACTCTGTGAGATTTGTGGCTAATTCTGCAGTAGTTCCAGGGGTCGATTTAATTTTTAAAACTTTAATAGCAGTATTCTAACTTGGATAAATTTGGATTAGCATTTCCTATTATTTACATGATTTTTCATTCAAAATTAATTATCTATACTTGGAAATTAACCCAAAAACTGAGATGCGAAATCTAGTTAAATCGAGTCCTCAGTTAGCTCCTCACCAATGCTAAACTAGAAACTGCTGCCCAGATAATCTGACATTTGCAGGTATAATTAAAACTCACAAACCAGAAGTAGGCCCCTGCAAATATGGATTTTTTTTCAACTCAACCTTGCCAAAAAGGTGTTTGAGTCAATAGAACATTGAATTCGAACCAAGTTAGCCGAAACCAAGTGTCCAAGTGCAGTTTCGTACACGATATTTCCAGATTAAAATAGCCACATAAGAATTGTTTTGGCATTGTACTGGTGATTTATCCAGATATTCATGTTAACACTGAACAGTTTGTATGTTAACAATGCTGCACAAGTGAACGCATGGTTGAATAGGAGACAAAGAATCTGAATGTCTCTGTGATTGCATTGCTCCAGTCTTGACTTTGAGCTTGGCATTGTCTGATCTTGCCTTATCATAAAGCAATGGATGTTTCTTACTGGAGTGTACCAGAGGTGAGATGTAGTCTCTGTTGCTTGGGTTTTGTCTTACATGTATTACACGTGTATGTAGCTGACACGCGTAATTTCAAATGACATTGGTCATACACTGTAAGTTCCATGTTCAAAATAAAAAATTTGTGCTTGCAGTTTAGGCTCAATTCCTTGCATTGTTTTGACAATTTAACCATTATTAAATGACGAATGTACATATACCAAGACTTTTATTAATAAGTTTTTTCATATTAAATTTTTATATTTGTGATTTTATTTTCCACTCAAATTCGACTTCAATTTGTTGATCGACTCAGTTTCGACTCGAACAATTGAATATTCACAGGGACCTATCCAGAAGTGAGAGAAACCCTCACCTCAGCTTTGGAAAATTTCATGTTTCAGTTGATTCCCGTCAGGATATTATAATTTCACATCTGCCTTATCATAATATACGGTTAAAAAAAGAGGCGCAAAACAGCTTTTCTGTGATGAGGTACGTTCCCGCATTATGGGATAATAATACAGTAGTCCTTCGATTTTGAGGCGCGGTATGGCGCTTGCGCACCATGGCGCACGCAGATTTCAAAACCAGCGAGCGATCAAAAGCGCACTTCGAAAATCTTGCTCAAGTCGGTGCGTTAATTTCATTCCAATATTATCACACTGACCCGACATCAAAGCAGCAGTTAACGCTTTGAAGTTTGACGTTTTTTTGAAGATCATCTTAGATATGCATGTAACTGTACTAACGCGTGAGTACAATACATGTACAGTAACTGTAATATACATTATGTTGGAACAAGATACAACTGGGTCTGGCAATCATATCGTATTATCCACTCGTCAGATTCAGTCATCTGGCCATAAGACCGTCACTACACAAGTTAAGTTTGTTTGTCAACTTTTGAATGAAGTGTTTCAGAGGCGTGGCCAATCGCCATCAGTGCCATCTTGTCAGTTTTAGTTGAATTGACTGTTGCAAAATCTGTTACGCAGAGAATGAAAGAAAGCATCGGACGTACATGTAGGTGTGTCCAATATGTCAATCGGAGTGGCGTCACCAAGTTTCAACTGTGTCAATGTGACTGGGTCATCATCATGCAGTGGGAAATTCCATTTTGAATCTGGAATACCGTGAGACCTGTTTTCTTGTGTGCAACTGGATTACAATGTTATTCTTATGATTAGATAATTTGCTGGGAAAATACTTCTCGAAGTCTAGTTGAACCTGAAAATTATGTGCGCGGCTTTAAAGTTTATTGGATAAGTAGAGTTTGACTTTGTACAAATCTCAGTTGAATTACACAGTACTTTTTCTTTTTGGCGGCTGAAAATCCTCGAAAAGGCGAAATGAGAAACAAAGTTAAAAAATTTATAGTAATTTATATATTTTTTATACTTACCAATGATCCAGACATAGCTGGTGCTAACTCTTAAAATATGGGGCCAAACACAAATTTTGCCCCCCAATCCCCAAAATTTGCATCTAAAACCAAAGAAAACATGTCCTGAATGGCCCTCCACACTTCACCTCTACTGCGCATGCACAGTGTCAAGGACGTTCCGAAATTGGCGCCATTAATCATTCTTATAACCAGTGCCTGGTAAGTGCTATGTACTCAGCGGGGAGGTAAGAGTTCCCAACTCCTGGGAGGGCCATCCCCGTCTGGGTCATTGGTAAGTATAAAAAATATATAAATTACTATAAATTTTTTAACATTTTTATACTGTACCAATGACCCAGACATAGCTGAATAGTAAAAAGGCTGCAGGGCCAAGGACATAGAGCAAGATGGAATACGCTCAATTATATAAAATAGAGTCATCCCCTCTAGGGAAAAAGAAGTATTAGGCCTTACATGTATCTTTCTTATTTATGATAAATTAGAAAGATACAACACCTTCCAAAATTGAGCATCATACATCCATGTACTCTATTAATATCTAGTATAATCCTTATACTAATAATTTTTAAAGTAAGCCAATAAATAAAGTAAGTCTAGAGAATAGAGACTCTTTATACTCCTTAAAAGTGTCTGAGGATTGTATAATAATGTCCGTTGACACGTGCTATATTCAAAAGCTATACTTTAAAAACTAAGACCTGAATGAATTTAAAACATAAACTTCTCACTAAACAACCATCCCAATAACAGCTCAGAATTACTAACTCCAGAGGAGGTATCCCCTTGTTTTCATAGTAAAACAGGTGACCCAAGGGAACAACCTCCCGCCCCCCTTTTCTTGCCCTGGGTCAAATAGCCCAGAGCGATGAGGGCAGCAGAACGGAGTCACTGCCGAAACAGACAGCCTACCTAGCTATAGTAGCAACTGTTAAGTGAATGACATTCTGAGCAGTAGATAATAGACCTAACAATAGAGGCCTCCAGAAATGGACTCGATATTTCTGAGATAAAAATTCATGAATGTGGATGGCTGAGCGCAATGAGCAGCCTTCAAAAATCTATAATAGCGACACAATTAATGTAAGCCCAAGATGTAGAAGAACTCTTACTTCATGAGCCGAAATCTCAAACACAACTGCTGAGTCAATGATATACCATAAGCAGTATCGATAGTTAATTGAATCCATTAGCAATAGAATGGAGCGTAACGTCCTACTATTAGGCATCAAAGACAGAAGAAGCTTACGCCCATAGTAATAAACAGATATCTGTTTATAAATACATAAACTCTAACTGGACAGAGTAAAGGCCTATGCCCGTACGAAGACGGAAGGACCTTAATAACAATAGGTTCCGGATATTAATTAGGAGCCTGACTCTTATGCAAAAATCCAACCTAAATAGTAAAGGAAGCAGTGATTCCGAAACTATGAAAGTGAAAATCATCCACCGATAGTGCATGAAACTCACTGACTCTTCAGTAAAAGAGAAGCCAACAGAATTACTGTCTAAAAGGTCAGAATTTGAAAACTACTGTTTCCAGAGGCTCAAATGATTACTTAGCTAAATAAGAACCGAAGTTAAATTTCGTATAGGAATTTAATTTAATGATTCTAAGTCTAATTATCGAAAAGTTACTAACTGACTTAGATAAAGAGACATAAGACTCAATTGTAAACTATCATAGAGTGCATAGGTATGAGGTAACATAAATCTATAACCTTAATAATAACAGGCTGCAGTAGATCTTGTCAAACAAGTATACTAAAAAGTTGCAATGACTAGTATGGAGGGATCAACAATATCAACATAGTGATCCCTACACCAACGACGGAAGAGCCTCCACTTTAGCCGCATAGTATAGCGAAGAAGAGGTTCTCCTATAGTAAGAAATCGCGTCCAAAGCTCGTCCAGTACAATGCTTACAATGCAATAAGGACCACACAACGGAATACGTGAAGGTTGAGACCTTGCGGGTTGTGATAAAGATGACACGATTTTACCCAGCGAAAAGAGATCCTCTCATGGAGGAAGATTTCGCGTTAAGTCCCACAGTAGACATCAGAGTAAATTTACCGACGGTCTCTGTGAAGACAGAGATGCTATCAACAGAAATGTATTGTGGTTGTTTATCTTAGCAATACTTGCTGAAACAACAGCGCAGGAGGATACGCATATCCTATCATTCCGTCCTATTAGATCAATAGAGCGTTAACAACATAAGCTCAGAGATCCGGACAAGCAAACACATACGTCTGCAATTGACAAGCAAGTTGTGTCGTAAATAAATTATCATTGGGCGCTCCCATTGATAGCAAATCTGATTGAATACTTGTTTGTTGAGAGTCCATTCTGACGGCAACAAGCGACCCATAAGTGAACGGGAGTCCGGTAATACAATCAGACGACCCGGAATATGACGGACCGAAGCAGAACTTGGTGTACTATAACAAACAGAAGGATTCTTTCCATTAAATTGAATAACGGAAACGAATGAGTGCCTCCCTGGTTCCGGAGATACGCCACTACTGTCGAATTAACGGACAGGATTTGGACATGCGTTTCTGAATAATGTTCATCCAATGACATAAAGCAAGCCTAAAAAAACATTATTCCGTGGAAGATAAGTGCTTGCTTAGAGACTGCGGAACCCAAAGACCCTGGCACTTCGAATCCGTTGGGATCAATATTATATCCCAACCTGTTTGACTGGCAACCGTCATAATTATAAAACTCGGATCCGGCAACTGCAGTGGCACTCTCTGAGTCAACCACCGAATGTTTGCCCAAGACTGAATCTCTTGCTACACTAGATAGACAAGAGAACGTGTAAATCGAGCAATTCATGGATTGCTGAAAAGTTGCCGTCGAAGAGAAGCTTCTCCGAGAACGAAGCGACTCTGAGAGAGTTCTTCACCTTACTATCCACGCGCGTGGATGTAGCTAGGGCTGCGTCACGTCTAACCAACTCCAAGCAGGCACTGAGGGGCGGAGTAATACGTGAACAAACTACTGCCCTCAAAAGAAATCACATTGAGGATTATATCCCGGAATTCTTTCTCTTGAAGACGTAATGATAACGCCTCCGTAAGGTGGATTACGTATGATAAAGCATCTAAGTTAAGTCTATTAGACATCATTGTCGTTTCCAACATTGTGGTTGGAAAAGACATAGATGGCGAAAAAGATTATTTCCAGTCTTTAACCATGCCGCCTAGACGCATATGAACTCTCGGTATGCCCTGTTCTGCCAAAATAAATTATTTGTATAAATGATAAAAGGCAGAAATGAGCATTGCAGACAAGAAACTAAACTATCATGCTTGGTAGCAGGCTTATATATATATAGCGTCGATAAATAATACACATGTTCTAATGACATTATTGGACTGTGTCGGTAAGTCAGGGACAATGTCCCTGAACCGATCCAAAATTCCGTGTCCAATGACGCTATAAGTCTCTTATCCAACATCGCAGCAATGTAGTCCGAAATAACAATCACTGGAAGATAATGCCGGAAGATATGTATGGCAGCTTCCGATGCTACGAAAGGGAAAACTCGAAATCTTTTGAATCCCTTTCGCCATCCTGTCAGACCCTATAAAGCGTTCGGTCATCCGTACCTGATGCAACCGCGGACCGCACCGACCCAGCGCCGTCGGATAATTCCTGATTCGACCAAGAAACTGTCGATTGCTGGGATGCTGCGAAAAAACTGTGCTAACTCGGATAGCACGTCCGTCACTGAGGCCTGTGGAGAAGCGGTCCTACGATACATTGCCGCTGGAAGCTCCGTGATCGTTACCCCGTGCATACTACTAATATGCGAGCGAACGGAGTGTATAGGCCTCGTGTCCCTTGGCTACCGGATGGCATGACCTGTTCGCCGTGGAATCACTGAATGACGAAACTGATCGGATACTCGAGGTCACGTAGCCAATGTGCGGTCGTGTGCACTGCTGTGAGGATGAGGAAGCATTATTGACAGTCTCTCAGACTGTCAATATAACAGAGCGTCCCGAGCGACGGACATATGCTCCGAATGTAAAATATCTGAATCACAACATGCGGTCCCCTATGTTGTTGGACGAGAGAGGAACCTCTCTCGCTCACAGCCCGGATGGACCTGGACAAGCCAGGAACCGGACTAACAGGCTTCCTCCGATCTGTCCTCAATCCGCCGTCACTGGGTGAGTACTAAAGTAATTATAGTGCTCGCATCACCCAAATCTCCTTCCTAGACCGCAACGGACGAACCCGGCAGCCGAACCATTCGATGAATGTACTCTACACTGGGTGAGCTAGCGAATGTCATTCCGTCGATCCTACAAGGGACCTCTTAGGCGATAGACATATTCCATGAGCACTTATTGCCGCTAGCTCTTCATTAACTATGACGACAGAGGCACACTTTTGAAAGACATCTCCGTAACTTTGCGAACAAGAAACCAGAAATGCTTGGTAATAGCAAGCATATAATAATAAATATATAGCGTCGTTCAATAATTCGAAAGTTTGTGTGACATTATTGGACTATGTCGGAACTGAGGGACAATGTCCCTGAACCGAACCAAAAATTTCTAAGTCCACCGACGCTATCAGTTTCTTATCCGGCATCGCAGCATTCTGGTCCGATGAAAGAACCTGTAGAAGATCAAGTCAGATGACATACACAACAGCATATGTTGTTCCGAAAGGGAAAGCTCGAAATCCTCCGAATCCCTTTCGGTATCCTGTCGGACTGGATGAAATTTTCGGACGTCCGTACCCGCTTCCGCGGAGCGTCCCGACCCAGCATCGTCGGATAAAACATTATGCGACAGATTCAGTTGTTGCTGGGATGCTGCGATAAGCTGTGCTATTTAGGATAGCACGTCCGTCCCCGAGGCCTGTGCAGTAGCGGTCTTACGGTGCATTGCCGCCGGAAGCTCCGTGTACGTTGACTCCCGCACACATTCCTATGCGAACGTCCGGAGTCTGCAGGCCTCGTGTCCCTGGCTACCGGATGGTGTGACCTGGTCGCCGATGATTCTCTGACTGGCGAAGCTGACTGGATATTCGAGGTCACGTAGCCAAGAGCGGTCGTGTGCACTACCATGAGAATGAGGAAGCCTTATTGACAGTCTCACCGGACTGAGTATATGTCGGAGCGTCCCGAGTGGCAGACGTATGCTCCGAATGCGAAACATTTTGTACCACAACATCTGGGGCCAGATGTTGTTGTACGAGAGAGAGGCCTCTCTCGCTCGCCGTCCGGATGGACCAGAACGTGCTATGAACCGGACTAAAATGCTTCCTCCATTCTCCCTCTAATCCGCCGTCACTGGGTGTGCATTTGGTTGATTTATAGTACTCGCATCACCCCAAAACTCCTTCTAGACCGCAACGGACGAACCCGGCTGCCGAACCATTCGATGAATGGACGCTACACCGGGCGAGCTAGCGGACGTCAAAGGCCGTCGAACCTACTAGGGTCCTCTTAGGCAAATGGCGTATTTACATGAGCACTTTTCCGCTAGCCCTTCATTAATTGTGACGACGGAGGCACACTGTTGGAAGACATCACAGATACATCACCCTAATCTTGATCGTCTGAAATAGAAATTGATAAAGTAGAGTGACCCTGCGGGGAAAGGACCGGAATGTCCAATTCCCCACTAACATACCGTGACATACACTTCCCATGTTGTCATCGAAATCATCATATACAGAACAGAGTTAATGCGAGTACACTGACTACATATAGAATGATTATAAAAGTCAGAGGAAGACTTCCTCTTATTACAATTGATCAAAATCCTTTCAATGTGAAAAGAAAACAAAGTCCTGGTACTCGCAACAACCCCTGACAATCAAAATACATAATAGTAATATGATCCATTAACATAGAAAAAATAATTGAAATCAAAATATTTTGAAAAAATATTTTTTCAGAACAGCCCAAGTTTCTGAAAAGTAACGTTGAGCCCCAATGGATCCCTAGCCTAAGTGTGGACAAAAAATTAAAAAATATTTTAAACAATTTATGCAACACTTACAAACAATAATAATGTATCTAGTTATGATTAAATTAACATCAAGATATTATTTTCAAGAAATCCCCCCCTCACACAGAGGGCTGTTGTAAATGTAAACAATGAGTGTAAAAACACTAAAATAAGACTCCAGGCACCCAGGCCCAAAATCAGTTACCAAAAATACACTATCTGATGCAAAACAGAGACTTCCAGGGAAGAAACTGCAGAACATCAGATGGTAGATGCAGAACACAATGCCTAACCACCCATAGGTGAAGACGTAAACATGGGGAAAAGAACAGAATTCATTCTGTTATTCAACTAAAACTCCCAAGAAATTTTAGTAATAATAATTACAGAAACTATGCCAAAAGCATGGGAGAATAGCAAGAGGGGACTTAAAGGAAAGGGAGAGAGGAAAACACTGAAAAATCAGTGTAACTAAATAACAAGAATGACAACAAAATGGCTGCTGCCTTGAAAATAGGTAACTTAACATAATTTCATTAAAAAATTTTAAGTTACAGCCCTGATAATATTCTGTCACACATTTTTCCTCTCCTCCTTCTCTATCCTCCTTAGAATCACCATTTCACTAATATTTATGTGTCTGGCATCATTTAAACTGAGATTTACAAGCACAAAGATCAGTCAGATGTTAACTGATGAAGGGCCAAACTAAGAATGATTAATGGCACCAATTTCGGAACGTCCTTGACACTGCGCATGCGCAGTAGAGGTGAAGTGTGGAGGGCCATTCAGGACATGTTTTCTTTGGTTTTAGATGCAAATTTTGGGGATTGGGGGCAAAATTTGTGTTTGGCCCTATATTTTAAGAGTTAGCACCAGCTATGTCTGGGTCATTGGTACAGTATAAAAATATGTCAAGGTAACTTAAGTTTTCTTAAATTTCTTAAACTTTATGGACAAAATCAATGCATGATAATATTACATCTGGAAATTGGCGTGTTGACTTACAAGACTCGCTTTTTGGTGGGACCGATACACCAGGGAATGGATGGGAAATGCTAGTAACCTGTCCGGTTACCTGACAGGTCACTATCGTTTCACTTTCATTTTCTGATATTATATGTTGCGCGCCCCACAAAAAGTGCGCGCCTGAATCCCAAAAGCAGCGAGCAACTAAATGCGCACCTAGGTTTTTCAAAATCGAAGGACTGATACAGAGAACGAAATCAATTCATAACCAAAGATGAATGAAGCACAGATGGAGACATTTCAGGCATTAACGTCACGAGTCAACGTCATCCAAACTCAACATCTAGTGTGATCGCCATTTGAGTCCAACACTGCTTGGCAATTTCTGTTCATTGAAGCAATCAGATTCCAGATGGAAGCTTGAGGTATGGTGGCCCACTTTTCCTAGAAATCTTGTGCCAACTGCGGTAATGTCTGAGGTTGTGGTTGGCGTTGCACATGTCGATCCAGTTGATCCCATATTTGTTCAATCGGGTTCAAATCTGGTGATCTGGAGGGCCAGGGCAGGACTTCAATGTGCTATCCTGTAGATAAGCTGTCATGAGCATTGCTGTGTGCAGTCGGGCATTATCATGCTGGAAAATGGTGTTGGCATTCTGCATAATGGGGAGCATGTGTGGATGCAAAATTTCATCTCTGTACCTCTGCACCGTCAAGTTACCCTCAACATGGATGAGGTCTGGTCTACCAGTGTGTGAGATGGCTGCCCACATCATAATGCTACCGCCACCAAAGCTGTCCACCTCCCGAACACAGCTATGTGCAAAACGTTCTCCACGGCATCTGTACACCCGGCATCGTCCATCAACTCGGTGAAGAAGGAAACGTGACTCGTCACTGAACCATGCCGTTCTCCATCTCTGATGAGGCCATGCCCTTTGCATTTGACACCATTGAAGCCTGAGTCAAAATGACGCCACGAACTGGCAGTCTAGCACACAGACCTGCCTCGCGTAGATGGTTGCGAGTGGTCTGATCTGAAATCCTCCGCGACCTGGTAGCGTTGACACTTTTGAGGTCACTGTAGTTGTTCTCTCCCACAAATGACGTAAGCGGATTATCGGTCCCGAGCTGGGGTGGTCACTCAGGGTCTCCTGGATCTTGGAAGGTCCTGCATTGTCCTTTGGATTTGGTAGCGATTGCACAGGTGTCGGATGGTGCTCGGTGAGACACTGAACACTCTCGCTACATTCAAAGTTAATTTACCTGTTACCAAGTGGCCAATGGCATTATTTCTCTGAGCTTCGGTCAAATGTGGCATTTTGCATGAGCAATATCCCTTTAACACTGCGCAAATTCCGACCGATTTCCATGTCCATGTATCCCCCCACATGCTCAGCTCACATGCTGGGAGCATGCAACTTCATGACTAGGTATTCACTGAGTGGAAACTTTGTTTTGTTAATTTCCAACATTTTGAGGGGGCACAGTGGCCGAAATTATGCCGCATTGTCCAAAATGTTACTTAATGTTTAGACCACCGTCGTTATATGTCGTTAACCATATCTACAGCCACACTTCATCACTATATTCTCCAAAATTTGCCATGTTATCATCACTATACCCATTTTGCGTTTCTTTTTTGAACAGTACATGTCTATCCGTCCATTTCACAGGCATTAATATCATGTATTAAGTCAGGGATTCCTCTGCCATCCTTGGGAAAGGGTTCAGGACCCACGCCACTGGGAAAATTAGCATCATGTGGGCTCCAATTAGGAATGTTTTGGAGGGGAAAAAACACATAAAGACTAAGAAATTTTACATTTGAATTGATCGATACCTAAGCAACTGCATGTGTACTCCCAAGTAATTTTTTTAACAAACAGTCATATGAAACCATGTTCACACAGTCTCTGTAGTCTCTATTAACTGGTAGAGTGCTAAATTATTTTTGGCAATCAACATTTGTTCACATGTCTTTGCCTTGTTACAATTTTTGGGAGAATGCCTTTAGGCACTCTCCCATAAATTGTAACAAGGCAAACCTATACAGACTAAATAATTTCACTTCAAAGATCATATGAAGCATATCCACTGAATATGAGGCCTTTACATTACAGTCTCTGCACGACAGAGTGAAGCCCAAATATGGGCTTCCAGCACTCAACCAGTTAAAACATTCTTACACTATTACAGAAGAACTTGTCATTTGCCTTCGAATTAAGAGACTTGAAATTTGTTAGGCAAGCAATTTAAATTTAATGTACAACTGATGTCCTGAACTGGGTGGTCATGATGCCTCAGAAATCCAAGGGTTTTCTGATGTTTTATGACTACCAAGTTCAGAGCACCTGTTGTGTATCAAATTTTTGTTTGAGTGGGAACTGATTAGGAAATTTGGGGTTATGAGTTGGGAAAAATCAAGCCCAAATATCATTGGGAAAGGGTCCCATAAATAGCCTCTGTAGATACCCAAAAGAATCTCTGTAAGTTAATTAAAAATGCATTTTTTTAAAACGATTACACCTTTGATCAGCCTAGTTCTGGAAATAGTCATCTGATACATTATTTCGCCTCTGTTCTTCGGAGTTCTTATTATCAGTGCATACCATGGAGACTTCCTGTATTTGGGCTCCATTCTTAAGTGCAGAAACCGTAACTTGAAGGTTTCATATTCTGTGAATTATCTTTAAAATAAAATTATTTCATCTGTATGGACCTGCCTTGACAAAATTTATTGGAGAGTGGCTACTGGCATTCTCCCATAAATTGTAACAAGACAAATAGAATAATGCACAGTTGTTATTCATGGCGATTAAATATTCAGAATGCAGCAGAGTTCGTCTATTATTTCCATGTGTACCAGAAATTCGAAAACGTGATTTTCTGTTTACATCTGATCACATTGGGCAAATTCATTTATATCTTTGTAATGTCAAATCTTCAGCAAATTCACCTGTATGAAAGATTTTTAATCATAAATATAAGTAATTTCCTGTTGCTTCTGATGCTTACACTTCACACAGTGATGTTTTTAACATGCTCTTTGAGCCTCTTTCACATACAGTAAAACCCTATTAATTGAAAAGCCACTTTGCCAATGAAAATTATTCAGTTAACAGGAGTATTCAATTAATGGGGATTGTGTCACTTTCCTGTATTCTGGAGATAAACTTAGCATTTAATTTATTATATCTTGTTTGACAGGGCTCCATGATGCCAAATAGGTCTATAAACAAAGGAAAACTGTGGAGAGTCAGAGTAATTTATCGACAGGTTACAAGAATTTTTATTCAATTAACAGGAGTTTACTCTAAAGCCTATATTCAAACAAGAGGCCCCAGGGGCCCTGAGGGCGCTCACCTGACATGGTAGTCTAAATATCAAACCAGGGACTTGACTTGAATAAGATGCATACGCCCCTCCTAAGAAAAGCATATACCAACTAGATGAAGTGATTGTGCCCTCACAATACACAGGATTTTCCTTCTATTTTCAGTTCCTGCACTTTTACGTCCCAAAATTGCAATAAACGCATAAAAAACAGATTTTTTTTATTTTTGTTCGGAAATTTTCGAAGTCCCAAACAAAATATTTTCAGACCAAAATTTTTTTTTCTTCTTAAAATTGACCAAAACGCATAAAAAAACAAAAAACTAATTTCCGGATTTTGGTCTAAAATTTCTAAGTCCCACCCGGACCCCAAATTTTCAGTGTAAAAAAAACAAAACAATTTTGTCTTAAAATTGACCAAAATGCATAAAAAAACAAAAAAAATGTCTAGATTTTGGTCCAAAATTTCTAAGTCCCACCCGGACCCCAAATTTTGGGTGTAAAAAAAATAAATTTTGGTCTTAAAATTGACCGAAACGCATAAAAAAAAAAAAAAAACATTTCCGGATTTGGGTCCAGATGGGGACCCCAAATTTTCAGCCTAAATATGAAGCCAGGGACTAGGCTTGAACAAACTTGAATCTCACCTCCCTAAGCATGCTACATACCAAATATCAAAAGATTCTTATTGGTGGATCTGAAGAAGAAGATTTTTAAAGAATATTCCTCATATTGCACTAATTTGAACATTTGGGCTCCCATAGGGAACCCAAATATGGACCGAGGGATTTGATTTCAATAAATATGTGAATCAATGTTCCAAAGATGTTATATGTAAAATATGAAAGCTTTTGAGGCAGTGGTTTGGAAGCAAACGTTTCTTTAATTTTTTCCCATTGCCCACAGTGTTAAAAAATGCTGACTCAGCATTTTTTCAAAGTCCCGAAAAAGTACCTTATGACAAAATCGATGGCAATTTTTTTTACCATTCCTTTCTGTTGGTCCCAAGGAAGCCTCACGCTAAATAAAAATTCTCAGTGCTGTGCAGTTTTGGAGATATGGATGTTTTCGTTTTTTTCTATTTTGGGCTCCTGAGGTTCCCACAGGGCTGCAGAAAATATTTTTGGCATAAATCAAGTACTTATAACCCAATAATACCTCATATTAAATTTGGTTCAAATTGGCCTCTCAGTTCAGAAAATATAAATTCTGGGTGGGCCAAAAATTCTTGCCCCTTTCAGAACAAAGGCAAATATTGCCCGTCAAACTTCTCTTGAACAAACTTGAGTCTACACCTCAAATGGAAGCTGCATACCAAATATATCAAGTCTCTGCTATGGTTGGTTCATGAGAAGAAGATTTTTTAAAAATTTTGTGCATTTTGGCCCCACTCCCCTCCACAATATGAGCAGAAACCCAATTTGAAGAAAAACTCAAATGCCCCTATATAACCACTACTCATGTGAATTTTCATTGAACTGCAGCCAGTAGCTTGGGAGAAAATGACCGAAACACCACCTTCACGACGTACGACGGACAAAAAGTGATCAGAATAGCTCACCCTGACTTTCAGTCAGGTGAGCTAATAACAGGTCAACTTTGTACTAGAGGTATGGTAAATGGTAAATGGTTTTGTGTTGGGAAATTAAATTCAATTAACAGGGTTATTCAGTTAAGAGATATCCAATTAAGTGGGCTCCACTGTACAAGCAAGATCTTGGGAGTTAATAGCTTTCAAATTAACAGCTTATTGTAATGAATCGGCCACATCTGCCTGCATAATTTACAAATTAAGCAGCTGAAACAAAAAAATATTTTCAAAAAATTTCAACAAAACCGTATCATGTGACCCCTCATTGCAACAAGCTAGTGTTGAAATGACTCTGGGATTCTGGAGTTGATAAGTCTACACCCAAAAGTCAAATCGAAGTCCAGGGCTCATTTTTCGTGATTTTTGAGGGGAATCCATTTGGGTTCCCATAAATATCTATTTCGTGAATCCACTTGATTGTAAATTGATACAAAACCCGAGGGCCAGGCAGACCATGATTCAGCCTAGGCTGGCATGGACAATATTATTATACTTCCTGGAAGCTCTACATGGCACCGGTAGAAGCATTAATATTGGTGAAAGAGATAAATCTGACATTTTGCCTGAAACAATAATTTTGATAAAACTGAGAATCTTTGGTTACAGAATTGTCAGTAAATAAAATTGACGGTATTAGTTAACCATTTGTACTTTTTTTCAAACTGAAAATAAAATGATTGTTGCAAAGACTCAGGCTTTTAGATTGGTCTAATTTGGGGACACCGGAGCTGCCTTAATTTAGGGAGATTACACCTAGGCCTACCAGAAAACTTGCTCTGGGCCTACTATGGGGACTCAAAATGAAGCTAAACATGTGCCATGTGGTACGGAAACTGCTTCAACACGCAAACCTCCAAAATAAAAGAACTGATGAAGGCCAGTTGGATAATAATATTACACTGCCATCCATTTATAAATCAATGGTTATAATGGGAAACAGTCCGAATTGGACCCAAAGGCCATAATATAATTGTTTGGTGCTCTACATCTGTAGGACAGGGACCAGCCGTGAGGGCGACTAGGGCGATTATGTCGCCCTTCTAAGCTCCTAGTCGCCTAGAAAATAGTCGGGGCGATTACAAGTCACCCTCTAAAAATTGGCCAAAATGAGGAAAGGCTGAACTGAGTGGTCAGAGGTTTACATAAAAACGATTATTTTCAAAAATCGAATCTGCTTGAGTGTGATAAATGGGCATTTTCATTCGTCAAATAAGCGAACATTTATTTGAAATCACACGGCGATCAATTTGCATTGTCGCTTTTGGCGGATTTTTTATTTCTATTTTGTTCCGTTTCAGTCAGAGCTTCAAGTGTCGAAACGAAAATAGGTGACTTTCGCGACTCAATAAAATAACCCAGTTTGAAAGTAGGTTACCTCGCTTACGATGCCAAAAATGTATACACAACAGACATATTTTCTAACACTGTATTTATATTTCGCTTTGCTGAAGACTGTTAACTGTTGAGCTGTCTATTCCCAGAAAAACACGAATGAAATTGAAATACATGAAAAAAAGCTTTAGTGTTGTCAAGAAAAGCTTTGTGCAGGGCACAAGTGTGCATGTGAAGGATCTTGAAAAAGGGGTCCTCCTAAACACCAGAATGACACGAAATGATGCGGAATGACACCGGAATGCCATAAAAATGATGTGGAATGACATTTATTTTATAAAATACTCGACCCCAGTATGTATTTTGTTTATTAACTAACAAAGTACCTTCCAAGCAACCTTCTTACATCTGGTCCTGTTCACACTTTCAGACTTGGGAAATTATTAGCTTAGTAGACTTTGGTGAAAGACAAGCACAGAAGAGTGCTGGCGGGATTGGCATGAAGAAGAGGGGAGGGGTCATGAAGGAGATGGTAGCTGTGGGGGATTTTCAGTTAATAATTACTTTGTGATTTTTTAACCTGGCATAGATACATCATAGACAACTGGACCCAGATTAATCAGACGTTAATGGATGACCACAAGCTAAAAATATGAAGGGGCGGCACTTGCCTATGAAGTCTCCCTACTTGACTCTGCAGTCTCCCTATTTTTTCTGGAGGAAGACCTGAAGTCTCCCTAAAATTCCCCCCTAGGCTGGTCCCTGCTGTAGGATGTAGCACACCCAAAATTATATTACAGCCAGGTCTTTATATTGGTCTAATTTGGGCACAGCAAACAGTTACAGACAGCGCGCACATTGGGCTGACCAAGGTTCACGTCGCCATAAGAAAGTTTTCAAAATTCATTGTGAACAAGGTGCAATGCGACCGGTATCCCCAGCCAGGGGTTTCTAAGTTGAAAAATGCAGAAAAAGGTCCATAACTCAAGAAAAAAATGGACAAAACCTGTTAATTTTAAATATCCTTTCCCCAGTGTGGTCTATCAGCATACCAAAGATCATTTAAATCCAACATCCACTGACTGAGATATGAAGGTCCAAAGTTGTTACATCCGGACGAATGGACAGACTAGTGACGAATGGGCGGAAGCCATTTCTATATACCCCTCAAAACCTCCGTTTTTGGCAGGGGATAAAAACACAAAATCCTGGCTTCTAGCAGCATAGTTTAGCTTTGGGTAATGCTCAAGAGTTTGACATAATTTAGCACCACAGACTGCATTTTATTGATCTGCCTATGTGATGCAGGGGTGAGTAAATTGGAAATTTGGCATAACCCCTGAATCAGGCCTTTATATTCCACCAAATTCGCAGCAATAAATGCTGTGCCCAAATTACAACAAATGTGGCAAAATTAGAAGTTGGTGTTTAATAATTAGGCAAGTATTTCTCGAAACAGAAAACATACTTGGTAAGTTACCCACAAGTATATAAACAGTTCATCAAGCAACTGTTTTAGAATACCTTTTGCTATCTCAGATCTGTCACTACTTCCAGATGATGCCTGGTCTGAGAAAAAAACAAACATACACTGTCCAATTCAGTACAAGTGATTCCAAAGCTTTACATCTAAAGGAAATAAATCTTGTTTCACTTGACATGGGAGGCTTTATAACCCGACATTATGGAGTTTCTGCAGTTGCAATCACACCTGTCCAATCTTAGTGAATTACAAAAGTGGAGAAAAGTCATATTGAGAAAGTCATTGATTTCACCAAATTTTATACAATTTAGTGCATCGTCAATAGCTAGATCCAGGCGGTGGCTCAAACAGTGGATAACAATGAACCAGGGAATTTTCTTTTTCATTGGTGTTATAAGTCCTGTGCATGATCCGAAATTCACAGCCACACCATCCCCTGAACCACCAAGAATTTTATGGTCATAACCTTTCA
Organism: Pictodentalium vernedei; assembly: GCA_031216915.1. Classification (NCBI taxonomy): domain Eukaryota; kingdom Metazoa; phylum Mollusca; class Scaphopoda; order Dentaliida; family Dentaliidae; genus Pictodentalium; species Pictodentalium vernedei. The sequence goes on from CM062293.1 coordinate 153,481,007, forward strand.
ATGCATCAATGAATTTCCAATGTTGAACTTCATGTTCACATGGCTTTTATCCAGTGGGATCATCACCAAAGGTTGATAACAAGCAAGCTGAGATTGCGTGTGTCAGATTATTTGCATCCACACTCACACATGATTTGATGGAAATAAAGTCAAACAATTCTATTTTTGGACCTAGGTCAATGGCGGTCCTAAAGTAGATTAGCTCCCCTTCTTGTGAAAGTTTTTTCTTGAAAACAGTAGAGCTGTTTATCAAATATGAGATGAAATTTGACTTTTGAACTGATGGCATCGGGTTCATTTTCATTTCATTTGCCGTAAGATTGAAGCAAGCTCTAGCGGACTAATCATCTGTATATGTGACGGATACATTATCACCATATTCACTCATGAGTACACACAATTCTGGAAAGTCAGTAAATGGCTTCTCGTGGTCTGCTATGTACCAGGTAACATTCCTTATAGTTATGTACTGTTTGATCACCACCTCTTTACCAAAACTAAAAGTTTTGTTAAGGGTTGATTGATCACTGGGGATTGGTCGCAGCTTTTTTTCAAGCTCAGCTAATTTTAAATGCCATTTGTTCAGAATACATCTATTTAAATCAGGCAACAACAAATGTATTGTTTCTTTCTCACTGTAATTTTTACTACATGTATTGTTAGCAATACGACCATGACACATTGCCACTACAGCACGGCAATGTTTTGCATATAATTTACAAGTCGCTTTCACTTCTTTTGTTCCAGATTCGGTCATGATTAGCTATTGTGCGTAAGTATATGACCTTAAACACTGATAAATAAATAAATAAATAAATAAATAAATAAATAAATAAATAAATAAATGTTCCGGGTTCATTTTTTTCAAATGTGTATGCTTCTTTTATTTATTTATTGGGGTTTAATGACACTTTTGACAGCCAGGATCACCTCGTGTCAGACAGTTTTACAGGTGGAGGAAGCCCAAGTACAAAGAGAACCACTGAGCAATGGCAAGCAACTGTCAGACTCTCCAACATACTCCATACAAGCAGGGTTAGCATTGGTTGAAGACAAGTGCACGATTGACGTGCTACACCTTAGTACAGAACGCCCCCCAATGACAAGGTTAAGGTATATGAGAAAATGCATATCCACCTGGGATAAAGGTTTGAATGCCCCCCCCCCCCCCCCCAAAAGCAAAGCAGCACCCCAAAAAGATACCATCTTGGGGTAAGCTGCAAAATCCTAGGCATTTTCAAAGAAAAGTGCTGAATAAGCTTGGAGAGGTACGGATTAGTGCTCACACGACGCTTTCCCACATACAAAGAGGTCTCCGAAAGCATGGACCTGTACCCTTAGATGGTAACAGGTTGTAGACCCTGAGAATCAAACAGATATACCAGAAACTCTGCAATCTGTGTTAACGAAGGATTGGCATAATCAAAGTGATCACACACTATTGACAGAAGACCTTCCATTTAGCCGCATAGGCTAAACCAGTGGAGTGCCACCTTGAAGAAGAAATTCACTCCACTGCTCGTCATCGAAAAAAACCTCTACGGAGGAGACAGGACCTGACAAAAGATAAGCGTGAAAGCACAATGAAGTCAGGTCGACATGAAAACTCCTCAGGTGACCTTGGCAAAGAAGATTGTGACGTAGAGGGAGACGTGCCAGAACTGCCGCCAACAGAGAGTGGAGCTGATTGATCCACACCTGCTGACAGGTGACAGGGGAGTGATCAGAATAATTTGACAACTGCAGGTTTGTATCTTGGCTAGAACCTGAGGCAGAATTGGAACCGGCGGGAAGGCATAGCCGACTAGACTATTCCAATCGAGTGACAGAGCATCCACGGTGAAAGCCAGAGGATCTAGACACAGGGATACGAAAGGGATACGAAAGTGTACACCTGAGGGTTCCAATGGGTCACAAAAAGATTGATGTGGGGATGACCCCAGAGATCGCAAAGTGACTGGAACACTACCCGGTGAAGCATCCACTCGGTTGAAATGAACCTGCCCCATTGAGACAGGGAGTCGTCTAGGACATTCAGATGGCCGGGAATGTGACGAACCACCACCCCGATGTTGACATTCTGAGCAAGCAGTAGAAGAACTCGAGCCAATTCGTACATGGGAACCGAGTGCGTGTCGCCCTGGTTCCAAATGTAAGTGACCACTTTCGAATTGTCGGACAACAGAAGGACCTGACGATTTGAAATGTGGGGATCCATTGCCGGAAACTCAGAAGAATAGCAAGAAGCTCCTTCTGGTTGATGTGAAGAGCTGCTTGATTCTGGTCCCATACACTGTGAAGGGAAAGACCTGAAACCACCCGAGATCGCTGGCATTAGCCATCAGAACACGATCGGACATGGGCAAGTCCAACAGAACTCCCTGCATACTCCACTGAACATCCGTCCAGGGAAGAAGGTGACGATGAAGAGATGCTGGACACTGAAGCACCAGATCCAGAGGATCGACAATCGGCCTCCAACAACTGAGAAAGCGTTGGAGAGGTCTGACATGCAGACGACCTAGAGGAATGAGATCCATCACGGATGGAGATTACTCCGAGCTGTTGCGCACATGGACTGGGACAGAGTCAGGGTGAAAACCGAGAGTCATAGCCCTCGTCCTGGGAATCGCCACCGTATTCAGCGGAGTACTGAAGGCCATCCCCAGATGACAAAACAACTGAGAAGGGACCAGGTCCGACTTCTCTTCGTTGACTCTGAACCCTAGTGACGTGAGCAGGCTCAGGTGTGTCGACATCTGACTCCAGAAGAGCAGCATTCGAGAGTCTCTGGAGGATATCGTCTAGATACGCCGAAGTAGTCACCCTGGACTGAGTGCAATGGAAGACCATCACATGCGACATCAGTTGGATGAAGGCCCAAGGAGCCAGGTTGAGGCCGAAAGGCATGACCTTGAACTGGTAAATTCGCCCCAGAAAAGTGAACCTGAGATACTTTCGCAATGTCCAATGAAGCGTAACGTGAAAGTAAGCGTCTCGTAGGTCGATGCTGGAAACAAAATCTCCCTGGTGAATGGAGCGGTGAACCGACCTGAAAGTCTCCATGCTGAAACTTGGGAGCAATGATAGACTGGTTCAGGATACTTAGACCGATAACCAGACGGAGTCGGCCAGCCTTCTTCAGCACCAAGAACATGAGGGAATAAAATCCCACTGAATGAATGTTCTTGACGATCGCCTCCTTTGACAGGAAACTGTCTATAACCGTGACCAAAAGTTCCCAACATGAAACATTTAAAGGAACTTGGGTTGGAAGAGGCACTCTCAACAGAGTGCCTCAGAAAGGACATCCGCAGACTGGACCGAACATCTGACACCCAAGGATCGGATGTGATCGTGGCCCAACTGTCTGCAAACTTGGATATCCTTCCTCCTACCTGGGAAGAATCGAGGTGAGGACCTTCATTTCGAGCCCCAGCGAGGCCCGCGAGAGGAGAAACCACCTCCTCTTCTAGATGAAGGATCCTGAGAATTCCCTCTGGACTGCCGATGCTTACCCTTACCACGTGAATAAGAAGTGGAAGCAAGAGGATCAGCCCTTGGCTTCACAGAGGAAGCAGAAGGGCATTTGTTAGACTTGAAACAGCCCCTGCCACCAACAGAAGGCGGATCAAGCTGGCGAAGCAGCAGCTGATCTTGGAATGATGAAATGATGCAGGACGTCATCCCAGAGTATCGCCATGGAATTATGGAATAGTCGCGGCCCCACCAAAGAAGCAGATCAAAGAGCACTGCCCTTCCCTCAGGAGCCTGTATGTCGTCCAACTTATCTGGAGGCAGATAAGCAACAAAGGCAGAGATGACGTGTTCCAAGAAAGAGAGCATGCCTAGCATCTCTCTGGATAAGCCCAACATGGACTCCAAAGTCGCCATAGGAATAACGGCTGACTTGGGCTTGGAGTCCTGATCCAAGACCATCAAAGTCTGGCAGACCAACGGATTGGCAAAATCATAGAAAGGATAACGCACAGGGGGCAAAAACGTGATCCGAGAGAGAAAGCATGCCTAGCATCTCTCTGGACAAGCCCAACATGGACTCCAAAGTCGCCACAGGAATAAAGGCCGACTTGGGCTTGGAGTCCTGATCCAAGACCGTCAAAGGCTGGCGGACCGACGGATTGGCAGATCGTAGAAAGAATAACGCACAGGGGCAAAAAGCTATCACCCTAGTGAAGAAAGTCTTCATAGCCTTGGAACTCAGCTTTGAGTCCAATGCTGCAAAAGCTTCGACCACTTGTACCGACTGGTATGGTCGAAGACTCCCAGAAGCAGGTTGCTCCACAGGCTGTAGGTGCGTGACCGATGATCGCGGCCTGGCTAAAACCTCCGGCCGGTCCGCCAGTTTGAAGGAACTCAAACACAATGTCAAGAGCCGCCCCCAAGTCAGAAAACTGATGGCTCTCAACGTCAGGTGTATCTGACCCATCGTCTGAGTCCAAAGACACAGCCCATGTCGGGCATACCAGCCGATGCCTCCCATGGTGTAGGAACACCAGGGGGATCAGAAAGCAGTGGCCTACTTCCAATCCCGGGAGACAGCACTGCGGAGGGCACCTGGAAGCCACTAGAAGCCTCACTAGAGGCAACAGGAAGGCTCTTGGAAAGAACCTGCGTGAACAAGAAGGGGCCTCCTTAAGCTCACAACCTGTATCTTCCGGTTCGACTTGGGAACGGCCCAGCAAAGTGGCTTCGCATCTGACCCTCTAAACCACGAAGGGTCACGAACCTCTAGAACACCAGGCGACGGGTGGCAGCCGAAACATCTGAATACAGATGCTTATAGGGGTATGAAATACCCCGAGGAACTGAAGTACGGGACAGAAGGTCCAGTCTGCACAAAAATGCGCCGGTCCCGCAAAAAAGGACCAGAGTGCATGGACGGAAATGCAACAGAGTCCATGGTGACCCCACCATGGACATCTAAATCCAAATCAAAACATACTGGGCTCGACGGCTGAGAGATCACAGCAGAAGGACCGGTCAGCAACCACTTCTGACTTCGCCGAGTTGAAGCCAGGGAAGGTTGAAGCCGATATCCCACGTCCAAGAAGCAGAAATCTCTGCAGACCCCTGCAGGGATAAGCTGAGGCCGGCTGAAACAGAGACCGATGACGTCACCAACAGGAGTAGCAGCAGGAGCGGATACATCAGTAGCTGTTGACAAAGGCAGAAAAGCAGAGAGAGCAACCGAGCTTGGCTCCAAAAGAGGAGTCATAACTCTAGTGACAGCCACAGATGTCGATTGGAGGGGGACAGTAGTTCCGGAAACCAGGCATCTCTTTGCCAGAAAGTCAGCAGCTACCGCGGCATCCACACCATAAAAAGACTGCAAAACCCCCAAGGAGTGGGTATAACTCTCTCCAGACAGAGTGGAATTGGGAGACCAAAAACGACTGCGTTCCCCTTCCCGCGACACGGAAGGAAAATGTCCAAACTACACAACAGATGGAAGCCCAAAAGGTGGAAGAGCACCCAGCCCACAGGGTCTTTCAATAGAACACCCACATAAAGTGGAGTATGAACAATGGGAAACTTCAACATGCTAAGACAAAAAATATGGCCCGCAAGGTATCATCCTAGGCATATCTGGTGAGAGCAATGTAGATGGGAAGGTGAACCCAAAGAAAAAATAAATCAGGACCCCCCCAACTTCCAGAGAAAGGTGGCAGGAAACAAAGGCCGAAGGGAACAGAAAAGTACCCCAACAGCCAAAAGGAAACTGGCAGAAATTCTACCCTCAACAGAGGGGAGAAAAGCTGCCACAACCGCCCCCCAGCTGACACCTAACTCAGTTAAAAGCAGAACCCAAAGGGTTAGTATTAATGAACAACATGCTATGCGAACATCGCAAGCGAAATCGGTATAGAGATTTATCACGAAAAATACAGTGAATAATTGAGAGAAAATATAGAGCGCACTGTCACAGTGCCGAAGCTGCGATGATTCGCGCAACGCCAATGATGTTTTAAAACTTGTTGGTGACAAAAAAAACTCGTTGGTGACAAAAAACTCGGTGACAAGTCCATAAATGTGACAGAAATTATCCGAATGACATGCACTATTGAGAGGGTGTAGACATCATGAAGATACACTTGCATACCAAGTATGGTGTCATTCTATCAAGTATTTTAGGCGTTATGGTGTTTTTTAAACTCGTTGGTGACAGACCGACAGACAGAGCGACCGACCGACCGACAGACAGACCGACATTGCCACATATAAAGCTGCTCGTCGCAGCTAAAAACACAGTTCTGTCTGTTTGGATAGTGAAGAAACAGCTATGAATCCACAATTCAGAACAGGAAATATCGTTAACATCGAGTCAAAAGGTATCACTGTTGAAGAGCGAAACAATCGCATCCTGTAAAATGGTGGAAAAAAAAAATAGAATGACACGGTTATACATCTGTGCAGTGGTTCCGGAAGCTGTGGATTAGTACAAGGAGAAAAGTGTCCCTTACTGGGTGTGCGCTGGTCGCTCTCGACCCAGTTTTGGCTTATTTTTTCGTGGCGCTTTTGCACCACTATTCTTTCCCAAATCGCTTGGGAAAGAAGAAAATACAGAGTATTTTTTCGAGTTAGGGACTTCCACTGTAGTGCAAGCCTGTGTTAAACAATTGTAAGGTAGGTTGATAGGAAATTATTGACAGTGGCCAGCAGATGCATAGATATCATATTTAAGTGAAGTTTGTGGTCATTTTGGTAGTTTGATATTTGTTTTATTTCTGTCAGAAACCACATGAAACTTTCAATATCCCACCGAATGAGGCAATTTTTATCATTGGTCATTTAAAGGAAAGTTTATTTAATATCCAAATACTGTTATTCTAAGGAGCAAAAAAAAAAGTTAGAAGGATAATTCGAATACACTAACATTGGTAACCTCTTTAAATTGAATTTGAAATGCAATTGCTGTGGGAGGAACAATTTTCATCGGCATATTTTTTGCTGATGGAGCAATGACGAATTACCAGGACAGGCAATACCTCTGCAGCTGAATATTTTTCTCCACTTGCACACTTTACTGATGTCAGTTTATAAGTAATAAATTAGCGGACTAATCATCTGTATATGTGACGGATACATTATCACCATATTCACTCATGAGTACACACAATTCTGGAACGTCAGTAAATGGCTTCTCGTGGTCTGCTATGTACCAGGTAACATTCCTTATAGTTATGTACTGTTTGATCACCACCTCTTTACCAAAACTAAAAGTTTTGTTAAGGGTTGATTGATCGCTGGGGATTGGTCGCAGCTTTTTTTCAAGCTCAGATAATTTTAAATGCCATTTGTTCAGAATACATCTATTTAAATTAGGCAACAACAAATGTATTGTTTCTTTCTCACTGTAATTTTTACTACATGTATTGTAAGCAATACGACCATGACACATTGCCACTACTGCACGGCAATGTTTTGCATATAATTTACAAGTCGCTTTCACTTCTTTTGTTCCGGATTCGGTCATGATTAGCCATTGTGCATAAGTATATGACCTTAAACACTGATAAATAAATAAATAAATAAATAAATAAATAAATGAATGTTCCGGGTTCATTTTTTTCAAATGTGTATGCTTCTTTTATTTATTTATTGGGGTTTAATGACACTTTTGACAGCCAGGATCACCTCGTGTCAGACAGTTTTATAGGTGGAGGAAGCCCAAGTACAAAGAGAAGCACTGAGCAATGGCAAGCAACTGTCAGACTCTCCAACATACTCCATACAAGCAGGGTTAGCATTGGTTGAAGACAAGTGCACGATTGACGTGCTACACCTTAGTACAGAACGCCCCCCAATGACAAGGTTAAGGTATATGAGAAAATGCATATCCACCTGGGATAAAGGTTTGAATGCCCCCCCAAAAGCAAAGCAGCACCCCAAAAAGATACCATCTTGGGGTAAGCTGCAAAATCCTAGGCATTTTCAAAGAAAAGTGCTGAATAAGCTTGGAGAGGTACGGATTAGTGCTCACACGACGCTTTCCCACATACAAAGAGGTCTCCGAATATTTATTTATTTATTTATTGGTGTTTAAGGTCACATACTTATGCACAATGGTCTCTGAAAGCATGGACCTGTACCCTTAGATGGTAACAGGTTGTAGACCCTGAGAATCAAACAGATATACCAGAAACTCTGCAATCTGTGTTAACGAAGGATTGGCATAATCAAAGTGATCACACACTATTGACAGAAGACCTTCCATTTAGCCGCATAGGCTAAACCAGTGGAGTGCCGCCTTGAAGAAGAAATGCACTCCACTGCTCGTCATCGAAAAAAACCTCTACGGAGGAGACAGGACCTGACAAAAGATGAGCGTGAAAGCACAATGAAGACAGGTCGACGTGAAAACTCCTCAGGTGACCTTGGCAAAGAAGATTGTGACGTAGAGGGAGACGTGCCAGAACTGCCGCCAACAGAGAGTGGAGCTGATTGATCCACACCTGCTGAGGTGACAGGGGAGTGATCAGAATAATTTGACAACTGCAGGTTTGTATCTTGGCTAGAACCTGAGGCAGAATTGGAACCGGCGGGAAGGCATAGCCGACTAGACTGTTCCAATCGAGTGACAGAGCATCCACGGTGAAAGCCAGAGGATCTAGACACAGGGATACGAAAGGGATACGAAAGTGTACACCTGAGGGTTCCAATGGGTCACAAAAAGATTGATGTGGGGATGACCCCAGAGATCGCAAAGTGACTGGAACACTACCCGGTGAAGCATCCACTCGGTTGAAATGAACCTGCCCCGTTGAGACAGGGAGTTGTCTAGGACATTCAGATGGCCGGGAATGTGACGAACCACCACCCCGATGTTGACATTCTGAGCAAGCAGTAGAAGAACTCGAGCCAATTCGTACATGGGAACCGAGTGCGTGTCGCCCTGGTTCCAAATGTAAGTGACCACTGTCGAATTGTCGGACAACAGAAGGACCTGACGATTTGAAAGGTGGGGATCCATTGCCGGAAACTCAGAGGAATAGCAAGAAGCTCCTTCTGGTTGATGTGAAGAGCTGCTTGATTCTGGTCCCATACACTGTGAAGGGAAAGACCTGAAACCACCCGAGATCGCTGGCATTAGCCATCAGAACACGATCGGACATGGGCAAGTCCAACAGAACTCCCTGCATACTCCACTGAACATCCGTCCAGGGAAGAAGGTGACGATGAAGAGATGCTGGACACTGAAGCACCAGATCCAGAGGATCGACAATCGGCCTCCAACAACTGAGAAAGTGTTGGAGAGGTCTGACATGCAGACGACCTAGAGGAATGAGATCCATCAAGGATGGAGATTACTCCGAGCTGTTGCGCACATGGACAGGGACAGAGTCAAGGTGAAAGCCGAGAGTCATAGCCCTCGTCCTGGGAATTGCCACCGTATTCAGCGGAGTACTGAAGGCCATCCCCAGATGACAAAACAACTGAGAAGGGACCAGGTCCGACTTCTCTTCGTTGACTCTGAACCCTAGTGACGTGAGCAGGCTCAAGTGTGTCGACATCTGACTCCAGAAGAGCAGCATTGGAGTGTCTCTGGAGGATATCGTCTAGATACGCCGAAGTAGTCACCCTGGACTGAGTGCAATGGAAGACCATCACATGCGACATCAGTTGGATGAAGGCCCAAGGAGCCAGGTTGAGGCCGAAAGGCATGACCTTGAACTGGTAAATTCGCCCCAGAAAAGTGAACCTGAGATACTTTCGCAATGTCTGATGAAGCGTAACGTAAAAGTAAGCGTCTCGTAGGTCGATGCTGAAAACAAAATCTCCCTGGTGAATGGAGCGGTGAACCGACCTGAAAGTCTCCATGCTGAAACTTGGGAGCAATGATAGACTGGTTCAGGATACTTAGACCGATAACCAGACGGAGTCGGCCAGCCTTCTTCGGCACCAAGAACATGAGGGAATAAAATCCCACTGAATGAATGTTCTTGACGATCGCCTCCTTTGACAGGAAACTGTCTATAACCGTGACCAAAAGTTCCCAACGTGAAACATTTAAAGGAACTTGGGTTGGAAGAGGCACTCTCAACAGAGTGCCTCAGAAAGGATATCCGCAGACTGGACCAAACATCTGACACCCAAGGATCGGATGTGATCGTGGCCCAACTGTCTGCAAACTTGGATATCCTTCCTCCTACCTGGGAAGAATCGAGGTGAGGACCTTCATTTCGAGCCCCAGCGAGGCCCGCGAGAGGAGAAACCACCTCCTCTGCTAGATGAAGGATCCTGAGAATTCCCTCTGGACTGCCGATGCTTACCCTTACCACGTGAATAAGAAGTGGAAGCAAGAGGATCAGCCCTTGGCTTCACAGAGGAAGCAGAAGGGCATTTGTTAGACTTGAAACAGCCCCTGCCACCAACAGAAGGCGGATCAAGCTGGCAAAGCAGCAGCTGATCTTGGAATGATGAAATGATGCAGGACGTCATCCCAGAGTATCGCCATGGAATTATGGAATAGTCGCGGCCCCACCAAAGAAGCAGATCAAAGAGCACCGCCCTTCCCTTCAGGAGCCTGTATGTCGTCCAACTTATCTGGAGGCAGATAAGCAACAAAAGCAGAGATGATGTGTTCCAAGAAAGAGAGCATGCCTAGCATCTCTCTGGATAAGCCCAACATGGACTCCAAAGTCGCCATAGGAATAACGGCTGACTTGGGCTTGGAGTCCTGATCCAAGACCATCAAAGTCTGGCAGACCAACGGATTGGCAGAATCATAGAAAGGATAATGCACAGGGGGCAAAAACGTGATCCGAGAGAGAAAGCATGCCTAGCATCTCTCTGGACAAGCCCAACATGGACTCCAAAGTCGCCACAGGAATAAAGGCCGACTTGGGCTTGGAGTCCTGATCCAAGACCGTCAAAGGCTGGCGGACCGACGGATTGGCAGATCGTAGAAAGAATAACGCACAGGGGCAAAAAGCTATCACCCTAGTGAAGAAAGTCTTCATAGCCTTGGAACTCAGCTTTGAGTCCAATGCTGCAAAAGCTTCGACCACTTGTACCGACTGGTATGGTCGAAGACGCCCAGAAGCAGGTTGCTCCACAGGCTGTAGGTGCGTGACCGATGATCGCGGCCTGGCTAAAACCTCCGGCCGGTTCGACAGTTTGAAGGAACTCAAACACAATGTCAAGAGCCGCCCCCAAGTCAGAAAACTGATGGCTCTCAACGTCAGGTGTATCTGACCCATCGTCTGAGTCCAAAGACACAGCCCATGTTGGGCATACCAGCCGATGCCTCCCATGGTGTAGGAACACCAGGGGGATCAGAAAGCAGTGGCCTACTTCCAATCCCGGGAGACAGCACTGCGGAGGGCACCTGGAAGCCACTAGAAGCCTCACTAGAGGCAACAGGAAGGCTCTTGGAAAGAACCTGCGTGAACAAGAAGGGGCCTCCCTAAGCTCACAACCTGTATCTTCCGGTTCGACTTGGGAACGGCCCAGCAAAGTGGCTTCGCATCTGACCCTCTAAACCACGAAGGGTCACAAACCTCTAGAACACCAGGCGACGGGTGGCAGCCGAAACATCTGAATACAGATGCTTATAGGGGTATGAAATACCCGGAGGAACTGAAGTACGGGACAGAAGGTCCAGACTGCACAAAAATGCGCCGGCCCCGCAAAAAAGGACCAGAGTGCATGGACGGAAATGCAACAGAGTCCATGGTGACCCCACCATGGACATCTAAATCCAAATCAAAACATACTGGGCTCGACGGCTGAGAGATCACAGCAGAGGGACCGGTCAGCAACCACTTCTGACTTCGCCGAGTTGAAGCCAGGGAAGGTTGATCCCGATATCCCACGTCCAAGAAGCAGAAATCTCTGCAGACCCCTGCAGGGATAAGCTGAGGCTGGCTGAAACAGAGACCGATGACGTCACCAACAGGAGTAGCAGCAGGAGCGGATACATTAGTAGCTGTTGACAAAGGCAGAAAAGCAGAGAGAGCAACCGAGCTTGGCTCCAAAAGAGGAGCCATAACTCTAGTGACAGCCACAGATGTCGACTGGAGGGGGACAGTAGTTCCGGAAACCAAGCATCTCTTTGCCAGAAAGTCAGCACCTACCGCGGCATCCACACCATAAAAAGACTGCAAAACCCCCAAGGAGTGGGTATAACTCTCTCCAGACAGAGTGAAATTGGGAGACCAAAAACGACTGCGTTCCCCTTCCCACGACACGGAAGGAAAATGTCCAAACTACACAACAGATGGAAGCCCAAAAGGTGGAAGAGCACCCAGCCCACAGGGTCTTTCAATAGAACACCCACATAAAGTGGAGTATGAACAATGGGAAACTTCAACATGCTAAGACAAAAAATATGGCCCGCAAGGTATCATCCTAGGCATATCTGGTGAGAGCAATGTTGATGGGAAGGTGAACCCAAAGAAAAAATAAATCAGGACCCCCCAGCTTCCAGAGAAAGGTGGCAGGAAACAAAGGCCGAAGGGAACAGAAAAGTACCCCAACAGCCAAAAGGAAACTGGCAGAAATTCTACCCTCAACAGAGGGGAGAAAAGCTGCCACAACCGCCCCCAGCTGACACCTAACTCAGTTAAAAGCAGAACCCAAAGGGTTAGTATTAATGAACAACATGCTATGCGAACATCGCAAGCGAAATCGGTATAGAGATTTATCACGAAAAATACAGTGAATAATTGAGAGAAAATATAGAGCGCACTGTAACAGTGCCGAAGCTGCGACGATTCGCGCAACGCCAATGATGTTTTAAAACTTGTTGGTGACAAAAAAACTCGTTGGTGACAAAAAACTCGGTGACAAGTCCATAAATGTGACAGAAATTATCCGAATGACATGCACTATTGAGAGGGTGTAGACATCATGAAGATACACTTGCATACCAAGTATGGTGTCATTCTATCAAGTATTTTAGGCGTTATGGTGTTTTTTAAACTCGTTGGTGACAGACCGACAGACAGAGCGACCGACCGACCGACCGACAGACAGACAGACCGACATTGCCACATATAAAGCTGCTCGTCGCAGCTAAAAACACAGTTCTGTCTGTTTGGATAGTGAAGAAACAGCTATGAATCCACAACTCAGAACAGGAAATATCGTTAACATCGAGTCAAAAGGTATCACTGTTGAAGAGCGAAACAATCGCATCCTGTAAAATGGTGGAAAAAAAAAATAGAATGACACGGTTATACATCTGCGCAGTGGTTCCGGAAGCTGTGGATTAGTACAAGGAGAAAAGTGTCCCTTACTGGGTGTGCGCTGGTCGCTCTCGACCCAGTTTTGGCTTATTTTTTCCGTGGCGCTTTTGCACCACTATTCTTTCCCAAATCGCTTGGGAAAGAAGAAAATACAGAGTATTTTTTCGAGTTAGGGACTTCCACTGTAGTGCAAGCCTGTGTTAAACAATTGTAAGGTAGGTTGATAAGAAATTATTGACAGTGGCCAGCAGATGCATAGATATCATATTTAAGTGAAGTTTGTGGTCATTTTGGTAGTTTGATATTTGTTTTATTTCTGTCAGAAACCACATGAAACTCTCAATATCCCACCGAATGAGGCAATTTTTATCATTGGTCATTTAAAGGAAAGTTTATTTAATATCCAAATACTGTTATTCTAAGGAGCAAAAAAAAAAGTTAGAAGGATAATTCGAATACACTAACATTGGTAACCTCTTTAAATTGAATTTGAAATGCAATTGCTGTGGGCGGAACAATTTTCATCGGCATATTTCGCTGATGGAGCAATGACGAATTACCAGGACAGGCAATACCTCTGCAGCTGAATATTTTTCTCCACTTGCACACTTTACTGATGTCAGTTTATAAGTAATAAATTAAATGACATGGGAATCTCTCTATAATTTAAATTTTATTGTATGGAGACAAGTTCAAATAACTATGCCATTAATAGCAGGAGAAAAAAAACAGTATTATATTTAATTTATTTCATGTTACTAAACATTCATACAAAAATTTATTCAAATCAGAACTTTCACACAGAAGTTCTGTACAAAAAACTGATTGCACCAATTTCTGTACAAAATAGCTGCCGCGGCCATCTTGAATTTTGAACTCCACCCCAAAACACTTGTTCTCGCCCCACGGTTATATCAAAGGTACCAAAGAAGTTTCGTAAAGATCGGTTCATAAATACGGCCTCTAGCCCAAGCCATATAGAAGTTCTGTATAAAAAACTGATTGTACCTAATTTCGGTACAAAATGGCCACTGGCAGCCATCTTGAATTTTGGCCCACACCCAAAAACACTTGTTCTCGTCCCAAGGTGATAACAAAGGTACCCAAGAAGTTTTGTGAAGATCGTTTCATAAATACAGCCCCTATCCCGAGCCGTATTGACATGTGCACTTACTGTGTATAAGTAGCACTGAATAAATCAAAGTTCATCTAATTTGCATAATTTCAGCACGAGAAGAAAACCTGTATTATATGTGATGTATTCCATGTTATTAAACATTCATACAAAAATTTATTCAAATCAGAACTTTTATATAGAAGTTCTGTACAAAAAACTGACTGTACTAATGTCGGTACAAAATGGCTGCTGGTGGCCATCTTGAATTTTGGAAAGCACCCAAAAAAATTTGGACCGCACTCAAAAACACATGTTTTCGTCCCACGGTGATAACAAAGGTACCAAAGAAGTTTTGCAAAGATCGGTTCATAAATATGGCCTCTAGCCCGAGCTCTATTGAATTGTTGACAGACGGACGATAGGCCATGGAATAACCTCAAATTTGATTATGTCAAAGTTGAGCTAAAAACATCACTGTCTGTGTTGGGTAAAGGGTTAACATGGTTCTGCTGTACTGTAAAGCACAGACAATAAAATAATTTGATCAGTCTTGTACTTACCAATCACTGTCTATCATAAATAAAAGAAGACTGGTTTTTTTCATAGTTTTATCAACATCTAGCTTACAAGGAGATAATCTGAAAAACATGAAGAGAGAAAATCAAGTTTTAAAAACTTCAGTAGTTCATGCTCTACTTAACCCTTTGAACCTTAGTGGTATCTTCCATATCAGTTCAATGGCAGCAATGGGAAGAGTCCATATTCTTAATTGGGAGTAGACCAATTAATATTTTTAATGTGCAGCTTTGGGGCTGCATGTTGAAAATAGTGATTGGTCTACACCACACCTTCACTCAAAAGTCAACCTACTTAATGAAATTATGAACTATCATTTTACTTACCCGGAAAACCGGGCTTTGGGGGTTCAAAGGGTTAAAGATTCTCAGTGGTACACAGGTCAGGGCTTATATTTTTGACGAGAATCAATTCACGCAAAGATTGGGGCAACAAAATCAGCAAGAAGCCATGTAGATTCTCACTGCACCTCTGGTAGGATTCGTGTGAAAAGAATTGAGTCAATTTAACACTTAACCTAACATAGTGGAAGCAAATTAACCAGTACAACAAGGCTAACATGTCCTGAAATATCCTCACACGTTGTCAATAAAATTGTACAAATATGGCTGTCATTGGAACTGGCTCAATGTGCCGCTTCTAATGACATCCATATTTGTATGGTTTTACTGGTAAATATTGTTTATTTTTTAAAAAATGATAAAAATTCAGTTTATGGTTTAAAAATTAAGCTGTGTTGGGTAAAGGGTTAACATGTGTTATCACCATACAACAGGGGCTCAACCATGGTGGCCTTCTGGCATCTTGGGACACTCATAGCCAGTATGGATTCTCGCAACCATTTTCGTGAGAATCCAAATGAATTCTTCCAATTTAGATGAAATATAAGCACTAAAACACCCAAGAATGGTCAAAGGTAATTAATCTGAACCCATATCATCGCGTGAGTGCTAGAATGTTCTATGTTCCATAGGGGACATAGAACATTCTAGCACTCAGGCAACAATATGGAGACACTTACAGACAGGGTTTCTTGTGTTGAGCGGTTTCGTACAAACTATTGCATATTTTGTCCAAGTTAAGGAGTCTGAAGTGTTATTTACTCTCTTATTAACACACAAAAAAACTGAAATGAAACAGATTTTTCACTATTTGTTTATTGGGGTTTAATGACACTTTCAATGGCCAGGGTCATCTCGTGTCAGCCAGTTTTGCAGGTGGAGGATGCCAGAGTATTGGGAGAAAACCACCAAGCAACGATGTGCAACTGTCAGAGTCCAGAAAGTACTAACTCCACACATGCAGGGTTAGCACTGGTTCGATTTTTCACTGAAACCAAACCTGAACAAGGGATACGCATCAGAGATGCAGAGGTCAAATTGTGGTGGCAATCGGAAAGTGTTATCCATAATCCGGTTATCAATTATATGTCGGTTGTCAAATCTGGAACCTCCGTTCAAGTTATAATGTTAATAATTTCAGAATTCATAAAAATTAATTAAGGCCCATAACTCTGTAATGAAAAATTGGGTCAGGCCAATTTTCGAACCAGCTTGAGATATTATTGTAAAAGACCTCTATGTCAAAGCAGAGAATATCTGTTCAAGTTATTGCACTAACGAGCTCGAAATTCGTAAAAATTGACTAATTAAGACCCATAACTTTGTAACCAAAAATCAGGCCGGGCTAGTTTTCAAACTTGCATGAGAAATTATTTCAAAAGACCTGTACAGCAAATATTAGTCAAATCGGAGAACATTTGTTCAAGCTATTGTACTAAACGAGCTCAAAATTTGTAATAATTTACTAATTAAGACCCATAACTCTGTAACAAAAAATCGGGCCGGGACAGTTTTTGAACTTGCTTGGGATATTATTGCAAAAGACCTGTATGGCAAATATTAGGTCAAACGTTTGTTCAAGTTATTGTACTTACAGTGTGAGGACACCCAGATGCCAACCGACAAACGCCACACCATAGGTTTCAGTTGTTAACACAACTCAACCAAAAACAACAAACGCCCAGCTCTGAGCTGCATTATGAGAAAAATTTGTTCCTTTAAATTTTGGTATTTTGAAATCAGTGTGTAGGGTGTTACTCTCAACTGCTAAATAATAGTGATGACTCTGTTATAAGTTATGGAGAAAATGTTGGCAATCACTTTTACTGGAGGTGAGATGTCAAGTAAAAATGCCATAACTATTATTAATTTTAGTAGAAAAGGCAGGCCAGCACTATTATTCGGTCATCACTATTATCCTGCATATGAGAGAAATATCTATCTAACTGATAAAAATACCTGCAGAATGAAAAACACCAATGCTACTTCCCATAAAAGGCGCGATTGTAGGAGGGACAACCCATCCCATGTTTCTCAGACAAAATTACCCAGGAATGCCAAAATATAGAGCCATATATCGAAAACTGTTGGACTGCATAAGGGGCAAATGGACAGAGACAGCCACAATCACTTCCATACATAAGATTAAAAGTGTATATTTATATACTTAGATACTTACTTCAAGTTCATATTTGTGGGATTCTAAGAAATGTCTATGGCTGCTGTCAACATTGAAGATGTTTCCTCACATGCATCAAAGGATCCATGGACTGCTATTTGGGAGAGTGGCTTTGAAAAACATCTTACTCAGCATGTCTCAGATAATGCCTCAAACCACTTTCACTTGCTTCTTGAAATGAGGACACATCTCTGTGGAAAATGCTATAGTTATAGGTGCATCTGATCCCATGAACTTGATGATGTTGATGAGTATCTCCAGTCGTTTTCAAGCATCTTCTTCCAGGATTGAACCAGAATTATAAATCTGAAAGATAGATACAAAAATAAGTTACAAATACAGTTCATAACAAAGGAGGGAACTTCTGCACTGAAAAGAAACAGTGAGGTAATGTCTAATGTAATTGCAATCACATAATGACTGTATAACAGACTTACGCTGAACTGGAGCCAGAATTTCATGAATAGATTATTCAGGGACATCCCAAAGATGGCTGATAGAATGGAAGGCACAGGGGAGGGAGGATTATTTTAAACCTGATACTGATTTGTCCTGACAGTGATGGCCCAAGAACCAAGTGAGAAAATATTCCAACCACATCATCAAGGCATGCCTTCATTCAGGCCATAAAATTTGAGAGGAATAATTCTATCGTTCCTCTGGTGGTTATCTAAAAGAAAAAACAGATAAACGAAAAGTTGTTCATCTGGAACTACAAACAGTTCGTCAAAATGTTGTGTCTTTTCACCTTATTTGATAGCACTATTTTAAATGTTCCTGTGGGAAGACCTCTCTCATCAATGTTCAAACTCCCTAAGACAGCTGACATCCATTGTGCTTACCACAGATGCTTTCGAAATCTGTGAACTGTCATAAAGTAAGGCCATCATGGACGGGTCAAAATACATGGGTTGTCATTTTTTCCATGCTTATAATTCTGAGATGATCCGCTATGACACCTAGCAACATTTCCGCCAAGGAAGCACCGGGAATACCCTGGTGCTTCATTGGTGGAAATTTTGTTAGGGTTTCATTGCGGATCATCTCGGAATTATATGCATGGAAAATGCCCACGCATAGATTTTGACCCGTCCACATTCCACAATGGCTGTATTGTAATAGGTCCTCTTTATTATATCCAGATGAACGGTAAATAAGTTATCTCAACATTTGAGATTTTATTCTCTGCTTCATTGAACGCATACCTTGATGATGTAGCTGGAATATTAGTTGGTCTAGATTATAGTTAGACCCCTCCCCACAAAAAAAACCTCATTTAATCGTGATGCAACTTTAAATAACATGTACTGTACTACAAATCCAAGGACAAGCTAGGCCACTAACTGTCCTAATCAGTGATGACACACCTCTGAATATATGACAGACTGTGCATGTGTGACACAAGTCCAAGTGTCAATGTGAAAACTCCAATCCAGACGAAAATGTTCTGACTGGAAAAATATTGCGACAGTGTTACAACCACTAACTCTCCCCCGCCCCACCCTTTTTATGGTGCCGCTGAAAATATTCAGAAAAATCAGGGCTGAATAAAGACAAATGAGAGAAAATAGCATCTGATAATGAGGTCCACAGGTCTGACATTTATTTTCTGACTTGTGGGATTCTACAGTGATGTGAGGTTGAAAGAGGACAGAGAATTTTACACAATCACAATCCACTTTAAATTCTCTTATTCTCTAATCACAGTTCTGGGACATGTGATTAGATGAATTCTGCCTAATTCATCTTCTATGTCATACACAATTTTTTTTATTTTTGCGGGCAACCCCAATATGGCTTCAATAGGAAGTTAGAATAACACCATCAGCTTGCTATTTTTCTTCCTTTCATCAGATTTCAACTTGCAGAACTACACTTTTAGATATGGAACTTTGATTGGAGTGTGGTGGCTCACTGGTTATAGCATTGGACGTTAAACCAAAAGGTTGATGCCCGATCCTAACCTGCATCATCTGCACTGTGTCCACGGGCAAGACACTTAAACCTGGTTGCCCAAGTGGGATGGTGGGGGCAGGTAGGTATGGAGAGGGTCACTTGGTGTTGAGTACCAAGACACACTGCACGTCGATGGTGTACTTGCTTTCAACAGCTGTTAACTCTTTACCCAAAGTAATGGCCAGCGCTATTCTAAAAAATCGCTAATTAATTTTCATTATTTTTTCATTTTTTGTCTCAAAAACATAGGTTATGACCCCTCATTGGAATGGGCTCGTCGAGCTTGTTCCAATGAGGGGTCAAAACCTATGGAGAGTTTGAGAGTTGCTTGCTACCGCTGCTGCTCAGAGGTTCTCTCAGGGTACTCCACATTCCTTCACCGGTAAAACTGCCTTGACATGATATGACCATGGCCAAGCCTGGAAATAAGCAGACTATTATCTGCAGAATGAGGTCCCCAGTGGGTGAATTTGGTGATACTACCCTGCACAGCAGGGTAGCATTACTAAATTTACTCTCTGTCAACCTCCATCGGAATCAAGGTCTCAGGCCTAAACAGAAAGAGGAACCCAGAGGAAGACTTGGGTTATTCTTGCCCACTGTATGCAATAGCATCAGCAAATTCACCCTCTGGAGACCTCATTCTACAAATTACAGATTGCTTATTTTCAGGCTTGACTATGGCTGTTGAATGTATCACTATAAACCCCAATAAACAAACAAAGACAAACAGGACTGTGATTACAAAAGCAGACAGAGAATTTTTGACTGGATCGATTGTGACTGGGTCTCAATCCAGTTGCAATTCTTTTTCT
This sequence comes from Pictodentalium vernedei, assembly GCA_031216915.1. Lineage (NCBI taxonomy): Eukaryota > Metazoa > Mollusca > Scaphopoda > Dentaliida > Dentaliidae > Pictodentalium > Pictodentalium vernedei. The sequence continues at coordinate 153,501,202 of CM062293.1, forward strand.
GTTCCTCCACCCACAGCAGTGATAGCCCTGCAGGATCTCCCTCATCACAACAGAAATGTGAGAACAATAAATCTGAGATGTTATTATTGTTTGGTTTTCTTGATTCAGACTTTATTTCAAACTGTATATTGTTTATGCAAACTCGACTGACTGGTGTATAAGGGTGTCATGAACAGATCGTGATCTACTCGAGAAAACTTAAAAAATTTATAGTAATTTATATATTTTTTATACTTACCAATGACCCAGACATAGCTGCTGGTGCTAACTCTTAAAAATCTAGGGCCAAACACAAATTTTGCCCCCCAATCCCCAAAATTTGCATCTAAAACCAAAGAAATCATGTCCTGAATGGCCCTCCACACTTCGCCTCTACTGCGCATGCGCAGTGTCAAGGAGGTCCCGGAATTGGCGCCATTTATCATTCTTACAACCAGTGCCTGGTGAGCGCTATGTACTCAGCGGGGTGGTAGAGTTCCCAACTCCTGGGAGGGCCATCCCCATCTGGGTCATTGGTAAGTACAAAAAATATATAAATTACTATAAATTTTTAAAGATTTTTATACTGTACCAATGACCCAGACATAGCTGAATAGTAAAAAGGCTGGAGGGCCTAGGACATAGAGGAAAATCCAATAAGCTCAACTATATAAAATAGAGTCATCCCCTCGAGGAGAAAAGGAGTATTAGGCTTTACATGTATCTTTCTTATTTATGATAAATTAGAAAGACACAACACCCTCCATAATTGAGCATCATAACATTCATGTTCTCTATTAACATCCAGTATAATCCTTATACTAATTATTTTTAAAGTAAGCCAATAAATAAAGTTAGTCCAGAGAATTGAGACTCTTTATACTCTTTTTAAAAGTGTCCGAGGATTGTATATTAACTCCCGTTTGACACGTGACATATACAAATGCTATACTTTAAAAATATGACATGAATGAATTTTTTAAACATTAACTTTCACTTTAAAACCATCCCGGTAACAACTCAGAATTACTGACTCCGGAGGAAGTATCCCCTTGTTTTCACTATAAAACAGGTGACCCAAGGGAACACCCTCCCCCTTCCCCTTCCCCTTGCCCTGGGTCAAATAGCCCAGAGCGAAAATGGCAGCAGGACGGAGTCACTGCCTGAACAGAAAGCCTGCATAACTATAGTTGCAACTGTTTAGTGAACGACATTCTGAGCAGCAGATAATGGACCTAAACAAAGCAGGTCTCCAGAAATGGACTCAATATTTCTGAGATAAAAATTCGTGAATGTGGATGGCTGAGACCAATATGCAGCCTTCATTAAATCTGTAATAGCAACACTATTTGCATAAGCCTAAGATGTAGAAAGAGCTGTTACTTAATGAGCCGAAATCTTACGCACAGACTGCTGAGTTGAAGATAGATTATCATAAGCAGTACGAATAGTTAACTGAATCCATCAAGCCATAGAATGGACCGTAATGTCCTTTCTATTAGACATAAGAGACAGAAAGAAGCGTTTACGTCCCTTTCTGATAAACTGAGATCTTGTTTATAAATACATAAAGCTCTAACCGGACAGAGTAAAGGCCTGTGCCAGTCTGAAGACGGAAGGGCCTTAATAACAATAGGTTCCGGATATTATTAGGAGCCTGATTCTTAGCCAAAAATCCAACATTAGTAGTAAAGGTAATAGTGTTCCCGTCACTACGATAGTGAGAATCGTCCACCGATAGTGCATGAAGCTCACTGACTCTTCAAGCAGAAGAGAAAGCTAAGAGAAATGCTGTCTTATAAGACCAGAATTTGAAATCTACTGACTCAAGAGGCTCAAATGGTTTTCTTTTAGTTAAGAAGAACCCAAGCTAAATTCATTTAGGAATTAATCTAAGGGTTCTAGGTCTATTTATCGAAGAGTTTCTAACTAATTTAGATAAAGAGACATTAGATTCAATTGTAAACTATCATGGTGTGTATAGGTTTTAGATAACATAGACCTATAACCTTTAATAGTAACAGGCTGCAGTTGATCTCGTCAAACAAGTATACTAGAAAGTTTGCAATGTCTGGTATGGAGGGATCAAAAATATCAACAAAATGATCCCTACACCCATGACGAAAGACCTTCCACTTAACCGCATAGTATAGTGAAGAGGAGGTCCTCCTACAGTTAGAAATCACGTCCACTGCTCGTCCTGTACAATGCTTGCCTTGCAAGAAGGACCGCACAATGGAATACGTGAAGGTTGAGACCTTGCGGGTTGTGATGATGTTGACACGATTTCCCCAGCAAAAGAAGATCCTCTCGTGGAGGAAGTTTTCGCGGTAAGTCCCACAGCAGACACCTGAGTAGATTTATCCACGGTGTCTGTGGAGACAGAGATGCTACCAACAGAATTGTATTGAGATTGTTATCTTAAGCAATATTTGCTGAATCAACAGCGCTGGAGGATACGCATATCCTATCCTTCCGTCCCACGAGATCGATAGAGCTTCTACTGCATATGCTCGGAGATCCAGACATGGTGACACATACGTCTGCAATTGATTGTTGAGTTGTGTCACAAATAAGTCTATCATTGGCCGCTCCCATTGGTAGCAAATCTGAATGAATACCTGTTTGTTGAGAGTCCATTCTGACGGCAACAAGCAACCCTTCCGTGAAAGGGAGTCTACTAATACATTCAGACGACCCGGAATATGACGGACCGAAAGCAGAACTTGGTGTTCTAGAACAACAGAAGGATTCTTTCCGTTAAATTGAATAATGGAACGGAATGAGTGCCTCCCTGGTTCCGGATATACACAACTAGTGTCGTATTGTCGGACAGGATTTGGACATGCGCTTTCTGAATAATGTTCATCCAATGACATAGTGTAAGCCAAACTGACATCATTTCTTGGATGTTTATGTGCTTGCCTAGAAACTGCGGAACCCAAAGACCCTGGCACTTCGAATCCGTTGGGATCAATGTTGTACCCCAACCTGTTTGATTGGCATCCGTCATAATCATAAAACTCGGATCTGGCAACTGCAGTGGAAGTCCCTGAGACAACCACTGAATGTCTGCCCAAGTCTGAATCTCTTGTTACACTTGATTGACAAGAGAACGTCTATATCGAGCAATTCATAGATTGCCGACAGGTTGCCGTCGAAGAGAAGCTTCTCCGAGACCGAAGCGACTCTGAGAGAGTTCTTCACCTTACTATCCACGCGCGTGGATGTAGCTAGGGCTACGTCACGTCTAGCCAACTCAAGGTTTGCCACTGAAGGGCGGAGTTATACGTGGAAAAGCTACTGCCCTTGAAAGAAATCTCATTGAGGATCATATCCTGGAATTCTTTCCCTTGAAGACGTAATGATAACGCCTTAGTAAGGTGGTCTGCGTATGATAAAGCATCTAAGTTAAGACTGTTAGACATTATTGTCGTTTCCAACGTCGTGGTTGAAATTGACATAGACGGCGATATAGACAATTACAAGTCTTCAGCCTCGTCTAGCCGCAGAGGAACTCTCGGTATGCCCTGTCCTGCCGTTACAAATTTATTCCTTGAATTGATGAAAGGCAGATTCAGAGCATTTGCGGACAAGAAACCAGACCTTGCCTGTTTTGGTAGCAAGCTTATATATAGCGTCGTTCAATAATTCGAATGTTCTTGTGACATTATTGGACTGTGTCGGCAACTCAGGGACGATGTCCCTGAACCGATCAAAAATAAATTCTGTGTCCAATGACGCTATTAGTTTCTTATCCCGCATCGCAGCATTCTAGTCCGACGGAACAACCTCTGGAAGATAATGCCAGAAGAAATCTATGGCAGCTTCTGTTGTTCCGAAAGGTAAAGCTCGAAATCCTCCGAATCCCTTTCGCCATCCTGTCGGACTCTATGAAGAGCTCGGTCGCCCGTACCTGATGCTTCAGCGGAGCGTACCGACGCAGCGTCGTCGGATTATTCCTGATCCGACAGAGATTCTGTCATTTACTGGGATGCTGCGATAAGTTGTGCTATTTTGGATAGCACGTCCGTCACTGAGGCCTGTGGAGAAGCGGTCTTACGTTGCTTTGCCGCTGGAAGCTCCAAGTACATTGACCCGTGCATACTTCTATTATGCGAGTGTCCGGAGTCTACAGGCCTCGTGTCCCTTGGCTACCGGATGGCGTGACCTGTTCGTCGTGGAATCCCTGATTGGCGAAGCTGGCTGGATATCCGTGGTCACGTAGCCAAGGTGCGGTCGTGTGCGCTGCCGTGAGGATGAGGAAGCCTTATCGACAGTCTCTCGGACTGTCTATATAAAGGAGCGTCCTGAGCGGCGGACGTATGCTCCGAATGCGAAACATTTTGTACCACAACATCTGGTCCCAGAAGTTGTCGTACGAGAGAGGGACCTCTCTCGCTCGCAGCCCGGATGGACCTGGACGAGCTAGGAACCGGACTAATAGGCTTCCTCTGATCTCTCCTCTGATCCGTCGTCACTGGGTGTGCACTTTTGTCTAATTATAGTGCTCGCATCACCCAAATCTCCTTCCTGGACCGCAACGGACGAACCCGGCTGCCGAACCATTCGATGAATGGACGCTACACCGGGCGAGCTAGCGGATGTCAACGCCGTCGATCCTACTAGGGACCTCTTAGGCGATTGACATATTTCCATGAGCACTTATTGCCGCTAGCTCTTCATTTAACTATGACGACATAGGTGAGGACGTAAACATGGGGAAAAGAACAGAATTCACTCTGTTATCCAGCTAAAACTCCCAAGAAATTTTAGTAATAATATTACAGAAAATATGCCAAAAGCATGGGAGAATAGCAAGGGGGGACAGGGGGGACTTAAAGGAAAGGGAGAGAGGAAAACACTGAACAAGCAGTGTAACTTTATAGCAAGAATGACCACAACAGGCCCATGCCTCGAAAATAGGTAACTTAACATAATTTCATTATAAAATTTTAAGTTACAGCCCTGATTATTTTCTGTCACTCATTTTTCCTCTCCTCCTTCTATTTCCTCCTTAGATCCACCATTTCTCTAATATTTATGTGTCTGGCATCATTTAAACTGAGATTTACAAGCACAAAGATCAGTCAGATGTGAACTGATGAAGGGCCAAACAAAGAATGATAAATGGCGCCAATTCCAGGACCTCCTTGACACCGCGCATGTGCAGTAGAGGCGAAGTATGGAGGGCCATTCAGGACATGATTTCTTTGGTTTTAGATGCAAATTTTGGGGATTGGGCGGCAAAATTTGTGTTTGGCCCTAGATTTTTAAGAGTTAGCACCAGCAGCTATGTCTGAGTCATTGGTACAGTATAAAAATAACAATTTTTGCAATCACAGTACTGTATATAAAACTTAAAAAAAAATTATTTCCCTTTTTTTCTCTTCCATCACAGATAATATAAGTTATTGACAAAAAAAAACTACATAAAAGCCCACTGACCTTTTCCTGGCACCAATGTCAAAAACAATAATGTTATATAGATTAGAGCTGGGCATTTTTTTTTTTTTTTGGGGGGGGGGGGGGGGGGGGGGAGTGGGGAGGGATGGGGGAAGTTCTGTTTTTGCATCAAACCAGAAAACAGAACTGCTCCAAGACTCCAGCAAAAAATGCCAAACAGTTTTCTGGGTTTGTGCATAAATTGATCAAATTACCTTACTGGGAGAGAACAGGTCTAGTTGTCACTGTGAATTTTCATCACTTAGTCTATCCGGCAAAGTGACGAATATGTCGTTGTCCCTTTGAAACATTTTCCACCTTACTGACTTGTCCACCGGATAAAATGTAACAATTAAAACACACACAGATTAGTTAACCCTTTACCCAACGCAGACGATTTCAAAATTTATTATTTTAAATATCATTTTTTAAAATTTTTCAAAAAATTTCAACAAAACCATATCATGTGACCCCTCTTTGGAACGAGCTCGTTCCAACGAGAAGTCACATGATATGGTTTTGTTGAAATTTTTTGAAAAATAATATTTTTTTCAACTGCTGAATTTGCATATTACGTGGGCGGATACCGGCGATTCCTTGGGTAAAGGGTTAGATGAACTTTAATCATTTGTTACTCTAATTTAGGTCTTTTTAAACAATATTTATTGAAAAAAAATTAAATATATGAACGTACATTGGACTAACATCTAAACAAAAATACATCTATTATAATACACATTAAGTTTGTACAGAGGAGTTAGACATTTATTGTTGTGAGGGATATGACAGAAAGCTTTATGCTTATTTGGATTGCCTCCCTTGTTTCATTACAAGATTCAATGAAGGTGGACAGTTCTTTAAATCAATTAAAAGGAATAAAAGAAGGAAAGAAGAGAAAAGGAAAAAAAAACAAAGATAATAAAGGAACAAGAGGTCCCAGTGGGCCTGAGGGCGCTCACCTGACATGGTAGCCTAAATATCAACCCAGGGAATTGATTTCAACAAGTTGCATCCGCCCCTCCTAAAAAAGCTTATACCAAATATCCAAAGATTCTGACCAGTCGATCTAAAAAAGAAAAAGAAGATATTTAAAGAATATTCCTCATATTGAACTAAGTAATAATTTGGGCTCCCACAGTAGCCCAAATTTGAAACCAGTGACTTGGCTTGAACAAAAAACTTGAATCTCACCTCCTGTGGGATTATGTATACCAAATATCAAAAGATTCTAACTGGTGCATGTGAAGAAGAAGATTTTTGAAGAATGTTCCTCATATTGAACTAAGTTATAATTCGGGCTCCCACAGGGAGCCCAAATATGAACCAAAGGACTTGGCTTGAACAAACTTGAATTTCACCCCCCTAAGGATGCTGCATGCCAAATATCAAAACATTCCAACTGCTGAATCTGAAGAAGATTTTTAAAGAAAAATTCCTCATATTGAACTAAGTTATAATTCGGGCTCCCACAGGGAGCAGAAATATGAACCAAGGGACTTGGCTTCAACAAACTTGAATCTCACCCCCTAAGGATGCTGCATACCGAATATCAAAACATTCTGACTGCTGGATCTGAAGAAGATTTTTAAAGAAAAATTCCTCATATTGAACTAAGTTATAATTCGGGCTCCCACGGGGAGCCCAAATATGAAACCCAAGGACTTGGCTTTAACAAACTTGAATCTCACCCGACTGCTGGATCTGAACAAGAAGATTTTTTAAGAAAATTCCTCATTTTGAACTAAATTACAATTCGAGCTCCCACAGTGAGCCCAAATATGGACCTAGGGACATGGCTTGAACAACTTGAATCTCACCCCCCTAAGGATGCTGCATACCAAATATCAAAAGATTCTGATTGGTAGTGACAAGTTACTGTCATAATTCTGCAATTTCTTATACATTTAACCCTTTGAACACTAGTGGTATCTGACATGCCAGTTCAATGGCAGCAATTAGACGAGTCCATATTCATTATTTGGGGTATACCCATTTAATAATATTTTCAATGTGCAGCCTCGGGGCTGTATGTTGAAAATACTGATTGATCTACCCCACACATTTACTGAACAGCCATCCTATTTAATGACGTTATGATGTATTATGTTCCTGGCTGGAAAAAGGGCCACTCGGTTCCAAAGGGTTAAGGTTTCTGGTGTTTGGTGACAGTATTCCCTCGAAAATTCATATACCAACATTTTACGAGTGCAATTTACTCTCGGCTCTGATTTCGCGGGAGCTTAAAACTGCACCCGTCAATTTTGTTCATTTCCAGCACTGCAACAGTAAGAGTTCTGGTTATGGTGTACATGTGTACACGTTGAGATAGTAGACAGCTGGTGATGAAGACACAATCAACAAATGCCACCAGCACAAAACAAGAGCTATTGCTGTAGGCAATTATACCCCCACTGCAGTGCTGGACCAATGAAGCATAAATGAATTAAAACCAAGTAAGGACCAAATGAAAGTGTCAATGACACTGTAGCTCTACTTGTGTAAGACATGTAAATCTATAGTATGTGACACAGCAATGACAAACATCTAGGTACTGACCTAATAACAAAGGGACGTGTAAAGTGTTGTAAAGGTCTGTACATAAATACTGACAGTAGTATGTAACAAATGTACAGGTAAAGTATTGTAACAGTGGGTGACAGTTAGATGCCTCTAGCCAGATCTGTATCGAAATGTGCACTTACTGTGTATAAGTAGCACTGAAAAAATCAAAGTTTGTCTAATTGGCTGCCACCGGCCATCTTGAATTTCAGACCACACCCCAAAACACTCGTTCTCATCCCACGGTGATAAGAAAGGTATCCAAGTAGTTTCGTAAAGATCGGTTCATAAATACGGCCCGAGCCAATATTGAATTGTTGAGGGACGAACAGACGGACATAACCACAAATTTGACTACGTCAACGTTGAGCTAAAAATCATGAAAAATTGACAAAAGTACAGACCGTAGCTCTTGAGAAAAATATGCAGACAACTTTTTTATAACATTTGCTGGAGTGGCTTGACACAAGGATCCCTCATACCAAATTTCACTGAAATTCATCCACTTACTGCTGAGATATCGCTGCGAACGGATGAACCAATGCATACATGGATGGATGGATGGATGCATGTAATCCAGTATACCCTCCATTCTCGAAGAGAATAGGGTAATAATTAGTTGACCTATTTTGCATATAACAAATCCTTGTTTCTCAAAATTTACGGGTCTCAAAAGCTGAAGTGGCTTGTGGGCAATAGAAACTATTTAGAATGATTGAGTTATGAGCATTTATTTAGTCTATCATATATCTGCAATTGGAAGTGAAGCATGAAAACTCCCTCATTTTCACTTTGCAAACAATTGGCCCCTGGTGGCAAAAAGGTCCTTGCCTGATACAGATAGTGCAGTCATATAACAAATTATCATTGGATTCTGCCAGGTGGTTATTAAGAATTTTTAACATTAAAGTTTTTAATCTTTTACCCAACGAATCGCCCGCATCTGTCCACGTAATATGCAGATTCAGCAGCTGATAAAATATTATTTTTCAAAAAATTTCAGCAAAACCATATCATGTGACCCCTCTTTGGAACAAACGCGTCGAGCTCGTTCCAATGAGGGGGTCAAATGATATGGTTTTGTTGAAATTTTCGAAAAAAATTGATATTTAAATTAATAAATTTTGATATCGTCTGCATTGGGTAAAGGGTTAAACTCATTTTACACTTCATGTATTTTTAACACTCTGAACACTGTTGAAATAACAAAATTTCAAGCAGCAGATTTTTCCTTGATGCAACTAGGAATTGAATCAATTCAGTCTTGTTTGACAGAGCTCAATGAGATCTGTTAAACAAGACTTAACTGGTTCAATTACCAGTTGCATTATTGAAAAAATGTCCATGTTGAAACTCTCATTTCAACATCACAGTGCAAGGGTTAACCACTCCCCTAGTGTCCATTGTTGATCCAGTCATATCCAATTGTCAGGAAATGATATTCAATAGTCACAAACTATGGAAATTCAAGAAATAGTTTTTTGGATTGACAAAAGCCATTTCCATCTGCTGGGACCCCAAAATGTAAATATCTCCATGAGATCTTGTGTTAAACTTCCATCCCCTTTGGACCCCCCAAAAAACAACTGGATGAAACAGCTTGAAAAAATTAACATCTTCGTTTATATCGAGTCTAATTAGTCCAAATATCAAAAGATTCTGATTCTGCCAGTTAATCTAAGAATAGATGATTTTTTTCACTCTTTGACCCCCTCCAGTGTGGCCTCTTTTGACACAGCCATCCAGAAAATATTCTTCTCTCTTAACAAATTATCTAAAAGCAACTTTTTGGCCTGGCAAAAGCCATCAGATTTTGGCTGGGAACCCAATATGAGAAAAACATCCACAGGGTCATATAGTGATCCAAGGGGCAACCAGTAGTACTTTTTTGCTTGTTTGATTCAACTCCCCCTCAACAGTGGATGCTTCAGACCAAATAAGAAATATTTGTGACCCTATTCACTTAAAAAAAAAATGTGAATCATCCACACAAGTAACACAAGTATGTTGTATGTCATATACAAAGGCTTTTGGAGAAGTGGTACTGGAGAAGATTTTTGATTCTCATTTATAGGCACTGTGTTTAAATCTGATGCCCTGTAACACCCCTAAATATGCTTCATGCAGGACTGCTGATTAGTTTGAAAACATTTGATAATCCTCCTTATAATAATGCTATATATGTATATCAAATGTGGAGACCTTTTGAGAGGCAGTTTGGGGGAAGACTTTTGAAAGTTCTCTCCATTATTATCAGTGTTAGTAATGGGGGGTGGGGGTGGGAGGGGGCATAACACCCCCTAAATATGACAACACAGGCAAAATGTGTTAAATGTCAAATATAAAAAATTTGGTGTGGTAATTTTAATAGTGTTCTCCATTTCCCTTCATGACAAAGATGCTATATTTCACAAATAAAGGCATCTTGCCCAATGTTTTGTGAGAATAAGATTGTTTAACGTACCTCATCTCCCCCACCACATTATCCTCAGTGTTGCATCTAATTAACCTAGTAATTTTTACAATACTACATTTTTTTCACTATTAGGAGTGAATGATAAATTAAATCCTCCCCATTCCATTCTTGAGGTGCTATGTAAGTAATGAAAATTAGTGTACTTTGAAATTCTCAAGCCTGATATTCCATAAATATAAATTAAATATACACATTATTTATTCATCAAAATGAAGGTTATAATGTATAGAAACAAAAAATATATGCAATCAACTTACAGAGTTGACAGCAGGCACCAATGGTTCCCAGAATTCTGCTACCATGTTGGTACCAGAACCGATAATAAAATAATATTTCAGAACAGCCCATGGCCAGAGACAGAAAAAATCTGTCTCATTTAACCCTTTACCTAACATGAAAAGCAGACTACACTTGCAAAAAAAATTCTAGAATAACGAATTTTTTTCATTTTTTGTCTCAAAAACATAGGTTATGACCCCTCATTGGAACGAGCTCGACGAGCTCGTTCCAATGAGGGGTCATAACCTATGTTTTTGAGACAAAAAATGAAAAAAATAATGAAAATTAATTGGCGATTTTTGAGAATAGCGCTGGCCGGTTTTGGCCGTTATGTTGGGTAAAGGGTTAACCAAGAGAAATAGTATTCCAACTTCCAATTTACTTCTAACCCCCTTGAAACAATAATTTTGTTTAAAAATTGTGGTTACAGCTATATAATTCACCAATATCAAAAGACAGTGCCATTTTATCCTAACAAGTGATCAAAAGTCAAAATTTCTTCTATATGATGTGATAAAATATAGCCCTGAAGTGGCTCCTCCGGTATGCCCCATTTCATAAAAAAACTATGATATAATTCCTAAAAGAATTGACGTTGACACAAAACAAAGCTCTTGTGATTTATTTATTTATTATTTATTTATTGATGTTTAAGGTCACATATTCATGCACAATGGCTAATCATGACCGTGACAGTTTTACGGGTGGAGGAAGCCGGAGTACCCGGAGAGAACCACCGAGCAACGACGAGCAGCTGCCAGCTCCCCAACATCGTAACTCCGCACTGCAGCACAGGGAGAGTTAGATTGGTTGAAGACATGCATACCATCGACGCGCAGTACGCCTTAGTACACGGCGTCATCGTGCCCCCACGCGGGCAATGGAGATGAAGTGTCTTGCCCAAGGACACAACGCGGTTGCCGCAGGTGGGATTCGAACCGAGGACCTCTCGGCTTGCAGCCTGCTCCTCTACCTACTGAGCCACCGCGCTCCCAGCTCTTGTGATATAAAATTTCCCATTTGTGATGGATTTTCAATAACATTCTGGTTTCTGAAGATATTTCACATTGTGTTTGATGAATATTATGCATTTTTTGTAAAAAAAAAAAAAGTGCCTCAGTTTTCTCAGTTGAGGCACCTAGAGTCATTGGTATGATACTGACAAAACATAAAACACTGATATTTTTACAACAGTATGACTAGGACTGCTGTGGTATCTCATAACACTGTTAAATGGCTAACCATCAACTATTGATTCTGTAGTGCCATGCTTTGGTTTTAATCCCCTCTGACACCCATTCTAACAAAGATTGAAATTTTAGAAAATATGTTTCTTAAGAGAGTGGATCAGATAATTACTTCAAGAATATAGTGCTTTTTGATGTTTAATATAAAGTTGTGTATGTGAGGAGGGGGGCAGGGTGGAGGGTGAAAGATAGTCAACTGTTAATTATTGAAAGTGTAGAGCCAGGCAAATGAAAAGCAAAGAAAAACTCTCTGGTCGACAAATCGACAGACATAGACATGCAGTAAAACATTTTGAAAGTCTAAATAAAAGTACTGACTGGCATACAATGAAAAATATAGTGAGAAGAGCCAGGACAAGGATGTCAAACAGAAGAAAACTCAGTGGACAATGAGTGCTGCTGTCCCAAAGCAAATTTTCAGTCTAACAAGTGCACCGCCAGGCAGTGGATTAATAAACGGCCGCCTATGAAGAAATTGCGCTTGTGAAGAAATTTTTTAGTTCAACAAAAGGTCAATAATTCCTTCAAAAATAATTGTACATTCCTGGCTTATGACCCATTAAAGTTGAATATATTGTTTTCAAGTTGTTGCGTGAAGAATCAAAAATCACCAAAACTCCCAGATGGTTGCCATGGTGGCCATATTGGACATGCCAGAATGCTGGTTATCAAAAGGAACTATCCTCTAGTCATGACTAATCAACCATAAAAAACAGTATCTGTTGGATGTATTGTTTTTAAGTTATAGCATGGACAAATAAATGTTAACGGATGGACGGATGGGCAGATGGATGGACGGATGGACATTGATGCTGGTTATTGAAAGGAACCATCCTCTAGTCATGACTAATCAACCATAAAAAACAGTATCTGTTGAATGTATTGTTTTCAAGTTATCATGTGGGCAAACAAATGTTAACACACGGATGGACAGACAGACAGACAAATGGAGAGACGGATGGACAATGATGCTGGTTATCGAAAAGAACCATCCTCTAGTCATGACTAATCAACCATAAAAAAACAGTATCTGTTGGATTATCAAATGGACAATCAAAAGTCCCTGAAAATCCAAGATGGCTGCCGTGGTGGCCACATTGGATATGCCAGAATGCTGGTTATCGAAAGGAACCATTCTCTAGTCATGACTAATTAACCATTAAAAAATAGTATCTGTTGGATGTATTGTTTTCAAGTCATCGCGTGGACAAACAAAAGCTAATGGACGGACGGACGGACGGAAAAATTGATCATTTTAAAATGTTCGGACAACTGCTAAAAAGTCGTTTCTTCAGAAATTTTTTGGTTGGAATAGACATGGTTAGATCCCCCAAGATAAAACTGAAGAGGGGCAACGCTAACCCCAGCCGTGAATTGACCATAAACCTTAACATAGAACCCGAAAAATTGCCTCAACTCGTTTCTTGCCTCATAAGTATCATATTTTGCAGGGCTCGCCTTGAGTAAAATGGTCGGGGGCCTAAAAAAAGTGCCCCACATATTGAGGTCAGGGCCTTTTCGGGGCTGATTTTCCATTTTGTCCATTATTGTTCGTGCTTTTTTGTTGAAAATGTCGGGGCTTGAAAAAATGCCCCCAGCAAGTGCTCCTCGGGGCTGATCTCGGGGCCTGGGCTGATCAGCTCCAACTCAAGGCAAGCCCTGATTTTGGAGATTAACCTCATAATATTTGTACGTAAGCTCATAATCTAGAAGTAAGCTCATAATGGCTGTATGGGCCAAAAAAAAAGCTCATAATTCCCGTATTATTGCCCGGGCGGATGGACAGATGGACATTGCCATACCATAATACGGCCCGCTCATATGTGCGGCCGTATAAAAAAAAAAACGTGCTGTCTTCTGTTACCATTATTCTTATTACCCACCGTAACACATGGGAACCTTGACAGCACTAGTACTAGACTACTATATTGGTAGCTATGTACAAATGCCATTCCTTCACAATTGTAACTTTATTATGTCAGTTTTTTCCACTGTAGCTTCCCCCACCCCCCCCCTTCACCCCCCCCCCAAAAATTGTGTTCCAAAATACCCTTTCAGTGAAGAAATTGCTGATCTAATAGGTTATGAACCACTAAATAAGTGAACATGTGACTTCGAGCATTTGACACCCAATGTTGTGAGTAGGATTAAATAGGGCTGATCAGCTGATTAGTTAAATATATTTTGACTTTGAAACCATTAATTAAAATTTTCATTTGTCCACTTTAGAAAGTATTAATAAGTTTGTTTGTAATTTGGTGCCGTAATGTCATTATGTGCAGACATATTAACTCTTCCGGAATGCCCGGGAAAATCCCGGAATTTCAGTGTAGTTCCCGGCCTCCTGGACGGGAATCAGTTTTGGACCAAAAATCCCGGAAAACAACAGTCAAATATTTCGTTCCTGTTGTAACTTATGAAAAACATTCGGAGTCAAATCACATGCATTTCAAACTCGGGTAAAAACTCACGAAGCAGTAAAATATGGATTTAAGTTAAATTTATTCAAGAAAAGGCTATTTTATGATATATATATTTCAACTGTGTTCATGTTTATTTCTGGGGTTTTTCTTCGGAGATTCGTGATAAATGTGCGAGTGTCGAAGTGAAAATAGGTGACTTACTTTAAGGGCCTATATAAGTAATGGAATTTTGTTTATTTTGAAATTCTCACCTCACATATTCCTTAAATTCAAATTAAATATACACAAATTATACATCAAAATGAAGGTTGGAATGTATAGAACACGAAACACATATGTAATCAACTCGTAGAGTCGACTGTAGGCACCACTGGTTCCTGGAAGTCTGCTACCGTATTCGCACCAGAACTGATAATAAAATAATATTTCATCAGAACAACTTGTGGCCAAATGTGCTTCATATATCCAAGAACAACGCTAGGCATTCAAAATACTTTCGAATACAGCGATAGGACTGCATTTTGAAAAAGGAAAACACTGTCTGCATTTTTTATTGAAGATGGTTTCCATGCTCTACAGACATGCGCAAATCACTCGTTACCACGAATTTCCATCGAAAAACAAAATCGTAATTCTAAGAAATTTCAACAGGTATCATGATACCTTGCATTGAATATGGCAACTGCGCAATCTCTATCTAATAACAGTATACTGTATGAAGGCGATCTTTTTCATTATTTGATTTTAGACGGCATTGTTTTTACATGCTTTTTCTGTCCGGTGACGTCAACCGGAAATCGAAAGTATACTCATACGTAAACAAAAGCAAAGGCTTTGGAATTTTCCCCAATGCAGCTCTGTCGCCGTGTTTTGAAGACTTTTTATCCCCTAGCTTTGTTCTTTGATACGTAAAGTACATTTGGCCACAAGTTGTTTTCGTGAAATATTATTAAATTATCAGTTCTGGTGCGAATACGGCAGCAGACTTCCAGGAACCAGTGGTGCCTATAGTCGACTCCATGAGTTGATTACACATGTGTTTCGTGTTCTATACATCCCAACCTTCATTTTGATGTACATTTTGTGTATATTTAATTTGAATTGAAGGAATATCAGAGGTGAGAATTTTCAAAATAAACAAAATTTCATTACTTATATAGGCCCTTAAAAAAATTGAAAACTCCACCTTCATTTAAATGCAGTTTTTTGAAATTGAAATATATGAAAAGGAATTAAATAATATGTATTTATTTATTCTTTCATATAATAGCTTTAATTCTCAGCCCTTTTCCAAAATCAAAACGTAAACAACAACTATTTTGCACAGCTTAAAAGTAGGTTAATGTTGCTTAGGATGCCGAAAAATTATGACAGCAAATTTAAACACAATGGACTTTTTTTCTAACACCAGATTTATTGTTGTGCTGACCACAGAACTGTTAACTGTTGGCCATCTGTAACCAGAAAATTTCGAATGGAATTAAACAAAAATGCTTCAATGATGAAAAGAAAAGTTTTGTGTAGGGCACAAGCGTCCCACATGCATGAAGTTTGATGAAGATACTTTCTGAGTACTGATGTTCTTGAAGTAACTGAACATCAGGACATCTTTTCCTGTTCCTTTTCCAGACTTGGGAAATTATTAGCTAAGTAGACTTTGATAAGAGCAAACCACAGGTGGATGTGCTCTGTGGGACATTGTGGGTGGGGGGTGGTGGGGAGGGGGGGCTGGGGGCTCATGAAGAAGAGGATCCCAGGGGGGGGGTCAAATCAACAGTTATTTTCTGATTTTTTAACATAGCATAAATGCATCAGCATAGTAGTTGACAACTAATTCTGTATATAACCTGGTGTTAATAGTGGTCCGTGAGCTGAAAACTCACAAGTTTTTTCTTTTATTTTGCCCCCGCGCGAAATTTTCCCTGAAATCATCCCATTTCCTTGAAAATCACTCTAAGGTTCCCTGAAAAATTATTCTGGAGGTTAACATGCCTGTTATGTGTGAGAATGTCTCAAAAACATGAAGCGTAGGAAAAATAGTGTGAAGGTCATTCAGTGCAAGACCATACAGTAGTTGTGAAAATTCGAAATTTATACTGAAATTTGATGTGGCAACATATATTTTTTTCCAGTTTAATTTTTTCAAGAGATGGTATACTTTGTAGATGTATAGGTATTTTTTTCAAAGCAACTTGGTGTGTTGTAGTACAGAGAGTGGAAGGTTAACACTGTGGTCAATGGGATTTATTTTGGCGTTCATAACCAATAATGCCATATGATAATGCAACCTTCACTCGTAATTGAAACCCTATACACTCAAAATGACAGTACATGGGGCAGAAAATCAGATGAAATAGATTTCAATCTGAAGAAATTGGGAGGGTGGAGCATCAGTGACATGCCGTGCGTCTCCACTGACCCCAGTTCCAACTTCACTCTTCGGTGACAAACTTCCACATATTGATTTGGGAGTGTTGTGCATTGCATTTGTAAACACGACATGTAAAATCTGTTTGTAAACGCTCAGGTCGTCAAGAGCACGTCGTATTGTTTTCATAATCCATAATGATCTAAAGTCCTTATCTCGTCTCACCTGTGCCATTTCAGCTGAGTCTGTGAAGCCAAGGAAAGAGACTGCAAGGGCTTCGACAAAATAAGCCCAAAACACGACAGGGGAGGCAACTGTGCTTCACAGAGACTCAAATCGCATGAGCGTGCTCGGTTCACGTATTAATAAGTGCCTGTTGAATTGTGACTGAAAATATGGAGAACAAAAGATTGGGGCACTGTATTCTCATCTTTCATGTTAAGTGGCATATGTGGCTTTTTCGGTGGTGGAGAAAGTTAATAAATTTCTTGACATAAATTACGCAAATCAGAGTGAGGAATTAGAAGTGAGAAATCTTTCTTAATTTGAATTTTTTTTTTAAAATTAAGCGCCCGGAATGTCCAAAACTTGTAATTGCCTTCATTCTGTCTCTGAACAGCCATGCTTTGCCTTCCAATAGCGTGAAGGGACTGTTATGAAAGAAAACAAAACAACAAAAATATAAAATTAAAAATTTCCCCACAAAATCATTAGTTTGGGCGGCAGACGCTCCGTCCTTATATCTAGATCATTGATTTTGTCGTCAACAGTTGTACCCCCATACACAGGCTATAGTATTATCATTCTCCGTTTCGGATTTGACAAGTATTGATCAATTCTTGAAACCGACACCAAGCGGTTGTAGGTGCGGGAAGGGTAATGGGACACTAGGGAGCTGAGAATCCCCCACGCATATGCCACATATACCAGCCGAATTTTCTTTCAATGTGTTACACGAATGTATTAATCATATAAACACTACTCGGTTCAAATTTGAGCATTTCTCCAACATTTCCCGTGAAGCAAAAACAATTACAACCCGAAAATTATACGGCAGGTGGGTTCAAAACCCAGACATGTGACCTCACTATGTAATTTATACACAACCTTCATTTGATTCGTAGAGCTGGAAAGGGAAAAGTGGGCCGATATCACACAATAATACATTAGGCTATTTCTAGATTTCTAGGTATGTTATGTTTGTAGATGTCGGAGTTGCTGTGGCCAAGATTTTACTAATAGCTGAATGTGTTGTAAATGTATGCATAATGGCGAAAGAGTCCATCCGAGCAATGTTTCCCATAATCTAGTTTCACCATCAAAGACCAAGTAACACCAAGATTTTGAAATAAATCATTTAGTAATACATTGGCAAGTAAGACGATTGACACATGAGTTTGGTAAGTGTCCAGAAGATAAGACATCCGGCCTCGCAATGGTACCACATGACTGGGTTTTAGAACCTACCCTAGTGACCTCGTTTTGTAGCTTTTCACCTGCTTTCTTCTTCTGGAAACTGGGGAAGATGTGAACAGGTTACATAATCACCAATGGCGTTGATTGGTGTGAGACGGGGAAGGGGGGGGGGGGGTGAATTTCTCCACCACCTTTTAAAACTTTCTCGCCAGTCCTTGAAAAATAAATAAGCTTACAACCAAAACTCCTTTTTGACAAGGGGTATAACATAGCATCTCATTTGTCTCCACCACATTTTTATTGAACGCCACAAAAAGCTGCATTTTACAACCACACATAAATGTCAAAACCGAAACACAAGCACAATGATCCGTCCACACTAAAACAATAAACAATATAGTCAGTTATAGGCATGGAAAATATACACTTTATACATTCGTATTTTTAAAACGTACGAAGGAAAGTAGGGTTATAAGAAGGGATTTTGAAGATTACACCATTTCAGAAAGAAATTATCGATGGAAAGCATCGCCGCGTGACACAAGCGACATTCAATAATGGTTTACTTTGTCAACTTTAGTCGAAACTTTTATGGTGCCGCATCCTTCAGTCACCTTGAAACAAAACACTGGACTGTCTATGCTGTTGTTGTTCGAGTTTCATGACTGGGATATCAAGGTCCCTCTAGTTTTCATTACGGTACTAATCGGCGCCCATGCTGATTAAATATAATTGCTAATATTTCAAGTGAGTTATGTTTCATAGCACCCCATGTCGATCTGAATTGTAATTGATAACTTTCAATGTCGTTTGTCTCAACTCTTTACCAAACACGGACAAAATACGACACTTGAAAAAAAATTCTTCAATGACTTGGAATTTTAATTTTTGTCTAAAAACATGGCTTATGACCACTCATTTGAACGAGCTACATAAGCTCATTCCGATGGGGGTCGAAAGATAAAGTACATGGAGAGTGGATTATCACTAAATCACTCGCGAGTGAAGTTACCACTCAGACAAAAACACCCTGTCTGGAAAAAAACATAAGAAGGACAAGAAAAGTTTCAGCCAGTGAACCTCCGGTTTGAACCCGGAGGTCCACTGGCTTAAACTACGCGCGTACTTCTTATGTATTACCATGGGAATAGACTGTTATTGTCTGGGTGGAAACTCCGCTCCACGAGTGTTTGCTGTTAATTCACTCCCCATGTATGTGTCACAGGCAAAAGTTGGGGAAACATAATACAATCCAGATGGCGATTTTGGGAAACACGCCTGATCGGATATGAGTGTTACCTTAGGTTAGGTGTTAACTATAGTAGTTTCATCCTAGTGTGTATTTTTAAAAAGTGCTTGCACAGGAGGTGTGCCGTTGTTTCAGCTGACTACTGGGTCATCTTATCTCATCTTATCCAATTGTTTCCCTGTTCTTTATGCACGAGAGCAAGTCATATTAGGTAAAAACACATAATTGTAAAACAGTCTGGTTTAAGGTTGCGTAATGCACAGCTTTGGAGACAACAGGTAGACAGCCAATCTGGTTATCTTGTCTCCCTGCAGTATACACTGATACTGTCATGCTTGAGTAGTGCTAATTTACATATCTTTTTTGTATCCTTAAAACACTCTTTACTATCATATTATGTATCATTTCTATTTGTATCATGTGTTCTGCAAAATAAAGGAATCAGTCAATATATCGTTGAAATTGAGATCCTCCTTTCTTTTTACTTTTGTGAAAGGAAGAGTGTTTTAAAACTAATCTTTTATTGAATTTATTTTGATGGAGTGGTGACTGGAAGAATTAAGACACTCCTCTCCTAATTTTACTGTATCTAGCGTGTCTCTGTCATTATTGACTTCAAATAACACGTAATGGATAGAAAATGTGGGGTCAATAATGACCTTGACGCAAAAGTTGTGAATGCTGTGTGCCTCCCTCCTGGTATTCCGTTATTATATTTGATCAAGGTAAAATCAATGAATTTCACAGATTCCCCCATTTCTCGTTGTTAAGTTTATAATCGCCACTAAATATGTAAACATCGTTTTTACAGATGGGTCCCTGACGAGTTGTACATATTCTATCAAAGAAGACGAAGTACGATATGTCAATACAGTCTTGTTCACTCTAGATACCTGATGATCGTCAACTTCCCATTTTAACCCTTTACCTAACTTGAAAAGCAGACGACACTTGCAAAAAAAAAAAAATTCTTGAATATTAACCTTTTTCATTTTTTGTCTCAAATACATAGGTTATAACCCCTCATTGGAACGAGCTCGACGAGCTCGTTCCAACGAGGGGTCATAACCTATGTTTTTGAGACAAATAATGAAAATGTAATTGGCCATTTTTGAGAATAGCGCAGGCCGGTTTTGGGCGTTACGTTGGGTAAAGGGTTAAACGACGGAGAGAAACGATTTAGGCATGCCTTATTAAGTACCAGTCAGGATTTTGTACTATTTGCCTGCTCCAACGACATAAACCGATATTAAGAGGGTATCTGTAACGCGGTCCATCAATAACTATCGTTTAGCCTCCCCGTACAGGTTGCAAGTATTAGTTGAAAATCGGATGGGATACTCCATATATGACATACTTTCTGTCTTCATTTCTGAACGTGTTGTCACAATGCATTAAACAGCAAATCTTATATGAAGGTCTGGGTTGGTTTCCAGGCCTTGACAATTGTTATACAAACTGTTACAATTTAGGCAGATATTCCACGTAAACTATATTCCAACAACACAGCATTAGCTTTGTAGAAAGTGCCAGGAACAGGCAAACAAAACCCCTTGAAGAAAGACAGTGTGATAGATGAGGCCCTTCTGACAGTCCAAACCTCTGGAGGACCACCGTGCACGATTGCTTTTGTTGAGGCGAGTTATCGTCACGTACATAGTCCTTGACACCCTACAAACTTTACTGACAGGTGGACTTTCAAAATTCAACAACGTGACCACATAACTTTGCTGATTCACACCTTTTCCAGCCCTAACAATAATACACAACAACGCATGATTAATGGGGTGGTGTTCCACAGTTACCACACGACTCATGGTTCCACCACTGAAACTTCACAGCTATTTACCGATACACACTTATTACATTTACAAGTCACACAATTTATTGTTTTCTGATCTAATGATGAGAATACACAAAAGTTCATGGCATTACAAGATAGTTTCTGAAGAAGATAATGTTCTTAAGAAATTATAGGGAGAGGTCAAATGGATGGGGTATGGTATTTCCATGTCAATAATCTACGATTTTAATGACTGCCGTGTGAAATGGCAAGATTCACATAAAAACGGTCCAAATTGTCATTTGACGCTGCTAATCGGCTCAGTTTATTAAAAATATTCAAAAGGTCGTCATTAGGTTGGCAGGATTGAGCTACACGAACTGGTGCAGAGGTGTTGAATAAATGAAATCCGGGTTTTTTTTTATATTCACCGATGTGGCTATGTTGTATACAGGTGGCAACAGCGATCGAAAGAGAATGCCCCTTCTGAGGAAAAAACAATTGACATTTTAAAGGTACATTTCTGTAAACACAGAGAAAGTAAGCCCACATCTCAAACTAACACCAGAGACACAAATGCAATCCACCCCCCCCCCCCCCAAAAAAAAAAACAAAACCAAAAACAAAACAAAAAAAAACTGTGCAATGTAGTACATGCTTTTATGAATCCACAAAAAACGCAGACAAAAGCAGAAATGTGGTGTGAGACCAAAGTGGAAATGTGTTGTTCATTTCGGACATACCTCAAGTTGTATTTCAAAATACGCTCTGATATATCTATATCAGCAAAATAAGACGTTCTGCTACTTGGATGAAGGGGTAAAGTCTTTGGTGGCAGAGAGTGTTTTTCTATATTGGGACATTCTTTACAGGGGCGTCCAGGATATTGTACACGCTTTCTAGCATTAAAAAGACCGAATGAAAGAAACGTTCAGAGGAAATATTTTATTCAGTCTTTGAAGTCATTAACAAGAAAATGAAAAACTGATCAAATCAATATTACTGTAAAGAGCTTGAAAAAGTTACTACTATAGCACAATTCAATCGCTGGGAGGGATGGGGGCATAGCTAAATACTGAATAGGGAAAAATGGGGAAAAATAACTTTGCATATTTTGTTTTGTTATTCATACAAAAATGATGGAAGCTGGTGTTTATAATTTTGTTTTTTAAGTTAGGGTATAACATACAATTGTCAGAGAATACACTTACTTCGATAAAATAGTTCTTCCAATGGGGCCAGGGTGGAGGGGCACAGGTGGACAGTGTATGCATGGGGAAAGTCGGTCTGTTTAGTTATTCATTTGCCTAACTCATTACTTGGCAACTTGTAAAACTAAGTGAAAGTATGATTTTGGCATTGTATCGTTGCTGACGGTGTTGTTGTTGCTACTTTAAAGAAAACAATGGTTAGAACGCAAATTTAAGGTAACGACATTACACTCAGATTTAAAGAGTCCTTCTTTCACCAGAGCAATTTAACCCAAACGTACGTATCGGCAAGCATCACCGTTTCTTAGTTAGTCTCTGTTACAGACACTCCGAGGGTAGTATGTTACTACAGGCAACCGTTACGGAGAAGTTCCCAAAATATAAGTAACACTAACAAGACTGCTGTTCATATAAAAGGCATCGTCCTTTGAGTGAACCAAGGCCCATCTCTGCTGTTACAGCACTGCAGACGACCCCTTGATGCACCCGATGGTCGATATGTTCTCTTAGTGTCGAGGAAACCCCCTATAGGCTACACTTTGTATTCAGCAACCGACACGGTTTGTACGACCAGTATACAGGTGCTGTTATCATCTTCCAACTAGAACTGTCCCGGCAATGATGTCCCAATTGGTGTAAAATGTTGAAGACGTTGCATAATTGTCAATATGTTGTCGCGCTTCTGTAATGCGTAATGTGTTTTGTTTATGGACGACAACTAATTTTAGCCAAAATCTCAAATCGCGGAACAATAATCTCAAGGAGAAAATAGTCCATATAATAACCTCAAATGACCGCAGATCCTATTTCAGGGTTTCATATTTTCCGAAGTTTTAAAGGAGATAATCCCTTACACCTCCCTCACCGAAATCCACCATCAACTAGAGGCCACACCTCTACCAAGCATTTCCCGCCTATGGCTCTTGATATCGCCTTCGTCTGCTGTATTACACCAGGGACTCTCTTAAGATCTTCTTACAGGAAATGGGATTGTTTGTATCGAGCCCACAAAATGTAAAATATTCATTGCTAAAGATGTGGTAAAGAACCTGCTATCCAGTTGTCAGTAGTTGTACCGTAAAAATGCCACGGCACGGTCACGGATGAAAATACTACATTTAACTAGTTTTGGCAATGCCGACCTTTTTGTTCGATCATGAGCTAAAGCGGTGGAGCTAAAACTTTGTTTTACTTCATTACATGGGGAGGCTGTTGATTTGTCTCACAGAGCAGACCAATTAATATCTTTAGCCTGCAGCCATGCGGCGGCAGTTTAAAGATATCAATTAGTCTGCATTAAAATTGAGTATTCTAAAACAAGATACCTATCGTCATGGACAACGCTGTTTTGGAAAAGCAGGAATGAAATAGATGAATGCGTTCGTTTAACCCTTTACCCAACGTAACGGCCAAAACCGACCAGCGCTATTCACAAAAAATCGTCTATTAATTTTAATTATTTTTTTCATTCTTTGTCTCAAAAACATAGGTTATGACCCCTCTTTGGAACGAGCTCATCGAGATCGTTCCAATGAGGGGTCATAACCTATGATTTTGAGACAAAAAATGAAACAAATTAGTTATTCAAGAATTTTTTTTGCAAGTGTCGTCTGCTTTTCATGTAAGGTAAAGGGTTAAAAAACTACCGCTCCACTGTATGAGTACTCCGCTATTAGTTTTTATAATATGACATTGATACTTTTACCCTAAATACCACTACTGTTTGACGATTTTATCCAGACTGTCGGATCACACCAGGTGAGATTTTCCCGGATTAAAAATCCATATCACACTCCAACGGAAATTGCCGAGAATTTCCATATGAATAACGTTGGACTATTTATCCGTTAAAAAAAGACTTCGTAACTAGGAAAACCGTTGCCGTTGTTTACAAAGTTTCGTCTGCTATTTTTATGTTCGGCTTTCAAGGGAATAAGTAAATCGCGGCAAGCAAATTAAGTTACTGTTTGTGTGTCAGTCATATAATAAACAGGTCACAGGCAGCGAGTGTGATCCGACAATCTGGTCACCTCAACGAGACGTGATACTACGACACGGATCAACACACTGTTATGATAATATGTTAATATCTTATCAAACCTGAAGAGGTAACAGTCATTATCGTAAAATCTACTGTTGGAATAACGGTAACTGGCTGCCAGTACTATTACCGTGATTTTAATTTTATTTTCTTGTACGACGCAGATGGTTAATAGCGTACAACACAGTGGCCGTGGACTGGTCGAAAACCACGCGTGGGCACGATGTCCACGCATGCGTTTACCATGTTGGAAAAATCATCATCAGTAAAATTTTAATTAATAAAGCTCCGGATTGTACCCGGTGTTTCATTAATTAAATTTTTAATGATTATTCCTATAATTAGTGTTTAGAATTTAATATTATCGCGTCCGTGGAAATATTGCCCACCCGTGGAAAATAAGTCCATGGCGGGCGTACTGTACACACGACACTGTCAGTTTGGGTATCCAAACCTAACCATACAATCCTATTAAGTATTTCTTAACACTTTTCCAACTGTAGATCTAGAAAATGTGTGAATGAGTCTCATAATCATACTCGATTACCAGGGTTTTAAAGGGACTACTTTTAGCAAATTCTGAACAGGTCACATCACTCTCATTTCTCCACCCTACACTTATATGTTAGAATATTCCTAGCCTATTCTATCATTAAAACTGTATCATAAAGGAATATAACTATTTTCACTTTAAAAAAATTTCGCCGATTGGAAACAGCATTTGGGATGATTTTCATTTTTACTAAACTTTAAATATTTGCCTACTGTGTTTAAACTGGTCTTTGGGAGATACTTTCCTAGTCTGTAGCCAAGATGTGGAAAACAGAAATGTATTGATTTGTAACTGCCAATTGTCGTATCTTTTTATTTTTAAGGAAACGTGTGCGGGTTATATCTAGCAAGCAAACGGTGATAATCCTTCAGAATGTCTTGTGTAGTAATGCCGTCCAACTGTCGCATTCAGAAAGCTCAAAGGAAATGCCGATCGTTGTTTCACTATCGTTATATCGTGAGAAATGATAATCTCAGAAACAATTTCATAGTATTGAATTAGGAATCAGAATCCTTTAAAAATAGAATCTGCCACCAAATAAATATTATTTTCTAACCAGGAATTGCTGGGATATTGCGGTTTTGTGCATGTTATCTCAAACAACATATTAATATTTTAACGTGCCGGGTCGATAGCCAAGATTTCCGGCGAAGTCTTCGAATAAAATAAAAAGCAACTAAAATACTTGGAAAAAGTGTTATTTTTTCAAATACAGTGCCCCCTCCCCCCCCCCCCCCCCCCCCCTTCTAAACAATGTAGTATGCATCACGGCATAGTTGTGTCTATTAAATGTGTCGCGAAAAGCTAGCGTTGGGTGAAGAGGAGTGGAGCGGAGTGGAGTGGAGCATTAAAGTGATATTAAGACTTTTTACACACTGCGCGATGCCTCTAATTTGAACCTTGCTGTCGAACAAAGACACTATTTAATCAAACTCAATCCAACGCTGAAGATGAAATATAATATCATTCGTTCGTTGTGTCAAAATTAAAATCTAAACACTGTGATTACAAAAGCGGACAGAGAATTTCGACAGGATCGTGCGTCACGATCCGGTCAAAATACTCTGTCCGTTTTCCTCCTCTTAGGAATGTAGAATTCACCTGTCGAAACAGAAATTTGTTTTTTAAAGCGGAGATGATTTTGCACTGAATTATTTAGAATATCTCGACCCATAGGTGTACGTTTGTCGCGCTCCGATCGCGAATGAGGACGCATTTGTGATCACAATACTGCATGGTTTTGTATTTAAGTTCACATATTGGTTCCAGTACAACAGTATTTGAGTTTGTTTTACATGAAGGCTTAAATTATAGAGTCAGCACTTACCAATGAAAAGGGAAATTTTACCTAACAAGAAGAACGAACGGCACTATTGAAAAACTAGCGAGCTCATTTCAATAAGGAGTCATAAGCTAGGTTTTTAAGACCCAAATTGAAAACAGTATTTATATTTGAATGTCACTGTTTATAAATAGCACGGATCATTACGTTGGGTACAGGCGTTATTACAATTTCATCGTAGCTACTTACCATTAATAGGTGGTTGTTACTGGATAATCTGGCTTCCTCTCTCCACCAAATTATCCACCCTAAACCCCGAAACTGTCAGTGAGGTTCAAGACTATGTAGCCCCTCAGTTGAATGAACTGAGAGGATGCACGGTCTGTAATCTCTTGGTTCGTTCTATGCATGGGGCTATGGTTAAAAGCTCATTTGGGAATTAATAAAAGGTTAAGCGTATGTTAGATAAAATGGGTCTCATTCTGGATTTTTTCTAGCACAAGTGAACATTAGCGGCGAAATAATTCACGTATAGCGTTGGGAACTAATGAAACTATATAGAGTGTGATCTTGTGTGAAAATTTATCTATCACGCATCAACACTCTCTTTGCTCGTTGATTGTTTATTGGGGTTAACGAAACTTCCAGGTGCCAGGCTCACGTCGTGTCGGACAGTTTTATAGGTGGAGGAAGCCGGAGTACTCAAGGAGAACCACAAAGCAGCGACCAGCAGCTTACCAGCCCGGCGCTGTAGGAGAGTTAGCAGCGGTTGGAGGCAAGTGCACCATCGATGTGCAGTACATACACAGAACGACACGCGCGTGTGAATTGGTTAATCGATATGGCACAAGTGCCATATCGATTAACCAATTCACACGCGCGTGTCGTTCTGTATTTATTACACGCCTTCACGTATATAAAAACAATTATTAGAAGGACATTCAGCAATTCATTTGGAAACTATCAACAAAAACAACACATTTTTTCGCCAACCAAATTTGCGAGGGGCTATTTCGTCCCCCGCGTTCCAATGTGTTCTAAGTGCCTACTGGCACGTAGAACACATCGGAACTCAGAGGGCGATTTTCAGCTATCGCTATCGATTCAAATTGTAATTGCGTTGTACGATTTGTGGAAAATTCCAGTGAAATTTCGTTTCTATTTAAAAATAGTCCGTCAACGATTTCCGTTCCGCACATATGTGCGGAACAAATTTTCATTTTCCGCATGGTTTAGTGTTGCTGTAGATGGGGAGTACATTGAACAGGCGTGTAATAAATCTTAGTACACAGCGCAACCGTGTCCCCACGCTCTCTTTACAGATAATTATGTAACCAATGAGCACGTTCGTCTCGTTTGTTCCTTTAACAATGTTCTTTTTGCGTAGTTGTGTCAATCGCCTATCAAGAGCAGATGACTTCATTCTCTTGCGACTTTTAGATGCAATCCATAGTCCTGAAAAAACGGCACCGGTTTTACAGCTCTACAAGTTATAATAACTACCGCGGTGTGAAGCTTCTACTACGGTTAAAAAAATACACCTTTCGTAGGAAGTTCATCTAACTTGACCTTTGACATGACGAAATTTCCGACTTCGATACATTCACACTTATTCAAACAAACGACGTTTTGCACTACCACCTTCTACGTGCAATGACTTATTAAGTTTAAAAGTTAAAAATTTAAGTTTTGTTAATAATAATTTCATTGAAAAAGCAAGGTAAATTCAATCAACATTGACGATGTGTCTTGCTGGCAATCAAGCATTCAAGTGCAGCCGGTAGTACTGCCCATGCACCGGCGCAGATGTAAATAAAACAAACCCACGTGTTTGCGATAGAAAGTGTCGTTTTTTCTCAATTCTGAGTGACAAAATAACTTATTTATTAAGAGCATGGTATAAATAAAACAAATAGGTAATAGGGACGGTAATCAAGTTTAAACCACTCGTAGAATAAGGGTTTTAAACACTCGGCGAATAAGGGTTTTAACCATACTCGTCGTCTAAGCATGATTACCGGCCCTAGTACCTATTTATTCTTTTTATCCAAGCTTTCAGTCTACAGAAGACCTTCATCAGTGTTCACGTAGACAAACAAGAGGCCCCAAGGAGCCTTAATCGCTCACCGACAAAAGTGGTTCAAAGAAGTATTTGGGGTCACATTCTGTTAGACATGGTTCATCAACACTACAAAGGAATGAAGTCATGAGAGACAAATTTTATGGAACTAGGGACATGGCTTGAACAAACTTCAATCTTACCCCCCTAAGGATGCTGCATGCCAAATATCAATAGCATCCATCTGCTGGATAAGAAGAAGACTTTTAAAGAAAATTCCTCATTTTGAACTAAGTTATCATTCGGGCTCTCACAGTGAGCCCAAATATGAACCCAGGGACTTGGCTTGAACAAACTTGAATCTCACCCCTAAGGATGCTGCATGCCAAATATCAAAACATTCCGACTGCTAAATCTGAAGAAGAAGATTTTTAAAGACAAATTCCTCACATTGACTAAGTTATAATTCGGGCCCCCACAGGGAGCCCAAATATGTACCCAGGGACGTGGCTTTAACAAACTTGAATCTCAGCCCCCTAAGGATGCTACACACCACATATCAAAACATTCCGACTGCTGGATCTGAAGAGGAAGATTTAAGAAAATTCCTCATTTCGAAATAAGTTGCAATTCAAGCTCCCACAGTGAGCCCAAATATGGACTTAGGGACATGGCTTGAACGAACTTGAATCTCACCCCCTAAGGATGCTGCATACCAAATATTAAAACATTCTGACTGCTAGATCTGAAGAAGAAGATTTTTAAAGAAAATTCCTCATTTTGAACTAAGTTATCATTCGGGTTCGGGCTCCCGTAGTGAGCCCAAATATGGACCTAGGGACATGGCTTGAACAAACTTGAATCTCCCCCCCCCCCTAAGGATGCTGCGTACCAAATATCAAAAGATTCCGACAGCTGGATCTGAAGAGGAAGAAAGAAGATTTTAAAGAAAATTCCTCATTTTGAACTAAGTTATAATTCGGGCTACCACAGTGAGCCCAAATATGAACCCAGGGACTTGGCTTGAACAAATTTGAATCTGACCCCCCCCCCCCCCCGCCCCGCCCCCCCCCCCCCCCCCAAGCATGCTGCATACCCAATATCAAAAGATTCGGCCTGCTGGATCTTGAGAAGAAGATTTTTAAAGAAATTTGCCTGAAATGCACTAAGTTCAAATTTGGGTTCCTATACTTAGCCCAAATATGAACCCAGGGGGCCGATTTGAACAAACTTGAATCAGATATACCCCACAATGTTGCTTACCAAATATCAAAAGATTCTACCTGCTGGATCTGGAGAAGAAGATGTTTTAAGAAATGTGCCTGAAATGCACTAAGTTCGAATTCGAGCTTCTATAGTGAGCCCAAATATGAACCCAGGGGGCTGATTTGAGCAAACTTGAATTAGATGCACCCCACAATGTTGCATACCAAATATCAAAAGATTCTGCCTGCTGGATCTGGAGAAGAAGATTTTTTAAGAAATTTGCCTGAAATGCACTAAGTTCAAATTCGGGCTTCTATACTGAGCCCAAATGTGAATCTAGGGGGCCGATTTGTACAAACTTGAATCAGATCCCCCCACAATGTTGCATACCAAATATCAAAAGATTCTGCCTGCTGGATCTTGAGAAGGAGATTTTTAAAGAAATTTGCCTGAAATGCAATAAGTTTGAATTCGGGCTCCTATACTGAGCCCAAATATGAACCCAGGGGGTCGATTTGTACAAACTTGAATCAGATCCACACCCCACAATGTTGCATACCAAATATCAAAAGATTCTGCCTGCTGGATCTGGAGAAGAAGATTTTTAAGAAATTTGCCTGAAATGCACTAAGTTCAAATTCGAGCTTCTATAGTGAGCCCAAATATGAATCCAGGGGGCCGATTTGAACAAACATGAATCTGCCTCTCCTAGAGATGATGTATATCAAATAGGAAAGAATTCTGCCTGGTGGATCTGAAGAAGATTTTTTTGAATTTTGGAAAGAAATTCAAGGGTGCTATCAGAGTTATGCCCCTTGTGGTGCCCCCTGTGGGTGCGGCAAGTTTATTTGTACAAGTTTGAATTGACATACGATGGGGAACATGCACACCAAATTTGGTTCAATTTGATCCAGTAGTTTGTGAGGAGTAGTCGATAATGTAAAGTTCACGACGGACGACGACGGACGGCAAGTGATAAGTTAAGCTCCCTTCGGTGAGCTAAAAAAGCACGCACGAAATACAGTTGGTAAGAATATCAAGGTAAACCTCTGGAAAATTCGTTCCGACTCCAACAAAGTGAAGTCAGAGAAAAATGAAAAACGTTAAAAAATGTAAAGTTATAAAAGGAAACGAAGGAAACTGCTTCCGGAGAACCGATAATAAAATTCAGGTTTCCCAAACTCCGATGTTTGAGCGAGTTAACATATTCTTCGAAAACTCTCAGGAATCAAAAATTACAGGAAGGTCTGCATTGCTACGCATGTACAAAGCTATTCAATCCAAAATGTTTCTCTAGAAACCCGCTCAGTTTTAGTCCTGTCGGGTTTAGAACCCGCTCAGTTTTAGTCCAGTCGGGTTTAGAATTAATAATAAATGCATAGATTCCTGAGAGTTTTCTAAAGATATGTAGGAGTCTTTTATGTGTTGTTTGCATAACATTCTTCACTTTAGACCCGTGCATCTTCTTGATCCAACACATCTGAAACAGATTTTTTTTCTCTCAGAATATAAACATTATTATATATATACTTGGTTTCGCAATTACATAAAGAAAGCGTGACGCGAAGGTTAACCCTTTACCTAACCTGAAAAGCAGACGACACTTGCAAAAATAATTCTTGAATCACTAATTTTTTTCATTTTTTGTCTCAAAAACATAGGTTATGACCCCTCGTTGGAACGAGCTCGACCTATGTTTTTGAGACAAAAAATGAAAAAAATAATGAAAATTAATTGGCGATTTTTGAGAATAGCGCAAACCGGTTTTGGCAGTTACGTTAGGTAAAGGGTTAACTGTCAAACGAGCGGTATGTTGAATTTGATACTCTCCAAACAGGAACCAGGGGTGGTGGGGTTTCTAAATTGTTCTCAAAATCTCTGTTCTCTACTCCTCTTGATAGGGGGTTAAGTGTTTTCGTTTTTCTACAACGATAAAATATTTTACTTCCCATTTTTTGATATTTCTGGGAAAATCAACGAAATTGTGCACTTTTGAAAGTTTGTCTATCACACACCAACGCTCTTTTTGTATCACACTGGATACACTTTGTTTTGGTTGTTTAATTGTGGGTTTAACAACACTTTCAGCAGCCAGGGTCACACGGTGTCGGACAGTTTTACGAGTGGAGGAAGCCGGAGTACCCAGAGAGAACCAAACAGCAGCGGCAAGAAACAGTCAGACCCTCCAGCTTTAATTTTGCACAAGCAGAGTTAACATAGGTTGAAGGCAAGTGCACCGCCAATGCACCCCCGTGCGCATGAGCAATTGGAGTTAAATGTCTTACCCAAGGACACAATGCAGCGACCGCTGGTCAGGATCAACCCGCTGACCCTTTGGTTTAACCCTGAAGTTCTCAGATAAATGTTACATAAACAAATGCCGTATATACGTGCACAGAGCTGCAAATTACTTAAGTGTTTCTGCATAATTGCTGGCTGCTTATACAGGTAGCCAACAATGATGTAAAACACTGTTAAGATAAATGCATTCTACCAGTTGAGTTCCCAGGAAGAATACACATGGGAAAACTTTTTCTGAGTAATATTAACTGGTTGAGGGCTAGATTATTTTTGGTGGTCTGAATTTGTTATTCAGATTTTGTTTTATTACAAATTATTGGAGAGTGATCACAGGCATTCTCCAGTAATTTGTAATAGAACACATGTATATAAACAAAACCGTATTTGTATTTGAATGAGTAGGAAACATTAGCAAAGAAAATGTGGGCTTTTGCGCTGATACCCTCATTTTTTGAAAGCCCTGATAGTGGCTTCTAGCACTCAACCAGTTAAAAGGGTTGTTTACGGTTGTATTGGCACGCAAGGGTTAAGTCACAATTCTCTAACCACTGAACCACTGCACTAACTTTCAGTTTCTACAACTTACTAAGTTTGCACAAGCAATTAGCAGCAGTTGAAGACAAGTGCACCTTAATACAAAGCGCCACCGTGTCCTCACAATGGGCACAAGTACCAAAGGGAAATGTATATATAAATGTGAACAATGACAATTCGCATCACCTTTTCCTTTAACCCTTTACCTAACGCAACGTCCAAAACCGGCCAGCGCTATTCTCAAAAATCGCCAATTAATTTTCATTATTTTTTCATTTTTTGTCACAAAAACATAGGTTATGACCCCTCGTCGAGCTCGTTCCAACGAGGGGTCATAACCTATGTTTTTGAGACAAAAAAATGAAAAAAAGTAGTTATTCAAGAATTATTTTTGCAAGTGTCGTCTGCTTTTCAGGTTAGGTAAAGGGTTAACGAAGCTCCTTTTTGACTGATAAGTTTTTTTTCATCGACAATTTGGGGTTGGATATGTAAACACTGAGCATGTACTTACAAGCACAAGGGTCTTGAAACGTATACGCATCATATAATCTAAATTATTTATTCTAGGTATATCTGTTTTAACTATATAAGGTGCAGAAAGAATTTCGTGCAAACTAAAATAAGCCTCTTGCCTTACAAAATTGGTATAAACTGGATACTTTTAAAAAAATTCCCATTGGTAAATTGAATCTACATTTCCACCATTATTGTTTAATTAAATGTTTATGAATTGTTCATCAAATCTAGTCATGACTGACCTCACAAAAACCATGACTAGATATGATGACTTTTTAAAAACAATATTCAGTAGGTTTATTGTTAAATAGAGGATCTACGTTGTTTTTGTGAATATCGGGAATTATCTCATGAGTGTGGACCTGAAAGTTTTATTTTTCACGCCTGCGAGAGTGAAAATAATGATTTTCAGGCCCATACGATTGACATAATTCCAGATATTCACTCAAACAGCGTAGATTTTCTTTTTATTATATGCTACGTCACATTTTACTGCGCAATATTCAGCCCAATTCGATTGCAAATAGTTTCCAGACAATAACAAAAAGCTGCTGATCGTTCCTTTGAGCCGACGTTCAACACCACGTCATGTGCCAAAGCGTAACGTCATTTAGGAAACTACTGAAAAAAAATCATCGTGTGGACCTGAAATTATTTTTCACTCGCGCAAGTGCTCGTGAAAAATAAAACTTGCCGGCACACACTCATGAAATAATTCCAGATACTGACTAAAACAGAGTAGATTTTCTTTTTTGCTATATGCTACGAGACATTTTATTGCACAACAGTCTGCCCAATTCGACCCTAAATGCGCACGTTTTAAAACAATAACATAGATCAGCTGATCGTTCTTTCAAGGCGACGTAATGCAGTGTAGTGTGACGTCATTTAGGAAGTTACTGACGGATATTCCTCGATATCCATCGAGTCGATGAATATCGAGAAATATCTTTTTGATAATTTACGATAATTCAGAGGTTAGCATATAATAATGACCACTCCCAGTCATGTTTACGAGAATATCTGTGATCTATTCTAATCTTCTCCTGAAATCTTCAGTTGACCTGAAGCTATCGATATAAATATTTAGGGGAATGGTAACGTTCTCTCTCCTCTTTGGAAAGTTTTCGGTCCCCGTACCTGGAACGAGAGCAGTTTATGAATGATTGCGTAGTGTTAGAATCATATATGGCGTTGTGTTAACCCTTTACCCAACGTAACGGCCAAAACCGGCCAGCGGTATTCTCAAAAATCGCCAATCAATTTTCATTATTTTTTCATTTTTTGTCTCAAAAACATAGGTTATGGCCCCTCGTTGGAACGAGCTCGTCGAGCTCGTTCCAACGAGGGGTCATAACTTATGTCTTTGGGACAAAAAATGAAAAAAATTAGCTATTCAAGAATTTTTTTGCAAGTGTCGTCTGCTTTTTCATGTTAGGTAAAAGAGTTTATTGTCACTCTTCACCAATAAGTTTGTCAA
Organism: Pictodentalium vernedei; assembly: GCA_031216915.1. Lineage (NCBI taxonomy): Eukaryota > Metazoa > Mollusca > Scaphopoda > Dentaliida > Dentaliidae > Pictodentalium > Pictodentalium vernedei. The sequence goes on from CM062293.1 coordinate 153,535,609, forward strand.
GCCGATCTCTTTACCGAGGCATTACAAAATTAAAATCTTCATAAGCAATGAACCGTACAATCTGATGACAGTGAGGAAATAGTCAAATATCGCGGTGTCTGTTTTGATGAAAACTTCTGGCCGCTTCATAAACGATATTTCTTCTTCGTCTCGTCGGCAGTTTCGACACAGAGTAATGCCCATAATCTGAGCTATACTGTAAACATCACAAATATTTTGTACACTGAAACTAATGTCGAATTTTTGCCTCATTCCAAAAGCGACTTAGAGAGTAAAATCCCCAAATGAACTGATTTTCCCTGACCGACCAGTAATCCAATCCAGTCCTGAGCACTCTACATGCATACATTTAGGTACTACACTGCAATGGGTTATATATGCACATCATTCAATGTAACACGAGGTGCCATGGTTGCCTTTATATGAACCTCAATTCCAGGGACCTCAATAGATCTGTGATGCCTGACAAGTTGTCAGGCATCACTGATCTTTTGGGGTTTCTGGAAAAACGATATTTACTGGAACTTGACATATGTCACACTGGTGGATCCTCTCTCCAGAAAAAGGCCCATTCCCAATTTTTATGGACTAAACCGTGTTATTGTGCAAAATAAACTCACTCGTTATAATTTTGACGTAATGACCCATTGCGGCGAACTTATTATCAATTATTGTATTTTTCGCCATGCATTTCATTTATTACTGTCCTTCTTTGACAGTCTTTAGCTTACAGACAAGACTTTGTGCAAAGTGAAAAAAATATAATTCTATCACATCCTGCGTATCGCATCCAATGTTTGATATCGCATCAATGTTTTACAGCCTCGAGCCGTCAACTTGGAACACTACATTCTAAATCAAAGACACATGGATCATCCAAAGATAAGTCTTTGGTTTGCTAGATATAAGTAGTGCGGGTGAAAGTTGAAGGCTAATATTCCCTTGAAACGGCAAATTTGCACTGTTTATTCTGATGACATTACACCTGACTGCTGTTTGTAGAAACTAAAGAGAGTGTATTTAAAATGGATGACGCTTGTTTGGTCAGGGTCAATCAATTGTATTTGTTTTCTTTCCGTAAACATCTATATCGACGTAAAATGAATAGAAATTCTCGTAACATTCAATCTTTAATTTAAAAGAATAATTAACATATAATTTGCTTTTAACGCACTCAACGCTGGAACCTGGAGAACTGCAAAGTGTTAGAATTTTTCAATATCGTTGTATGTACCTGTCAACATTTTCCACTTCTACAGTGCACGGAAAGAGGATTGCAACCAAAAACAAACTGCAGAGTTTACACCCAGGCAACAACTCATTTTCTGTGAAAAAGCATATAATCGAACCAACGATCCTTCGCGTTGTTTTGCAATGCCGTGGCTCTCATTCCAAAACCCTCGCGGTTACTGATGCAGAAAGACGGATCGAACCAGCGTCCGCACTGAAAGAAGTGGACACATATCGGTATACCATTTTGCTTCGGTTTTTAATAAACTGCGCAATTCCATTATAATCTCGACACTTAGGTTGACAAACTTCGTCCAAATACCTGCCACTGACAGTAATTACCACGAATGCATCGGACAGTCCAAGACAAGAATGGAAATATCCTAATGAACCAGGATAATTTGGACAGTGCACGGTGTTCCGTACCGGTTTTCTACAGGAAGCACGCAAAGCCTTTCACCTTTCGGAGAAAATTAACTGCTACCGGATCTACGACGATTTGGGTAACACTCTCACAACCCCGCTGACCAGAATTTATGGACGTGGCCCTGGAAATCAACAGCTATGAACTAGAGAGGCACAACGGAAATTACCCAGATCGCATTAGAGTATATTGTGATCTAGAAACGATACTACAAATTACACTCGAAGGAATAGTGGATCATCCGGCAAATAGCCATAGCTACAATGTCTAATGTTTATGGATGTTAGATGGCAGCTTCGGGTGCTGACGGTCGGTACCAAGGATACTTTGATCTGATGATAGCGCCGTTTGACTTCGACGTTTCATTTGTACATCAAACGGTTCTACACTCGTCAATAATGAATGGCTATACTTTAACCCTTTACCTAACATATCGGTCAAACCCGACTAGCGCTATTCACAAAAATCACCATTCAATTTTTATTACTTGAAAATTTTTTGTCTCAAAAACATAGCTTATGACCCTTATTGGAACGAGTTTGTTAAGCTCGTTCCAATGAGGGGTCGTAAGCTATGTCTTTGACGCAAAAATGAAAAAAAGTTATTCTATAGCCATTCGGTAATCTAAAGTTATGTAATGTATCGCATTACGAAAGACAGTGATTCATCCGATACTTGCTTGAAATACTGTTTTGTGTTCACCGAGTCGTTCTGCCGAGTGCACCTATTACGCAGATGCTCTATATAGTTCTCGCTGATTCCATTCGTCTCCTTGAACGAAATAAAGCAATGTATTATGCAATGTTCAACATAATGTTTCTAAAAGGAATGGTCGAGGACACACTGTTTTCACAATTTGGGCGCATGTACGTTGTATTTATATAAAAATTCCGCGGACCTGTTAATAAAATTATTACCGATCATCCTTATTAATTTCTTGCCCACATTTTCGTCTGTTCGACAACGAACGAGTTTTCCTTTGCTTAAAACATTGCGTCGAAACGCGCACATGCAAAAGGCATTGTACATAAAATACAGCTCTAACGGTTCGAAATGCTGCAAAACTTTTCAGCGGGAAACTTTATGCTCCCAATATAACGACATGGGAAACAAATACTCTAACAGTCTTGTACAAATAGAAAAACAACACGTGTGGAAATGGTGATATATGACTCCTCATACTCTCGCTTTTCATAACTTTGATCAGCTCTGCGTTTTCCCTCAGCAGTGGCATCTGGGTTAAGACTATGGTTAGTAGCACATAAGCGTTCTAATGAAAACATGCATACCAGAATAGACACTTATATTTGGTCAGGGTCAAATGAATGAAACGTATACATATATATGGTACGTGCTGAAAAAGTCCTTCAGAAACAGTTTTTTTCCTGAGTGTAGTGAGGAGATGGCTTAGCTAGATTGACCGCCCTCTACCACCCCCATGGATAAAAAAAAATGATAGCAGATTACTAGTTGCATCATGTACAAGTTCATTAAGGCTTAAGCTTATTCATACCCATTTATGGTCTTCCTTCTGTTGAAATAAAGAAACGAATTACAATCAACGATGAGTATTACGGCAGCTGGATGAATGACCACTGTCCCTGTACTGACGTTAACAGCATAAAGTAGCACAATGTGGTGGTAAGAAAAAGAGAATGAAAAACATACCAAAACAGCAAAAAACAAAACCCAAAAATCAAAGACAGAACAAAATAAACCCGTTTAGAAAACGGTTAATATAAGAAAACCCCATAACTAGATTAGCTGCCTACCTGCATCCTCATAGATGTAAATTTGAGAGAAGAACACCAGGCATACAGTAGGAGATGCATCTATTGCCATTTACGTATCATGTTCATTAAGATTTACACTTACTGGAACCCAACCATAATCATCTTTTTGTTCAAATAAAGATGCGAATTATAATCTATGGCAAGGTTTATGAAAACTGAATGAATAATCTCTGACCATATACCGATGTTTACTGGCATAAAGTTGTGTTATTTTGCCACGAGATAAAATAAAAACGTGTAAGAAATTAAAAATATGAGATAAAGTCGTTAAGCACAAGAGTAAACGATTAATGAAAACGAATTCCTTACACGAAGAAAAATAAAAGGGTAAAATACCCAAAACAGATCTCAAAGACTATACCTTTCTCAATTTCTATTTACACAAACTCGTGAATTCCGCACTTCTAAACGAAAAATTATATTTGAACCGGGTGTAAGTAAATACATATATCATAAACTAGTTTACGAATACAGCCACCTACTACCGGTAAAGGTCAAAGGGGGCAAAAGCAACGACTGTATGGCTTATCATTGAAGACCATGAGCACGTTAACAAAATATGGAGATGTTGGAAACAAACATTAGGCAAACAGTGTTCGCACAGCACCTTAATCAGAAAAGCATCGGCCGCGTCGAAAACAACGACAACAACGGCGATAAACAATAGTTGCGAGCTTTCATGTTCCCCCCTGAAACTATCTCACGCTTCAAGACTGTTAAAAATACGACGACCAATAATTATGGGCGCTCATAAAGCTCAAACTTATTGTGAGCTTTATGAACGCCCACAATTATTGGTCGTCGTACTTTTAACAGTCATACGTCATTTGATAATTTTATAAATTTAAGGCGATTTGGTGGCACTGGGAGTCCGAAAATCTACATAAAACAAGGTGTATTTTTAACTCTTTAATCTCTGAAACCACAGAATTTATCAGGACGTTTACTTTTATTGGTGGGATATCTTTCTTTCTCTCTGAACTGTATAGTGACACCTGACTGAAACAACCTCCGAAGCGTCACATTCAATATTTTTAAAGGAAAAAAGAGTCATCTTTTCTGATAAAATGTTAACAAAGAAATATCAACTTTGTGTTGGACGAAGAGGATTAAATATTATGTTTACTGTCATCTCTATCACGTCTGCCCATGAACTGGTTCGAATTCAAAAAAAAATTAATGATATGTATTAGTAAAAACGACTAAGTTTAGCCAAATAACACGATATTGTATTTTCCAAATGGTTTGTAACACTATATTCTTCAACATGACACGATCCATGAATGATGCAAAGGTAAAAAAAATGAATTTTTGCGGTCCTTTTCCAATACTAATGAACAGACAAATCTGTTTCTGTTTCTTGTTTCTGTTTGAGGGAAGCGACGTCAAAGACATAAACTAACCAAATGCGACCTAAAGTATCGAATGCTTTGGCTGTTGGCAATCATTTGTCAAGAAAATTCCATTAATCACGACACGATTAACTGCAATTAAAAATGAGGCATTAACAGGCTAAGAAAAAGAAGCGGCAGCAGAAATGACGCAAAACTGCAGCAGATATTATACTGGAAAATGATCACATTTACACATTCTGGATATGTGGACGTTTCATTTAAACTGTCAATAAAAAAATGTTCGCTAGTCTGAGGCATCCACGTTGTTGTTTAATGACCCTTAACCCTTGACCTTGGTAACCGACATTAAGGCCCGGCGTTACTCACAAAAATCGTTATTCAAATTGTATTATTTTTTCAATTATTTTCATCAAAACATAGCTTATGACCCCTCATGGGAACGTAGTACTTCCAGATCTCGTTCCAGTGAGGGTTCCCAAGCTATGTTTTTCATGCAAAATAAAAATGTGTAGTTGTTTACGAATTGTGTTTGCACGTGGCGTCTGCTATTTGTGCTAGGTAATGGATTCAATATAACATTATTAACATTAAGAGAGAGAGATTGGGTTGGGCAATACTATCATTAGTCTACCGCCTGTCAAAAGAGAAACAAAATATTTTTACATAGCATCAGTTACTTAGAGCCGGGGTCAAACAAACAGAAGTGAAACGAAAGATGTTTTATCTACATACATTTCTATATATTTATCCGAAAACGATACACACATGCACCAAATTCAAGGTTAGATATTTTCGATACTTCTTATAAAAATGGCTCAATAAACACACGGAACTTATAAAAAATAAAAAACGTTCTCTGTGGAGACGGTAAACTAAACTCCAAATATGTGAGTTAACTCGTAGCTAACAAATGGGAAGAAACGACCTGAGCTATCCACAAAAATCGCCATTAAGGCTAAAAATAAAAATGTGTTTTGATTCTCAGGCAATATCTCATTGAATTTGAACCTCCTCATTGGACATTTGTATTGCCTTTCAGTGACTTTCGATATTAGTACAAGCTCATGGAGATCCGAAACTTTTTTACATTTTTTTATTTATGCAGATTTATTTATTTGCGACTCCAATATGTTTGTCATGTTATCATATATGGGAGAGTGCCTATAGGCTCTCTCACATAAATTGTAACGAGTCAAATCCCCATAGATTAAATACTTGTATTTCAAAGATAATATGAAGAGCATCGAAAGAATATGAAGTCTTTGAATTGCAGTACCTACAGTTTGTTTTTAGAGGAATGTTTTTTTTTCAAATTAAAAATGAATTTATTTGTATAACTATGCACTTTCTATATTTCTGTGTGTAAAACGACAGCCGAAATCCTTTCCATGTTTTGCTCACTTTTTCAAAACAAACAAAAATAAAAATTAAAAATAAAACCAGCCCTCCATCTCTGATTTGAAACAAAAATGGCTTGAGAATCAATTAATTTATTTTGTATGGCCTAAGATTTCATTTTTTAGGCTTTCTCAAGCCTAGTTTGGAAAAGACTCTTATCATTCTTCTTTTTCAAAGATTTTTCTTCATTACTTTTTTTTTTATTTTTTTTTTCTCCGCCGTAATTTTGTCTGTTGCACAGCTCAAAAACAGGCTGTACGATTTTAACCAAATTTGACATGCTTATGTAAAGTCATAGAATCTACTGACATGAGGTATCGACATGTCTGGGGAAACGCTTATTTTCAAAATCTTCTGCCCAAACCATCAAACTTTCACCATTTTTCAACATACCCTCAAAAAGAAGCTGAACGATTTCAACCAAATCTGGCATACTTATGTATTTGTCATAAAATCTACTGACATGAGGTATCGTCATATTCATGAAAACGCTTAATTTCAAAATATTCTGCCAAAACCATCAAAATTTCACCATTTTTCAAAAGTCTCAAAATTGTTAACAGTTGTTTAGCTCAAATGTTCGAAACATTTAGAGCATAATATAATGCACCAAAATCACTACACAAATATTACAAAATTAACCCCTATTGGCCAAAAAACGACATGAATATAGCATTTTTTTCTCCAAAATTGACCAGCTTCAAGGGCAAATTTCTCCATTGGCAAGGTCGTTGTAGTATTTTTCCGAACGTGTTGATGCAACAATGATTGCAGAAGAAAGTTACTGTTTACTTTTTAATCTCAGATTCAACCCCGAAGCACAATGAGGGCGAGAATAAGAGTGCCATTTGAAAATGCCAATATTAGCCAACTTTGATTACTTTTTTTTATCGTTTTGCAAAGGATTAATTTCAAAGACTTTGCTTTTGATGGAAAACCCCACGTGAAAGCCTTTTGTCAATTCGTAGCGAAGTTAGTAATATAATGCAAGAAATACTGACAAACAGTTCAACATCCCTTTAATCAACTCATTTTGACTTGAACTGTATTTATCACTCTGTACACTAGCTCTCTAGATAGTATAAACAATATCATCAAGCACACAACCAATTTATGTGTGACAGTAATTTCTGTTACATGTATTTCATCTTATCTGAAACAGATATGTTGGAAATTTTGTGAAATGATTGGAGTGGGAAGCTTACCCTCTTTTGTTGACAAGTTCCACACATTCACAAATAGACAGGATGTTAGAGAATAAATTTATTATTGGTATTTAAGGTCACTTTCAGCATCTATGGCTGTGTCGTGACCATAACATAGGTATTTATTCAACTATAGGTATTTATTCAAGTTTAGCTAATCGTTGACACCTGAGTCGCATACTTTAGACGGCTTCCTCCCCAGGCGTTGGTTGGCGGATCCTATTTTACTACAATATAATAAAGAAGAATAAATTCAGTGTCGCGTTGTTTTTGAAAATGGCTTCCAATCGATCTCTAGCTTCTCTGCTCTCTCTAATTATGTGCTGAATCTCTGTTTCTATTGTCCGCGTATAGCCTTTAACTCAAGATTCTCCGTGTCAGGCTCCGAGGGCGCTACCTCCTTAACAAAACTCTTGTTATCAGGTGTAAAGATAATCAAAATGATCGATAGTTTACTGTACAATACAGTCTGTCTTTTCACATTAAAAAGTTGGGAAACCCGTAATTTGTCCAACAAATTACAATTCTCTAGTTTCAGTTTGTTTTCCTGCTGTTCGTTATTGATAAAAAATTAATTTCAGTTTAACTGAAATAGTGACGCTGCCTATCCTCAAGTGGTGATAAAAATGTGTGCTCCTTCGCCTGTATATATGAATGGCTGTAATATAATATGCTTTTGGACACCGTTCTACTAGCCATTTCCAATACTATATCAAATAACAGTAAATTGGCAGTTTAATTTAAAATTGGATATGTCATTCGACACGAATGCCTCGATTTAAACGCTTGTAGCTTAATTAACAGTTTACAATATCTCCATGTATAGGACAAATAAATAACCACTTGCAATATTTCCGTCTCTAATACTCTTAGTAATCTGAAATTCTATGTACTTCTAAGTTTAAATTACAGTTAAGTAACTTTGTGAAACAAGACAATCAGTAAATGTGATGGATGCTCCCCGACAATAGACTTAGTTAACAAGAAGATTCGTAAAATTGTAGTCCCCCGCTATGGGAAATAATTTGGCACATGTCTTTGAAATGCAAAGACCCTAATTCTGGTGAAAAATAAGCAGGCAACTTGTTTATAGCATGTGCAGGAGCGGCTTGCAACAGGGATCCCTCATACCAAAGTTCACTGAAATCCATCCATTCACTGCTGAGATATAGCTGCGGACGGACCGATGGACGAACATACGGAGGGACGGACAGCCAAGCGGACGGACGGACAAAACGGCCTTTTTATAACATGCAGGAGCGGCTTGCCACAATGCTCCTTTATACCAAATTTAATTGAAATCCTTCCCCGCACTGGTAAGCTATCGCTGCGTTCGAAAAAAATCATGAAAAATTGACAAAGTAAGGACGACAACTCTGGTGAAAAACATGCGGTCAACTTATTAATAACAAGGATCCCACATACCAAAACTGAAATCCATCCGCTCACTGCTGAGATATCTCTGCGGACAGACGGATGGACAAAGCGGCGACTATATGCTCCACCGATTTTTTTTCGGGGAGAATAAACATCAACCAATCTGTAAAATTCAATTTCTACTAGTAGGTGCCCATGGCAAAGGAACATACTAAAATCAGTGTATAGCGAAAGAAGCTAAAGTTAAAGATGAAGGTAAATGACTCCGCAAAAAAAATCGACTAATTAGGAGCCATAACTCCGCCCCTAATCATCGGACCGGGCTGGTTTTCAAACTCGACCTGCAGATTCTTCGGTAAAAGTCAAATACCGAAAGTTGGTCCAGTCAAATAATATTTGTTGAAGTTATCGCTCTAACGAACGAAACATCCGTTAAAATCGCGTAATTAGGAGTCGTAATAATCGGACTGGGCTGATTTTCGAACTTGACCTGTGGATTCTTCGGTTAAACTCCATACCAAATATTGGCACAATCAATTAATATTTGTTGACGTTATCGCGCCAATGAACGAAAGGTCGTTAAAGTCGACAAATTAGGAGTCGTAACTCCGCCCCTAATTAATAGCCTGGGCTGGTTTTCGAACTTGACCTGCAGATTCTTCGGTTAAACTCAATTACCGAATTTTGGCCCAAACAATATTTGTTGAAGTTATCCTACAAACGAATGAAAACATCGTTAAAACTGACCAATTAGGGGCAATAATTTCGCCACTGACCATCGGATCGGGCAGGTTTTCGAACTCAATCATAAAAGTGTTACGAACAACTCACATGTCGAATATCAAACCAATCCGATAATATCTGTTGAAGTTATGGTGCCAACAATTGTATTGTTACAGAATGACGGAATTACCGACGGACAAGGGTAACACTATATGCTCGGGGCCATGTCATGGCGAGGGCATAAAAACTGTAAACAATATACCGTCTTATTGCAGGTAGATCAGCTTACCTCTGGTCCTTAAAGGTTTACATTTACATTTAATGGTACTGAAGGTGTCTTTGTGCATCTATGACCGTGTGATGACCGCACCACAAGAACAATGCCATGTTCAGGCAATCTGTTCTGCACAAAACAAAACAAAACAAAAAATCAGGAACGTATAATCTGAGTAATAGTTCGACACACCAAAAGAAGAATGCACATGTAATTTTCGAAAACTATTTGACACATCGATATACAGCCCTGCCCCCCCCCCACCCCCCCCCCCCCCCCCCCACACACACACCTTCTAAAAAAACCCGCTCAGAGACATCACCCGATTGGAACTCAAGCGAGAGGAAACCAGAAAAATTTAGGTTAAATATCAGTGTGGCCTTTTGTATGATCTTAATATAAATAGGGTTCTTCCTCTCATCATACCCAACCCGCAATTCAAATTTGGTTTCCATCGGTGCATCGGAACTTTAACTGGAGAATGAAAACCAAGAATATTTGTAACTTAAAGATCACTGTGATCTTAACCTTTTGCACTATGACCCTAAAATGAATAAGGTCTTCACTCTCATCACACCCAACCCACATATCAGGTCGGTTTCGATCGGAGCATCGGAACTTTAATTAGAGAGCGGGAGCCAAGAATATTTGCAAGTTGAAAGTCACCGTAACCTGGATGTTTGGCACAATGACGCGAAAATAAATAACGTTCTTCCCACATCATTCCTTACCAATATGTAAAGTTTGGATGCTATCGGCTAAGCGGAACTTTAATTAGGGAGCGGAAACAAGGAAAGTTTATAAGTTAAAGGCTGTGCTGGCCTTGACCTTTGGCACAATGACCCCAAAATAAATAGAATTCCTTTTCTTATCATACCCAAACAACATGTCAAGTTTGGTTTCGATCGGCACAACAAAATGTTAATTTGAGAAATGAAACCAACACCCAGAGATTGTTCAAGTTCAAGCTTACCGTGACACTGGCCTTTGGCACAATGACAACAAAATAAATAGGATTATTTCTCTCATCATACTTAACCCACGTGTCAAGTTTGGTTTTGATATCCCGGGCAGAACTTCAATTAGAGGGGGAAAACCATCTCCGTCTGCAGACGGACTGACAGCGCCACACCTTTATCCACCCATTTTTTTAAGCGATAATAAAAACAACGTATATTAGAATACCCCCCCCCCCCCCCCCCATTAACTGCAAAACAATTTTACGAAATTCTTCTGGATTGTACGCACAACTGTTGCAACTCGTAAACATTTATATACATCCATACTTCCAGACGTAATAATTTATTCACTTGTCCACATTTCTTCCTCTTCTAACTTTGTACCTAAATCAGGCTGCAGACGACAGTATCTCGGTTTTATAAAAAACACCTGAAAAAAATACATTTGTCTTGCTTGAACTCTAACTTTTCATCGAACTCTTGTGGGCACTTCGGAGTTTTTATTTATTGGCGTTTATTATCGTATGTCCTCAATTATCAGACTATTATCTCACAAATAGACCAAACGCATCAAGCGCATATACGCAGTTCAAATGACAGTTATTGAAGAGTCAATACCATTTCTGATTGGCGGCTTGGATTTTCTTTCGAGGTATCCGAACACTCTCTGTGAGCATCAGTTGCGGGGTTGATGCTGTCATAGCGTATCGTCCTATCGAGTGGGGACGTAACATGGCTGTCCTCTATGCGGAGAGAAACACACTCCGTGCAGGCTAAAAATTTCTTCGTAGTATTCGAGAAGAGCGAGACCACGAAGTTGCCGCTACGAAGGTGATTCCACGCTTCTGTCCCACTGAGCCAAGGCGAGGCGTTAATATAAGTTGCATAACTTGCTCGCCAATCCTTGTAAAACAAATAAGCTTAAAAACCCAAATAAAAACACATATCTTACTTTTCAGAAAGTTGTGCATTCACGGAGCGCATGTAAAGGTGCGTGATGATGTATCAAACGATTCAAAACAACAGCACATTGTAAAAAATAAAATGCTAGCCGCCAATTAGACACAATAGTGAGCCGTCAATAACTGCGTTTTGGACTCAGTGTTCCCGCTTCATTGCAAACAAACGGTCAACGGTTTGTCAAAATGGTGTTTTTAGACGAGAACCTTGAAGCAGGCGTAGCCCTGTCATGGTCTGAACCGAGGATACTGTTGAAACTGAGCACAGGCACAAGTTATATTAGTAGAATTTAACACATTCAATAAAATATATGTTATACTATGAACACTAAAGAAACTTGGTAGGACTCTTCCCAGACCGAAATTTTCAATACACAGCTAATAATTTACCGATCTTGCTCAAATAAAAGACTTTGCCGTGTTCTGTTCACATCGCTACCGCCATATCGAAACACAGTTTGCTAAAAAAATAGTTTTGATCCTCATTTTCATCCAATTTACATCGTGCTGCGAACAGGTCAGCGAGTCCTGATCTTCTTCGTCTGGTGTTGGGACGAACTACTTGGAATGAATATTGCTCTGGATGCTAATTGGTCGACAGCTATCACTTTATTTTCATTCTCTGGCAGATATACCATACTCAGAGATTGAATCTCCTTCAGTACAGCCGCCGTGGAATGGTCAAAATCCACGCCTGGCCAGTTTTGCTCATGGGCACTTTTATCAATGAATAATCAGTAGTTTTCAGGAAATATTCAATGAAAGTCGAATGAAGTAGTACCCGGTGCTTCTTCATTCATTGGCAATTTGAAGGCGATTCCATTGTTTTATGTCACTATTAACCCTTTACCCAACGTAACGGTCAAAACCCAGCGCTATTCACAAAACATTTCATTATTTTTTTCATCTTTGTCTTAAAAACATAGGTTATGACCCCTCTTTGGAACGAGCTCGTCGAGCTCGTTCCAATGAGGGAGTCATAACCTATGTTTTTGAGACAAAAAATGAAAACTTAGTTATTCAAGAATGTTGTTTGCAAGTGTCGTCTGCTTTTCATGTTAGGTAAAGGGTCAATGCAACCCTGAAAATACAGCCCACGCGTGGATTTTGCCCTTTCCGCGACGACTGTACTGTACATTTCCTGTCACTTGACAATTCTGGCTTAGCACCACTCCAAAATAAACAAAATTCTTGAATACAAATTTACCTTTTGTGTGTGCGTTTAGGAAGGGGTTAGGGGCAGGTACGTCAAATTCAGGTTCAGGAGAGGGTGCTATCAAGTTTGCCATTGACCTGCTGATGATATACCAATGGAATTACCTCATCGACATCATTAGCTGTTATCTTGAAGAGACAATGACAAAACAATAATTTTTAAAAGCATTTGGCTACAGCTCAGTGCAGATTTAACCGATTTTTTTCAAAGGCTCAGTTAATTTGCCCTCTCTACTCTCCCTGTATTTTTCATATTCTTTTTTTTTTTTTCCTTTTTTGTTTTTTTTTCTCTTCAAGGTGGGTGACACCAAAACAGCCAACTGGCTTTGTCGCCCCCCGAAGAATACAAATGATTGTCGGGTTTATAAGCCCCATACTAATATGTTGCTGCTGAATTATTTGTATTACAATTTAATTGCTTTTGTATTACTCTTTTAGTATTTAGTACTTGTATAATATTGTTTTCTGCAAATAAATTCATTCAGTTCATTCATTCAAGGGTTAAATGCGCGGTTGGGTGAAGAGAAATGTATTTGGGCCTGGTATTTGTCTTTGATATTATCGTACACGGATGCAAAAGCGGTTTTCAAGCAAGGTTAGCACCTGTCTGAACACTACACTTGCCCAATATGTACTCTTAAATTGTACAAACTGTATTTTATAACCAAACAAAATACCACAAATGTAAAATGCAGAGCAAATCGTATGACTGTTCAGTTTCTTCAAAAGGGTCACACGATCGTTGGGTCCTTGAGATTCGTTTTTTTTTTTGTCGCGATCGATTCGCGACTAAATGAGTCATGCTAGGTTCAAAAATGTTTAAAGCTTTATGTTACTGCTCTTCAGTAATTCTTGAAAATGTTTAAACCCTGATGGCAGTGTCTCAGTGAAAGTTTTCCAATGACATAACACTCTTTGTTTTATTTACTGGTAGACTTCTAGTTTAATTCCAGTGGTTAGATTTAGTTTGATTTGGCACATTTACAATTGTTTTGTTGAGTATTTTAAAGACTTTCTGTGTGAACTCTTCAATAAATATATAGCCCTGCGAAAAGTTCTGACTCGATTCAATTTTGTACCATTATTCGAATCACAGCACGAAATATCACTTTCAAATTGTAATGAAATTCGCCAATAGAATGATTAAAGTAGATCTGCGTGTGAAATGAAAACACAGTTAGTCGTTTGTGTAGTGACATTGTATTGCATTGCGTACATTATTCAATCATTCCCTTAATGTAACGGCAATTTCAGAACAGCGGTATTACAGAAAAAATTGCTCGTAGAGCTAGTTTCAATGGGGGATCAAAAGTGACGATTTTGAAGCAAAACCTGTAAATTATTTTGTTATTCAAACCTTGTGTTTTGTGAAAGTGTTACCACAAGAGTGTAACAATCTTAATGCGCCAATTTTATATTTAGCGAAATGTTATGTTTTGATTCAGAGGAATCAATGCAAAATTGAATCAAATCTGGAAACCCCGCAAGTCAAGGATTTAACCCAAGATAACTCTTTTTCAGTGATACGCCACTTTCATCACGAATGCATTAATTCCTTCGGCCACTCTATACTAGACCACAGTGATATTTGCAAAACGTGTTAAGTGATATTTGTTGAAAATATGTAACTCCGTGACAGGAATAACGTCCGTAACTATGTTTCGATGAAGGTTGTTTAGTACACACGGTTATCACCATAGAGTCGGTGCATTGAACTGCAGTAGAAAATACTTTTCTACAGAAAAAAAGCAATGCACGTGCTTCCAGAAACATCGCTTTCATTTGATATTGTCCACGACAGAAGCTTAATGTATACGGATAGAGATGAATGGGATTACAATACCTATTCTTCAATTGAAAAGTATGTGATGTAATTAGGGTCTGTATGCATAGCGGTATTACAAACTGCCGATGAATCCCAGGTGCGGGATATTTGCAAGTTCCGTCGTATAGTGGGTCAATCAAATGAAATCATTTGACCCTTTGAATATCCACTTTCGAATCCAAATAATCATTAGACGTCCCAATCACATACAGAAAATGTTTTATCAGTGAATATGTGTGGTAGACCAATCAATATTTTTAACGTGCAGCCCGGAGGTTGCACGTTATAAATATTAATTGGTCTACTTCTGAAAAACGAATTTAGACTTTTCCAACTGATACTGTATGAAGGAAAACACGAATATATTCTTACAAAAGGACTCGGAAGTGGCAGCAGAGAGTAGCAAGTAGTGGTGGTGAGCCATATGAGCCTAACTTCTTTATTTTTTATATTTCCAAATTTCCTCAAGATCCCTGCATGTAACTATCCCGTTAACAATTTTTATGCAAAAACCACATACTGATTTCACTTCATAAATACCCCTTATGTATACAAAAAGCGATAATTCCTTTGAAGGCGTTGTGAGTGTAATTGTTATGTTGTCATAATGAACGTTAAAAGCGGTTTTCCGTCTTCTTATGCATCACGGGAAAGGCTCCTATACTGTCCCACCACATCGAACTATGAGATACATTCATGTAAATTCAAAATTGCAAAAAAAAACAATAGACTAGAAAAGAGTATTTCAATTAACCTTTTACCCAACGCAGACGATATCAAAATTTATTATTTTAAATACCATTTTTTCAAATGTTTCCAAAATTTTCAACAAAACCATATCATGTGACCCTTCGTTGAAACGAGCTCGACGGGCTCGTTCCAACGAGGGGTCACATGATATGGTTTTGTTGAAATTGTTTGAAAAATAATATTTATTCAACTGCTGAATTTGCATATTACGCGGGCGGATGCGGGCGATTCGTTAGGTAAAGGGTTAAACATAAATTTCTCATCTTATTCAATAATATTTCGTAGTTTTACAAGGTTATTGTGTTATTCTATTGTGGCTACATCGGTCCGGTCAAAGGGAAATTGAAGAAGAACCACAACTGCCGTCCCAATGCAACTCGTGAGAGACATTTTCAGAAGGATGTTTGGATTTGTCTTTGCTTCAGATTTCCACCACGAGGTTTTATGTTACGATGGTATTAGCGAAGAAGTGGGAGAATGACATTTCATCCTTCACGGGGAAGCGATTTTCTATTACCATCGACCAGGGCCAACACCATAGAACTTTTACAATTGTATTTTGTGGAATTGTATTTTCTAGTTATGACTTTAAATGGGCTGAAATGGACCATGAGCATTCTCAAAGATGTGACAATTTGCCAGTTGGCAAATTTCCATATCTTTTAAAATGCTAATGATTCATTTTAGTCAGTTATATTAGTAGGTAGAAAATACAATTCTAGAAAATGCAATTGTAAACTTTTTTTTATAGTATTGGCTCCAGTACAGTGCAGTTGGTATTCTCCTTGGAAGCTGAACTGTAATTCACTGACACATTTCTTACCATTATAGCATAAGCTATCCCTAAATCACGAATAGTTTTATTTTTACTTTAACTTCCAAGAATTTTACCTGTCGCGAAAGTACATAGATTAAACTGTTATCTAAAACGACCCGTGAACGACAGAGTCCGGCACCAAAATGTCTTGAATGACTAAATATTTTTATTCCTTGCCTACAAATATAGCCCTCATTGGTACAATCTCAAGGTGCTATTTCCAATGAGAGGACACAAGTCGTGATTTCATGGCAAAAATTGAAAAAAGCGGAATTAAAAAACTGAATGTCGAATTTATGAAATAGAGTAGGCAAAGGGTAAACCCGGATGTCTTTCATACTCTCAAACGGGATGCGAGTCACGTAATCAAATCACGTCGATGGTCTTGCCTTTCCCCATCCAAACTATAGCGCGTTTGAAAGTACGCTGAATTCACTCGTAGTGAAAGTTCGTTCTCGTTGTCAAGTCAACCCACCAGTCATCAGAAGACACAGATGTGGTCGCGTTGTCAGTTTTGTATTAGAACGAGCTCTTATCTGCATAATTTCTGCATGAAACTTGTTCACGCAGTAGTTAAACGTAGGAATCATGAACGATTGAGAAATATAAAAATAAAGACATTCATGTCAAAGGATTTAAACAGTTTAGGATTTCTTCATCTAAACAGAAGTCCATTACAACCTATAGTGAATTGCGTTGTCTAATGAAACCACAAACAATTGAAAGACACACGCTCTCACCTTCGGATAGGAATCAGCTATTTCGGATGAATAGATGGTCGAGGCAGACGATAAAAAGATAAGTACCCCTCGCTTTGTTTTGATTAATCGTTGGTGATAGGGAGCGACCGTGATCGCCAAATCCAGAAGACCTGGCTTTCTATACGTTATCAACAGGTGAAAACTCGCGAAACCGAAAGCTTTGTCCACCGAGACTCAGTCGATGCCAACTAATTGGTCCCACAATAAAACAACAGTAATTCAACTGTGTATATATTACTATCATCAATCCTCTTTAATCATTTTTCTTGGACAAAACGAATAATTGCCAAATTTTGTTTTGATCTGAGATTGATACAGCAGTGCAGCTGTGAACGAGCTTATACTTTCATTCTGCAGCCTGGATATACACAGAACGACACGTACGTGTGGGTGGGTTAATCGATATGGCACGAGTGTCAGCGCGGAAGGATAAAACGAGAGGCCACAAGCCTCGAGTTTTATCCTTCCGCGATGTCACAAGTGCCATATCGATTAATCCATTCACACACGTGTGTCGTTCTGTATTTATTACACGCCTTCACGCCTATAGAAGCAACTATTAGAAGGACATTCAGCAATTCAGTTGACAACTTGTCCCCTGAGTTCCAATGTGTTCTAAGTGCCAGTCGGCACATAGAACACACTGGAACTCGGGGGCCGAACTATCAACAAAAAGAACACATTTTATCGCCAACCAAATTTGCGAGAGGAACCCGTGTTACAACATTTAGCCATCGCTAGCGATTCAAATTGTAATTGCGGTGCACGATTTGTAGAAAATTCCAGTGAAATTTCGCTTCTGTTTAAAAATAGTCCGTCAACGATTTCCGTTCGGCACATGTGTGCGGAACGGATTTTTATTTTCCGCATGGTTTAGTGTTGCTGTCATTGAGGATTTCATAGATCAGGCGTGTAATATAATGACATATATAGTTCGATCTTCAAATTAAGTTTATCTGATTCATTTTCAGTTACCCGGTATTGGGCTTCTCGGGGCTTTAATCTACTCAGTGCAGGTGGAAACTGAGGGAATTTGGAGATTGGACAGGGGTTCATGATCCTCACGTTTTCATATTACATTTTATTTTGCACCCTTCTCCTCTTCTGATGATAAAAAAATTACCATCCGAGGTTCATCAATAAAAATTTACTTTTTATTCAGCCCTTTTTCTCACACTAACCGAAGACGACATTTGCTAAACACAATTTTGGAATGACTAAAAAATTCAATTATTCTACCTAATCAGAAAAACTTATGATCACTCATTGGTATGAGTTCGTTGGCCTTTGACCCCAATAACGGTTATAATAAGGATTATGTTTTTGTGGCCATCCCTAACTTATATCGTCATGGAAATCGACCTTCGGTAAAATTATCTCTCTTGAAATTATTAGACAAGCAAGGAAGGTCCAACTAAGAAGCAAGTTATTGTTGAGAAAAACCTATAGCAGCAGTGGAATATAACGCCAAGTGTCCGTTTGTTACTTTTAATAAACAAAAATACAGACAGCTCTAGGAGCTGTGTGTTGTTTTCGTTTAGTAAAACTTACAAAAAGAAACTTTTATGGCAAGCTAATTAGAAGCAACCTCTTCACAGATCGTCGGTCAATAAGAATATCTGGAGCGCGGTGGATCAGTGGTTACGGCATTGGACTTCAAACCGAAAGGTCTACGGTTTGATCCCTGCCAGGACAAGGCACTCAACCCCGTTTGCCCACGTGGGGGCACGGTGGCGCAGTATACTAAGACGTATTGCACATCGATGGTGCACTTGTCTTCAACCAATGCTAACTTTACTTTACTTGTGTGTAGTTAGTACGTTGGGGAGTCTGACAGTTGCTCATCGTTGTTCGGTGGTTTTCTCCGGGTACTCTTGCTTTCTCTACCCGCAAAACTGTCCGACAAGAAGTGGCCCTGGCTGTCCCGCGTGTCGTTAAGCCCCAATAAATAAATAAATCAAGAATATCTATCAGTATCACACATCTAACAACACTAAGTATCCACTCTGGCCGTTTGTTTATTGAATGTGTTTTTACAGTAATTTGCATGTTTATGCTTCCCAGGAAAAACGTTAACAAACCTCACCTCCAAGACTTTTATATGAATGGAAAGGATAGTGTGTGTCTAAAAGTCACGATGCCCACGCTGTTGATATTTATTTATTTATTTATTTATTTATTTATTTATTTATTTATTTATTGGTGTTTAACCCTTTACCTAACGAATCGCCCGCATCCGCCCGCGTAATATGAAAATTCAGCAGTTAAAAAAATATTATTTTTTCAAAAAATTTAAACAAAACCATATCATGTGACCCCTCGTTGGAACGAGCTCGTCGAGCTCGTTCCAACGAGGGGTCACATGATATGGTTTTGTTGAAATTTTTTGAAAAATTGAAAAAGATGATACTTAAAATAGATTTTGATATCGTCTGCGTTTGATAAAGGGTTAAGGTCACACATTTCTGCACAATGGCTAACCATGACCTCGACAGTTTTACGGGTGGAGGAAGCCGGAGTACCCAGAGAGAACCACCGAGCAACGGCGAGCAACTGTCAGCTCCCCAACATACTAACTCCACACAAGCAGGGTTAGCATTGGTTGAAGACAAGGCACCATCGACGTGCAGTACGCCTTAGTACACAACGTCACCGTGCCCCCACGCGGGCAATGGGGATGAAGTGTCTTGCCAAAGGACACAACGCGATTGCCGCAGGTGGGATTCGAACTGAGGACCTCTCAGCTTGCAGCCTGCACCTCTACCTACTGAGCCACTGAGCCACCGCGCCCCCACACTGTTGATATAATGAACAGATAAAAAGTTATAGATCATCAAAAGATGGTGAAAACCTCGTTTTTTTATTTTTAAATGGGATTCAACCGAGAATAATAGTCAAACGTTCAAAATGATTGGATAAAAATTTGTAAAAAGCACACATCGATGATACAAATTCGCTAAAATTTCAAAATTTCAATTGCCATATGAAATTCCAATACCCCTAGTTTTAAATTTACTGACAGCTTTAGGAAATTAAAGGGAGTTAATCGTCCCGCAAAGCTCTTCCAATGACGAACATTGTCAGCCATGAAAATATAAAAATATTAATAACTTGCGGCCCTTCCACTTTCATCGTAGTTCTGCCGCCACACACACGCTCACACTTTTAATGTTTAGGAATAATAAGTTTACCATGGAGTTTTTTAATCAACATTTATTTATTTATTATTATTTAACCCCTTGCCCCCCTCCCCTCCAAAACAAAGCCAAAATAAAATACTTCAGAAAACAATTCTTGAATAACTGAAATTTAATTTTTTTTTTATCCCAGAAACATAGCTTATGGCACCTCATTGGAGCGACCTCGTTGAGCTCGCTCTGATGAAGGGTCATAAGCTATGTTTTTTTACCCTTTACCTAACATGAAAAAAGGCGACACCTGCAAAACAAATTCTTGAATAACTAACTTTTTTCATTTTTTGTCTCACAAACATAGGTTATGACCCCTCATTGGAACGAGCTCAACGAGCTCCTTCCAATGAGATGTCATAACCTATGTTTTGGAGACAAAAATGAAAAAATTAATTGGCGATTTTTGAGAATAACGCTTTTCGGTTTTGGCCGTTACGTTGGGTAAAGGGATAAACAGAAATTGAAAAAATATAATTAGTGACCCGTCCACTTTCATTTTAGTTCTGTCGCCCATATTCGGACACCAAACAGAACAGACTGTTTCGTGTGTTTTAGGTTTAAATCGGGTTGTAGAGAGACACAGTCTTCTGAACTGTTGTTATCTGGTACATCACTGAATTGAGCCGATGAAAATACTAATCAGTTGTGCCATAGTTCAGATTATCGAATGCAGTAATTACATTTAAGCTGTAGACTCTTTATTGACCTATCAGATTTACACACTGTTCGTGGTATTTGAACTGCGTCTCGGTCTGACTGGGTCGATATTCTCATATAAACCCCCTTACCATTCGCGCCACGCTTTATATTTTTTTATTTTGATTTCCAATGCACAGGTTTTCATTTCTGTTGTCAAAAAG
The DNA here is from genome assembly GCA_031216915.1 of Pictodentalium vernedei. NCBI lineage: Eukaryota > Metazoa > Mollusca > Scaphopoda > Dentaliida > Dentaliidae > Pictodentalium > Pictodentalium vernedei. The sequence goes on from CM062293.1 coordinate 153,556,725, forward strand.
AACCAACATAATCCTTATAACACGGTATCAAAGGCAGAAATGCATTCAACAGATTCGGGTATAAAAACACAGACTTTGAATTTTAAGTGATAATAATACCAGAATAAAATGGTTAAAGGCTGTTATATGTCATATAAAAACAGCGCAGGTCATTTCGGCTGTTAACACAACTTTCTTAATTAATAAATATTAAAAGTGTAGGCATGTGTGCCAGTAGTTTTTTTTCCCATGAAGGAATTTCGGGGAATGAGTGCACTAAGGTGGTAGTGCACATAGACGAAGATTGCAATTAACGTGTGCATTCTGAGCTCATGACGTCAACAGTTTTTTTTTGATATGTGTTCCCATCATGTGATGTAAATTTCCTAGTAAGGGACTACACAGTAAGTATAAATGCCCGCAACAAAACTACTGAAAATAAAAAAAATAAAGGGTACCCCCACCTTTTAATTGCAATCCATATTTTGACATTTTAGGCCGTTTCAGACTAGTACTGTACCATACTAACAAATGTTCGAAGAGATGTGGAAATCAGAAAAGTCTACGAAATGAGCCCTTCCTTTATCCCTTTACCCAACGTAACGGCCTAAACCAACCAGGTCTGTTTACAAAAATCACCATTCAGTTTTCATTATTTTTAATTTTTTTCTGTCTCAAAAACATAGTTTATGCCTCCCCCCCCCCCCCCCCCCCCCGTCACTGGAACAAATTCAACGAACTCGTTCCATTGAGGGCGGGGGGGCACAAGCTATGTCTTTGACGCAAAAATGAAAACAATTAAGTTATTCAAAGATTCTGTTTGCATGTGCCGTCTGTGTTTCGTGTTAGGTAAAGGGTTAATATGCACATGTCCGAGGCCAAACATAGCACAATGCGAGGTATGCTATTGACAAAAGGTAGACACAAGCAACTGGAAGTACTTGTAGAAAAACGATTATTCCCAAAGTGTATTGGAAAAGACGTTGAATGCGAGGAAAATGTTATCCGCAAAAGCCCATTTTACAAGAAAGCATGCGAAAAATTCCTTAATGCAATCGGAAAGAAGAAAACGAGACGATTGAGAACACGAATGTCAGAAATTATTTCCTTAGAATAGTCAGGAATAAAGATCCAGAAGCATTCAACAGCATCTGCAACATGGTTTGGTTACTTTTTGAAGAACCAACAGGTACTTCGATTGCAAATTGTTACGTTTGTCCATATTATTTACTTACCATTTTTCCTATCTACCCTTGGTTGTTCGTATTATGCATTTGTGTCTTTTACACCATCTATCTTCGTCGTACCACGGCCAGGGTGTTCACGCTTCAATGTTGTTGCCCGGATATGTGAACTTAGTTGTCATGTGAACTTCAACTAAATACTCAATTCGAGCGACAGTCTTTTTCAGGTGTGCTTCAGTCTATAGGGTTGAGTGGTGTCGTGGTGGACCTCTGATGTGAGGTGTTGCAGATGGGAAAATATCTGGCGGGAAATCGGGAATCAGCAATGCATATTATTACCACTCAACCTATAAGATACTGGTCGATCAATGTGATTCTGGAGGGCCGTTAAAACTCCATAATTTCAGTGATGTCATTCGACGGAGCCGGGCCGCGGGCGGTAATGGTATAAATAGCCATTAGCGGCCCGCGGCCCGGCTATTTTTAGATTTTATGGTCTAATGAATTACTCCCATTCGGATGACGTCCCTTTGTATTTCTGAACTGAAGACGAACGCACGATCGAAACAGAAATATCGAACCGACTTTAGTGATTATTTCTTCCAGCAATTCCCTCGTGCGGTTAGCTGTAACAGGGAGTGGTAATAATAATAATAACATGATTGTTGTCAGGCATCATGATTCATTAGCGGCCCTGCAGCATGGATGAACAGCCCTTGTGCTTATTAACGACCCTCGACTTCATCTCGGGCCTTTAATAAACCCTCGGGCTGTTAATCATTGCTGCAGGGCCGCTAATGAACCATAATGCCCTCCAAAATCATGTTATTGTTATATTCTTCTATAAAATGTTTGTGTTGTTCCATATCAAATAATATAACAATCATCATTGTAACTACATCTTGCCCTGCAGTGTGAATAACTCGATATTTTGTTCACCCTGTGGAACAATACATTCTACAGAATAGGGAGGTCAAGTTACTACTTGATGATACACGGAAAGGAATTTCCCCCCCCCCCCCCCCCAAAAAAAAAAAACAAAAACAAAAAAAAATTCAATTCTGTGAAAACGTACAAGAGGTACCGGGGGATTTTCAAGTAGTGGGCCTGAAGGCAGATATCGGAAGGCCTTTTGCAGAAATGTATCTTGCGTTACTTCTGTGGCTTTTCAGAAAATGTGGAAAGTATTGCATCGCCTGGAATCTTCACCCTGCGTGGATTAAAACCCTTTATCTACCGTAACGGTCGTATCCGACCAGGGCTCTTCGTTTTCTAGCCGTTTAAGTAAAGAACTTAATAGTACTTCTCTGTCCTACTACTGTACCTCACTAAAACGAAAATAAACTACTATACAGACGAGATCGGAAACAGTTTAACATTGCTAACTTGCAAGTTATGGTATTCAAAGGTTCATTATATTTAAATTTTAAAACTTTTCCGGCCAAATGTACGTGTGAACTATAAATCCTAGATGTCTCGGGAAACGCCTGTTCGCCACTGGACCCATGTTAATACCTTATGATTCGTGTCAAGTTTGAGAAAAATACCAGTACGATCTTCTAGAAGAAAATCATTATAAAAGAGTGCCGCTGTCGTACTTTTAATCTTTCAGCGTCCTCTATCACACGAAACAGCCATTTTCACCCAAGTTGCTCAAGAAAATCCCAGTTCCATTCCTATGTTTTCAGTTACAACTTGCGGAATTGTCTTATGTTTTTTTCAAAGCGAAAAACGTGTTCACCACGTCCATGATGCCAACAGAGGAGCATACGCTATGCACTGGAATAAAATATTTTTCGGTTATTTTAAATACTTATTTATTTATATATTGGTGTTTAAGGTCACATACTTATGCACAATGGCTAATCGTGACTGTGACAGTTTTATGGGTGGAGGAAGCCGGAGTACCCGGTGATAACCACCGAGCATTGACGGGCAGCTGTCAGCTCCTCAACATTCTAACTCTGTTCAAGCTCCGCTCAAGCAGGGCTACAGCGGTTGAAGACATGTGCACCATCGACGTGCAGTACGCCTTAGTACACGGCGCCGTCGTGCCCCCATTAGGCAACCGGGATAAAGTGCCTTGGCCAAGGACACGACGCGGGTCGTCCGGGACGGGGATCGAACTCGGGACCTCTAGCATAGAAATACAACAGCCTACCACTAAACCACCGTGCTCCCTCGGTTATTTTAAAACATTTCGCGTGGGTGGTCGGCTCCTTGTGTAAAGAATAACTGCAACCAAGTCAAGTACAACTAATTCATTTAATAAATCCGAGTCATTAGGAGTGCTAGCATTGGGACTATGTATCTTCAAAGCTAATACAGTTTAGATAGTGACGCAAAAAACATTCGAAACGCTAAACTGATCAGAAAACATCAAACGATTAACATTGATGAACTTAAGGACTTTCATTGTTGAAGAATGAATGAAGGTTAACGCCCAGATTTCCTATCAACTTTAAAACGCTACAACCCGGAGAGGTCACGATTAACAGACAAATATAAATGTAACAACCAACACAGAAGATAAATATTAGCCATGCGGTACCAGCATTCATTGGTGAATTATACATTTCGCCTTTTGTTCACATAATTTACTGTGTATTATTTATCCAAGTATTTCATTTCGAAGACAAGATTGGGTAACATACTTTTAAAACTTTCTGTTTATTCGCATTTCAAAGAAAAGTTACGCCACAGTGTTAGACAGTTTTTCTGAGTGGAAACTTGGTTGTGGTTTTTGAACTTTTCTACCACGTCCGTGGATTATTCATCGGTTCACTACACTCTAAAATCAGTTGGGTTAAAAATCAACTGGGTTGAGTACGGCGGCGTAGAAGCGACATGTGATGTTTAGTTACTAAATTGAATATTCAATTTACTAAATTGAATATTCAATTTATTACAAGACTGTAAATTGAAAAAAACAGTCTTGTAATAAATTGAAAAAACAGTCTTGTAATAAATTGAATAAACAGTCTTGTAATAAATTGAATATTCGATTTACTAAATTGTATATACAATTTAGTAAATTGAATAAACAGTCTTGTAATAAATTGAATAAACAGTCTCGTAATAAATTGAAACACCAGTCTTGTAATAAATTGAATATTCAATTTAGTAAATTGAAAAAAACAGTCTTGTAATAAATTGAATAAGCAGTTTCCTAAAAAATTGAATAAACAGTCTTGTAATAAATTGAATATTCAATTTACTAAATTGAATATTCAATTTACTAAATTGAATATTCAATTTACTAAATTGAAAAAACAGTCTTGTAATAAATTGAATAAACAGGCTCGTAATACATTAAATAAAAAGTCTTGTAATAAATTGAATATTCAATTTAGTAAATTGAATATTCAATTTAGTAACTAAACATCACATGTCGCTTCTACGCCGCCGTAGTTGAGTGAATATTGATTTGGGTTGACTTTTAACCCAACTGATTTTACAGTGTATATCATCTCTTGAATACCTTTCAAACAACGCACTTCGTAATTTTACTGAACGGCGATGAACTGACCAACACGCAATGACGATCAGTAATGTGGCGTGTGGTGACGTTTTAACCCTTTACCTAACACGAAAAGCAGACGACACTTGCAAAAAAATTTCTTGAGTAACTAATTTTTTTCATTTTTTGTCTCAAAAACATAGGTTATGACCCCTCGTTGGAACGAGCTCGACGAGCTTGTTCCAACGAGGGGTCATGACCTATGTTTTTGAGACAAAAAGTGAAAAAATACTGAAAATTAATTGGCGATATTTGAGAATAGCGCTGGCCGGTTTTGACCGTTAAAGGGTTGGGTAAAGGGTTAAATCCAATCACATTATTTATTCAACATTTTGTCTGCAGCCTCTGGAAAATTAAGAAGACTGACACCCTACAGCTGTAAAGTCAGCTGTGGCTTCTAACCCCAACCATGCATCTTATAATGTACCTGTTCCCACCTTATCCAACTCAAACACGTAAAGTAAATACATTGTAAAGAAATACTGTAAAAGACTAGTAACCAACTGCATTACAGTACAGTCGTCGTGGAGTGGTTGTGATCCACACGTGGGCAGTGATGTCCACGCATGCGTTTACCAGGTATAAATAAAAATCATCATCAACAAAATTTTAATTAATCCCTTATAAAAAAAGTATCATGGTAAACCATGGTAAATCCCAAAATACCCTGGTAATACCATGGTATTACCAGGGTATTTTGGGATTTATCATGGTTTACCATGGTACTTTTTTTATAAGGGATGAAGCACCTGGTACAACCCGGTGCTTCGTTAATTAATTTTTTGTGATAATCCTTTTCATTAGTGTTTGGAATCTAATAATAGTGCGTCCGTGGAAATATTGCCCACCCGTGGAAAGAGACCAGTCCACGGCGGCCGTACTGTACTTCTACAGTGGATGTTACGGTAAAAATCGGTTTTCGTTAAATAACTACCATTATCTGTTCTACCCAGGAGCAGGTCCTTGGACGTGATATTTGGTTTTATATCACGAGTCTTGTATGTTTTCATCGTTTCCTGATACAATACAGACATTGAGAAAGGTGCTAGGTACACCGCACATGGAATCAAGCCTACTTGTAAGAACATTATGTAAGAAACTCATCTGATTGGTCGTTGCGCATTTGAGTGACGTTATGACGTGGCTGAAATGTTTCGATACGAAACAGCGTCAAGCCAGAATGAAATCAAACGGCGGAAGGTGATATTTATCTTAAAAGACATAAGCCTCATTCACTTAATCCGTGAAATACAGGAAAAACTTCAACTCGGGTTATTGATTCCAGCTCTCTATATTCCACCCACGTTATGTTCTGTCTTATGGTTTTATTACAACAAAAGTTGTTCAACAGTCATGGGGAGAACACCAATTCATATGTTAAACCCTCTGCACACGGAAGTCCAAATACCAAAGTTCAAGCAGCAATCTTTTCCCATAATGCATCCAGGTATTAACATATTCAGTCTTGTTTGACAGAGGCCATTGACTGAATTGAGTAAATTCCTAGTTGCGTGCATAGTTTGAAATTTGGATATTTTTTATCACCAGTTTATAGAGGGTTAACCTGCGGCTGTATCGTTCGGCTTGGACGATATTTTATGTTTGTAAATGCAGGACTTCTAGAACTGAATAAGCTCGTTCTGTTAACGACTTTGCTCTACTGAACATGGGGACTCAGGTGTTAGTATAATTATACTTCGTAAAAATTACGGTGGACAGCCTGTTCCAGTCATCTGACTGTATTTTTAACTGTCATATTTTTCCAGAGTACATTACTGAATTACTCATCATCACTCCGGTTTCAATTTAGCTAACGTTTTAGATATAATGATGTACATGGCATTAGGAAAAATAAAAAAGACACAAAATCCGTCTTACCTGTAACTTGGGCGATACTTTAGCGTTCATATGGATATCCTTCTCCCCACTCTACACTTAGAACTTCGTCACCACCTTTAGGACGGTTAAACACAGGACGCGTCGCGAGTGATGTGAGCCATTCGATGATGTTATATCATTTTTTCTCCTCACTTTGAAATTTAGACCCAGTGTAACGTTCCCAATTTGAGCCATACCCTGAAGCCAGTAAGCAAGCTGAAAACTTTCAACCCGGTAAACATAAATGTTTGCATAAAGAAAAATTGACAAAAGACGAGCAGACTTCAAAGTAACAATAATTGGATAGTGAGAAATTCAGGAGCGTAGTTATTGGGGTGAAGGAGGTGTGACCTTCCTCAAGAATTTTCCAGTCGAACCATTTTTGTCAAGACAGGACTTGGTATTTAACTGGTTGAGGGCTAGATTATTTTTGGTGATCTGAATTTGTTCATCAGAATTTGTTTTATTACAAATTATTGGAGAGTGCCCACAGGCACTCTCCAATAATTTGTAATAAAACAAATTTATATAAACAAAATATTATTTGCATTTGACTGAATATGAAACATGAGCGAGGAAAACGTTGGCTTTGCACTGGTACTCTCAGTTTTTTGAAAGCCCTGATAACGGCTTCTAGCACTCAACCAGTTAAAATATCAGTTCTCTCTTGCTAGTGACCATGTGCGTTTTTAAGGACTAGATTTGACATTTGGACGTGTGCCACAAACGAGGGCTGTAACACCCGATTTAGTCTGTTGGGGATCCGGCATGATCAATTTGGAATACTGGTGCAGTACGTGTTCATCACAAGTTGCGTCAGGACTACAATGTGTATTTCATTTATTTACTAATAAATTTCCAAAAAATCTTGAGTATTTTAGCTATAATCCCGACTAACTAATATTTCATCAACGTCATCAAGTCATGGCTTCGATAAAAGCATGCTTGATAACGTAGTTGGAATATTAGGCAGTCAGGACTTGAGCCAAGGCAGTTGGGATAAATCAGGAGGACATGAGCCAAGGCAGTTGGGATAAATCAGGTTTACATCCCTCTCCGCCCCATTATGCCATCTTCGCGACGCCCCTGGTGGGGATCTGTAATAATCGAATAATACAGATCTTCAGAGCTGTAGGATGATTTTTCACTTATCCTCCATACGAATAGAGAATGACTTTGTCCAGTCTTTGCCACAGACAGTATTGCATGGGGCGATGCCATCCGGGGTGCCAGTGTTGAAAGGATTAACTATAAAATTATTGAATGCATCAAAGATAGCCAACAATTTATTATGTAGAGGATAAATAACTCGTTCATGTTGGATAGGCGAGAGAAAACTTTCTCTCGCCTATCCAACATCAACGAGTTATTTATTCTACTAAGAAACTTTTTGTTGTTGATAGTTCAATAGATAGAGAGTAATCAATTTGTTTTGAGCGTTACGGTAAATAATTCATCTCGAGACGGGACTGTTTCGTAAATCACTCGGGCTACGCCCTCGTGATTTACTCACGTGCCGTCTCTCGATGAATTATTTACCGTAACGCTCAAAACAAATTGATTACTCTGTTTATTACATGACATTTGGAATAAAGAGGTCTTTTACTATAATAATTCAACCCAAACTATTGTCAGATATAATCCAATTTGGTGTAAACACGGAAACATTTCTAAAATTAGCAGGAAGGAAATACGAAATAGTCCTGTCTCGAGGCGAATTATATACCTTAACTTGCCGTAAGAATGGGTCACTCTCTTTAGTAAATGACATTTTAGACCAAAATGTCTTTCATTAAAAATAATTCAACACAAAATATTCGCAAATGCAACTCTGAAATACTTCTGAAATTAGCGCGTATGAATACATCACTTTCTGTGTCAAATCTTCGATTGGAAATGGCCCAGTTTTATTTTTGAGACTTTCGTTCGATATTTTACTATTTTACGTGGCGTTCCAGTCCCATTTGGGGAATGGCATTCAGCCATAAGATAAAACATTTCTATTTGGATTTTGTCAACTGTGCTAACGAACCTGTTCACAGAGGAAAGAAAGGATTTTTAAAAATGTTCAGAAGGAAAATTCATTTTAATTAACTGATGTGGAACTGGAAAACAAAACATTAACAAATCGGTGGGGCGTGGCTTATATACGTCAGTCGATCCAAAGTTACTGTTCAAGTGACATAATTCACTCGTGACATTACCACTTTTTAATGAACATTAAATTCAATGCAAAACGAACTGAGGAATGTAAAAAATGTAAAATATTGAACAGATAGCTGTTGGATATACAACTATCCAACTATTAAGCGAGGGATAGTCAAACTATATACCAATGAATAACAATGGATGACGTCAGTAAAAGATTTTAAATGTGTTCCCCCAACGGAATGTCACGTGTAAATGTGACCTATTTATAGTAACGACTACAAGTACAATCATTTTCATAGGTCATTACCCAACAGTTGGGGTTAGTGGCCCAAATATTTGGGTCACCGCCTGCCTGATGGCACCCAACCTATGTTCATCCTGGGATGACTGAGAACTTGGGCCATTATGATGGGAGAAATTAGGAGAAGACCCATTCGGACATGCGACAAGATATCACAAATGAAGAAGCCCATAGAGGCGGAGCACTCTTGATATTATGTAATGGAATGGTGGGCTCTTTAGTTTGGATTAGTAGGTTGACAGATTGGGTATCACGGATCGAATACTTACATGCATCTTGTTCGGGGGGCGTTGTCGACCAATCCATCTCAATGAGTTTTTGCTACAATGTAGGCACGAATGCTTGGTATCAATAGATATTCAACACGAAGTGGGTTCCAACTTATAGGGCAAAAATACTAAAATTAATCCAAATCAAGTGGGTTGAGTGAATATGAACCCAACTGGGTTCATATTCACTCAACCCAATTGATTTGGGTTGATTTTTAAACCAGCTGATTTTAGTGTGTTTCATGGAAACAAACAAATCATCTCACATCTTCAGTGTTTCAATTCTGAAAGAAAAGCGATTAAAAAGTAATGCACCTACATTTATTAACATGCGCTGTTTGGGGAGCTAAATTTGTCACCGCAGATGTTCAAGTCCGGCATTTTTGGAGGGTGTATGTTATTTTCTCCATTTGCAATTTATATAATAATATAACACCAATAAGTTACTTTTAAGTTTTTACATCAGTCGGTGTTGTAACATAATGTACGGTGGTGAAGATAACTTGCGTGATAATCGCAGGAAACATTTACGCCACACCTCAGGTCCACGTGGACCTGAGTTCAGAGTGAAGACAAAGAGTTGTATTCACTTCAATGTACTTCAAGGTAGCAACATCGCTGTGTCAATCAATCAATCAATGTTTTATTTCTGCAATAAATGTACCATTCGAAATATACAACAAATTAGAAAAAAACGTGGAAAGTACAAGATAATGATATAAACGATAAACACATTCTGAGTTACATAAATTATAAGGAGGTGACATGTCCAGATTATCTCACTAAAGTGTAGGCAGATTCATCTCTCGAAGACGAGCAGGCCACAAAAAGCGTTTCCTCTTTGATCAGCGAAAAAGTTCAGAAAAGTTCTATTCACAGCAATGGAAGGGGGAATTAGCCAAAATAAACCTTTGACCAACAAGACAACACAGTACGCACCTCTAGTTATAGTGGCGACAGCCTAAATCTGAGGCCCGGAGCAAAACAATATCTCCTATGCAGAGCTTGATGCTGAAAATTAGACACGGAATCACCGGACACATATCCGCCGCATCGATTTGTTTCTTCAGAACTGTGCCCGGGGAACCGTTGTCTCATTGATTAGATTCATTTAGACCACATTATACAGAACAACCCGTATAAGAGAGCTCTACACCATACTCAAGTATCCATTAAAGATAGAAAATCATAGCATCAACCCATTGTGCCAAGCCGCACCTAGTGAGCAAGTGCACCTAAGCGACGGAGAAACGAACAATGGAATGGTGAGATTCGGGTTCGTGCAATAGTATAATCAAATTTTACAGTCTTGGAAGTAAGGGTTTGAGCTGGAAACGGAAGTGGAATAGGAATCTGTTTGTGAAGTGATTAGGGTCAAGTAAAAGTCTTTTCAGTCGTGTATCTCCCGTACTTCATTGTCTAATTTGATCCATAATACTAGAAAATGGTTTGTTGGTAGCAATTCAATAAACATGGTTCTGGGTGTGTTTAATAAACCTGATTGTCTAGTCGTATCTCCGTCTGCATTCAGAATAGTTGTAAAGTAATTATTAACTTTACCATTGTCTATTTAATTAGTGCGCTCTGTAACACTGTGACGCAGGCTAAACTGTTCCCGCTCTACTAAACAATCTGAAATAGGGCATATCTAATTATTTCTACGGCACACCCAGGTCTTCCTGAACTTTGAGCTTTGAGCCCAGCCGGGTAGACCTGGGCGTGGCGTAGAAATTATCAGATATATTCTACTGCCCACAATTGTACCTCAGCTGCAAATGAGGCGCGATATAGGTGCGCGAGCGCGATAGCGCACTATAGAAATTAAGCACTGCCAATCAGCAAATTATTTCTGACATAATTGGGCTAGAATACTACTGAAAAGAAAGATTTGCCTTCCTATTTTGAAACCTTTCCCCGGAATGACCTTTCAAGACCCTCTTGATAGAAGGAGCATATCCCCAAATCAACCTCCATACCGGCACTCTTAAATTTTCCGCGGCCGATCTCGGGATGACTATTCCGCCTCTGTTTGCGAAAGCTGTACACAAAACGCATTTTACAAATAGCGTTGACCCAAAACAAGAAGAGAAACTCCTGGCCGATCACATGACGTAAATTTTTTATTACATCTAAGCATCCTTCAGCGATGTCATCCTTTAACTAAAAATTAAGACAAACTGGCCGAAGAAAATAGAAACAATAACTTGAGATCTGAGTTAACTAAAGTTCAAATTTAACTGACGCTACACAATCACTGCAGGCACTTTACAGAAAATTGTTATAAAATTTTCACTACTACAAATCGTCTAGCCCTCGTTTGGAAGCAGATCAGATCATTTAACATTGATGGAGCAAACACATCGGCGGATCCAAAGGAGGTTAACCCGGCGTCTATCACCTCCTATCCGCTATAAAACTTGGGCATTCACTACCAATTGCTGTGGATGTCCATGTTTTATCTAGGATAATACTGCACCCCGTGCGTACTGCTATAGCTCCTATACGCGTCCCCCGTGAGGTGAGTTGTCATAAATTTACTCCCCTTTTCAAACCTGAATGGGTCTATACAAAATTGTGGAAATATTTTGGCTGGACAATATTGTGGTCATGTGCAAAAAGCAACCGGAAGGCTACACTGAACTTCCCTTTTCCGAACGTTGCCCCGAGATGACGCCCAACCCAACCTATGAGAAAGGTATGCCCCCCCCCCCCCTATGTGTTCGCCCCAGCTCGTCCCTACACGCCATCAGATGATCTTTCGCATCATGGCCCATCACTGAAATGTGGCACGCCATGAAACCGAGGATCCTGTAGCCGCTACTAAGTTGCAACGAATTATTTTAATTGAAAGTGTCAATGACACTGCACCTCAACTTGACCAAGAAGGGGCTGACCTAAATAGGAAGTTCCAGTAATACCAGGTCATTCGCTCAAGTTTCTACAGAAAAGACATCACACCAAAGCTACATATGAAATCAGAAAAAAGATCGTCTGAGGGATGCGGCCTGTAGAGTGTGCTAATGGAATTGTTGACAATTTATATGCCAAAAGCAAGATGGCCACTGGCGGCCATGTTTTTCAATGAAATTCAGAAAAAGTCGATAGCTCCTATCTAGACATCACACCTAAGCTACATATGAAATTCAAAAAAAGTTCGTGTGTGAGAGGTGCGGCCTGTAGGATGTGCTGATAGAATTGTTGACAATTTATATGCCAACTGCAAGATAGCCATTGGCGGCCATGTATTCAATGAAATTCAGAAAAGTTCGATAGTTCCCATCCAGACATCACACCAAACATGTGAAATCTGGAAAAATCGGGTGAGAGATACGGCCTGCAGGGTGTGTTAATGGAACTGTTGACAATTTATATGCAAAATCCAAGATGGCCACCGGCGGCCATGTTTTCGAACGATATTCGGAAAAATTCGATAACTCCCATCTAGACATCACTCCAAAGCCACATATGATATTTGAAACTGATCAAGTGAGAGATGCGGCCTGTTGGGTCTGCTAATGGAATTGTTGACAATTTATATGCCAAATCCAAGATGGTCACCTACGTCATGTTTTTCAACAAAATTGGGAAAAATTCGATAGCTCCCATTTATACATGACACCAAAGCCTCATGTGATATTTGAAACTGATCAGGTGAGAGATACGGCCTGTAGGGTTGACAATTTATATGCCAAATCCAAGATGGCCACCGGCAGCCTTGTTTTTCAAGGAAATTCGAAAAAAAAATCGATACTAGCTCCCCATCAAGACATTACCTCAAAGCCACGGGTGTAATTTGAAAATGATCAGGTGAGAGATGCTAATGGAATTGTTGACAATTTATATGCCCAATCCAATGGCTACCGGCAGCCATGTTTTTCAACGAAATTCAGAAAAATGTCTATAGCTCCCATCTAGGCATCACCCCAAAGCTATACATGAAATTTGAAAAAGATCGGGTGAGAGATGCGGTCTGTAGGGTGTGCTAATGGAATTGTTGACAATTTATATGCCAAATCTAAGATGGATAATGGAATTGTTGACAATTTATATGCCAAATCCAATTCGGAAAATTTCGATACCTCCCATCTATACGTTACCCCAAAGCCACATATGAAATTTGAAACCGTTCGAGTGAGAGGTGCGGGCTGTAGGGTGTGCTAAAGAAATTGTGGACGGACAGAGGGACGCCCGTATGGCCGTACGAGTACGGACGTACGGATGTACGGACTGGCGATGGATTGCAACCCATCCCAATAGCTCTAACTTGACGTTATCAAGTTGAGCTAAAAAAGAATACAGTCTAAATATAATATTAGTTTCTGGGGCAAAAAATATGTGAGAGCTGAAAGGTGCATGTTTTCTGTGGAAGGGGCTCAAATTTATATTTATGTCTTCTGCAAAGACATCACAACAGTCTGTAAGCACAGCCATTGCTACTTGCTCGAAATACAGACTGAGTTTACATACAGGGCTAAGTGTGGAACAAAGTTGAAAACTTTTAAATGCCCGACAGTTGACATTTACGACATACCGACACCTAAAAACATCTATAATGCTGCTCCAATCGATTTGTGGTGTTTACTCGTTTGCTGATGAGAAGGTTGTCCGCAATCAATGCAACTAATGTTTTTTGTTCACGAAGTAGACGTCAAGGATGGCTGGGATTTTCTGTAAAACATTAATCGCATTTGAGAACGGAGGCTGTTCAATCATTTAATTTTGATGGTATGTTATATGTTATGTATTTAGGAATTGGGGTTTAACGACATTTTCGACAGCCACTGTCACATCGTGTCCGACAGTTTTACGATCAGAGGAAGCCGGAGTACCGGGAGAAAACCGCTGAGTAGCGCCGTGCAACTGTTCGACTCTCGAACGTACTAACTCCGCACCAGCAGGGTTAGAATTGGTTGAAGACAAGTGCACCATCGCCGTGCAGAACGCCTTTGTACATAGCGTCACCGCGGCCCCACGTCTAGGGCCACAACACAGTTACCCCTTGCAGGGATCGAACCGTGAACCTTTCGGTTTAAAGTCCACTGAACCATCACGCGTCCTGGTGGTCAAGCCAGAAAATAAGCAGATTGTCATCTGCAAAATGAGGTCTCCAGAGGGTGAATTTAGTGATGCTACCCTGCACAGCAGGGTAGCATCACTAAATTTACCCTCTGTGAACCTCAATCTGAATCAGGGTCTCAAAACTATACAGAAAGAGGTATCCAGGGGATAAATTGGCCCACTGTATGGGATAGCATCATCAAATTCACGCTCTGGGGACCTCATTTTGCAAATGTCAGACTACTTATTTTCAGGCCTGCCTATGGTATGTTATAAATTGAAATAATCTCATAGCCTAAGAAGACACTTGGTAATTAATTAACCTTTGTTTTTATAACATCAAAGAAAAACATATAAAACGTTCACAGTGATATCAGAGAAGAATTACTTAACTCTTCATCTAACACAACTAAACGACGGCACTTGCGTAAGTTCTGTGATCACAAAAGTGATCTTTTCTTGATCAGATCGCGATCCGGTTTCGATTCAGATACATCAGTTGACCGTTAATTCAATGATAAAATATTGCTAATCCAAGCCTGAACAAGCGGTGTGCATCTGCAGGCGTCGAGTTTTGGTGGCAATCGGAGAGAACTGCATGTCTAAAATCCAGTTATCAATCATATGCCGGTTGTCAAATCTGGAACCTTTGTTCAAGTTATAATGCTAATAAGTTCAGAGTTCGTAAAAATTAAGGCCCATAACTCTGCAACGAAAAATTGGGCCGGGCTAGTTTCGAACCCGCTTGAGATATTATTGCAAAAGACCTCTATGGCAAATATTAGTCAAATCGGAGAACCTTTGTTCAAGTTATTGCGCCAACATTCGTAACATATAACTAATTAAGGCCCATAACTCTGTAACGAAAAATCGGGCCAGGCCAGTTTTCGAACATGCTTGGAATATTATTGCAAAAGACCTGTATTTCAAATCTTTGTCAAATCGGAGAACGTTTGTTCAAGTTATTACGCTAACGAGCTCAAAATTCGTAAAAAGTAATAATAATAATAATTTATTTAGACCAAAATTCCATTAAAAATGATCTGTGGCTGTACATAACGCTGACATATACATAAAGCATACTAAAAGAAAACAAATCTAAGAGAAGCACAGAGAGTCGTAAAGGATCAATAAAAGCCAGGCGGAATAAAAACAGTTTTAGCCTTTGATTTGAAAGTAGAAACTGAATTAGCCTATAACGAAAAATCGAGCCGGGCCGTTTTCGAAGTCGCTTGAGATATTATTGCAAAAGACCTGTGTGGCAAATATTTGTCAAATCGGAGAACGTTTGTTCAAGTTATTGTGCTAACGAGCTCAAAATTCGTAAAAAATGACTAACTAAGGCCCATAACTCTGTAACGAAAGATCAGGTTGGGACAGTTTTGGAATTCGCTTGAGATATTATTGCAAGAGACCTGTATGGCAAATATTAGTCAAGTCGGAGAACGTTTGTTCAAGTTATTGCGCTAATAAATCGAGGAGGCCCGGCCGCACACCGACCGTCACCAAACCATAGGTCTCGTCTCGTCTGCTAACACAACTCGACCAATAAAGGGAAACAAACAAAAATAGAAACTGATATTCAATGTCGCATTTCTTTTTCCAAGGACATTCTACAATCTCCCAATAAGTTTAAAATCCCCACCCTTTGAATGAATGAGAGCTCGCGTAGTTTTTACTTTGTTTGCGGCCCCACTAGCATATATTATCGATTGACGTGACTAAGCGAAATATTTGAAATGAGGTTGCCCGCTTCGCAATTATTCCATTAACGTGGTGACTTGCAAACAGCTTTATTTTTGCAGATTTTTCACACGTGCACGAAGCGATGCTCCGAATGAAGTGTTGTTTAAATTACAAATCAGTTTATGACTTGAACTAAGATGGAGTGACCCCGACCTTTATCTGTTTTATTGATCATGAGTGCTGTTACGTCGTGAGGTAAACGAAGGGTTTATTTACTGAACTTGTTATCGTTAAAATTCGCCTTGTTCATTCCACGACGTGGGTTTGGGCTATAGGTAGGGTCTTATTGGAACATATACGTTATTGTGATGAATCGATGGTAACATGATCTCAGGTTTGCAGCTCGACGCTTTATGTCACGGTTGAACTTAAGCTCCGAGCCTTAAACCTCAGACCATGCTAACGTCAATTCATCACAACAATAATGTTGTAGGGGGTGAAATGGACAGAAAAGTTCGACCGGGTCGCGACCCAGTCGCGATCCGGTAGAAATTCTCTGTCCATTTTAGTAACCAAAGTACTGCGCAAGAAAATTTCCTTGACTAACTATAGATTTTCATTTTTCCTCATTTTCCCTCATTGTGATGGTCTCAACAATCTCGTTTCAGTGAGTAGCCATAAATAAGCTATGCTTAGAGGCGAATATTGTACAAAAAGAAGAAAATCTAATGGCATTTTTTGTGAATAGTGCTGGCCGGATATGACCAGCAACCCTCTTCCAACAAACTTTCAATTACGAAAGTTATGTGTGCAAAAGCCTCATATCCCGGTCCTCTGCTAATTTGACATCAGTTGTTTTTAATTAAGTCCACTCGCCTCGCAAGAAAAATGTACTTTTTAAGCACCTGCTGTCGGTGGCGTAGATACAGGGATGGTGGTCGAAAATAAGCGACTACCCCACCCAAAGTCTATACCAAATATGAAATTTCATCGGTTTTTTCGCTTAAACTAATATCCATTCGCAGTGACATAATTGTCAACTTTCAAGTAGAGCTATGGGGATTACGTCTTTTATACGTCTATTTTTTTAGAAAGTGTACATTTTAACGGTAACACCCCACTTTATAATGGGGAGTTAAGACTATACATTTTTCGACAATAGCAATATAACATTTCCGACAGAAGTTAGCGATGCAAAGCATCGTCACGTGGCACTGGTATTTGGTGATGGTTTGCTCTGCTACTTCTGCTGTAGAATTTTTGGTCTAGCCCATTGTCTCCCACTCCCCGCCCGAGAAAGCTATCTTCGCCAACGCTTCCGGTGGAGCGTTTATTTTCCTAGTTATGACATACCTTCAGAACACTTTCAGGCTTTCATTTTAAATAATGACCATGTTTCTTTCACAACACGACCACAGTTGTGAACATCAAAGAATGTGTTATGCAAGGGTCCATTTTAATTAGAGAAGATAGTCTGTCACGTCAAACTTAAAGGAAATACTTGTTCACATAACTTGCCAATAACACGTCCCTCCCTTAGCAATGCTCTTTTTCGACGTTGGCTACTCCTTCCATCTGGAAATATGAATGCCTGCCTATCTATTGAACAACGCTATCTTCACAGTGGCGGTTGTTTACACAACAAGATTAAGACAAAGAAAACTGTTAAGCCTTAAAGAGGAATTAAGCCGCAGATTTGAAACATATGGACTCTTACAGTTTGCCTGCATGTGAAAGGGTCTGTAAAAAAGAAACTGTATGCAAAGTGTAAGAAATTACTTAAATCTGTAATTAAAAAACTTTATTGCAGATGCATTTTCCAAAGCTACGACTTTGCGAAGATATAAACGAAGGTTTCCAGAAAGTCATAGAAAATATCAGGAATGTGATATAGTTTTTGAATGCACGTTGTTTCTTCTTTTCCGTTTGATGTTGTCCCAATGAATGACATCCACGAACAACAACTGTGCATTATTTTAGCAATAATTGACATTATTAGAACAATACCTTTGTAGTATGTATTTTTAATAGCAAAACGTATGCTTTCAATAAAACTCACCCCACATTTATCAACAACGACAATCCCGATCAAGTGGAATGAACGCAGGCGTTAAAAATAGAATACTTGTGTAGAAGAGGTCGGACGCTTTCACGCGAATGATATTAAAACACGAGGGCTCGTTTGCATAACGAACATTGTGGTTATGTTAAATGGACAACTAATTTTGTTACAAAATTGCGGCTTATCGTTCCTTTAAATGCCCTCATTGAATACAGTACGGCCGCCGTGGACTTTTCACGGGTGGCAATATTTCCACGGATGCAATAATATTAGATTCCAAAGAATAATTATAGGAATAATCAAATATTTAATTAATGAAGAACAGGGTACAACCCGGTGCTTCTTTAATTAAACTTTTGCAGATGATTTTTATTACCTGGTAAACGCATGCGTGGACATCACTGCCCACGCGTGGATTACGACCAGTTCACCCAGATCACGGCGGCTGTACTGTAATGCATAACGGGTATAAGAGGTTATCAGCCGTGATGAGTCTTCATTCATATTTAATTAGTTTACAAGCATATCTATTAGTATTGGTAGCGTTATTGAAGATCCACTACTTGTGCTTCTTTGAGCTTCACTTGTAGTTTCAGCCCAACCATAATTGTTTCTTTCGTTTGAGCAGACGAATTAGAAAGAAACTGTTTTCCCTCGGGAGAGCACTGGCATTTATGCATAGGGGGCGCTTAAGAAGTGGTCAGTTGAATACAGATAGCCAGGCTAGAATAGTGTTTGTTCAGTTCACGTGCTGACAACATTGCGTGCAGTCGGGTAGTTGCTGACTCGTGTGTTAAAAAAGAGGTGTGTTTTGTAATAAATACATAATTTTTTTCTTCTACTGAAATGTCACAAAAAAAAAGAAGAAAATTTATATTGTTAACCCTTTACCCAACGTAACGGCCAAAACCGGCCAGCGCGATTCTCAAAAATCGCCAATGAATTTTTATTATTTTTTTCATTTTTTGTCTCAAAAACATAGGTTATGACCCCTCGTTGGAACGAGCTCGTCGAGCTCGTTCCAACGAGGGGTCATAACCTATGTTTTTGAGACAAAAAATGAAAAAAATTAGTTATTGAAGAATTTTTTTTGCAAGTGTCGTCTGCTTTTCATGTTAGGTAAAGGGTTAATACAAAATAAAGTATTTGACAGCAGTTCACGCAGTTGTCGCACGTACTCAATGCAAAATGTGTTTTTGTTGCTTGGAGGTATGCATAAATGCCTGTGGGGGTTTTCCGAGGGAAAAATGTGTAAGCCATTAGATTGGCCCAATCTGGGACATCACAGACTCGTCCGGTCTGTTTCCGTTCAGTCCATTGAATAAATGTTTATACTGATTCTCTGAAATTACATTAAAGGCCCGATTACACCATTGATTACTTTTTACTGCATAAGACCAGTTGCTCCACCATTCGTTCATTGGGTAAACTTGAAACTACACCATGACTACGGTGCAATGCAGATGTTTTTAGGTATCTATACATGCAGCCTAAAAATAACCACAAAACCACAGGATGCAGACAAATATGTAGAAAAATGCATATAGTGATCCCCAGGTTTCCAAGGGTCAAATCTTAGAAACCTCGGAATCTTCATATGCATTATTTATGAAATTGACAAAAAAGGATAAAAAGAAACAAAACAAAGTATCTGTTATGCTGTCTGATTTGGGGCATTGCTTACTGTAATGTAACACCAGGCAGTATCAATCGTGTTCCGAATCAGATGGGTTTAAAAAAACGAATACGGTAAAGTAAACTTAAGTAAAGCGTACACCAAGTACAAAAATACTGATGTCGTCAGGGAACAAAAAGGTATGGTAAGGCTTGTTTTCATCTTATAAGCTTGGGTCTGAAAGTCCAAATAAAATACAAACATGCGAGAAAACGGGAACAACACATTTTGGGTTAGAATTATGCCGTGGGTGAGCAATCAAGCGTTTGATGATACACGATTATATTCAAGCTAATAGGCCAACAGTCTAATTTTGTCAGGACGTTGATGATGTTATGTGATGTTATGTGCTGTTTGTTTACCCACTTTTCATTGTGTTTGTGAGCAGCCTATCGTTGGTGAAATGTGATGCTCTTTGCTATCAAAATATATTGCTGTTCTTTCGTGCTCCAATTATATATTCCCACCAATAAGTATTTAATTCACCTTGAAAATATCAAGATGTTAATACAATTAGTGGAGCTATACAGCATAATCATAAAGCTCCAACCGCGATGAGTCTTCATTCATAGTTATTTAGTTTACAAACATATCTAATAGTGTTGATAATGTAACCAAGCCTGAAAATGAGCTGACTGTCATCTTCAAAATGAGGTCCCCAGAGGGTGAATTTGGTGATGCTACCCTGCACAGCAGGGTAGCATCACAAAAGTTACCCTCCGTGAACCTCAGTCTGAATCAAGGTCCCAAGACCTAGAGGATAAATTTGTCTACTGTATGGGATAACCTATTTGCCTCGATATGAAACTAACCAAGTAATAACTGCCTTATTTATTAAACCAAAACAAATAATTACAAAATGTTCTCAGATCTGTTACAGTTTTCTGACAGTCTTGTTGTTTAATGTCACGCTTTATTGTTTCTCATTCTTTTTACATACAAAGTCCGAAGTTTCCTCTTCTCCTCACCCTAGTTCGGGTGTTCGAATTTCTCGGAATCCCCACTGAGAAGCCGAAACTAAACTACCTCTTCCACCACTTCTACGAATCTCCGCTTACGACACGGAATTTTAGTTTGCGATAAATTTTCTTTATCGCAAACTATAAGTTTGCGATAAGTTAATATCAGCCTGAGACCGAATCTGATATCTCATCATATTATATCAGCCAAGAGATCAGCTTGAGGTAGCGTCATATCCGCCTAAGACCTTCGGTCTCAGGCTGATATGAAGTTACCTCGGGCTGATATCTCGGCCGATATAAAACTAATCAAGTAATAACTTCAAATAGTAAAACGTAAAAATTGTGTTAACTTCTTCGATGCATCTTGTGTATGCTGCATTTCTCTCAGATATGATACTTCCTGTATTTTTTGTAACATGACTTTGCGCCATTAAAATACAGAAAAAATAGATCCGGGAAGTCTACAAACCACATAGAAGAACATATTTACAATGATTAACCCATCAATAAAATATGTTGTCTAAATATGATCTTTACATTGAAGAATCACACCCAAGGAGTGAATCGTCTATTTGCGGACCCACCCAAAATTGCTTTCGTTTAATCTCACGCCTTATATTATTTACTGACTGGCTCAATACGAATAACACCAAACATTGTCTTTTGTCCTTCGATCACTTTGGAGAAAGAGGAGATAGGAAGAACAAATTTGAAAATATCCAAAGCTGCTTGATGGCGGAAGTGTGTCAAATCAAATAAGAAAATATTCTCAAGAATTCGAATCGCGGTGCCTATCCGAACCCATTAGACATGTGATAGATTAAGGGATGAATATAAAACAAATCTCTCTTGAGCTGCTATGTCATTTTAATCCAATGTATATATTTATGCTTTAAATGACTGAGATTTATACAGTCACAATAAGGGAATGACTGCTAGCTTGAAACTTTTTTTCAACTGTTCTTGAAAACAGGTATGTCGGAATTTTATTTATTACTTTGAAACTCTTTGTGCAAGAATGTTCTGTAACATTTGTCATGTTCCACGCAACAAGTATTTAAGTGAAAAGAACAATTCCTGTTCTCCGATAAAGTAGCAACTGATTTTTGGCACCAACTCTAATATATCCCAGCCACATGTTAGTTTGTTTTCCCTTGATACGTGTATTCTAATCGACAAGGAGCAAATACATTGTTTACCCGTAAACTAGAATCCAACGAGGACCTGCTATTCCTCCAATATTTGTAAGAAGAAGACCACGTGATCCTGATTGACTATAAGAATTTCACATATGATACACCCCACTTGCTTGAAGTTTTTCAGTATTTCTATCTTCATGGTCAATGAAGAAGTAAGTCGCACATATAGCACAGTACAAATTAAATTTGAACGGATGCTTTCAACAAAATTTATATTCCACTTTATTCGGAGAATAACAGGTGAGGACAGTTTTTTATAATTCTTCAGTACTGCTACTTTCTTGGAATGACCTGGGGGTCGTCACTAAAGGCGTATGTCTGATATCCATACCTCATCCCACCCCACTCCACTCCATCCCATCCCACCCCAACCCACCCCACCCACCCCATCGCCAATAATTTTTCTAATCGGGACATTTTCGTCAGGACTGGATTCTTGGATATTGATTCGCTCTTGCAAATAATTATTTACTTTCTTAGAAGACTAGAGTTGATAATTGACACCATGTCAAAGACACAGTCGGTCATATAAATAGAGATAGGTCGTCGCCGACACGGGCTGTTGGGAGGGGAGGGGGGGGGGGGTACGGCGCGACCAAGCAGGGGAAGCGGTACGCACGTGCTGATTAAATAAAAAATGTTGCGTTACGACTGCTACATGTTTATTTTATCCACAAAATATTCACAAGTAGTCTTGAGTTTTTTTTTTACTTATAATCATGACTAATTTATTTATTGGAGTTTAACGACACTTTCGACAGCCAGGGTCACCTCGTGTCGGACAGTTTTACGGGTGGGGGAAGCCGGAGTGCCCGAAGAGAACCACAGAGCAATGGCGAGCATGACTAACTAATATTTCAACTACATTATCAAGGCATGCCTTCAACGAAGGCATGCCTTGTCATGTAGCTGGAATATTTTGTCAGTTGGGACTTGAACCATCACGGTCGGGACAAATCAGGTTTACCCCCCCCCCCCCCCCACCACCACATCAGTCACCTTCGCGACGCCACCCGGAATGATGTATTGCCACGCGACTTTTTAGAAAAATCTGTGATGGTTATACGCTACAGTACTGTCTTGTCTTCAAAGAAAAAACACTTTTATACTACGGACACTCGACATGAAAAATGGTTGGGTTCGCATAAATAACGCATTTGAAGAAATGGGACTACGGATGGTTTCCTAGTTTGAGAACTCTGGGTATGGGTGTAAATCCTGGGGGTATGGGGAGTAGGGGTATACCACCTCACCACCCCATCCCATGTTCAAAAAAATCTTTGTCTCGCTGGGTGACAGAATGGAGAATGTTATTGAATTTCTAAAGACCTCTGTTTTATACTGTCACAGGTGGTTGTTATTTATTTATTTAGTTATTGGGGTTTAATGACACTTTCAACAGCCAGGGTCACCTCGTGTCGGAACAGGTGGTTGTTAGTTTATTGATAACACGTGAGTCGGACCAACCCTAGAAATTAGCCAAGGTAGTCTACAACTCTCTGCTAAAGACTATGACATTGTCGTGGCTGATTTCGGCGATCGTAGACTCCTTGTCTGAATAGATGGCCAACAATAATAGGTATGTGTAGGTATGGACCGTCATAGCATGGTCGAGCAAACATGGGTCCCTCACCTACTCCTCAATATCTGAAAATAGTTACGGGCCTGATTGGGCCTCTCCACCGTAGCCTAAAACGATATCCTCATCTCTGGGAAATGGGCTTATGAAAATATGGTAACACAGTACAATTTGTTTGATTTTCTGATTGGACAATACTGGACACTGGGCTGAAAAGATTTTTCGAAAAAAGGGAAAGTGAAATAGGTGAAAAACATATATTTCACTTTAACTGGACCCAATTGTACAAGAAAGAGGGGGCGAAAGTCCCTGTCTGTCTCTCTATTCTATTTTTACGGCCTACATTTCAACAGGAAGGGCAGTCGGGTGCAATCTTAAAGTAAAGGGACTGTATCCTATCATGTGTTGTATCATTAATACATTCTCTTAACCCATTCGGCACTGGCGCCCTGGGATGTATCATTTCAGTCAATACTGTCAATGACGATTTGGCTTTGTTGGGTGGTTCAGTAATAATTTAATCCAACAGCACTGTTGAGCTGTCACATTAAATTATTACCGAGCCTCGCTTCAGATTGTTTGCTCTTTGTATCGTCTGCTCGTCCACTATCAATTTTTTCATCACGCAAAAAATTTGTTATGCACATTGGGTTGAAAGGGTTAACAGTGAAGCTCGCCCTTGTAATATTAACCCTTTACCTAGCCCAGCTGGGAGACAACACTTGCAAAAAAATTCTTTAAAAACGAAAACTGTTTACTTTTTTCCCATCAAAACATAGCTCATGATCCCCTCACTGTTACGAGTTCGTACAGGAAGGAAAACGAGGGAGAAGAAGTAATTTTCAAGCAAATGAAGTGCACGTGAAATATTTTTCTCTAAAATGCTTCACCCAGTTGTGGCATAAACCTTATAATCCAATTCCACTCCGACACTATGGACTTCTGGTTGTTGAAGTACCGTTAAACTCTATAAACAAAGAAACAAACTAAATCCCATACCCAACCAAAACAGTCTGGGACAAAAGGTGAGAGCCGTACTAACCTCAGACCCATTTCCCTACGGTCCCGTGATAATCATGGAAAATCTACATCGCATTATCACACCTGCGTTCACTAAAATGAAGTAAAATTAGGAAAATAAATATGTCTAGTATCTTCAGATTATCTGTCGCCATAGAATTTTTTTTTAACTTCATTCATTAATGGGTGATACGATAGACTCGACCCATTATGATACGATAGTCTTACCCGACAGAGATTAAACCATTGGGTAATGGAACACTTTCAAAGATGACAACAGGCCTCATGCCATGCACGTATTGATTGAAAGCCGTTTTTTTCGATTGAACATGCTTATAAGCCACCCCCAGGTTACGAAGTTATACCGGGAGAGGGACACCTCCCCCCCCCCCCCCCACACACACACATCTCCATAATAGGCATGCGTGGGGGCGGGAGTGGGGCGCGTGTGAAAGAAATCTTATTATGAAATTTCTGATATCAATATCTAAAATGAATATCTGAATATCAGGTGCGACATGACTTCCCAGGAAAGGCAAATGGTCACTCTCGTGTACAATATCTCGCATGTAGCCATGAACGGGACGGGCAGACAATGACTTGTCGCGAAATCTTGCCTCGTTTTACTCTTGAACAATTTGGATAGTTTCTCACCGCAAGGTTATAAGAATCTACAGCTGTTACTGAGCATTGCAATATTATTTTAACCCTTTACCCAAAGTAACGGCCAAAACCGGCCAGCGCAATTCTCAAAAATCGCCAATGAATTTTTATTATTTTTTCATTTTTTGTCTCAAAAACATAGGTTATGACCCCTCGTTGGAACGAGCTCGTCGAGCTCGTTCCAACGAGGGGTCATAACCTATGTTTTTGAGACAAAAAATGAAAAAAATTAGTTATTCAAGAATTTGTTTTGCATGTGTCGTCTGCTTTTCATGTTAGGTAAAGGGTTAAGATTAAGATTAGTGAGAAAGCCATTCAAAATGGATCCCACTGGAACAAGTTCTTTGGGGGGGGGGGGGGGGGGGTTCTGTCTCAACAGGTTCAGTATAGTTGCGCTAGGTGAATGCTAGGAAACTGTCACGAACAGGGGTAGAATCAGAATCTTGGATAAAACCCCCTCAAGACAAAACCTTCTCGGAAAAACCCCCGCTGACAAAACCGCCTCAAGAGAAAACCCCTTCACCTTAATTGACTTCTTGGACAGAATCCCCTCACATAGCAAAAATAAATAATAAAAATGAACACGATAAAAAATAGATTTCACAAATAGAATAAACATGCACATGTTAACAAATAAACACCTTGTGATATGAAAACTTCGTTTTTTTCATAATACTTCTTAAAAGCACTCTATATTATGCACTTCATTTTTATTCTGTCACATGCAGTTAAAAACTTGAAAATAAGGTGACAAGAAAATTACTGGCAAGCTGGAATTAGGACCTAGAGCTCTTTAGATGGTTTGTACAAAAACATGCCCCAGCCTTTGAGGAGTACCCAGATAAATCTTATGGGGGTGGGGGTCTTAACAAAGGGAATCTACAAACATTCATTCAACTCTTAACTGGCTTAGTAATTTAAATATATCTTTCATGAAATCTAGTCCTGGCTGCTATGAAACAGCCATGACTAGATTTACTGAAAAATTCATTGAAAAGTTGACTTAAGAAATCATCGGTAAAAAAGTGAATACAATTTACAGAGAAAAATTTGGTGAAACATGCTCGAAGTTTACTTATTTTAATAGTATTTCTTGTGAGGGGGTTTTGTCTTGAGGGGGGTTGTCGTGAGGGGGTTTTGTCTTTGAATGTAGAAAGGGGTTTTTTTCCGAGGGTTTTTTTTCTTGAGAGGGTTTTGTCCTGTTACCGTAGAACCCCGATCATTACGTTTGAAGCGAAAATGTTTTTCCTGTTTCATTTTTGCCAGCGATGACATCAGCTCTGACTTTGATAAGTTTTTGTTTTTAACACAGGTGTTGAAATATCAAAATTTAAAGGGTGAACTTTCCCCGTAATTCAAGTAAAAATTTAACCAATGACATCTTGTTTGAAAGAGCGCAATGAGCTCTCTCAAACGAGATTGAATTGTTTAAATTCCTAGTTGCATTTTTGGACAATTTTGCTTTGTTGAAATTGTGTTATCTTGTGTTTTAGAGGGACACAGCGTTTTTCACACATACTAACCGTAAAAGTGTTCTTCAAGTTGTGTCATGTAAAATGCGACAATCCCGTGAAATTTATAATTCGTAATTCGCAGGCGAAAAAACGCCTTACCGAAAACTTCTTAATTTTTATTTTTTTTTTTTAATTACCTTTCGGTATCAAATGAAGACTTGATCGGAACTGTTCCCAACATCCACTGTGTGCATTATTTCTGAGTTATCATCAGTCATTAACCCTTTACCTAACGTTACGGTCAAAACCGGCCAGCGTTATTCTCAAAAATCGCCAATTAATTTTCATTATTTTTATTCATTTTTTGTCTCAAAAACATAGGTTATGACCCCTCGCTGGAACGAGCTCGTCGAGCTCGTTCCAACGAGGGGTCATAACCTATGTTTGTGAGACAAAAAATGAAAAAAAATAGTTATTCAAGAATTACTTTTGCAAGTGTCGTCTGCTTTTCAGGTTAGGTAAAGGGTTAACGGCAAATTTAATCGTGGTACTTGAACTGCCTATTTTCATCACAATCTTGGCAATACATAAAAAACAAAGAGTATCATGAAATTGAAAATAAATTTTCGGCGGGCGAATGATGTAACTTGATCGTTGAAGTCTGTTGTTTGAATATAGGTTTTTGTTTTATTGCCACTGTGAAGGTTTTCGCCCTCTCGAAGGGTGTCCTTCAACCCACTGAAGCTGGTTCTGCCGCCCCATGTGGTGAACCGTGACATGGCGCGTTTGCAAAACGTTAGTGCAGCAGACGAAGGGAAATAACACCAAACACAAACAAGGAACATGTTCGATTTCCAAAGGCACAGTCGGACTGCATGTCACGAAGGTTACGAACTTAAAAGAGAGGATATTATTTTCGTTTATCAATTCTTCAACCTTAATATTGAGCTCATAGCGATGTCACAGCAAAAGTTTCTGTCTGCCTTACTATTTCTCTACATTTCGGCATTTTAAAAAACTCGGGAGGTCAAATACGGCAAGGATAATGTCGTCTCGTAAAGAACGTGGATTGTGTTTCGGTTGTCCCCAAACATGCCTTATTGAGGTTAGCGCCTTTTTAGGAGTCAAAGTTTCGTCATTCAACCATCACAAATTTGACATGAAATACCTTTTACGATTTTCTAAAGAGCAAGCTACCGCACATAAATCCAGAAAAGTCATCAGATGTAGTTCTTTTCCCAGACGTGTGTTTCTATGATTGAGGGGTGCTTCAGTAGTACCAACTCCGGTGTCTTTTTTATCTCATGTCCCTGCGGACAAAAATTGCTTCCTATGCCCCTGGACACGCAATAATTTCACAACCATATGATTTTGAAATGTACAAGAGGTATGAAATTTTTTACAACATCAAAGGCTGTGTGCAACAAAACTATTCCTCCAGAAAACTTTAACCCTTTACCCAACGCAGACGATATCAAAATTTATTATTTTAAATATCATTTTTTCAAATTTTTCAAAAAATTTCAACAAAACCATATCATGTCGAGCTCGTTCCAACGAGGGGTCACATGATATGGGTAAAGGGTTAAGACATAACCCAGGTTGATTTAATCTAAAAACATCCATACGACTAAACGCTGAACACATGAGTTTATCATTTCATTTTTCCCCCAAGTCAGGGAGCGCGGTGGCTCAGTGGTAAGGCATTGGACTTCAAACAAAAAGGTCCACTGTTTGATCCCCACCAGGGGTAACTGCGTTATGTCCTTGGGCAAGGCACGTAATCCCGATTGCCCACGTGGGGACACGGTGACGCTGTCTATTAAGGCGTACTGAACGTCGATGGTGTGCTTGTCTTCAAGCAATGCTAACCCTGCTTGTGTGGAGTTAGAAGGTTGGGGAGTCTTGACAGTTTCTCGCCGCTGTTTGCTGGTTCTCTCCGGGTTCTTTAGCTTCCTCCACCCATAAAACTGTCCGACATGAGGTGACCCTGGATGTTGAAAGTGTCGTTAAACCCCAAATAAATAAACAAATAAATTTTCCCCAAGCCGCCCCGAGGAAAAACTGTTACTAGTTTCGCGTGGAGAATTTTTTATGCTGAGGGGTTAACATGGACATTAGAACTGCAGGTGCAAGGATTCGTGCGCAGCTGTTTGCTAAGACAAACATTACATGTCAACTGGAGATTACATAACTAATCTCACCAATTAGAACATTAGTGTTTATAGAACAAAAGATGTAGGTCAACCCCATGTTATATGGGGATCATGACACTATTTCAATGGCGAGCTTCGTCGTATACCGCCAGGCTCTTTGTTGGTGAACACCATGAAAATGAACAAAAGAAAATGAAAATATCGATGAGAGGAAACATAGTAGTATCAGTTCTTACCAGAAAGCGTCTGAAGATCCGAAAACTCGGAAACTTCTCAAAATAAATATTTCCATCAAATATTTCCACCGAAGATAGTAATGAAAACGTAATATTGTGCAACTGTTAGTACAACTCTGTCAGCTTGGCACTGAAATCTGCCTTGTCTTATTAACCCTTTACCCAACGTAACGTCCAAAAACCGGCCAGCGCTATTCTCAAAAATCGTCAATTAATTTTCAAAATATTTTCATTTTTTTTCTCAAAAACATAGGTTATGACCCCTCGTTGGAACGAGCCCGTCGAGCTCGTTCCAACGAGGGGTCATAACCTATGTTTTTGAGACAAAAAATTAGTTATTCAAGAATTTTGTTTGCAAGTGTCGTCTGCTTTTCATGTTAGGTAAAGGGTTCAACAGTATAAAAGATCGAGCTAAAATAGGCAAGACAGGAATGATGAAACAGAAAAGAAAACTTTGGAAACAAACATGTATGTGGGATGGTCAGCAGGAACATACGAAGGCAAATGCTTCGGGGTCTACGAAGCTTCGAAATTCGGTTCTACTCGAAATCGACCCGGTGATTCGATTTGATTCGAGTCGAGTCGCGCTGATTCGGAAATTTTCGAATTATCGTGATGTTCTCAGAAATGTCTGCGTTTGATCTCTTCTTCTATCATCAGGTCTCCTGTTCAGGAGACCTGATGATACAAGAAGAGTTCAAGGAGGTTTCGCTTCCGAATCTATGTTGATTTCGTTTCTGGAATATTCCAATTTTTTTATTTACTTCTCGACAGACGCGTCTCCGTTGAGTACGTGAGTGGAAACGGACGTTGTATTCTATGTTCTATGGTTTCAAGAAGATGCAATGTCTACAACTTGAACAGTCTGAGATTCAATTCGAGATTCGATTCGATTCGAAATCTTTTGCCCGATTCGACGCGAGTTTCGATTCGACCTGAAACTTGAGATTCCCAGGGCCCTAAAATTCTTTTAGAAATTTTCAGAGAACAGGATGCGATTTTTATCAATGTGGTTGAAGCTCGTCAAATCGCTAGATCCCGACTGATCTAAGATCAATGTGTTGATTTTGGACAACGCAAAGTCAAGGCCAGATGGATTTACAGTGACCAATGTGCGGTAACAAACATAAAAATAAACTGATGATGACTTGGGGTTTATGTGAACATACATTGCAAATCCCCGAACAACTACCGGAAGTATCGATTTGAAATCCTAAACAAATGTTGCACTAAATATAGAGAATCTTCTGTCTGATAGACAGAGTGGACGCATTTCAAAGACCTAGCTTGACACAATGTTCCTTATTTGAAATATTAAACCGAGAACAACTAATAAACTTAACCCTTCTACTCATTTATACTCTAGTTTTACGACACGACTCTTAAGTCCGGAAAGGCTATAAGATGAAAGTACATCCCAACGAAGATAAACTCTTTCACCGCCGCTCTCACTCAAATGAGACTTCCGCAACTGGGCATGCATATGTCGAGAAAATTGACGCCTGATTTAAGTCTTAAAGTGGACTCAAGTCTGGGTTTTACTCAAGTCGGATGTTTTAAAAGTTCAAAATCAAAGTCAGACTACTGGAGATCCTGAGTCATCAAATACAATTCTTACTATAGCAGTTAGATGAATCTACTTTGCATTTATGGGGCAGTTCAGATTTTTTTTTTTTACTTTAGCTATTCGTTGTTTTTTAAGATGTTCGATAACCGACTGCTGTATGTTTCCACGAAAAAAAAACCTTTTATGCGCACCAATTCAGAGGGGTAGTTAACTTAAAGCAAGGAAATACTGACTTTTAACAGAAACAAATCACGAACGGTGACGGGAACTTTGAATTCGAGTTAAAATCTCAGCTGAGTCCAGAGTTAAACTTAAGTCAGAAATCTTGAGTTTTTCAGAAATATGGGCACCAGGAGTGAATGCGATCGGACACGTCGATTATTTCCCATTTTGTTTCTTTTTGAAGAGGGATCTAGACTGTAACGAAACGATCGTTACCTGTAAATCGCATTGACAGCTGAAATACATTATGTCCACCGTAACTACAGATTGGGAGTGATGACTTTCTTATAGAGATAGTCGGCCCTGGGGTCAACTATTGCCACAATATGACGACCAACGCTCGCTACTGGTTGTCGAAGTAATACGCTTTAGAAAACAAAATGGTCCAGCCACGAAAACAAGGCGATACAGTAAGGAAATATCATCCTCTGAACCATTATCCTTAATAACAATCCTCCAACAAGGCTTGGGCGTGAAAATAGACGTACATATACGCGACTGTAGGAAGTTCAAAGTAATGTAATGAACGGGAACAAAAGACTGCACCCTGCATCAATGCGCCAACATTGATGTGTCTCTTTTATTAGTAGTCTCTGTGACACTACACATCAACAGAGGCCTCACTGTTCGCACGCTAAAACATAGTAGGTTACGTAAATTCTACGCCACACCCAGGCCTACCTGGGCTCCAAGCCCAGGTAGGTCGGAGGTGTGGCGTAGAAAATATTCGATATATCTTACTGCTGATAATTTTGGGGCGCGAGGAAAAAGTGTATCTTAATGCAAATAAGGTGCGTTTTAGGTACGCGATAGAGCACCTCTGAATGAAGCACTATTTTATGTCTCTTCTGTTTTGCAAATATCAATCACGAAAATGTAAGTATATTTTCTCGTCTACGTTTGTGTTAGAGATCTTCAATAACGATACCTACAATTTATCAGTCTAGTTGAAAATGTTGAACGGGAAATTGACAATGTGAGAAATGTTGTCAGGTCGGGTACTGCCAATTGGGGGAACCAATCAAATTTATTTATCAAAAGTGAACATGATGCAGATGGCACTGCCGACATTCTGTCCCACGTAACACACTGTAAGAAACAGAGAATATTAAGTGCTTTTAAGCGGATACCTACGATTATCACAGGAATGGGCAAAAAGAATATTTATATCAACGAGTAGCTTCCCGCGACTGGAAATGTATAATTTATCGTGCTAACGAATAAGATAATCGCCAGTTCCGGAACACTCCGAAAAAATTCCCACATTTTCAATAGAACCACCGGCGAATCATTCAAAAGACAGATCATCTGATCGTTGTCCAAACATATTGTGTCTCGAAATCTGATGCACATCTCGACACGAATTGTATTTTGACAAGTAGACAACATGCCGTCAGGAAAAAACACAGCTGCGAAACCCAACTGTTAAGAATTATTAACTATTGGGCGAGAAGACTGGGAACCCAGTACAACACAGACATTTTTATACTGGACTAAATATGGAGCCTCCGTATAACAGCTGAACTGGATCGACACTTTTCTCATCCATTGACAACAACGGGTGATTAAGAACGGAAGACAATAGGAGTGTTCTTTCTGAGTTCCCACGTGGCACCGTGCTTGGGCCAATCCAATGCCTGATCCCTATAAACTATATAACCACAAATATTTCTTCAGAGGTAAGACTTTTCGCAGATGACTGTGTCTCTTACTAGACCATTCGCAGTGAAAAAGACGTAAATATTCTTCAAAATGACAGCATAAACCAGTGCAATGGGCCAAAGAGTGGGTTATGCGTTTTCAACCAGCAATGTGTAACATCGTGCACCTGAATCGCAAAACCAAGAACCATTTATTCAAGTCGTACTGTATGTGTGGCACCAGACATGGGCGTTCAAATTACATCTAACCTTCTCTGGAATAAACACATCTCCGAAATCTGTGGAGGAGCAAATCGGGTTTTCGAGCTTCCGAGACGAAACGGACTTCGTTGTGATACTAACGTAAAATGAGTAAGCATACAAAAGTGTAGTACGCCTAATATTAGAAAACGCTTCTTCAGTTTGGGAACGCATGGGAAAACCCCACAAACGAACGCGAAAATGTAAAATAAAACCACTCACCCGCTTCCGCACGTTTACGATCCAGGATCAATGACTGCCATCATCGATGGCTTCAAATAGAAAAGTCTTCAAAAACGAAGAAAAGAAAATAAGCTTATTATCCTCCAAAAATGTCTTATAAAGCAGTC
This sequence comes from Pictodentalium vernedei, assembly GCA_031216915.1. NCBI lineage: Eukaryota > Metazoa > Mollusca > Scaphopoda > Dentaliida > Dentaliidae > Pictodentalium > Pictodentalium vernedei. The sequence goes on from CM062293.1 coordinate 153,589,797, forward strand.
GAAGGTCCCATTAGATGATGCTATTGAACCTAGTCGCCTCACTCGCCACACCCAACCGCTTTGTCAACATGTTCAGTTCGAATATAGTAACGTAAATAAATACAATCCCATGCCTGACATGACCATGGAACAAAATACCATGTGAAAAAGTACAGCCGGCACTAAAGCCTGACCCAAATCCTAGTAAAGCATTTGCTGATCATATACGAGAACCTCAGATGACCAATAACTTAGGCCTTCTCCTTGACGCATGCGCCGTGCATTAATGTTTCCTACATAGCACCGTATTTCATCATGATATAGATAAAGATATAGTTTTCACGACTGACTGAAAGCCGTGAGTGAAAATTTGTATTTCCTTGCAGTCAGGAATGAAACAATTCTGCCACCTACATAAACCCGTAGGTATTAATTTTATTATTTGCTTTGCGATGTTACAGTTGTAATAGAACACACCCAGACATCAAAAACAGTAGTAAAACAAGACTAACAGTGACCCCAAGACCACGGATGCCCCCGAACTATGACCATAATCTGTGACCTTGACCTCTATCGAACAAAGGGAAAATTGTGCGCGACATATCGTCTCCCCATAAGCAACATGTATGCCAAGTTTCAACAATATCCAACGAACTCTCCGAGTTATGGGGCGGACACGAAAACCTTCCTGATGGATGGACAAACGGACAGACGGAAATGACAAACACTATATGCTTCCGAAAATTTTTTTTAACCCTTTACCAAACGTAGCGGTCCAAACCGTGCAGTGCTATTCGCATAAATCACCGTTCAATTTTCAAAATATTTTTCATTGTTTGTCTCAAAAACATAGATTATATGACCCCTCTTTGGAACGGGATTGTTGCACTAGTTCCAATGAGGAGTATACGCTATGTTTCTGACGCGAAAAAAATGAGTTATTCAGGAATTTTGTTTGCAAGTATCGTCTTCCTTTTGTGTTAGGTAAAGGGTTAATCTAAACTTAGGAGTAATGCGCGTCACTTCCAAAGAAATATTCTTTTACAGCTATCATGACAAGAGATATCAAACATCATTTCTCAGACATTATCAGCTATCTTATGAGGAAGAATATAATGAAATTCATTATTTCCGGAACATAAGCACTGAAATAAGCGGGGAGGCCTCAATGCCTCCCCTCCGAGTGCGTGTCAGTTCTGAAAAGCTAGATCCACTCTAACTGAGGAGTTAATCAATCAGTACGTTAAGATACTTAACCCTTTACCCAACGTCGAGCTCGTTCCAAAGAGGGGTCATAACCTATGTTTTTGAGACAAAAAAAATGAAAAAAATTAATTATTCAAGAATTTTGTTTGCAAGTGTCGTCTGTTTTTCATGTTAGGTAAAGGGTTAAAACGTTTGGGGTGCGTATATGTTATGACATTACACTGGACGCGATTCATGCGTTACGCATGATGCAATAAAATAATAACTTGTCTTCCTTTTAGTTTGAAATTTCGACAAGGTGTCATAAATCCAATAAGAGCCTTTCATTAAAAAAAAAGGCATTAAGAAATCAAACCGAGTCCAATGTCCAGAGTAAAACATACAATCAGTCAATCACTGAATATATTTTTGACGCAACGATTCGTTATATCAAACTATATCCTACCTCCTACAAGTATCTGGGAATTTCATTGGTTCAAAGACGTGACATGCAGACTGCATATAAAACCATATACTGCCTGTCAACATCAATATACGCTGACAGCTACGAGTAATCTCCCCTTTGTTCATTGATTATTCAAAATGGCGGCAGTCGATAAACGCTTCAAGCTGAAAGATTGAGTGTTGGAAGCCCATATTTGTTCTGAAGTGCAGGTTAAGCAACTTAAAAGGCTTCATATTCTGTAGATGTGTGTCGTGTTACCTTCGAAATGAAACTGTTTGTTATGTATGAATTTGCCCTGTTAAAATTTATGGGAGAGTGGCTGTAGGCACTCTCCCATAAATTGTAACAAGGCAAAGACACGTGAACACATTGTGAGAATTCTCTCATTTAATTTTGATCGCTGTTGTTATTAGTTCTGTGCATCGATGCAGTAGTCGGTAAGATATATTCGTTACACAGTTTGTTGGTGGCCTAATATGGTATATATTGTGTCAGTTAATTCCATATTGTGCTCGAGTCCAATATGGAATTAACTGACACCATATATACCATATTAGGCCACCAACAAACTGTGTAACTAATAATATATCAGTGATTTTCAATGCTTTACTGATATCCGCGCAGAAAGTGAGCTCTGTCAAATAAGATTGAATTAGCTAAATTTCTAATTGCTATATGGGAAAAATACCACTTGATGTTTCGGTATTTAGACATTAGTGCGCATGGGGTTTGAAGTATCACACCGTGTGTAAAGGAAGAAACTTGCTATCACTGCATGTCACCGCTCACGTCGTGTTCATTGTGTACGGGGCTTATATTTCATCGAAATTTAGGAGAATCCATTTGGAAGCTCGCGAAAATGGTTGCGAGAATCCATACCGGCTACGAGTGCTCCAGGATCCAATGAGGCCATCATGGTTGAACCCCTGTTGTATACTGATAACACATGTTAACCCATTACCCAAAACAGCTTTTTAATTTTTAAAACAAAAACTGAATTTGATAGTATTTTTAAAAAAATAAACAATATTCACCAATAAAACCTTACATATATTGATGTCATTGGAACCGGTGTGACAGGAATGATAGTCCGTAGGAAAATTAGTCCGTCTAGACTATTATTCTGCGGAATTATAGTCCTAGGTCTAATATTTCTAGGAATAGTAGTCCGCCGGACTACTATTCCTAGAAATGTTAGACCTAGGACTATAATTCCGCGGAATAATAGTCCAGAGGGACTAACGTTCCTACGGACTATCATTCCTGTCACACCGGCTCAATTGACAGCCATAGTCTACAACTGCATTGACAAAGTGTTAGGATATTTCAGGTCATGTTAGCCCTGTATTGGTTACTTTGATGCCGCTGTTAGGAAAAGAGTTAAATTGACTGAATTCTTTTCACGCAGATCTTAGCAGAGTGGCAACGAGATTCTACGCGGATTCTCGCTGGTTTTGTTGTACGAATCTTTAGGTGAATCGATTCTCGGATTCTTGTTGATATATAACCTCCGGTGTAACAGCCTTCATTAATTTTGAGTCCGTCGAAACGGAAAATGAGTTTGGAGTTTAAGTTCATGTTTGAACTTATATGCCATTTTTATCATCAAAAGTTGTTTTTTTTATTTCAGACAGTATTCCGTAATGTATACAAGAGCTGTTCAATTTTCCGTCTTATTGCTGTCATTATTCAAGTGTAAGTAGAAGCGTAAATAGAACTTATTTATTTACTGGTGTTTAAGGTCACATATGTCTGCAAAATGGCTATAGAATTGATTAGCTGAATAGAAAATTCGATTGTGTTTTAAAGCAATAGCACAGGTACCTTGTCCATGTCCCTGCAATACATACCAAAATGAATATGAACTGAAAACTTCTAGATAGCACCATTACTATGTATTATGAGATGTTTTTTTCCCAACTGGCAATATTTTTTGTTCAGCAATACAAGATATTTGGTCAAAACAGGTGGATACACAGTCTCTAATTTTGGGCGTAAAGCAAATGTTAGTCGTCCATGAGCAGGCAACAAAGTAATTACCAAATTGCGACGAAGTTCAGAAATAATTTAATCCCAAAGCCCTACAGGGCTTTGGGATTAAATTATTACTGAATCTCCCTACAGATAGGACAGGACTTGTAAATTAAGGGGTTCCTATTCCAGAAGTGTGTTCACTAAATTCTCTTTGAGCAGAGATTTATCGAGCCTGGAATCGAATATAGCTGACGAGCTTTATAAACTATGTATAAACAAGACGAATTTGAGGATACTACATTCTATTACACGGTCATGAAAAAATCAGATTTTGATGACGGAAATGATGTCAAATTTAGCTCAGACATTTGTGAATCACGAAAAGACTGCGAGAAATCATTATGCGTGAAGGCATTACACGCGTGGTGTTTTCTCTCGTGAAGCAATTTGGCAACAATGTGATAAACCAGAACCTTCTGTTCACACTTACACAACATGTACCCTGCCTATATGTTTTGCAAAATGGATACCCAATTACATGTGCAGTGAGGAGTACAGTACCAGTTGAAATAAGAATTGGATGATCATCTTTAAATTCTCTGTTTCATACATGAACTTAACCCTTTCATCGCGCTATGCATACATGTTTGTGTAAAAAAAAGTCGAGAAGGCAACAACATAAACCACAACTTGCAAAGGTGTATAAGTAATAATTTAACCGTACATCCCTTTAGGGCTGCACTGAACATCCCTACAAATACGACTACCTCAATGCTCCCCACCCACATCCTAATAGTAGTGGAAACGATACCTTTCTAGTTCTAGACTAGTGGCGGATATCATTCTAGTTCTAGACTAGTTGCGGATAAAAGTTAGAAACAAACTGGTTCAATAATATGAGTAACAAAGGCAAAATCTCTTGAAAAAAGAGAGCAGCAACTTAGCGTAACTATTTGCGCAAGTGCACATCACGAGTATTCATTATACAAATATTAAAAAGTATCCGATGAAAAGTGTGAGACTAAGTGCGAATAAAAGTTCCAGATGGACTTGTTCAATAATCCGAGTGAAAAATGGCAATAACCTTTGAATAATAAGGTGAAGCACATGACGGATAAAAGTTCGGGCCGGACGCATGGACGGCCAAACGGACATGGGGATCCTTATATACCCACTCTAAAGCGGGGATATAAAACAGACTTGCCATTTTTGGAATAACCCAGCCCTAAGGCAACAACATTTGCCAAATTTAGCTACACGTGTACCTGATGTTCAGACCCAGATATCTACCTATGTCTTACTTAACAAAAAGGTTATATAGACACAATGTGGGTCAGTCACGGAATAGCATGAAACAATTACCCTAATGTAACTGTTTTGTATTTGTCATGACACTTTGCTTCTAAACACCGCTTTGTTAGTAAACAACACGGAACGTGAATCAAGATTACCTTCTTGCTAATTCATCGGAAAAACGAAGAGTGAATAGTTTCATTTACATTAGACGTAACTTACCTTGAGCATCCTCGCATTTTTGATATCCACTGAAGTGAAACAGTGATATTTGATCTGTTTTAACCATCTTCTCGTTGATGTCGAAATATCAAAATTTTCAGCCGCAATATTTTCCGATAATTCAAGTTGGAATTTAACCAATTCTAGTTTGTGTTTGATAGCGTTCACTGTGTTCTGTATGTCGAACAAGAATGAAATGGTTAAACTGAGAGTTGCATTATGGGGAAAACTCATTCGTTGGAATTTTGTCCAGGAAATTATCCCACTTTATAAACCTGTGGGATTGTATGTTAACCCTTTACCCAACGAATCTGACACATTCGCCCGCGTAATATGCAAATTCAGCAGCCGAAAAATACTACTTTTAAAAAGAATTTAAAAAAACCCATATCATGTGACCCCTCTTTGGAATGAGCTCGACGAGGTCGTTCCAATGAGGGGTCACATGATATGGTTTTTTTTAAATTTTTTGAAAAATTTAAAAAAAAATATTTAAAATAATAAATTTTGATATCGTCTGCGTTGGGTAAAGGGTTAAATGAGCTGACACTAACCAACGCTTCTTTTTCATTGCTGTTTGCTGTTATACAAAAGGTACCATGGTGCAACTTTTTTACAAGGAGAACTGAATGTCACTGACGAAATGTTGCCAAGTTTTTTCCACGTTTCATAAATTTTATTCCCCTGGAATAGGGCCCGGTAATCAACGCCTGTGTGGGAGCCGTCTGAAGTGGGCAGTGGAGGCAGTGGAGATTGGTTAAACTTGACTTTATTCTTGTGCTGGTGTCAAGATACAGCCAAAGAGGATTAAAGTAACATCAAGCGCCAATAAACACACAACCACCCAACGGTCTTTCGATATTTAAACAGAAAGAATGGATGCCACACCTCTGTTTTCATTCAACGACGCCCTTTTTACAACCTCAGGTGATGATTTTTTATCAACTATTTGGGGTCGATATATAATTGGTGAGACAACAGGGATCTGAAATTTATAACAAAAACTCTTAACTGCACGAGTGCAGTAGTGAAAATATTTTTTTCAGCCCCAGCTTTAAAATAATCTAAGTACACGTACTTAATATTTGTTTTAATTGCTAATACGCCACAAATTTGCACGAAGCTAAATAGATGCTCTTTTTGGAGCTCGGAATTTATATGAAATTTCTTTACCGAGTTCACTGAAATCGATCTTAGCTTAGGTTTACCGATTTTAGCGAACAAAGTTAAGAAGTTTCATGTCAATTTGTGACGAAGTTGAGGTTCTTTTTATCACATAATGTGTAATATAAGCTTTTACCTAACCCGACGACTCAACTGGCTAGCGCTGTTCACAACAACCGTTTCAATTATTTTTTTCAATTTTGCCTTTAAAACATAGCTTATGGCGCCTCATTGGAAAGAGTTCATCGAGCTCGTCCCAAATAGGAATCATAAGTTATATTTTCTAGTTAAAAAATTAAAATGTTTAGTTATTTAGGATTTATTTTTTTTTTTTTGCAATTGTCGTCTGCTATTTGTATTGGGTAAACAGTTGATTAAATATACGAAAGGATTAATACAATTCTACTTTCAAAACCAATTTACTTACAACGTTACGGTGTCGACTTCTGAAGTCATTCGCGTATTAGACGTGATATGAACGATATTATGTGACAAAAAAATGTCTTGAACAAACCTCTAAATTCTCTGTTTCTTAGACGAACTTCAAAATTTACAGCTTAGTGCATTTTTAAAATGATGGCGGCTACATGATATATAGTTGTTAATCACACAATAATATATATACAATGCAGAGAAATTTGGGAAGTTTCCTAGAGATCATATTATAATGGTGTGTTGCCAAATAGTATTAAATTTGCTTCTTACAGCCCTCCGCCCCCTTTACCACTGACTCACCCAAACAAATGCGTTATTCTTTGGTAATAATATTGGCAGTGGAATCATGTATAAATTTCTCGAAAGCCTCTTGATCAAATGAATATATACAGAGTGTAACCACGGTGTACATGTGTAAACGTAGATATCCTGTTTCTAATGTGACACACCAAGTTGAAGACCAACTATGCTGATACGCAAACGCGAGAGCTCATTTGGTAGAAACTTATTTTTTTCAGTTGATTAGAAGATGGAAAGATGAAAGATTCAAATGTTGACAAGAAATCGTCAGATTAAAGTTATTTTTACGAAGCAAATACATTAACTCCTGTTGTGGTTGCGAATGTTTGTTATGCCGCTATTTCTCGGTCTCGTTCAGAAAATCAAGTAAATATTATCAACGGTTAAAAGTGATCATGGGTTCATGCCGATATCAACATAGTGTTCGGATTGTTCCACTCCTTCAAAACATAGGCACACTTAGCCTAACCACAGAGTTGTGCCAACACTCCCATTGGGCGGTTAAATGGACATCACCAATGACCAGTTGTTTCAACAAACAGGATAATCTAACAACTGTATCATAAACTTTGTTTTACCTCTACAGCTGAGTACCTGTTCTGTGGTTACAAAATCTATCAAAGTTAGACCTGATGCTTTAACGGTACGGTGTTAGTACCTTTCAAGGCATGTCCTTGTAAATAACTGAAGCAAAATGAAATGAGTAGTAATGGAAATGAGTGATATATAACACAAATACTTATTTACTCTCTATATTGCTCTTGAATCTTCTACACGTGTATTGTGATAACATAGTGATAACATATTTAGAGAGCGTTCTTCGAGTAATAATAGGACTCATATAGTACCCCTGATACCCGTGAAGACGCAACTCACTTAAAACCAGAGAAAACGTAAACGAAAGGCATGGTAAACGTGTTCTCCTCTCGAGTTTACGAACAGCGACTTACTGCAGATAATACCCCTAACTCTGTTGAACACAACATTTATAAAACCACCAACACAAAATGTAAACTCGATTTATTTGCGTCTAATCTTTCGAGACGTTTTATCTGACAACCCGAAGCATTTGGTTTCACAATGCTGTTACTGTAATTATATATATGACAGCATTACTTACATGATGATGTACTGAAGTCACGTGGCAGAGTACACGTCATGACTGATGGGTGTTTCGAGAAATGCTTTGTAGTTTACGATGGTTCGTATGTAGAGGGAATTAAGTCTAAAAAATACTTATAAAAAAAGACAATGGATTATTAAGAAACACTGTTTAAAAGAATAGACACCTACATGTTTACAATATATTTATCGGTGCCCTTACTCAATCCCCCAAACACATTTCAGCACCTTGCGTTTCTCTGTGGAGACCTGATGATTAAGGACATGATATTTATATGATCATTAACCCTTTACCTAACGAATTGACCGCTTCCACCCTCGTAATTTACAAACTGAGCAGTTAGACAACAAAACCACACCATGTGACCCCCCCCCCCCTCATTGGGACGTGCTCGTCCACCACGTTCCAACGAGAGTCACATGATGTGGTTTTGTTGAAATGGTTTGATCTTTTCAAATAATGAAAATAACAAATTTTGATATCATGTGCGTTGGATAAAGGGTTAAAAGACATATTTACCTACCGCACCGAAGTGTCAATTTACCAGCATATACAGAGATTTTACAGGTATTGAACTATTACACCTAAAAGAATTCTTGATCACTAAAATGTCAGTTTTTGCCTTAAAAACTTTGGTTTGACTCTGTTGGAAATAGTTCGTTCCAATGAACGGTCATAAGCTATGTTTTGAAAGCAACAATTGAAAAAATAATAAAATCTGAAGGGCGATTTTTGTCGATAGCATTGTTCAGATATGTCATGGCGTTCATCATAAGGTTGCAAAACTGCACATCTTTCGATGCTGGGAATCGGTTGATACTCTTGAAACTCGCCATTATTGTGAAACCAGGCGTTGCAAAACATATAAGAATTAGTTATTCCCTGAATCAAAAATATGAAAAAGGTGTGTTAGATTTTCCGTTTTTCTCATTGGGCTTTTTTATGTTGTTATGACGTCATTCGGCGATATTTTCAGCTCTACTCCAAATATAATGACTGTATATTCCTTCTGGGTTTAGGGAATTATAACTCTACAAATATGCCAAACATCACCTGTTCACGGGGAAATGCGTAGAACAAAAACTTTAGAGTAAATAGTTTATATTGTGTAATCGTTGTATTTTAGATATAGAGTGTGGCAGGAAGATATTTTGTTATTACAGTAGTTTTGCACAGACTCGACCAGGAATTGGCAAATTTCTTCCGGAACAGATTAACCCCTTCCTGTGCACGCACATTGTGTTCGCTTTTGTAGATATAACAGATCATAGCTACGATCTACGACCATTCAACTGGAATGATCTCGGACCAAATGGTAAGTACAAATAATATTTGACGAGGCACTATTTTTTTCAAAATTCACGGAAAAGAATGTTCCCAGAAAGAAGACCACAATTTAAGCCATCTCTTTTTTGATGAGGTAAATGATGTCATTGAATTAACACCCAGACCCCCAAAGTCGAGTGTATTCGTCACCATTTGTTGTACGGCAGGTGTTATGAAACTGAAGGTTTAGATAATAGTGGGCGGAAAGAATTCGTATGACCTGGTCAGCGTGGTCAGCTGCTTCTTGTCAAGTGTCGTCTGCTCATTTAGGCAGGCATCACTTGACGAGAAGAATCTCCTTGACCTTTCGACTTGATATTTTTCAATGTACGGCTATTTTCCAGACTTGTATAAGTTAATTTAACCAGGTTTGGGGGTTCACATTCTATGGGGAAGTCATTCACGTATGTAAATTGAATTGAAAACAGCATCACCCAAGTTCAAGGACGTTACATTCTGAGAGTTTGTAGAGGTGAGCCGATAAATTATTCAACAAACGATTAAAAAATATTACATTTAAAATAATTAAAAGCAAAACTGAGGTCAATTCTTTGGTGACAGAATAAGCATAGCCACTTTCCCGATTTGATTTAATCCCATTATCGACTATAAGTGAAAAGCCAGTTGTGAAATACGATCAACGAAACATCAGAGGTGTTGACACTACTATGCGATAGTACAGGATGTGCATAGGGTTAGAAGGGGCGGGGTGGAGGTGTGGGGGGGGGGGGGGGGCTATCCACAAAATATAATGATATAGATCTGTATACCCGGTCACATTTTCACAAATTATACATTTTCGATATATCTGATCGTCTCATCAAGACCTAACAGTGACATTTAGACCGATATGATTCAGTAAGAATGGATTAAAATAGTATTATTTCTGATGACGTCACATCGGTTTGTCCAATAATCTGGTACCAAGGAAGTGATTCATAATGAACATGGGTGAATCACTGGTCACTTTAAATAGGAATCAAGGGTTTCACGTTCCTTCGACACGCCACTGTTTTTACCTTAGAGCTGTAACAGATCGAGAGAGAAGTGCGGGTGCCGAGGTTCGAACCGTCGACCTCTACAACACACAAAGCGACCGATTTCCCACGAGACTAAGAGATCCGGATCAACCAGGCCGGTTGGTAAATGGCCCTTATACCTCGATCGCTACAGAGCAAAAGAAATGTTGTCACCGTTTTGGAACAATATCAGCTCCCAACTCTCTCTTTCCTTGTATTGTGACAGATTCTTTGTTGGCATCGTTATTCTGGCATTCATTTTTTTAGACAGAACACTTAATAGTGACATGACAACACGAAATGAGAATTACCTTGTATGTTAGTAAAGAGATTCTATATGGTATTTCTACATAGAAAGGTTAATGGTCATGCGCACTTAAAAACCTACGTAATTGTGTGTGTATTTGAAGCTTTGTGTGTCTTTGTGAAAGTTGCAGACAGAGATGAGATATTTAAACATTGCGAATGAAAGTCATGCTATTTCTTTCAACAACGCTCTTTATGAGGTTTGGTTGATGATTTTTTTATCATCTTTTTGGGGATTGCATATGTAAACAATGAGAATGTATTACCTTTCACATGTGGTTGGGGACAATAGAACACATATCCAGATTGGTTTGTTTTGATTTTATTGGCTTGGAAATCCCAGATTCGTTATTTTGCCGCACATACCTTTGTTTTTCAACAAAAAACAAAATCGTATTCAACTAGCTGTTTGATTAGGGCCCCGCGCTCAGAGAAGGACCCCGCGGCCCGGAGTAGGATCCAGCAAGCAAGTACTGCAAATACAGGACACATTTTGTGCGTTACTAGGGGGAATGGATGGAGTATCATAAAAGACAACACTTCGATGTCCATTAAACTTACGCGGACTCCAACAAAAAATTCTTCTATTTCAAATGTTTGATGAATTTTTCTGAAGGAAGGGGTACTTCATAATATCGCTGAGGCGTGAAATCCCAATTTTCACTTCTTGGCAAATGGATGCGTTTCCGTTTAGGCAGCAGATTACGGCACACATGTACAATTCGTTACAATGCATTCCAGTCGGACTAATATGGTTTCTATTGAGTTGAGCAAACAATTTATACTAATCGAAATGACGTGGACAAAATGTGCTCGTTACAAATTTGCGCTCCATTTCAGGTCTTTACCAACGAACCATTTCCTTGAAGCAGAAAAACCCTGATCTAAAAGTTTTACTTGCGGTTGGAGGATGGCAGCTCGGATCTGGTGCATTTGTCCCAGTAGTCAGAACAGCTCATAGTCGTCGAACATTCGCCAAGAACGTTGTTAAATATCTAAGACGGTAAGCTATTCTGTATGGTTATGCATGTTAAGTTTGTGAGGCAATTCTTTGAATATTATTATTTTATTTTACGTTCTACTATCGATTATCCAGAAAAGGTTAAAGTTATTAATATCCCATGCGAAGAATACAGAGTTGGTTTCACAATAATGAAAGGGGCACCAACGAGACACGTGGGGATTTTTTTCCGGTTTATCGCCTATGATAAAGCAAAACAGAGTTTTTCTTCAATCGAGTTACTCTGGGTGTTCAATAAATGCAGCAAGAGGTCGATTATTATTTATTATTATTTACTGGTGTTTAAGGCCACATATTTTTGCACAATGGCTAATCATGATCACAACACGAGTATCAACTTAAGACCAGGGGTGAGCGTTAATAAGCCATGTAGCCCATTTTAGAGAGGGTTTGCACCTCCCAAGCACTGGTGACTGGGTCCTATTTTACCAGTAAAAGAGAGCCTGTTTACCGCAGTGAACAGGCACTGCTTCACATCCCGGGGTTCCCGCAGGGAAAGAGGTTGGTTAGACAACTATCAGCGGATATGTGTTGCAAATGAATAGCCTATAGTCCTATAGAAAAAAGATTTTTTTTTCAAAAGCGTGCATAATAGAAAACACATCTAATGTTTTGTGGGCATTCCACTGATATCTATACACTCGATAGCTGGAATGTCAGTGAAAACCGCCGCAAAGCTGGTGTCAAGTCAATCAACGTGATTATTTCCTCCTGTCGATGACGTTTGATAACGAGAAAGCTGTTACGTTTCAAACGTCATAGTGTTTAGCAAACAAATTAGTATCACTGTATCAATTATCCAATCTCGGTACTTGTATTTCTTTATCAATAATAACTAACATTTGTTGTAAATATTCAATTTGTATTAACCCTTTAGGCCTTTACCTAATGAATCGCCCGCATCCGCCCACGTAATATGCAAAATGAGCAGTTGAAAAAATTAAATTTTTCAAAATATTTCAACAAAACCATATCATGTGACCCCTCTTTGGAACGAGCTCGTCGAGCTCGTTCCAATGAGGGGTCACATGATATGGTTTTGTTGAAATTTTTTGAAAAAATCTAAAAAATTATATTTAAAATAATAAATTTTGATATCGTCTGCGAAGGGTAAAAGGGGTAAAAAAAAGAAAAATGTGCTCATCATCAACACATTCATTTCTTAACGACACCAAAGTATAGTGGGGGCGCGGTGGCTCAGTAGGTAGAGGGGCAGGCTGCAAGCCGAGAGGTCCTCGGTTCGCATCCCACCTGTTGCAACCGCGTTGTGTCCTTGGGCAAGACACTTCACCCCCATTGCCCACGCGGGTGCACGGTGGCGTTGTGTACTAAGGCGTACTGCTCGTCGATGGTGCACTTGTCTTCAACCAATGCTAACCCTGCTTGTGTGGAGTTAGTATGTCGGGGAGCCTGACAGTTGCTCGCCGTTGCTCGGTGGTTCTCCCCGGGTATTCCAGCTTCCTCCTCCTGTAAAACTGTCCGACATGAGGTGACCATGGCTGTTGAAAGTGTCGTTAAAGCCCAATAAATAAATAAAGCAAAGTATAGTCTTTAAGTGCTAGAGTGCTAAATTATTTTTGGTCATCAGAATTTGTTTTTGTCTTTGCTTTGTTACAATTTATGGGAGAGTGCCAATACAATTTATGGGAGAGTGCCAATGCCAATAGGCACTCTCCCATAAATTGTAACAAGGCAAAACCTAACAGACCAAATAATTTCGCTTCAAAGCGAAGCACATCCACTGAATATGAGGCCTTTAAGTTGTGGTATCTGCACATCACAGTAAAGCCCAAATATGGGCTTCCAGCACCCTACCAATTAAAAAGCGACCGGCGATTGCGAAGTCACGTGGTCGGGTGATACATTTTACAAGATTAGTGCTTTGTATTTTAGGAGCTTATTATTTACCCTGAATGTCAATAATTACAAAATATGTTTCTATAACTTTTCAAGGGAAAGACAAGATAAGAATAGAACTTGTTGTTTGCCTGTTATCCAAGTAGGAAATATGTAACAGGTCTGACATATAATCACACTTCTTTCATTTTCTAATCCTAGTTCGACTTGAAAAAAAAAGAAAACGACGTTCTTACATGTTTTTAGAGCTAAAGGTATAATTTGTAGAAAGGTTGAAATAAGTAGCTTTTTACTGTTTTACAAGTGTGTGTGTGTGGTGGTGGGGGGGGGGGGGGGGTCGTATTGCAGGTAAACAATAACATATAGATACCTGGTCGAGGAATCATTCGTGGAATCATTCGTTTGGTGTGGGATTATTATGTTCTGATCTTTTTATTAGACATTGAACCAGATTTGGGTTGTGAATTCGATATTTCCAGTAGGGGATGGCAACACTATTGAAATAAAAATGGATCACTTTAATCATTTTAAAAGATCCCATAAGGAGAAGTCAATTTTGAGGTGTGGTATTTTGGGGATTTCTTGACGCCAATTCCAAAGGAAAAAAATGGCAGAATGTAGACAAAAGTAGCCCTGACAGAGTTATAGAAGAATCATATTTGAACGCTTTAACTGAAAACACACCAGTGATTCTAACTTCTTAATAGGTGATCGGAGGATGCTTTTAAAACATTTAGTACATTATAATGTACAGAACTACCCCCACCCCACCCCCCTGCGTGTTTCCAATTCAATTGTAATAATGTTCCTGTTTTCCCAGATCTTTATTTTTTTACTATTTGTAAGATCTGCTTCAAAAACCTTGTCAATTTAAAGAGATTTGGGTCATTTTTTTCTTGAAAGCACGCCAGTATATATCCTGCCCTTAATGTTTAGGAGATTAGAGACGATGTTGTTGTCAAATGGAGAACACTATACAGTTTTGTAAAGTTTTTCTGTTTTTAAAAGTTTTGAACAGGCAGTTTACCGAACGAAATCGCAAAAAAAATACTTTAGAGGTTTTATAACGAATGTTACCTCGTCGACAAAATTAAGGATGGAGTGCAAAAGTCAAAGGCCATTTTTTCGGAAAAACAAGGAAAACATATTAGCAGGTTTTACGTCAGAAACTGATAGGTCTGCACATGGAAAGTTAACATAAAAAAGAATAAGAAATGTCTGTCTAACATGAGTCCAAAATAGCGATTTTATGTGTGTTTTTATTATTATTTTGGGGCTATACTTATTTTTGCAGTCATGGTTTCGATGGATTCGATATGGACTGGGAATTTCCGGGTACGAGAGGGAGTCCAGCAGAAGACAAGTTCCGCTTTACTCTTTTGATGAAGGTGAGTGCGAAATGCTGTATAGATAACTTACGTCTGAAATGCAAACAACATTAATATTGTGTTACATGCTTGGAGGACAGCATCGGACCACGGAGTTTGGACGAGATTTGGACGAGAGTTCTTAACAACAGAAATACTCAGCCTTTAGAGTCACCACGCAGTCTTCACTCTGTACAAATGTTCTCTAAAGCAGCTTGAGATCGAGGGGACCGAATCATTACCTCAGGCAGAACTGGGAGTATAACCACTTGCATCTGTTTGGCTGAGCTTTCGGAGAGAGCTACATAACCATATATAAATGGCAACATATATTGCATTACTGGAGATAAAGCACTGTCGATATGCTGACCAACTTCCCCTCTGTCTGAAGGAATTTAAGATTCCGCGACGCACCCCACTCAGAGCTTTTGTTTAAATCATTTGCATACAATTATTAAGGGTTGAGGCTATTTCTACTTTTAGGAACTCCACGAAGCGTTTCGTAACGAGGCTTATCGGACAGGAAAGGACAAACTTATTCTCACCCTGGCAACAGCATCAGGAACCTATTACATCAGCCAGTCATACGAGACATCACAAGTTATAAAGTAGGTTAATTTAAAAAATATAGATTGTGTAGAGTTTGTCAGTTTCACAAATTTTATTTTGGAGTCCTTCCGATGGTTTGTTCTAGTGAGTAACAACAGTGATGGGGACATAATTATTTCTAAAAAGGGCGAGTTCAAACATTTAGGGAGAGGATGGATACTTCTGACGCTGTGCTGAAGTTACAGTGATGAAACAACGAAAAGGTTTCCAAGTTTTGATACTTGAATTAAGTTATGAATAGATGAATTATAACACTAAGGTATTTCAATTCCTACAATCCATTACAATAATCCACTTGATTAGTGCAAGTGTCTGTCTGTATGTATTAATTATCATAACTACTGATATTTCGTCCCTTGAGGGCATCAATGCGCCATCTCCAATGCTTTAGCATTGCAGGTGGCTCCGTGATGCACCCATGGGGTGATTCATTGTTGTATCTCCAACATGTTGCTTATAAAGTGTACTCCTGGTACTGCTCTGGGACATTCTGTAAAATAACACCGATACCCGATTGTGAAGAAACGTCTGGTGGTTAGGTTAGTTACTGACGTTGATCAGCACCTTGTTAACATGTGTCTGGAGAATAACTCTGGAAAAGTGTAAATACGTTTACTTTCAGTATCTGCCGCGAGGTGAAATCCCTGGCACAAAATGTCGTTTCCCGGTCATACTCCCATCGCGTTCAAAACCACGCCCTTCTTGTCTCCAAACAGGGATCTCATGTTTCATGAGCGAGAAACTTTGACTGTGCTTCATAATATAATTTAGAGGAGTTATCCCTACCCATACTATACAATTTGCAGGCGCAATACCAGTACGAGTATCCATTCATTTATAAAACTACATGTTTCTTTAAAACATTGTAATGATTCTCCAAAGGAAAGAAACTGGTTGGACAGTAGTTGGGAGTTAGCAATACACGTACTAAAAGTGTACATTTATAAGAACGCCGTCACGTTTGTGACAACACTCATTAAAATGATCTGTTTCAATGGCCTTGTTTCGGTTTTCACATGGGACTGCTCCGGATCCTACACCAACCCAGTCCCATCTGACACAGCCAGGTCGATCGCAGTTTGCGTCTGGGCCAACTGAACACTGACTATTCCCATAGCTAAGTTTCAACACAGCTTAAAATACCAATCAGGGGTCAAAAGGTTAATGTTAACCCTTTACCCAACGTAACGGTCAAAACCGGCCAGCGCGATTCTCAAAAATCGCCAATTAATTTTCATTATTTTTTTTATTTTTTGTCTCAAAAACATAGGTTATGACCCCTCGTTGGAACGAGCTCGTCGAGCTCGTTCCAATGAGGGGTCATAACCTATGTTTTTGAGACAAAAAATGAAAAAAATTAGTTATTCAAGATTTTTTTTTGCATGTGTCGTCTGCTTTTCATGTTAGGTAAAGGGTTAATTCAAGTCAAACCTTTCATACGCCAATGCACATGAACGGTATTCATAGTTTTCCGAATATGTTTTATTTTTGTTTTCCAGATACATCGATTACATGTTACTGATGACGTACAATTATCATGGCATGTGGGAAGATACAACTGGACACCACAGTCCTCTTCTTGCACATGAGAGTGATAAAGATGGTGGTGAGAGAAGTCAGCTAAATCAGGTTATGAGTTATCATTTCATGCATCGCCATTTCTAAGTCTTTCCAAAAACCGTAGTTTAAAATTGATATATGAGTACACTGTGTGTATACCGTTAGAAATACGGGTCACTGGGTGCTGTTCGAAAACATTCTGGTTTCGAATCCATTTAGCTTGATTTAAATGTATTTAAGAAGCAACGTTTGACACAATGCCCATCCTCTGGCCTGAGACAACATGGGATATTTCGATGTGAGTCGGTTTTGTAAAGGAAACTTCATATGTTCTGTTGTTCATTCAATCCGACCACCTGACCGTGCATACCTTGGTTCATAAAAAGGTCGTAGCCTAACTCTGTGTTTAGGACCAGTGATTTTCACTTCCTTTTGTTGTGAAACACGTTCATCTGGATAATATGGAAATATCCAAACTTCTTATTTGCGCAGAATGTATGCGTAAAAAATGGGAGTTCTAAAGAATCGCAAAGAAACGAGTATAACACAAGGCTGTTGCAAACATGTATGCTGTGAGAAAGCTTTGAGGTGCTTTTTGTTACATTTCCCCTTTTGCCAGTAATCATATCAAGACATAACTCATACGAATGGTGGTCTTATTGGCCCCAATAAACTGTTCGCATTGTTCCAAAGTCAACTATAATTCCTGACTGTCTTTTAATTGTACGTGTTCATTTTTTCATACCGATTGTTTCTTCGCGCTGAAACGGAAATGATCTTCATTTTCATAGCTATCGTGCTTTCAGTGGTTCTGCATCCAAAATGTGTTATTGTTGTATCTTTAAGTTAGTAAACTATTTGTAGAGATGGTCACAATTCGTATTTTCCCCGAAGCTCTGTGACCACCGGAAGAAAATATTAATTCGCCTGCTCTACAAAGGAACGATCGACTTTTTCAAGAACGAACGTGGAAGATGAAAATTAAACATCAAACCCGAGGCATTTCATGTGTAATTTGCCCTGAAGCATTTGAGGCGACTCAATTTTGTTATTTGTTAAGCCCAAAGAATGCGAAGATCACTATCAGCATTTATGGGGTAACCTGCGACCGCGACAAGCATAATGTCAAATTTAATTATGTTGCTCACGTTAGATAACTTTCACCCCAGACATCAGTTACTGGGTCCATGGTGTGGCCATAAGCTATGTTTTGAAAGAAAAACTGAAAAGATAAAAAAAACTTGGATGGCAACTTTTGTGAATAGCGCTGTGTTTGGTATGGCTGCCACGTTAAGTAAAGGACTAAGGGAAAGCATTAATAATCAGAGGTGGTATACCAGTGGAAATGCTGACTGTGCTTTATAAAATAATTCTATAGTGTTAGTCCTACCCATACTGTACACATAGCTATTTTCAGACACAATACTCGCATCCATTCATTAATGATAATAAAACTGCATTTTTTAAAAATATAGTCTTCAGAAAGGCAGAAATACAGAAAGGTAGAAATCACATTTTGCAATAAACAACCACTGTCCCACTTCTTCCGATTAATCTAAACACACCATTATATTTTATGCTGCTCCGAGATAACCCCTGCTTTATCCATAATTGTGCAGATCGATGTCAACTTTATGGTCTTGCTTATGAAAAAAACCCTTTGGCCCTTTCAAACGATATGCATAACTTTTTGTATACAACAATAGTGGACGACCCACGAGTAGACAACACAATAAACACCTAACTGCACAGGAGGACAAGTGCGAATTTAAACTAAAGACCTATAGGGCTGTAAAATTAAATTATTACTGTATCCCCTCGCAAATATAAAACAGCATCGCCATTTTCGTTATACAAAGTAGTACATGCATAAGATGATGTCAGTCAGGTAATCGGTGTTCACTGGGTTAAAACTCCTGTTATCAAATACGATCATGTAACACATTTATTCCTTTTCAGTTCTCAGATACTTACATTATAGGCATGGCTGTTGGGTGCTGCTCGTGACTTGACCCAGCCCAGACCAACACACAACAAGGGATTTATAATCGCAGCAACAAACTCTAATCTACACCTAATCCAGCTACACACTGTAAAAGAAATGTACTCTCTAGAATCATTAAAGTCGGTATTAACACGTACCCTTTCCATTAGGCATTTTGCAATTTTATATAGCCATAAGGCACATGGGTGGATTTAACCCCTTGAACCATCGTTTCCTGGAATGTTATCGCCTTTGTGTACACTTACAGTGAGGTGGGTCAGTCCAATATCATTATACAGGGAGGATAAATTAATAACTGCAAACTGCAGCCATCTGGCTGCAGACTGCAGTTATTATTTTATCATCAATGCCTCGCGTATAGACCTCTTACAATAAGACAAAAATGGGACGGAATTATGCCTTGGACTGAAAAATCGGTCTCACGGGTTCAAAGGGTTAAGGCTATGAAATTATTATTATTTACTTGAAAATGTGTGAATACGTGGCTTAACCCTTTACCTAACGTAACGGCCAAAACCGGCCAGCGCTATTCTCAAAAATCGCCAATTAATTTTCATTATTTTTTTCATTTTTTGTCTCAAAAACATACATAGGTTATGACCCCTCGTTGGAACGAGCTCGTCGAGCTCGTTTCAACGAGGGGTCATAACCTATGTTTTTGAGACAAAAAATGAAAAAAAATAGTTATTCAAGAATTATTTTTGCAAGTGTCGTCTGCTTTTCACGTTAGGTAAAGGGTTAATCATACTAGATTACCGTTTAGGTCACTGCGAAAAAACTACTTAAAATTCATATGAGAATCAGAATCGTTTCACACAAATGATACTCGCAAAGAAAATAATGAGAATTAATTTCGATTCTCGGAAAATGTTCATTTGATTCTTGTCATAGATTCTGAAAGTGTCATTAAAGTCATGGGAAGTTCTACATATATTTTGCAGCCTCATAATACGGTAAGGTGTAGTGATGTCTAAGTTGCCTACAAGGTAGCCAAGACTTCATTAGAAACCACTGCCAATTTAATGTAACTTCCATCGGAAAGGCCGCCAAAAGTTCGCATGTTGAAACCTACATGTACATGTAAGACAAGATACTCACAAACAAATTGGATCTAGGCCTCCGAGGGTTAAACTCTTGTAAATATATAAATATGAAACACGATTTTTTTTTTTGGACTTTTGGAACATGTACTCGTTGCACTTACAAAATGATAGCAATACTCTCAAATTTTAAATTACTTAAGAACTGAAAATTGATCCTCCTTGCGAATCGGGGGAGAATTTAAGGCCTGTTTTAACCTAGCAGCCATGACTAGATTTGCTGAAAAATTCATTCAGATTTAACTTAGAAATAATTCGTGAAAAGATTCATGCAATTACAGAGGAAAAATTAGCTTACATTTGCTCAAATTATACTTATTTCAGTGCCAAGGGCAATCTTGTCCTGGCAGGAATATCTGCCAGCAGCATGTAAGGAGTTAATCTTCAAACTTTCACGAGGACAATATCCGTAACGTGATAGTGTGCGTTCGAATATTAAAGTGCGTTTTTGGACGGATATTAAGACGTTTGCATCATGTGTACACAAAAATAAACGAAATCTTGGCATAGCCGATAAGATCTTATGGTTTCTCTATCAAAATCAAAACATCTTCCTCCAAGGATTTTATTTATTCACAGAACTGGTCAATAGACTTTTGGTTAGACGTCGGTGTACCGAAGGATCGGCTCATAGTGGGTGTAGCGACATACGGAATGACGTTTACACTAGACAATCCTCATGTACATTCACTCTATGCTCCAGCAACAGGCGGTGGCAGAATGGGGCGATATACGCAAGAAACTGGCATATTATCATATTATGAGGTTTGTTCATAGTATTTAAAATTCTTCAAGTTACTATTTGTGAATTTTTAACAATGGCTGTTCAAGCAGTTTTATTTATTTATTTATTTATTTATTTATTTATTTATTTATTTATTTATTTATTTATTTATTTATTTATTGGTGTTTAAGGTCTCACCTTTCAGCACAATGGCTAATCATGACCACGACAGTTTTATGGGTGGAGGATGCCGGAGTATCCAGACAGAACACCCGAGCAACGGCAAGCAACTTTCAGCTCCCCAACAAACTAATTCCATACAAGCCGGGTTAGCATTGGTTGATGACAGGTGCACCATCGACGTGTAGTACGCCTTAGTACATAGCGTCACCGTGCCCCCACGTGGACAATTTGGGTGAAGTGTCTTGCACAAGGACACAACTCGGTTGCCGCAGATGGGATTCGAACAGAGGACCTCTCGGCTTGCAGCCTGCACTTCTGTGTACAGCTCCATCGCGACCCAGCAGTTTTGATATGATATTATAGGCGTCAGAGAAGAGTGTAGTCGAAAACTTCTATTTCATTTTTTTCATTTTTTTTAATTTTTGTTTGTTTGTTTTGTTGGTGTATAAATTATGGTCTGTCCACAACCCCTCCTACCCTTTTATATTTAACCCTTTGAACTCTAGTGGTATCTTCCGTGCCGGTTCAATGGCAGCAATTAGAAAAGTCCATATTCATTATATGGGAAAGACCAATCAATATTTTCAAAGTGCAGCCTCGGGGTTGCACGTTAAAAATATAGATTGGTCTACCCCACACATTTACTGAACAGGCATCCTATTTAATGATGTTATGACGTATCATGTTCCTCGCTGGAAAAACGACCGCTCGTGTTCAAAGGGTTAAAATTACATGTATCAACACTACAAAGGTCTTATTTCTATTAACTGGTCTTTTTTAAATGTCTGATCTCTAAATTTTTTATCAAGTGGGACAGCACTTTTCATAGCGGTTATCAGAAGTGTAATGTAATGGCGCAGAGGGAGACTATAATAGAATGCGTCCAGCAAGGGAGATAATCTGTTACAAATACACATAATTCCGACCAATAAATGTTTTTAAATATCATGAGGCAGATCCCTTTGTACAACAGAATTGTTTTGGGAATCAACTTGTCCTGTCGATTTAGGAAAGATTAATGCTAATGCTGTTCATACAAAATAAGCCGTAGAATATTTTATTTATGTATAATTGTTCAACAAACAACGTTCGGAAAAGTTTCCCGAAGAGTTTTACAAACTGTGACTCGGAGTAGGGATGTTTTTCTTCCCGCAATTATTAAATTATTCGGACAGCAGTGGTGCTTTCCTGGGGGAACTCGGGGGAATGCCATTCCCCTACTTTTTCTGAGTAGGGACGCCATTCCCGAGTGCTTACAACACCTGGAATGGCCAGATCTGAACGCGCAACGCAGACCTTCCCCCCCCCCCCCCCCCCCCCCCCCCCCCCCATTTCTTAATTCAGAAAAGCATCACTGCCTGGCACTAATTTCTACTCGCAAATCATGCTGTCTATAATGGAAGCGAAGGCTTGACTCGAAACTACTGCCAAGACATTTGACAGTTTTTGTTGTCGCAGAAAGTTCTGGAAAAAAACTGTCGAGACCTTAGTAATTAATTGCCTTTTTCCATAAATTTTCGGCAGGCTAATTGCACTGTGCGCTCCGTAATGAAAAGATGATATACATAAGCTACAGTGCCGATCTCTTCTCTGTCCTGTTTTTTAATTTCTATTTGACAGGTGTGTGAAAACATCCGAGAGAGAAACTGGAAAACTTTTTGGATAGACGACCAATCAGTTCCTTACGCTTTCGGAGGTGACCAATGGGTTGGATATGAGAACGAAAGAAGTATGAGGATAAAGGTGATCATTTAATATTACCACATTTCATGCAAAAAGACACTCACTTAGCATCGGTGTGTTTGTGAGTGTCGGTGTGTATTTGTTTTCGTTATGTAACACTCAGTCTCGGGTATCCTAAAGGAAGAAGTGGTGGTTCAATGTTCAGTATCCAATCTCGCTCGCATGAAAAAGATGCTGAAACATTCCCATACTAACTTCATTTGGAGTTTTTTGTAGGATTTTATGGGAACTATTTGCTGCCTAATTTGTCCCTACGAACGTTTTTCGCGCGTAACCTTTCAATTTCATTATATCGTCCATTTTGTCAATTATTATGTGGCACCCATTAGGTGCCACGTCGAGGGATACTTATGAGAGAAGTGTAAGAAAAACACTTGTCTTGGTTTCTCATAATCGACCGGTTGTAGCTCTAATGCGATAAGCAAGGAACAGTCGATGCTAGCTAATCCCCTATCCCACACAGGATCAGATATTATAGTTTAATAAAATCGCTCAACCGGTTCCAACGTTTCGGCCCCATGGCCTTCATCAGGGTGAAAATTTTCACCCTGATGAAGGCCATGGGGCCGAAACGTTGGAACCGGTTGAGCGATTTTATTAAACTATTACATTGACATGGAGTCCCTTGTTTATGGACTATTATTTTACTATTCAGATATTATAGTAATAGACGAGTGTATCAAGATGATGAAGAGTTACAAATAACGATCGTAGCCAAGTATTACCGCGACAAGTAAACTATTGTCACATCCTGAAAGACCTCCAATCCAACATCGCTGTTCTGTTGTTGATTTTGCAAACAATATGTTTTGGATTGTGTTCATCGCTGTTTCAGGATATGGTTGAAGAGACCAGGGACGATATAACGCAATGCTCGTTGAGTGTTGTCCAATCACGATCAGATCGTCTACATTATCCGCGAAATCATCTGAAAATAATTACATTGTTAATGTAGTTATACGTTTTGGGTCCAAATACTCAATTCCCATTGGTCAGCTGGGTGAAAACGTCATAACCAAATGTAATTCATTTTCCAGTGAATACATTTGGTCGAACTTTGACCCGACTTTACGGTAGAGCGCAGTTGACAGAATGTAATTCAAGCGGTGTTTGGGCGGGTTTATAACTTGTAGCGCCTCTCGCAGTGATCAGTGATTATAGTTACTGATCTGTTAAATAAATTGTTTTGAACAATCCAAGTTTCGTTGCGAAAGACGGCAATTTGACAAATTTGGGTCAATGCCGAAAACCGGCGCTCAACTCAGAGTTGTGCGCTTTGTCTTTTGTGTGAGGGTGGTTTTTCGCCTCGTTCGTTCGTACATGTTTTATTTTGTCTTTCTGCTTTGTTGTTTGGTATAAAGTAGTTTAACGGTTACGAAATGTAATTTTAAGAATTGAATGCAATTTTTATAATCTTTATTGGAGTATGAACGTGTGGGAATGGGTACAAATTGTATGGATCCCGTACAATTCGAATAATTGCATTCCCATAAGTCAATTCTCGAACAGTTTATACTCAACTACCCGAGGACGAGCATAATTAACCTTCTGCCAAGTATTCTCTTAACTACCATGGAGTTTTTACAAAACGAAGAAGCAGAGCATGATGAACAAGGAAAAGAGCCTTTGTGTAATTATATTTTCCACTTCATCCACTCTTTTTCCAAACATGAGTAGCACGACACTTCTAAAAATAATTTTTGCATAAAAACACGGGGTACGAGCTCGTTTCAATGTGGAGTCATAATCTATGCTTTGGAGGCAAACAAATACAAAGAAAAACATAATAAAATTTGAATGGCGATTTTTGTAAAGAGCGCTGGCCGTCTATGACCGCAACGTTAGGTAAAAGATTGAAAATAGCTGTTGCACTGCCGTTTGTAAAATGTACCTCATAATGAATTGAATTACACCAGACCTGTAGTTTTGAGGTGGACGATCGCCCTTGCTTTTTCTGGGTCTAAATGCATTTCTTAATATCTTTGATAGACTAACGTATTCTAAAATCTGTGTCCGCATATCAAATGAAACATACCGTGTCCCCTTCAATCCTCACGGGCCTGTGAAATTGATTCAAACTTTCTACTACACAATAGCATGTATATCTAGCGCCTTAGCAATGGTTTCTAGTAAAGTCTTGGCTCTCTCTAGCGCATTAGCAGTGGATTCTATCCAAGTCTGGGCTGCCTGAGAGGCAGCCAAGAATTGGCTAGAAACTACTGACAAGGAGATTTGCCTATTGTCTCCAGAACTTCTTGACTCTGTGTTAAAATAACTGTTCTGAGACCACAACGTCCGTCAACATCGGATATAAGGATTTAAACAGTAACAGCACCAGGAGGTGGTATGAAAGAAAGGTCTGTAGTGCCAAGACATTGAAGAGCGTAAATAGTCCTCCGGTGATTTTCAAAATTACAGGCCCGATTAAACCACTGGGCAGATAAACTACAATCATTATATTGCCTATTTTCAGGCAGAAAACATCATGAGGCGCAACCTCGCGGGGGCGTTTATATGGTCTTTGGAAATGGACGATTTCCAAGGCACGTGTGGAAACGGCGATTATCCTTTAGTGAGTGTCGTTACAAAAATATTGAAGCCGTACAGTGGATTCGGTTCACAGCCTGCTGTTGCGCAGCCAGTTGGTACATGGCGTCCCACAGTCAAGCCACCGTGGAATCGGCCATCTTACAGACCCCCAACGACAAAACGACCTGCGTGGAATGCAGTTACCTTCCCAACGAAGCGACCAGCGTGGACCGCTGCTCCTCCTACGAGGACAAGTTCTTCTTGGTGGTTGCCGACCACAGTCACGAAATCGCCGCCTATCAACAGACCAGCAGAGGGAACACCATTCGCTTCATCAGAAGGTACGTTGAATACTTCTACTTCTATCTGTTAAGTAGTTTTGTGTTGAATATGCGCACTGTTCAAATTTTAACCCCCAGTGGCTGGTGTTCGTTTTGTATCATTTGTTTGTTTTGTTTAGCGGGAGGGGGTTACAACTATGGACTAAACATAGTCGTATGGCTATAAGGGGTCATTTTTCAACCAAATACGTTCCTAACAGAATAAACCGATAGGTGGATAATATCGGGTAATATCAAGTATCGCCTTTAGGTTCATGTTCGGAGATTTAATTTTAACAGATTTGATATCTTATCTAGAAGCAAGATCGCTAAGATGTCTTTAGGCGACGAGTCGGTAATATTCTCTGATCTCGCTCATTGGTTACAAATAGTAAAATGTCCCACCGACCGCCATCCGGAAGTGAAGGGAGCAATTGTTGCTATAATAAATAGATAATGGTCAACAAAAATACTTTATTCTCAATAGTTTTCACTTTTTCGACGCTTGCAATGGGCAATTGCTATTTAAAGAATATATTTTGATGTCTGCGCAAAATCAATATGTTGATGGTATTCCCATTTTCCACGGCAATCCAAACTAAATATTTTCAACAGATTTTACTCATTATTGACAAAGAACAAGTGCTGATATTGGAAAATTGATATGATGTTAATTAGTTCTCATGCTTGGTTTTGTTTGATGTTTGATAATATGGAAGCTGTTATGCTGTGATTGCATTTACGTCGTCAAACGTCGTTGAAGTTAACGCCCGTGGATTCAATTGACGCCATCGCATTGCCGTTAACGTTCTAGAAATTCCGTTGTGTAAGGACCAGTGGTAATATTGTTTCAAGGAAAGGCCGAGAAGCTCACGTAAATATCCGGACGTGGACCCAGTGGTGATAATACACTATCAGACAGTAGGTGAACGTGACAATTTTATTATTTTGTGGACTGAAATACCACAGTTTATTGGAATTTTTTAAAGGAACTATTTATTAAGGAGTACTAAAAACAAAGAACAATGGCGATTTGCCAGCGTAGCTTACCTGCGACGCGCAATTGAGAACACCCAATTAGTGGCTATCACTGTCACTGTCAGTAATTATTCTGTGATATGCTGTCTTGTGTGGAATCTTTCTTTATCAGAGCGGTAGCTAAACTATTCATAAATGTTACGTAACAGTAAACTTCGCAAGTTTTTGCGCCAGTCACGGTTGTTTGAAGGGGGGGGGGGGGGGGTGATCTATAATCACATCAGACCCACCGATCGTAATACATGCTACCCCGTATCAAAGAGAAAACAGATGGACCGTTCGATAAATACATATAATTAGGCGCCACAAAGTAGATGTTTCTCGGGCCATTTTTTTAATAAAATTTCATGGGGGATAGTCAGTTTAATATAACAATAACATGATTTTGAAGGGCATTACAGTGTATTAACGGTTCAACAGAAATGGTTAACAGCCCAAGAGTTTATTAGCGGCCCGCGACGAAGTCGAGGGCCGCTAATAAGCTAAAGGGCTGTTAACCATTTCTGTTGAGCCGTTGATACACTGTAATGCCCGACAAAGTCACGTTATGTCTATTATTGCCACTTTCGTACATCGGGTACATTACGATTAAATTATATGGGAAATAAGATAAATAAATGAAGTTTTGACGTTTTAGAATTAGAAAAAAACAGCGACACTATCGTCTGGCTTGTTGACAAACAAACCGGGTAACATGACTATGGTCTGATCAGTCTACGGCGAAATTGGGAAAGTAAGATGATGAAATATATCTTCGAAATGCGAACTTTAGGGAAAGAGTTTACTCATCAAATATGTCATCACTTAACTTGTGTGTATCGCTTCCTATATTTGATACATTATCTATCCGTGACACAAAGGGAAACACTTGAAACAAATGTGTTAATTGTGTTTACAAATTAAAAATCAGAATTGAATTTCGATCCAAATGGAAATCTGGGAAAAATATTGTTGATCGGCTGAGAGATGTAACGTCATTGTTTATATTTAGACGTGTCGGGCTGTTATTGACGTGCTGGGCTGTTATAGTCAATAACGGCCCAACACGTCACATGACTTGTACTTGTTGAGCATTACGAGGTTTCAACTCCCGGGAAAACATCGTTAACGTGCTAGGAACGCCCGCAAAAGTGGTAATAATATGACCTATTGCATGTTTAGAATATTGAATTAGCAGGTGCTGAATGGTGTGAATTAACGTTTGTAACGTTTCAGTCATATTAAATCAGTCACCTTCACTGTCTTCTGTGCATGCATTGTTCTGTTCCTGAGATATTACTGACATGTTTTTCTTTTTGATAAGCACTATTTGATGCATATGTCCATTTAAGGATTTCGAATTCAGAGTGTTTTCGAATTTATGGTGCCGTCGTGGGTACACGTGAGGTTTATTTACTAAACCTGTGATCGTTAAAAGTTGCCTTTCAGAAGGCAACTTTGAAAGATCACAGATTTAGTAAATAAATCTCTCGTGTTTCACAATGTAGGTTTTGGGCTATGGGTACTGTCTTATTGGAACATATACGTTATATATGATAACATATACGTTATTGTGATAAGTTGACGGTATCATGGTCTGAGGTCTGCGGCTCGGAGTGTATGTTCAACCGAGACGCAAAGCGTCGAGGTTGAACATAAGATCCGAGCCGCAAACCTCAGACCATGTTATCGTCAATTCATCACAATAACTTATAATGTTGCAGGGAATTTTACGATCTTGTACATAAACAATCCACCATGCAAAACAAAAAAAAAAACCTGAAGGTGAATTGCAAAAAAATAGAAAGCTGATGCGAGAAAAATTTCGAATGTGACGAGATTCTTGCGCACTACAAAAATATAATTCCCAAGCTGTTTTCGCAAATCGCCCATCTATCCCTTGGGTGACCTCATGGGTGACCTCATGCAATTCACCAGTGAAATTGAATTGAACTGA
Source organism: Pictodentalium vernedei (assembly GCA_031216915.1). NCBI lineage: Eukaryota > Metazoa > Mollusca > Scaphopoda > Dentaliida > Dentaliidae > Pictodentalium > Pictodentalium vernedei. Next base: position 153,618,581 of record CM062293.1, read on the forward strand.
ATTTTGTTCGAAATATCATTGGCCGGCGGAAACGGCAAACTTCGGCTGAGTTTGATTATTTTTTATCACCATGTACAATTTCATTCATGTTGAAGGAATTTTCTCACCAGCCGTTGGGTTGAGAGAATTGAAATGAGATCCCATTATTTTGATCATTTGAGTGCGATAGTTTGTATGTAAACTACTATTTTTGAGAAGTCATGGTTATGGGTTTTGTTGACTGGGGGTATATAAAAGAGTTATGTACTCATTATGCTTGTACATAATCTTTTATCGCGACTCGACTCGTTTTGGGGAATTACACGTGTAGCTATTCGTCGGACAAGCGCGACTCGAAGCTATACGTCCCCCAAACGAGTCTCGTCGCGATAAAAGACTCTTTACAAGCACAATGTGCGACTTCATATAACACATATGTGTTAATGGCCCCTTATACCCGATTTACTCGTGTTTTTTATGGACTCGATGCACACTTACTGTAAGATAAAAAGAATATTACAAGTTGTACAAACACGGTGTACTCGCTTGAGCTGTATGCAGTAAACACAGGGCGAAAGCGTACATCCGGTTATACATATATTTATTGCATCAGAAAACAATTTAGGATCAAACAAGCAAACTGGCAGTCCATGGCATACTGGGTGGTTTTCTCTTGAAATATAAACGAATGCAATGATTTAGTAGTTAAAAAACTTGAAAAAAAGCCTTCGCTCACAAATAAGAATTTATTTATTTATGTATTTATTTACGACGGACAGTTTTACAGGTGGAGGAAGCTAGAGTATCCGGAGAGAACCACCGAGCAACGGCGATCAGCTGGCTGTCAGTCTCCCCAAAGTACTAACTCTACACATTCAGAAAAGCACTGATTGAAGTCCAAGAGCACCATGAACGTGCAGTACGCCTTAGTACACAGCGCCTCCGCGCCCACATATGGGCAATTGGGATTAAGTGCCTTGCTGAAGGTCATAACGCAGTTACCCCTGGCAGGATCGAACCGTAGACATTTCGGTTTGAAGTCCAATGCCGTAACCACTGCGCCACCGCGCTCCATAACGAATGAGAAGACCACCACGAATGTTAACAGTGCAGCGAACATCAACAAAATTTTATCCAAAGTGTGCACTTCTGGAAAGAAGCATAAAAGTTTGCCTTTTGGGTGTTTCGAGCATGCTGATTTCAAAAAGTGCGGGAACCACGACGTCACTCCAACATTTCCCGCCAAAAAATTTAAAATTCAAAATGGCCGCCACAAAACACGTTTTTGCCTATAAACCGGGACTTAGTGATTAGCATTATCGTGGTGTCTATGCATATGTTTATGGGGCCAACTAATCCAATAGGACACATGTGAGATATTATAAGATACATCTTTCTGCTAAAAATGTAAAAATTCAAAATAGCGCTTGAAAAATATGTTTTCTCCATAAGTCAGCTGTAAGTACAACGATGACCATGACCTTTGTGTCTATACATATGTTTATGGGGCCGACTAATACAATAGAACACATGTGAAATATAACATACATATTCATGGTGAAAATATTTTTAAAAATGCTTTCAGTTTAGGTGTTGGGTCCCTTTTACTAAAGAAATGATACTAGATAAGTATTCAGGTTTTATATGTATCATATATCTGTGATTCAACAACTTATCTTTTTATTTATTTTGTTTCTGTATCTCAGAAACTGATAGCATTCATACAGTGATGATCGTCTAGTCATAAAAAAATTAGACTGGCTCCTAAGACATGCCCAGCTCCAGTTGACTGATCAACTGGCCATTTGTGCTTTGTGTCAACAACGTGGTGGAACACTCATAAATCCATCGGCAACGGGATATACAACATTGGCCACAAATTTATCTTCTCTTCATGAACTAAACATTAATGTATGAAGACTAGATGAATGTGATGGCATGCAGGAAACACTTGTCGCCCATAGAGCCAAGTGACATAACGCTTGATACGTTCTGTGCAATGCAACAAAGGTGCAAAGAGCAAAGAAGAAACAAGTAAAAGTTTGTCAGAAATTATCTCAATTACCATTTAAACAGCACCTTCGTAGGGCGACAAGCTCTCTAGCATGTTCCACTGAAACAGAAGAGAGAAACCAACCAGCTTGTTTTTCTGTGTCAACACCACTGAAGAATTTCACAAAGCCAAGATATTAGACCTTGATACCTGTGTCGGACAATCGCTACAGACCTTGGAGATACAAAATGGTTGGAAAAAGTATCAGCTCCAGATATGATCGCTATTAATGCTATATATCACTTGAAGTGTTTGACATCATTCTACAACAAATATAGATCTCAACAGAGACGTAAATCAGAGGTGTGGCCAAATTAGCACACAGTCACTTACACGTGCTGAGGTGGTATCTTATATTGAGGAATGTGGTCAGATGGTGGAGACCTGAATCACGTTATCAAACTCTCTGACTTCAAGGAGTTGTGTTATGAACGCCTACAAAAATTAGGCGGTGACTCAACTGGACACATCCATTCCACCAGATTTGTACAGAAACTTCTACAACACATTTCAACTCTCGAGGCTCATAACAGTAAATCTCATTATTTGGCACAGTACTGTCATTCAAGGAACGTGTTGGTGATGCCTTGCTAGATGCATGTAACTTTGATTCAGATGATGAAGCAAGCTGGCATGCTGGTGAGAGTGGTAAGGTTGGTTCGCAAAGAAGTGTTTGAGAAAAAATGGCACTTCCGTGTTTCCTTATGTGATGAACAATAGGACAATCTACCAATTTCTCTATCTGCATTGGTAAGAATGATTCCAGGAGGCTCAACAACATAGTGATGGCTACGATGTGCGCACAGCTGTGTCACTCATCACACAATCGCTTGTCCTCAATGCTGTTAAACGAGGCAGGGGAGATTCTGTAGCAATGCGGCACAACTCTGACCGCGAGACTGTTCTTCCGTTGTATCTTCGCCGACTCTTTCACAACCGGTCACGTAAAGGTGATCTCATTGACATTCTTCTGAGAAAGGTCTGTATGTTTTGCAACTGTCTAAAGAGAAAGCCAACAGAGTAATCGACATTTATGAGAATAAGGGCATTGTATGTCCTTCAACTCTCAGAAAACAACTATTCAGTACTGGAAACCTTGATAACATAGATCACAATCTGTCAGCCACCTCAAGTCGTGACCCCTTTCATGCCACAGCATTATCAGTCACACAGTATATATATTGAATGCCCCAAAAGACAAAATATATCCTGTTCAGTCCACCCAATAAAACATACAATACCAAAGGAAGGCGGTTGCATGTCAGTAACCAAAACATTGAATTGGCGGAAGAAGCAAACGGTGAGTCTCTCATAAAATTTCTTGGCATATATCTGGATATGAATCTTAGATTTAAGTTCCATATCAATAAAATCTGCTGCAAAGTATCGAGCGAGCTCTGTCTAATGAACAAGGCAAAACATATTCTTCCATACTCTGCCCTACAAACCTTGTATTACTCACTGATTCACATTCACCTCCTGTACGGAATCGAAATATGGGGTGACAGTAGTGCCGCTTCTAGACTATTTAAACTTCAAAGACGTACAATTCGCTCGGTCAGTAATAAAAAATATAACTGCCATACCGATCCACTGTTCAAAAAGAGTAGAATATTAGAACTGAAAGACCTCTACAAAATTAATGTGTCGTTGTTTATGTTTGACTGGCATAACTCCATCTACCAACGACCTTTGCTAACTTCTTTCAAGTCAATTCATATGCAACAGGCATGATTACGGTGTGGCAAACTTAGGACTACTTTTTCCGCTCAGCTACCCAAGTATGCTTTCCCGAAAATATGGAATGAGCTCAATGAAAATTTGAAAGGAATTTTCTCCCAAAGAGCATTTAAGAAGGCTTACTTTATGAAAATCATAAACTCGTATTCATCATGCGTCACATGCGATAATCCACACTGCAGTGATTGTGCACATACTACTCGGAATAACAACACCAATTCTCTTTAACCCTTTACCCAACGTAACGGCCAAAACCGGCCAGCGCTATTCTCAAAAATCGCCAATTAATTTTCACTATTTTTTTCATTTTTTGTCTCAAAAACATAGGTTATGACCCCTCGTTGGAACGAGCTCGTCGAGCTCGTTCCAACGAGGGGTCATAACCTATGTTTTTGAGACAAAAAATGAAAAAAATTAGTTATTCAAGAATTTTTTTTGCAAGTGTCGTCTGCTTTTCATGTTAGGTAAAGGGTTAACGTAACTATTGAAGTTCAATACGTGTCTGCTCATTCTGTTTATTCTAGTTCAAAACCCACTGCCGACAATTTCCATCGGTTCGCCTTTTCTGTTATCCGAAAGAATGACCGCTGCGAACAATAGCTGTGGATTGTTAATGCAATGGCTGGTCATTATTTCTTGGAGTGCTTGGCATTCTTGGAGATGATGTGCAGCTGTGTGTTGATCGTACGCAGTTATTGTTTGCAGAGGCGAGAGGTCATTCTGACAGATCGTGTGTTTTTTAAGTCAAATTATGCACTCGACACTGGGTGTTCGGCCAGAGAATGATTTCGGGTTTCGCCCTCCATCATTCTCTGGCCGAATACCCAGTGACTCGTGCATTATCCTCGTGCATTACCCTTTACGGAAATGTTTCCTCCTTCGACGTTTCCTTCCTTCCTTCGATGAGACAATAATAAGACTCCCCAAAATTAGCGTCCACTCTACTGTACGAATCCTTTTTTGAGTCCAGCTAATTTGTTCAACTTCAGTGAAGGCTAGGCTCCAACCTATTGTCTGTTATCTCATCTCATCTTATATCATATTATATTATCTAATCTTATTTCAACTCATCCTACCTTGCTTCATCTCTACTTTCCTAACACATCTTCATTCAGTGTCGTGCTTTCTTTTCACACCGCACTATGAACATGCTCTTGGCGAGATGGTGATGGTGCGGAGGTGAATGAGTCTATGGTGAGGTAATGAAGATAGTCATAACGCTGAAGAGGAATACAACAAACTTTTCTATCTTAATTTCCTTATCTTGTCTTATTTCAGTCTTTGTTCGGTTGCCATGCGGCCCAAAGCATGCGCAACTCCATACTTTTGTTCGGCTCCGATACTCTTGTAGAGATTGATGTAAGACTGGTCGGTCTCGGGACAAAACAAAATTTAAGGACAACGAATAAATATGTGTTTGATCTTACGACAACTTCTCATGGAAAATAAAATCACGTCTTCTGACACACATACCTCCATGTTTACGCGGATGGAGGCGACAGGAAGGCGGCCAATCTGGCAATGCTGCTTCCCAACAGAATATCATTATTTCCTTATTAATTATTGTCACTTTATACTCTTATATTCTGTTGAATAAAAAATTTACTTACTTACTTAAAAAAATTACAAATGACTATCTTAGTGTTGTGAGGGTTCTTCGGGAGATTCCCGAAAACAGAGTCCAAGTACAATCAAAATCGTTCAAGTCATTACCAAAGTCATATACTGATGTATCACCGGTCCCGCTCTCTGATAAAGTCACTCGAACAGTAACTGAGATCAAGTATTACTAATATCTGCTAAGGCGGATGGAGCTCAAATGCAAGTGTTTGGGTTTGAAGGGGGGGGGGGGGAGGGCAAGCTTCGATTAATGAAAACCAAAATGATTTGGTAAACATGGACATATCATGGCCAGCCTACTTTTCCAGCTTACATGTATCTGTACCCATGCCAGCTGCCATTATCTCTCTGGTTCCATCTAAGGCGGATGGAGCTCAAATGCAAGTGTTTGGGTTTGAAGGGGGGGGGGGGGGGAGGGGGGCAAGCTTCGATTAATGAAAACCAAAATGATTTGGTAAACATGGACATATCATGGCCAGCCTACTTTTCCAGCTTACATGTATCTGTACCCATGCCAGCTGCCATTATCTCTCTGGTCCCATTGTTTCGAGATAATGCAAACTCGTCACCACTAGTCAAGCAAGGAATGAATATCATCCAACAGATCACGGCTTTTGTCAATCCAGGTCAGATACTAGTGCTCTCTGTCGACCAGTCGTTATATACTAATCGCCAAAAGAATTCAGTGGAAATGGCCAGATGAGTATGTTGTACCGATGGGTGGCCTTCACATTGAAATGGCCACGTTGAAAGTAATCAGTGCTGGCTTGACGGAAGTGGTTGAACCTATGTGATGACTTCACCCAATGTGACAACTGAGGGGCGTGCAGTTGGTCTGCAGAAAGGTTCACACACATCCAGAGGTCAATGGGCACATAAAGTAACAGAAATGGTCCTGTTCATTCTTCTTCACAGGTCGTTTCCAGAGTATCAAAACAGCTCACCAGATGATGAACAAATTCACTATGATAAGTGGTGAAAGCAGATGGCATCTGACCATCATCAGTTCAGTTACTGGTAGCGAGTTTGGCCGTTGGAACTCCTCTTCCTACAATTCCTTAGGTCAGAGTGTGAACGAAGATATATCGTCAGCATGGAGTCACTTGGAAATGTTACCCTATGGACGTTTGCTCTTGACCACTATCACTATGCTCATTCATGAAAGAGATCTACTTTCCCTCGAGATTAACTGCCCCGCCACATATGCAGAGTTCCTCCAAGGCAACTTGTTACACAGAAAACCAAAAGGAGATGGAAGCATAATCGGCAGCACTGACACGGTGGGTGGTCGCCGTCCAGAAACATCAAGAGTGTTAATGGAATACGAGACAAACATACTATGGAAATGGACACAGAACGCCATCATGAACAAATACCAAGTTTGCAGAAGACTTTCCTATCGCAAGTGAAGCGCATCATTGATGTGATGAAAGAAATTGGCAACCCTTTTACTGATAGAAGCACAGACCTCTACAGACTTGATACAAAGCAGATAATCGGGGCACTTGCAGTCTATTTATGGGGAAAAACATATTTTTCTAGAGGCCATTTTGATTTTTTTTAGTTTGAAGGTGCATCATAAGGTATTTCACATGTGTTCTATTGGATTAGTTGGCTCCACAAACATATATATAGATACCAAGAGCATGATAATCGGGGCACTGAGGCCCGCTTTATAGAAAAAAAACATGTTTTGTGACAGCCATTTTGAATTTTCAACTTTTTGGCGGGAAATGTTGGAGTGACGTCGTTGTTCCCGAAACATTTGAAATCAGCATGCTCGAACCCCCCACTAGGGCAATTTTTATGCTTCTTTCCAGGAGTGCACGCCCCAGTCACATATCCGTCGCACTATATAAAGGTCAGAAATGATCAGCGCTAATCATCATTCAGATCTTATTAAACTTTGAATGTTTACCTCCAAACTGCAGCTTACGAACCATCATAGGAACGATCTCGCTGAGCTCGTTCCAATGAGATTTTGTAAGCTATGTTTTGGTGACAAAAGATGAAAATATATAGTTATTTGAGACTTTTTTTGGTTTAATCATTTTTGATAGTAAAGGGCTATTTGATAAAGTCCTGAATTTTGTTTTACAGAAGCAGAATGCATTGAATATGGCATTGGTATGTTTCCCGATCCAAAGACTTGTAACGGGTTTATCATGTGTCTACCGGGACCTTGGCAGCAGCCCAATAAAGCAGTACGGATGAACTGTCCACACGGTACGCTGTACGACAAATCGATGAAAATATGTAACCACGAGGATCGTGTTGATTGTTGATCATCTGATGTCAGACAGGACAAACCCTGATGAACAATGAAGGTGGAGGAGAACTTACTTCAGAATGTACTCTTGTATATTTATGTATATATAGCGGGACGTCTCTAGTGAGAAACAAATGACATAATATTTTGAAAAGCTTATATTTGACCAGCATTGAACATTGTGCGCTAATACGCATATTTAAACCCACATCTAATGAATTGTCTGAATGCTTCTAGTGCTACTACAATCGACGTTTCCATTCGAATATTATTTAATCTTTCTTCCCAACAATATCACCTGGCAGACACCTCAGTGGAGAGAGCTTCACTAGTTCATTCCAATGGGGTGTAGGGATAATCTTGAAGGAGAAAAAGGGATTTTGTTAGTTATTATAGAACACAATATTAGTAATGTAGCCCTCAACCGGTGGTGGATGGAGAGCTAAGCAGAATGAAAACATAGAATAACTGTTGAATATTGTCTTAGTAGTGAGACTTTTTCTCGCAGAAACTCGAAATTGTTGTCAACAAAATGTTTGATGTTTTGGCCTGGAATAAGAAGAAAGATAGTTTTGCCGATTCGTCATGTCTGCCTTGATCCAATTAACATTGTGTTCCTGGGCGACATTGTCATGTTTGAAATTATGTACACAAAATGGACAAAACCAATTTATTAGTATAGAAATGATTATTATTAGTTTAATCCTCCAACCTAACTCCCTTTACCACTTCGTTCCTCAACATGAAGATTTGTTTTGAAATGGTTCAATGCATTCTTTACCATGGGTGTTAGGGGTAGAAAAAATATATTAGTTGGAACTGGAAATTTAGTGGAGTGCTGAAATGGACATTCTGGTTGTGGATAAATTCTTTTGACCACTTTTTCGCACAAATGTACCCTCTAATGGCAAATCATACTGGCGCGGAAATGTGATCGGGTTAATCGCTGCAAGTTAACATTTTTCGTATTGATCAGGTCAAATATTTTGCAGTAATAGTTGGCTATAAGTCGTGGTGATCAATGTGAAAAATTACACCAACCGCCGCCGCAGATGGGGGTGTTGACCATATTAAGGAGATGGTCGGCCAATGGCATTGCAGAAAATACCCCGATGCACCCAAGGGATGTATTTACATAAAAGTTCCATTTGCATTGGTTATTGTAACTGGAAAGAATGAATCTCTGTCAAGTTGGCTTCAATGGGGTAAATTATTACTGCCTGCAAATGCAAATTACATTACTTCATCTGCTCCAGCCAGGATGTGTACGAAGGTTCCAATCAAAGATGCTGTTTTAAGAGGGTTTTGGTTTTAGCTGTTGTAGGCCCATATCTGATGTGGAATTACACTGTGTCTAAACTCTTCCCCGGAGAATACGTTGATCGAATATGTTAATATACGCTTAAATCATTACACATTTTTTCTTCACTTTATTATTTTTAGGATTTCTGAACCTGTTGTTATGCACTCTAAGTTGTGTTTTGTAAGACAAGGCCCTTAATCATCCACTCTATCCAGGGATGGATATCGTTAATGTCGTTAGCAAACCGTGCCAGTTAAGGGTCGTTGGAATTGTTTTGAAATTTTCACCATGGCTCAAAATACCGACAAAAGAAGTAAATAAAGGTACGCATCGCACATGCTTCCCAAATTGGCGTGTATAGAATACGAAACGTCTTTTTGGTGGTCTGTTCATTTAGAAAGTCCTGATTAACTACCATTAACAATTATAATGGAACAATTCAGAATGAAGTGAGGAAAGAATTCGCTTAAAAATCACAAATACCCTTTGTAGTTGCGTTGGACCTTGATCAATTTTGAAAAAAAGTAGAAATAATTCTTAAGTCTTAATGTTTGATTCAAATCTCAGAACTAAACGCGCTTCCACGATGAACGCGGCCGATCGAAATTTTAAGGTATGCCTTAATGCATGGCACAACAAGAATCCAACTCGTAGTCTGTTTACATCAAGTCAGATAATTTCTTCGGAATTTGAGCCGATAGGAAACTAGTTTTCTCGTTTTCATGAAAACCCAGCGGGTCGCGTTCAGTATCAGAACAAGTATGCACTTTTTCAATTTTAAATTTGCAGATGGTCAGCGCCGCAGTGGATGGTCGTCCCGCTTACGATATCTCGGGTGTGCCTTTTTATTTGAGTGAGTTGTTGGACTACCCCACTGAACTGAATAGCAGATTCACGCCCTGAATACTTACAGTCCTGGCAGCCTGCACAATTCCAGTATGGTGAATCTATAATAATATATATGCTAGTTAAAAAAATGATTTTGTGCCCACAGGAAGTGTGTGTCCAAAAATGTTTTCAAAAATGTGATGCAGATTGTTGGGTGATCCCACGTGTCTTGACTCCTCCTTCTCTCTCTCTCTCTCTCTCTGTCTCTCTCTCTCTCTCTCTCTCTAATGCATGGCCACAGTTGGTAGCAACTGTAAGCCGTCCTCAATTTGCCCCAATACCAGGTGATCCTGGTTGTGGAAAAGACGTTAAACCCCAATAAAAAATAACTTGCCATTGCTATCTTGATATTTCATAAATATCATTTTCCCAATGCATTCTTTTGTAAATTTGAAAACCCTTTGTACTTTTTTTTCAACAATGATTCCATGGGACGTCAAAGGCCAGTTATCCTTCAAACGTTTTTGCTTGCTGTAACTTGCATCCAAACTCTTTAGTTCCATAGCGTATTCTAACTTACTGTATAAAGTTGGCATCGTTTAGGTCTTGAGATATTGGACGTTTTTGCCTTTCACATTTGTATAAGATTTTCATTTTTTCACCAAGTTCGTTTTTCAATCTTATATTGTGTCTTACTATACACTGGACAATCTCCAGTACCAAGTTGCATTTGATGTATAATAAATTGCTATGTGTAAAGTATTCTTTCGTTTTGTTATACCGGTGAGATTATTGGTCGAGCATTCGAGAAACGTGCAGTTCTGGGTAATACGACAGTTACGATCTCAATATTAAAATTTGTTTAGCAAGCCTTAAATAAATTCAGCAATGAAGAAGCTGCGTATATTTTATTTAAAGACAATGGTTGAAAACAACGATGTTATTGTTATAGATTTTAAACATTAAGCAGAAGCCGCATCGTCCAGATCCATCATTCCTGTGCTCATCATAAATACAGCCATACTAGTAATATTATTCGTTCGCAACTTGCCAACTTCATTTTTAAATACATACCTTATGATTGTTCCTTTGGGGCATTTGTTTCAAACCATCAATTATAACATTATTAATTAACTATATATATAAATATAGAGGAGCTCGGTGTTTGATTACGTAATGTACATATTAAGTATACCATGACAAAATGAATTCTACAGTCTCTATATAGCATATTGTTCGTGGGGTTGAGCTAAAGAGGATGCAGCTGATTGAGGACACTAAAGTAAGCATCGCATGGAATAATTAAAGAGTGCGAGTGGTAAAGTAGTTGGTGGGAGTTGCCATACTGTGTTTCGGAGAGCATTTTATGACATGGTTCCTGCAGAGAAGTACGGATAAAATTTAAGGCTATTCAGAGCCTATTCATGGCTGTTCTTCGACAATTCCCAAGGCCAAATTTAAGAATTGTCAAGGCCCCATATTCACACGTTCTAGCAAGGACCCCCCACCCGGCCGTTACCCCTTCTCCCACTTCCAGTTAGGTAGTGAATTAGTTAAGAATGCAGCTTCACGATCGATGGCATGTATAACTATATGATTATCAGCGTCGTCAAAGTTCTAATTACATGAATATTAAAGCCTTTTCAGGGCTGCCTGGTCCATTGTGCAAACCTTTAAGGCATTGAACAGCCCTTAGTCAAACTTAAGGCTGTTCCTTGAATCCAAAGTCCTACAGGAACCCTGTGTAGTTACAAATTTATCCATTCACGAGACTATACTTTAATTGGGGAGTTCAAGTCCCGGAGGAAGTTAGGTTTTTGTGTAACACCGTCAAAAGCCACGGATTTTGTAATGTTAAATAGTCGATTTTAAAACAGTTGATATTTTCTACCATGTGACATATCGCTGCAGGTTGAAAATATAAATTCACATGTACAGATTATTACAGCAGTCACTTAATGTGGGTGGCCCAATTACACTCAGTGCGGCGTCTTGTGTGATCTGGCTGATTTGGTCTCGTCAGCGAGAAAAGCACGTCTTCAAAACAGTTATGATATCCAACCCGTCATAAGAAAAAGTAACTGCGCATTTGAGAGCTTTTTGTAAACGTTTGGAGAAGATGATGGGTCTCACTCAGACATTATTTAAGGTACTGGATAATTGCAGATTTTAAAGACGATTTAGGATTGAGAAGAGGTTGTGAACTGGTCCGGATAAGTTGTCCATTCCGGAAGCAACCTTAACAAACATACAGTTAAATCAGCTTAAATGTGTTGTTAGTTCGGAAGTTCGAAAATATACAATATATACAACTCAATCTAGTTGTCCTGTTTTAAGAAAGATCCAGGACCAACTGCGAACATGAAATAATGTCTGTCTAATTCAGGAATAATACTAAAGTAAAAAAAACTCAAGCAGTGTTCATCGCTGAATTGTTGTACATTTCTGGTGACTGCTTTTAAACCTTTACCCAACGCAGACGATATCAAAATTTAGTCTTTTAAATATCATTTTTTGAAATGTTTCAAAAAATTTCAACAAAACCATATCATGTGACCCCTCGTTGGAACGAGCTCGACGAGCTCGTTCCAACGAGGGGTCACATGATATGGTTTAGTTGACATTTTTGGAAAAATAATATTTTTTCAACTGCTGAATTTGCATATTACGCGGGCGGATGCGGCCGATTCGTTGGGTAAAGGGTTGATGAACAGTGTTCGTCACTGACATTTTTTTACATATCTAGTGCTTTTTCTTAATGAATATTTATGGACACCAATCAAAAGAGATTATCTACGCTATTTTAGTGAATATCGGAAATTATCTCATGAGTGTGGACCTGAAAGTTTTATTTTCACGAGAACTAGCGCGAGTGAAAAATAATATTTCCAGGTTCACACGAATGAGATAATTCCCGATATTCACCAAAACAGCATAGATTTATTTTCTTATTATTTTATATGCTACGTGACCTTTTACTGCAATGTTCAGCCCAATTCGACTGCAAACACGTACGTTTCAAAACAAAAACAAAGATCAGCTGATCGTTCTTTCAAGCCTGTACTAGCCATATCACTCAAACATAGAAAACTAGTCCCACTTTTCCACAGGTGAAATTTAATAATTATAATACTACAAATGAGAATATCCTCATAATTTTCATTAATGTAAATTTTTTGAACATTTTAAATGTCAATTTATAACAGGGAATTTGGAATTGAGTGCGCCGACTCCTCCAAAATAATACTTCCCGGGCGAATAGATCAACAAGGTTTTTCAGAAAGGTTACCCAGTTCAAGGCTCAATATTACTCTCGACGTCACTTTCTATACATCTAATTACTGTACTTTATTATTTTATTATTATTACACATCTAATTTTTCAGTCATAGAATCGCCAGATCGGCTTGTAATAGCATGAACCTCTGGTACTGCGGGTAAAGCCGGCACTGAATCTCTTGTAACAGTACTGAAGGCGAAGAGATGCGCGGAAGCGGGACGTCATCTAGGAAGCTACTGGAGATATTCGTCGTTATCCATCAAATCCATGGATATCTAGAAATATCTTTAGATAATTTGCCATAATTCACAGGCCAACATATAATAAATTAAAGTATTTCCAATACACAGTCTCGTTACCTGGGAAGTTAATAAATCACGCCGATGCATAATTGCAGCTTACCGTTTAGTATTTCTGGGATTGGCGACAGACAGATGTGTCGGACAGTCGCTTGTACTTTATACACTTTAGGAACAGAAAGTCCAGAATTTACCATTCGTCTAATAAGCAGGTGGTTTTACTCAAGGTTATATATTATCACTGCTCTACAAGATGCAACAGTCCCTTCATTACAAACGTAAAAGGTATTTGGCTTTATTAAAATAGTAGTGACTTAGAGGATAACTTCAGTTAAACGTATAAACAATGCACGGCCAATAAAAGTTGTTGTTTTACCTTACCTTGTTTCATAGTATCGAGGGCTGAATATCAGCCACCCCCGCCCCCTCCCGTACATTATAAATTAAAGGTTCGTTATCATTTTTTGGGGGAGTGCGGTACTAAAACTTTGGCCAATTTTATATCAGTTTCACAGGGCTCAACATTACATCTTGTGGACTGCACGAAGAGTTTGTCTGGTCAGAACATAATGAGTAACAGTTTACGCACAGTCAAGTATATTTAACATTTCATTTCTTGTTTGGAAGAGCTCGAAAACCTAAAAAATCAGTTCACAGTACGGAGGGCGGAGTATATCAGTCCCCTGTACAGTATAAAATAAAGGTTCATTAACATTTTTTGGAGTGCGGTACTAAAACTTTGACCAATTTCATATCAGTTTCACGGTGCTCAAATTACATCTTGTCCACTTCTCGAAGAGTTTGTCAAGTCAAAACATAATGAGTGACAGTTTACGTAAACAGTCAAATACATTTAAGATTTCATTTCTTGTTTAAAAGAGCTCCGAGAACTTAAAAATTCATTATGAGAAAGTGTGAAATTCTGTTCAGGCAGTCAAAATTCCAATAAGCCTAAAGATGCTATTTAGTTTGTATACACTCAACACTTTATATTTTGCCTTACAACACCCCAAGAGTTCAGTCAGTTAAGCGATGAATTTGTAAATTCACTACCTCGTATCGAGAAGATTATAGTATTCCAGATAACACCCCGCTTAACCCTTTCAAGCCGGTGCGCATACATATCTGCGTGAAGAAAGATTTGACAGTGGGCGAGTAGTCAACACAATGAACAACAAATCGGATGTGAGGTTTGTTCAGTAATAATTTTATTTTACTTATCTTATAGCTAAAGAGCTGTTGGATTAAATTATTATGGGACCTCCCCACAGATATAGAAGTGATTCGCCCAAAACGACGTTGACAATTACGTCTGAAGCGACATTCATTATCCAGTGCACCAGTGTTGAAAGGGTTAAACTGTCCTTGTGTTAACCATCCGTACTTTTCCAATCATTAACAGTTTACTTCCAGCCTTACCCACCTGCACACAAGTGTCCCATCTATCGTATTTATCTTCCAGGCACTCTCTATATGTTCCGTTCTTGTGTGTTTTAAAACAAATCCTCACTGTCTTTAAATGCTCTCAATCCCTGTTTTGTTCCGTATTTTCAGAGCATGTATCACACGAGGTGTTTCCTACCTTGGGCAACATAATTTCCATTTCATAATTCCGAATATTAATGCGACGTTGCATACTTTCTGGAGACCATCTTGCTCTGTCTTTGTCCTGTGGATTATTTTCACCTGCTTGAAGAGACCCGATCTCATTCAACTTGCCATTTTCCTTGTGTTTGTTTGTTCCCGTAAAGGAAGGGTTATTCTTAATCATATTGCGCAGAACAATGAGTAGAAGCACCAACGCTAAGACGCGGATTCCCATAAGCAAACCATTAAATTTATATCGGAAACCTTGTCCGTCATACATTGCGCATGACCCAAAACGATCGCATTTCGTATTCCATATGAGACATATAGTGTCAATCATTGTTCCGAAGAAGATAGGAGCTGGCAACCAACCTTCAAAAAAGAAATTGCATTTAACCTTAATCTAAATGATACAACACAATTTGTGAAAAAGCATCTTATTGTGACATGAACTTCGTTTATTGTCCAAACTGTTCTTGTGTCCCCGAAAATGTTAACGATTGCCCTTCATTCAGTCACTCTTCTATTAGGTAACATTAGATTGGAACACAATACACGCAACAAGTCTGGCTAATTTATAAAAAAAATAATTTCAAAATCACGAGACAATAGAACATGTCAGAGGGTTTTTTTAAAAAGCGATTTAACCTGTATTTCTGTATTTTTTTGTCTCGAAAACACAAAAAAAAGATATTTTTTCGACGCAAATGTTAGATTTTCAGGAACATGCTTATAGAACAGTACAATGGTTTGGTCCAGGAATGTCAAATATTCAACATGTAAGGTATATTTAGACAAAACCATGGAGTATCATGCTACGTTTTAACAATACAGTTTATATTGTAAATTTCGCCAGAGAGTAACATTTGTTGAAATACTAAGAAATATACATACGTAATATATATTTAACATAAGTAGGATAACTACACGCCGCAGTAAACAAAATATTGCTGTACTACAGTTCCAATAATCAGACCATTCGACGTCAACTCTGTAACTCAATGGGGGCCTGGAGAAACTTGCTATTTTCAGGATTTTATAAGTTTCAGGTTGTAAGATCACATACATGTTGCAAACATTGATTGTTGTATTCAGATATTTTTTTTTCAATTTCTCCTTATGTTCAACCAGAGCTAAACACCATAGGCCTTCCAGACATACCCTACTGTTGTCCAAATATCTGGTTTTGGGGCACCCTTTAACTTCCAACCTTGGTCTCTCTGAGACACCTAGTTCCTATGCGACGCCAACCTCGCGAAGACCACCTTCTCAAACATCATGTTTATCCCACCAATGGCCACATTTTCTGTAATTTGATATATTCTTGACTGAGCTGACATCTATAAAACCAAAAACTTTCAACTGGCAAAGCAATTGGTTACATTTCTGGGTGGGCGTATTTCGACATTTTGGAACTGACCGACGACTCGATGGCTTTCCTCTCCCGATCGAAAGCTTCATATCTAGTCTGGTTTGTGTGTACCCGATAAGCGAGTCACCTGCGTATGATTCACGCATGCTGAATAGCCAAGGAGTTCGTGTGTTTGTCACTGTCGGCAATAGATCTGAAACCAAGTTATCTGTAATGCTCTCGTGCAAACAATGTTTGTATTTTATCGTGTCCGGTTTTCGAACAGAAATAGCTTGGTTCGCAGAGAGTGTAAAAAAAACATTCCAAAGAGGCACGCTAAAACTTTTTCTGCGAGATGTTGTATTCATTCCAGCGTGTGGTATATCTTGAGAAAGAGAACTAAGTGTAAGATATTGTCTACAACATAACATATGTCGCAATCTACTTTATTCTTTGGACGACTTTGTCTCACAAAATTAATGCGTTCCCCAACGATGGCGTCTACTGCCGTGGTAAAGGAAATCGGATCCCCATTCAAACGTTGCTCGTTTTGGCAGGCGCAGCGATTGTTGGCTAAGGATTTGAGTGACACCAGTATATTATACAGTCACCGCTCCCGCAGTTTAAGTGAGTTGGACATACTGAGGCGACAGTCGGCTATGTGGCCAACAGTGGACACAATATGACTACACTATCAAGCAATAGTAGTAGTGGGTGTAATGTTTTCCAGCTATCACCAAATTTATGGTTAAATACAGCCGCAAAATGTGCAACACATGCGACTGGCCGTCAAAAGTACCATGCTAAGTGTTAGATGACAAAAGATCCGTGTCATGAATATAAGTCAACGCACTCCGTCTTTCCCGACATCTCCAGCGCAGGTATGACTGTAAAACTTGTAAGTACATCTTTGTAGCTGAAGTATTACAAAGGAATTGTATTTGCATTTAGGTTTTCCAATTGGCTAAAATGTCTCTATAGAATGTCTCTACATCAATTTGTCGTCAGCAGAAACAACATCATGACACATGTTTTAACTTTATTTGACTTTTTAACAAGCTTAAACCCTATATTTGTAAAGACATATCAAGTTTATTGTTTACGTTTGTGTAGAATGAACTTCTATCCTCCGTGGCCGAGGTCCACATTAGAGAATTTTGAAATAATGCCCTATCACTGAAGAGGACACATATAGCTGTTAGTAGTCGTAAATTTTCCGTTGAGGCAAACAAAACCGCACAATTTATTTAATCTTATTTGTTTTACAAGGATTGGCGAACAAGTTATGCAACTCATATTAACGCCTCTACTTGGCCCAATGGCGTAGGTGTGTGGAATGACCTTCATAGCGGCAACTTCGTGGTCTAGCTCTTCTCGAATACTACGAAGGGATCTTTAGCCTGCACGGAGTGTGTCTCTCTCCGCACAGAGGACAGCCATTTTACGTCCCCACCCGATAGGACGGTACGCTGTGGCAGCATCAACCCCACAATTGATGCTGGCAGAGAGTGTTCGGACACCTCGAGAACTTTCCCCGACCGGGGAGCGATTCCGGGACCTCTGGCATGAGAGACCAGCGCACTTATCCACTCGGCCACCACTCTCTAAAACATCAAGACTAAATACAAATCAGTTGAGTGTAAAACAATTGATTTGTTTATCATTTATTGATTGCTCACATTAACCCTTTAAACAAAACAGACGATACATTTATTTTAAATGTTATCTTTTCCAATTTTTCAAAATATTTCAACAAAACCATATGAAGTGACCCTTCATTGGAACGAGCTCGACGAGATCGTTCCAATGAGAGGGTCGCCTGATGCAGTTTTGTTTAAAGTTTCTGAATATTTTTTCCAACTGCTGAATTTGCATATTAAGCGGGGGGGGGGGGGGGGGGGTGCGGCCGAATCGTTAAGTAAAGGTTTAAATCATTTAGCTTTATTGACTTAATTAGTCTTATCAAAATAATGGCCACACGGCTTCGAAAGCTCCCTTCCTTACTTCACACGTGCGTCTAGTGTTACTTCCCGCAAAATAAAATCAAAAGCGTAAAGTTAAATGATAACAAACAGCTTCTGTGAGGAAGAGTCCAGGTTGGTCTCGAAGGGGCAGAATCCTACACGAATTAATAATAACAATGCAACGTATGCGTTGGGACAGTGCATTGTGTTAAATTGTTATATTGTGACAGGCGTTTTGCAACATCGTTATCATGTTTGTTGTAAATGACAGAACAAGAAAACTGAATTATACCATTGAGGTCCTGGTGATGGGTATAAAGTATTTTCCAACCGAATGAAACTTATAATTATTAATTAGTTTCATGTCTGGAATATGAGTCTCAGTATAACGAGTCAGATTCCATTACGGACGTGTTATATCGACAATAGATAGCTGGAGCGGATTCTTGTTTGTCACCAAGAAATGTCTATACATTCACACTTTGTTTTCAACATATTTCTTCCAATTTGTATATATATTTGTTTATTTATTGGGGTTTAACGACACTTTCGACAGCCATGGTCACCTCGTTGCGGACAGTTTCACGGGTGGAGGAAGCCGGAATACCCAGAGAGCACCACCGAAGAACGGCGAGCAACTGTCAGACTCCCCAACATACTAACTCCACACAAGCAGGGTTAGCATTGGTTGAAGACAAGTGCCCCATCGACGTGAAGTGCGCCTTAGTACACAGCGCCACCGTGCTCCCACTTTGGCAAGTGAGATTAAGTGTCTTGCCAAGGACACAACGCGGTTACCGCAGGTGGCATTCGAACCGAGGATCTCTCGGCTGGCAATCTGCATCTCTACCAAATGAGCAACTGTGCTCCCTAATCCAGTTTGTATAAAAGAACACGACCGATTAATTCACACCGTGACAAAAAGGGGCTAAAAACCGTGAATTGCTATTTTACGTTTGCGATATTATCATTTTCATCTCAGATGATACCATCCATCCAGGCCTGAAAATAAGCAGTCTGACATTTCCAGAATGGAGTCTCCAGAAGGTGAATTTGATGATGCTATCCCATACAGTGGGCCAGTTTATCCTCTGGATACCTCTTTCTGTTTAGTTTTGAGACCCTGATTCAGATTGAGGTTCACAGAGGGTAAATTTAGGGATGCTACCCTGCTGTGCAGGGTAGCATCACTAAATTCACCCTCTGGGAACCTCATTTTGCAGATGATCGTCTGCTTATTTTCTGGCTTGCATCCAACACTTGTCCTTAGTCATTTAGGCTACTCAACGCAGCAATCATACACGGTCAACACTATTCACAAAAGAAAATCGTTATCAAATTTTTATGTTTGTTCCATTTTTGCCTAAAAACACGGTTTTGCATCCCTCGTTGGGACGAGCTCGTTCAGATGGTTCCAACGAGGCGTCATAAGCTATTTTTTTTTTGGGGGGGGGGGGGGAGGGGGGGGCAAAACATAAATAATTTTTGTTGTTCGGGATTTTTAAAAAGAAAAAAAAATTGTGCAAGGGTCTTTTCTGATCTCTGCAATGTGATCAATATTCTCGCCAACATCTTAGTTTTAAAGAGAAATAATCAATTCTTCTTCTCAGCGAAAATCAAATAAAACACTTGTGAAAAAAAATTGAGTGGAGAATATGTAATACTCACCGAGCAGATTTGATAAAAACTGGCTCAGTCCAATAGCTAATGGTTTGTCCGCTTCAGACACACTCCTGTAAACAGAAAACTCTACTTTGTAAAAAACGCAAAATTTAGAAGATTGTATTTAAGGATTATACGCATTTAGTACAATTTAGTTTAAACAATATTTATTCAAAAATTATTCATCTGTATACATAACACATTAGAATAGCAAAGAGTAACAGTGCAAGGTACAGGAGTATAACATATATATCACACAAGACAAATTGCTGTGTGATGGAGGGTTCGACAGAAAGCTTACAGCGTATGCAAGTCGTCTCCCTGGGTAGTGCTTAGTACAATTTATATATATAAAACCCCAATAATTGAGTACTTTTGTGAATTTCTGACTTCACCTTGTCACGCAGCAGTGATCTTTCATGAGATATATTATGTAACAGCAGCATACGAAGATAGGATTGTGAACAATGTGAATGCTCCTCACGTGGCGCACTTTCATGGAAACATATATCAAAATGGATACAGACGATCACTACACTATCATTGGGCGCCTATTAAATGAAAAAAAATACTGAGAAAACACGCCTAACTCTACACAATTCACTTGTACCTGTAGCCTCCACATGACATCATGCAAACCAGGATGCCGGCATCCAATAAATACACAGAACGACACACGTGTGTGAATGGGTTAATCGATATAGCACGAGTGCCATCGTGAAAGAATAAAACGAGAGGCCACAGGCCTCGAGTTTTATCCTTCCGCGATGGCACAAGTGCCACATTGATTAACCCATTCAGACGCGTGTGTTGTTCTGTGTTTATTACATACCTTCACGTCTACGAAAGCAAATATTAGGACACTCAGCAATTCATTTGACAACTCGTCCCCTGAGTTCCAATGTGTTGTATGTGCTAATAGGCACATAGAACACATTGAAACCTAGTGGACGAACTGCCAACAAAAAGAACATATTTTATCGACAACAAAATTTGAGAGGAGAACCCGTGTTACTATTTCTTGCTATCGCTAGCGAATCAAATTGTAATTGCGGTGCACGATTTGTAGAAAATTACAGGAAACCCCGCTTCTATTTAAAAATAGTCCGTCAACGACTTCCGTTCCGCGGAATAGATTTTCATTTTCCGCATGATTTAGTGTTGCTGTAGATGGGGATTTCATAGAACAGGCGTGTAATAAATAGAATGAACGACGAGACACGAATGCACGTTTTTACGTTTAAACATAATTGCAAGTAAAGTAAACAATACTGAGTTGAGTGTGTCTAATGTAAATCACGTAACAGGAACGGAGAGAGAACAACACAAACAACACTTCAATTAATAAAATTACATCCTGCAATTTTTCGTTCAAACCTAAGCTGCGCAGATGATCTTACAGATCGGTTTGTTTTAGTTTACTTTAGCTTAATGCATTATCTGCGAATACTTAATGTTGTTTTCACCCACGCGATGTTTTTGCATATTTTGTTTACTCGTCGTTCCGTCGTGGGGAATGACGTTACCGTTACTATATAAGGCAAACCGTGTATTTATTTATTTATTTATTTATTTATTATTTATTTATTTATTTATCGGGGTTTAACGACACTTTCGACAGCCAGGGTAACCTCGTGTCGGGCAACTGTCAGACTACCCAACGTATTAACTCCACACAAACAGGTTTTGCATTGGTTGAAGACAACTGTACCATCGACGTGCAGTACGACTTAGTACACAACGCCATCGTGCCCCCATGTGGGCAATTTGGATTAAGTGTCTTACCCATGGAAACAATGTGTGTGTGATTCGAACCGGGGACCTCTCAGCTTGCAGCCTGCATCTCTATCCACTGAGCCACCGGGCTCCTATAATCATGTATTGATATAATAACAAACACCGCTTATCATCATGGTAAGGGCATCACAACGCGACCGCTTCATGCCGATTTTATGACAACACATTACGTCGTTACAGATCACGTGACAATTAATGTCACTTCCTACTTCCGTCACATGCCTACGACATAGGGTGAAACACAACCAGTATGTTTAAATGTCCACGTTGGTCTGAGTGTATTAATGACCAGTGGATTCATTGTCTTCGTTCAAAATCAAGGCTCATGTTAGAGGCATCATTCTACATCAAAATTTTAAACTGAAAAAAAATCGTAAACTATTATTTTACAAACAGTATGTGTTCTGTTCCAACATAAGCGAATGATCGCTTGTGTGTGTGTAGAATCCAAGACTCCTGTCGACGATTGCGGTTTGAGGTTATTACTATCTTCATTTTTATCAGCCTTGATATAAGACAGGGGTAACATGTTGCCAGCAGGACTGGTATCGAGGTTGATAGAAAATCGAACAAGTAATTGTTGGTTAACCCTTTACCTAACATGAAAAGCAGACGACACTTGCAAACAAAATTCTTGAATAACTCATTTTTTCATTTTTTTCTCAAAAACATAGGTTATGATCCCTCATTGGAACGAGCTCGACGAGCTCGTTCCAAAGAGGGGTCATAACCTATGTTTTTGAGACAAAAAATGAAAAAAATAATGCAAATTAATTGGCGATTTTTGTGAATAGCGCTGGCCGGTTTTGGTCGTTACGTTGGGCAAAGGGTTAACTGAATGGTTAAACTACAATTCCAGGCTTGCAAGAGACATATTAACCGGGGGCCCGGTCAAGATATTTACAAATTATAGAAAGGCATGCCCAGCGTTACTTAGAAAACACGAGAAGAAACAAAAATTCGAGGGCCTCAGCATCTGTTCTATTATTTATTTATTTGTTCATTTATTGGGGGTTAACGACACTATCAACAGTCAGGGTCTTATCTGTCCTATTTTCTGTCATATAATACCAAAGAGTAGCTAGGACGATAAGGTAAAGTTCCTAGTAATTAAGCACATCTGTAACGATGTAACTTGTCAGGCCTAGAAGCATGACGATAAGCAGAATGAACCGATAGCCCAAAAGGTTACTATACTTTCATTTCTGCGGCATGATTCCGAATGCTATCGGCGGAATCATGCTGCAGAAATGAAAGAATAGTTGCCTTTTGGGCTTTCGGTTCATTCTGCTTATCGCCATGTTTCTAGGCCTGACAAGTTACATCGTTAAAGCTGTTCTTATGTACACATGCCTCTACTTCTCATCGAGCTTTTTAAACAAAACGTTTACTATCACCGTAGTTAGCCACGACAGTCGGCAATATTGTGGCGGAAATTCTCTCAAGATGTAAACAGCCTGGCTGACGTAGTAAATTCAGAGACGGAGGAAAAACATCAGAATAAACATTATAGGCCCTCGTCAAACCACAGCATCTAATACTTTGTGGGGAACGCGGTGGCAGTGGTTACAGTATGAACTTCAAACAGAAAAGTTCACGGTCCGATCTCCGCCAATGGTTACTGCGTTGTGTCCTTGCATGGGCAAAGCACTTCATCCCGATTGCCCATGTGGGGGCACGGTAGCGCCGTGCGCTAAGGCGTCCTGCACGTCGATAGTGCACTTGTCTCCAACCGATGCTAACCCTGCTTGTGCTGAGTTAGTACGTTGGGGAGTCCGGCAGTAGCTCGCCGTTACTCAGTGGTTCTCTCTGGGTACTCCGGCTTCCGCCACCCGCAAAACTGTCCAACGCGATGTGATTCTGGCTGTCAAAAGTGTCGTTAAACCCCAATAAATGAGTAAAAATATAAATAAATAAATAAATAAATAAATGCTCTGTGGCCATCAAAAAGTGTGAATTCCTGTACACGCATATTACTGTTATTAGTAGGCCAACGATTCAGGGGGGATCACATTTTGAGTGACAAAATGTAAAACGGTAAAGCATACAGCAGCAGTGAAGCATATAAAGGCACCTAAAGCTTTCTACCCTTTTCATTTAGCCGTCCTCCTAGCGGCCTCAATGCGAAAAACGAAATGAAAAAGGACAAAACGGTACTAACCTCATCATAAGTGTAATAAAACACATCATTGTGAGAGATCCAGTGAACGACATGATAAACAGGTTAATGACGTAGGGCGTCAGCGTTGTACATGTAGACGGACAATAACCAGACAATACCTCTCCCGATGAAATGCATGAACAGTCTTGAAACATCTGAAACCAAGAAGAAAATAGATTATACGTTTTCTCCAACAGCTAACACAAGACATGGTGTTAAGTTCCTAGTGAATTTTCTTCAGTGCGTAGAAATCTCTACCATTAAAACATTCGCTGAGTCTAGTTTCCACCCTGGCAATAAACTCAAATTATACAAAAAGCGCAAGGAGTACCGTGTCAGCCAACAGATCTATGGATTAAATGCGCAGGTCTGTTGGCTGAAACTTTTCTGGTTCTTCTTAAGTTATTGCATATGACATTAATTTGGCTCTTGCTGGGCTGGAAAACCCACTGCGTAATTGTTTTATGGTAATCAACTTTCCATGTAATATATGCAAAAAAGTAACACTGTGCCACCCAGCAGCAACAAACATTATACACAATTACATCAACGATGCTTTACTAGCTCATTATTTTCACTGTTGGACGAGCATTCGCTCTTCGAGTCGATAGTTTTCAGGGGCAGAATTTCGAAAAATTCTGCAAGAATTAAAATCATATAATACTCATTCTTTTCCACTGCCGAGAAATAAATTTGCGAGTATTCTCTGATTCTTTCCCTGGTTTTATTTACAACCATGCCAATGACTTAATTGGTATCTTATTTGTTTGTTTGTATGCTTTTGACTTTTTGGTGGGGGGGGGGGGGGGGGGCGGGGGTGGTCGTTTTTGTCTTTCGTTTTTTCCACGACGAATCAATAAACCTATTAGATATCACACACGTGGTCGTGCAGACACGAATAAATTATCGGCTGGCAGACATTTTCATACAACAAATGTTTAGTTACTTTTTACTCAAGCCTTTATCAACATGACTATAAGACGTCTCTTACAACAAAAACGTATTGAATAACTAAATAAAAAAAATCCATTTTTCTTTCCTTAAACAAATAGCCAATGCCCTTGTACCAATGGGGGTCACAGGCTTTGTTTTGGAGGCAGAAATTGTAAAAAAATGATAAAATCTGGAGGTATTTTTTGTGATTAAAACTGACCAACTATTTACGTTGTGTAAAGTGTTACCAATGGGGCTGCAATGAGGTAGTTTCAAATCACTTTTCCTACCAGCTTAAAGTTCCAGAAGACTCTCCCTATCCCATACCAGGTGTCGGAATTTTGAAGACATAAATTATCATTCCTCCGGGGGCGTCTGAGCGTCGGGCTGGTGTGTTATGACGTTGGGAAAGGCTCAATAAGAAACCTTATTATGCTAGTAAATTTGTTTATCCAATGAAATGAAGCTACCAAGAGATATAGACTCCGCAATATTAGGTTCAGGATGGCTGAAAAGCACCCAATATTAATTTAATATTAGGTGCCCGTCAGCCATTTTATTTTATCATTATATCCACACGCTTCAGCTTTTAATTTACACGTACGTACATGCTGCAGCTCAGTCGTACAGAAGACCCACCATATAAAATAGCCCCGTCGTATAAACATTGCATTCGATTGAATGAAACTGTTATAATAAAATGCCAAACCAGTTCAAAACATTGGCGGTAAAAGAACAAGTCACGAGTGATTTATTAGAATGCGGAAGCAAAATTACTCCCCTTGTTGCGTATGTAAACATCGTCTGCTTTGTTTACATTTTTCGAGAAGTGCGCATCATTTAACTATTCGTTGAGTTAACTTCCCCAATGACATAATAAATACTTTACAGGGCGTTTAGTGGGCAGATACAGTGTCATATATGGCGAAGAGAAAACACTATTAGGTGAGGCGAAAAGCCTCACCTAATAGTGTTTTCTCTTCGCCGTATATGACACTGTATCTGCCCACTAAACGCCCTGTAACTTATAATATTAGATTGTACGCGCATAGCAATCTTCTGTTATTGATGAACTAGACACTTGAATAGTTAAATCGTTGCCTGGTGGAATATAATGAGTCGGGTGTGAATTGCTACAGTATTGGCAGTACGCACGTCATGAAGATCGAATATTCCATTTCTTACCAGGGTGTATTTGTATTGCAAAATTGGATAAGTATTATTCCAACACCTCGAAGTCCATTACTTCTCTTGTACGCGGGGTCACCTCACGCATTTAGAAAGTAAATAGTCATACCTCTTCTGTACTACATTCGCTAAGAGTTTCGCTATGACGCCACTTACGCACTGTATGTACTCATACACTATTGCTTGTACAATGTTATAAGTATTTTTATTACACATCCATTAAACTTTAAACCCTTGTATTCAACGGAATCGCTGCTATGATATAAATGATTCTGTATTCAACGGGTGATATACAAGCCGGAACTTTTTTACCGCATCGTTTAGTTACGCTTCGAAATTTTTCCAAATGTCGTTATACAATCATCGACCGTCTGTCGCATAGTGTGAAAATGAAAACGTCCAAAGCAAAATAAAGTCGGTTCACAAAAAATTAGCCAAAAATGAGATATTTTTAAAAAAAACAATCATTTCCAACCAGAAAATTAACCCAGTCCCGTTGTCGTCTCGTTTTGTGGATCCCATTATATCTAAATTGGTCAACTTTATTTCGGTAAATCTTCGAACACCTTGACAGGCTTCCAACTTCTTTTAAAAACGTTTCTCCCAGTTGTTTTGCAAATCTGCACATATTTGTACTTATATTTTTACTAACAGTAATAGCCACCAAATGGTTAGACGTGAATGGGCACCAGCCCGTTCACGCCTAACCATTTGGTGGCTATTACTGTTAGTAAACAGCGATAGGACTTTCAACAAACACTGGTTCCGAATAGGTTGTTTTTGATTTTTTTATCGATCCATATGATCAGTACAGCTTCGGTCAAAACAAACTCGTCACCTTTGGGTTTAATTATCGGAATTAAAATTTGTTTATTTAAATGCATTTTAATGCATGGGTTGTGTAATAAACACAGAACGCGATGTGTGTTTGAATCGATGGGTGTTTTACATAACTCGTTGGAATGGCGTAATCATATTTCGCGAGAGCCGTAGGCTCTCGCGAAATATGACTACGCCATTCCAACTCGTTATGTAAAACACCCACCGATTTAAACACACATCGCGTTCTGTCTATATATGTAACGGTGGGGTATTTATATAGGCATTAGCCTGTTTACCGAACTTTTTCAAGCGAAAAAAATATTGTCGAAAAAAAAAAGAATGGGTAAATGAGAAATAGAGTATAACCCTATAAAACTTTAACTGGTAGAGTGTTTTACTAAATACCGCAGGCAGTGACTATAACATCTGCGCTCTACCGATGTTGGTTTTATATTGACCCTGGCAAAAATCAAATTTGTTGCTGACTCCTTGCTCAGTTACATTTGATAGGATAGTGCCTCTTGGCACTATCCAATCAAATGTAACAGTGCAATATATGGTGAAAGGAGATCTGTTGTCAAGAAAAATGTAGCACTCTACCAGTAAAACCAGAACAGGGAACTTTGTGATAAATTTACATTTTCTTATTCGGTAACCCGTGCGTTTAAATTAATAAAAGGAGTGACCTTGAAATGGAAATGAAAATTGAAGGAACATTCATTTTGAAGTGAGGCATTTTACTGAGACATTAAACCTTAGCATGAAAAATCACGTACGGTTCCATTCCTTGTTGTGCAACCAGCATGACACGCCGAATAATATGTCACTCCCATTTCAACATCACATACCGGTCTGAAAGGTATAGTATCACAGAAGCAGTTGTCCAGACAAGCAGTATTGTTGAGCAGGCTACCATACTTCACGCCAACTGAATTCCAATCAGCTCTCACATCTTGCTGTGGGCAGTCCAGTAAAAAGAAGGGGGTATGCAACAAAACATACAATGTGTACAAAATGACCAACATCTTTGCGCATGCTGTTAGGGATAGTTTGAATCTAGAAATGATTCTTCCGCTAATGAATGTCCCAATCGATACAGCCAGAATACAACAGCAACCTGTTAAAGGAAAATAAGGTTTGACATGAGATTGACGACTAAAGGAACAACTGACCTGTAATGGGGAGCAGTAAAAATTCAGTCCCTAACATATAAATAGAATATATCCATAATAGCTTGGTGTACCAAATGTTCACCACGAGTGGTGAACATTTGGTACACCAAGCTATTTTGGGTATATTTTATTTATACCAGTCGCTAATATTTTTTTTTCGATTTTACTGAACAGCAAACGTACATGCGTGCAAATCTGTTTTTCTTTACATGAACATCGGTGGGCGGTATTTCCGCTGTCAATTTTATCACCGAAACGAAAGGGAAAAAGAAACTGAGCCTTTTCCGTTTTAATAACATAATAACATACTGTTTCGAGTTATGGATGCTTTATTAACATGAGACAATGCATGTTTGTTAATTTTTGGTGTTTTATGGGATGAACTCATTTAAAAACGTAATAAACAATTGCCACATCCATTTCACTCCTCTCGGGGCGACATGCGATAAATTTAGACAAGTGCGCATTCAGGTTGACGTCACCAAAGGTCAACTTGGATGTAGTTCCACCGTAGGTGTAAATTTTTACTATTGAAATCCCATTGCTGGCGTATTCACTATGGTTGGAGTATAATGCTAAAATTTATGTCATAGGCTTTTCATATATAGTAGAATAGGTAATCGTAGTATAAAATTGAGCATCATATTTCATCAGTGTTCTCGGGCCCCAAGTAAACATACGTGTACGTTAATTAAAACTGTCAGTGGATTCTCCACTCTCTATAAGTTTATTTGAGTCTTCATGTCTATTAAAAATTGGCATCGGTGCCAAGCTGGAGTATCATATTGCTGCGAACTGATATCCAAGTGACGCAGTTTATTTTCTTGAGTACACTACTAGTCGGATTCCTTCGGTACATCAAGTGAAGGATTAAAGTTTACTTTTAACTTAAATTAGGTTCCTGATTTCTTTCTCAACTTCTTTTACTAATCATCCGTAAGTAGAGGTTATTGTTTGGCTAGTTTCACAACGGCCGAGATATCAGTCCGGGGTAACTTCATATCAGCCTGAGACCGAAGGTTGTTGTGAAATTACCGCTGGCTGATATTTCGGCCCATATGAAACTAACCAAGTAATAATCTCTTTGTTTATTAACTGGTAGAGTGCTAAATTATTTTTGCCATCAAATCTTGTACACAAATATTTGCCTTGTTACAATTTATGGGAGAGTGCCTATGGGCACTCTCCCATAAATTGTAACAAGGCAAACCCTTACAGACTAAATAATATCAGTTCAAAGGTAATACAAAGCACATGCAATGAATATGAGTCTTCAAGTTGAAGTACCTGCACTTGAGAACAAAGCCCAAATGTGGGCTTCCAGCACTCTACCAGTTAAACCAAGACAAATAAACAGCTGCGCCATGAGCGCATGATACGCCCGTTATTAATTACAAGAGGGAACCACACAATATGAGTATACATGTGTACTTGTCAGGTTACATATACTTGCCACCAAAAAATCATGAAAATTGCTCAAAGCCCAACATGGGGAAAATTGCCTATATTTTGATGAATAAAGTCCCATAACTCTGGAATGACAAATCGGATAGCGACACAAATCGAAAGGGAGATTCCTTCTATCAACATATACTTGCAACCAAAAAATCGTGAAAATCTCTCGAAGCGTTCTCGAGTTATCGTACGACGTGTAAAAAAACAACAATTTTCTAAGTAATAAAGTCCCATAACTCTGGAATGACTAATCGAACGGCGACACTAAACGAAAGGGAGCTTCCCTACATCGATATACACCACCTACCTAAAAATCACGAAAATCTCTCAAAGCGTTCTCGAGTTATCGTACGACGTGTAAAAAATCAACAATTTTCTAAGTAATAAAGTCCCATAACTCTGGTATGACTAATCGAACGGCGACACTAAATGAAAGGGAGCTTCCCTCCATCGATATACACCACCTACCCAAAAATCACGAAAATCTCTCAAAGCGTTCTTGAGTTATCGTACGACGTGTGACCGGACGGACAGACGGACGGACAGACGGACAGCGGTATACCATAATACGACCCGTTTTTTTCAAAACGGGCGTATAATAATTACAAAATGTTCTCAGATTCGTTACAGTTTTCTGACAAAGTTATTGTTTCTCATTCTTTTCACAAAGTCCATAGTTTCTGTTCTCCTGGTTCAGCTATCCGAACGTTTTGAATTCCCCAGTGGGGAAGCCGCGAGGTTGGGATAGCTGAACTTTCTTTTCTCCCACTTCGACGAATCTCCGCTTATGACTCTGAATCTTAGTTTACTTTAGATTTTATGTACAACTCCCTTCTTCGTTCTCTTCATCCACCTAATGTTTACTTATTGTCATCAATAATTCCTCACTACACAAAAATTACTCCCTTTTGCCCGGTAACGCCAGTTTTACTGATTGATTGCATTCAACGAATAATGATGAACGATTTCGCTGTAAACAAAATGGTTGCGCCTCGGAACGCATCAAGGGTGGACACTCTAGCTCTAGATGTTTGTCAACATCTGCCGGGATTGGCGTCATATGAACCGAGTTTGAAGCCATATCATCGAAGCTTCATAATGGAAATTCTGGGAAAGGAAATCACATCTAATAAATACTATTTTAATGTACATACCTACCATTAGGTTGGCTTTCCACACAGGTATGTGAAATTGCGTTTCTATATACTTAGCAAGAAAAGATATGGATCCAGCTACGGCCATGTGCTCTCCCAACTGTGCAAACACCAAGGGACAGTATATGGGGTTGCTGAATAATCGAACCAGAGACTCGAGCAAACCTGGAAATTGTAATATTTATAAACTATAGCCCCGACATAATTTATTCTTCTCGAGTAGTAGTGGTGGTGAACAGTTCACACACGAAAAAAAGACAACAAAATGAAATTGGAAAGGCAATGAAGTTCATAAAAATTAACCAAGCTGAACAGAATTGGAAAAGTGGATTTTGTGGAAAAATATTCCCCAAAGGTTCTAATTTGATTCATTTCGGGGCTTAAAAGACCCCCAGTTTTCAACAGGCGTGGTATGTCATGATTTGATAAGGGTTTTTTTTTTTTTTTGGTGGGGGGGGGGGGGGGGGAGGTTCTTTTAGTTTTTTTTATAGGCATCACTAGAAAAATGGTACATTATATAAGATTACAGCAAAAGGATTTTCACAGTATAATATATGCACAGAGCAATTTTCTAATTATTCAAAAAACCGTCATTTAGGTTGCTCCGTTTTCCCTAATACGTTCATCCTTGCCAATTGAGTAGAGAGAGAGAGAGAGAGAGAGAGAGAGAGAGAGAGAGAGAGAGAGAATACATTTCAATGTTTTTATATGAGTTTGAAGCACTGGCTAGACCTGAGAAAGAGGGGATGGTATTACTTCGGATGCAGGTGTAAATATACTTTTTGTAGATGAGGAGACATGTATTCTAGCTCTTCAGAAGTTGCACATAGAATTATTTCTTATTTTATGTTTAATTGAACTTGAAGATCCGGATTAAGGCTAACATTTTCCACCAGTGAAAGTAAAACTCTTTTTGAGAAAGAACAATCGTAAAATAAATGGTTTCACTTAGTTGCTGTCAATTGCAGGCCGAAGAATTCAGGCTTCGTGTGAGGGGGCGTTGGCTTTTTACATTCGTTATCGAATTTCGTCTGTGTTAGAAACATCTGCCTCGTGTGGCAGTCACAGGTGTTCGACATGTGCCAAAGATCATGAAAAATTGTGTATTTGAAGTTTTATTAACAAATTATGTATTTGCCCATGATCAAGTATTAAAAGAGAGGAAAAATACACAACTTGTTGGCTTGGAAGATATCTACTTGCCTTATTCAACATGTCAGTCATCGCATACCTCAAAAGTTACTTTTCGACCAGAAACTATTGATGAACGTGCTTATATCAAGAAAAAGCCCGCCCGTCCAGTACAAATGAAAAATTCAAAACGTACCCCACAGATATTAACACAGCGCTCGTGCGAAAAACCTGCACGAAGTTTTCGTGGGCTGGTGACATTCATGATCCACACCAAACTTGGTAACATATTGATGTGTCCAATCACGCGTATCCAATACGATTTTCCGAAAATATCAACATCAGTTTGGATATTCCCTACTTTTTTTGAATAGTATAGTTAAAATTTAAAAAGGACAGTCTAGATCCCCTGGATTAGTAGATCATCAGTTTGAACACCTCAAACCTTTGCCACCACTTGTGTCAAGTGATGAGGATGGCTAAACTGGTCACATGGATTATCTATTATAGGGCGATTGACCAAACGTGCCTAGTAATAGATTTACCGCCCAGGAGCTGATTTTCTTGTATAATTTACTTGCCACGATATTTTTTTCTGCAGCGCTTCTCGAACGTCTGGTATTAAATAAAACGGGTGGGTTGGGCGACAAACAGCAAAGTGTGTAAGGATTGAATATTTCAACTGAACCTCGTTGGGTTAAGAATGTTATGTATGGAAAATTTCAAAAATAACACGGAAATGGAATTCATAACCATACAACAACGTATTGCGACCAAACACATCAGGAGGTAATCATACTACCCCCACTCCCATTCCTACCCCCGCATGTTTAATTGTTGTAATATTATAAGAAGTGTTCAATGACTCACGCTCACCACCTCAACAATACGATGTGAACGAGGTGGTTCTTAACCCTTTACCTAACATGAAAAGCAGACGACACTTGCAAACAAAATTATTGAGTAATTTTTTTTTTTCATTTTTTGTCTCAAAACATAGGTTATGACCCCTCGTTGGAACGAGCTCGACGAGCTCGTTCCAACGAGGGTCAAAACGAGGGGAAAAAATAATGAAAATTAATTGGAGATTTTTGATAATAGCGCTGGCCGGTTTTGGCCGTTACGTTGGGTAAAGGGTTTTAAAGAAGTACTCATTCAGACTATTCATTCTTACCGTTCTTCACAAAGATGTTTACATGACAATTAGCTCTTCGATACCCCTGTAGCTTCCTCGCCAATTCTGGGTCGCCGGAAATATAAGTCTGAATTGTCTCAGATCTTTATCATGACTGTCTCAAACGAGTCTAACGTGACGTCAATGATCTGCATAGATTTTCAAGAAGACAAACGCTTACTAAAATCTCGAGTGGCTTGTTGCTGAAAGAGCTGGACAAATAATCCATAACTTCTTTGTCAGTTGTCGCATTCATTTTTTAACCCTTTGCCTAACACGAAAGGCAGACGACACTTGCCAACAAAAGTCTTGAATAACTAATTTTTTGTCATTTTTTCGCGTCAAAAACATTGCTTATTACTCATTATTGGAAAGAGCTCTTTTAGCTCGTTCCAACGAGAGGTTATAAGCTATGTTTTTGAGACAAAAATCATAAAATAATAAAAATTGAATGGTGATTTTTTTAATAGCACAGACCGGTTTTGGTCGTTACGTTTGGTAAAGGGTAAAATATCCAGACTCATATAATAAACAAATTATCACAACATGGGTTGTAATATTCTGCCTGGAGGACAAGGCCAGACCAAACAAAACGCCGACTACGTCTTATTTAATTTGGCTGATCTGGTCTCGTTAACTCGAAAGAATATACCACTCAGATCAACTGTCCACTGAATGTTGTAATAATCTGTATGTTTTGTGTACTTCGCGAGAAATGGAATTATAAAAAAATGCACCAGTGGACATATCTTTCGGTTGGGTTAAAATTTTAAAACTCTGTCAACGAATAGTTCTCTAGGAAAACTAAAGAAAGGTTTCAGAGTTTCGTTGTTGATGGTGCGAACGAAGTTTCATGATTTCTAGTTCGACAACCCGGAAGATTGCAACAGCCTGTGGTACATTGGTTATGAGTTTTGAACAATCGAAATTAAAGGGGGAGTCCATAATTGTTACTGGTGTGCCCTGATGATTTCGATATGCACTGATGAATTGGCATTGAAAAGTTGCTTCCTAATTGTTAGAGGTTTCGGGAAAAAAAGTTTGTTTATTTTTTTTTTTATATTTCATTTCAACGGTCACTTTTAATTATCATATCAACAATTTCATCACGGGGAAACCTTGAAAGTAAACGCCACTAAACAGCTTCATCTGATGTCATCAATCAAGAAGCTTTGATTCATGATCGCCACTCTCTAGCAGATCTGTATCTGTGATACATCGCCCACTTTCTTCTTATCTCAATAGATGATAAACTATGGATGTGGACGTGTTATAGTCTATTGGTGGAGAGCGTTGTTGGTTCATACCTTTGAAATCCTTGAGTTTCAATGATTGTTTTTCACCAGAATCCATCGTGCTCAGTCTTTGAGATTTCGGAAGCAGGTGTCTCGGAAAGAACAGAAGAGGCGTCGCTAACAATATGGCGGTAACACCGAATGCTAAGAATCCCAACCACCAAGCTCCTATCCACTTTGGGTCTCTGTAGTTCATATCACTTTCTGAAAGCATAACGAGTAAAGGACATAAAATAGATGCTGGCCCGATTTTAAGCTTTATTCAAGTTCGTACAACGGATGAAATATCCGGTTGGTTGTTTTTGACGAGCTGAACATACATCTTAGCGGGTTTTTTTTAAGAAACAACAGCGACATACAATTCTTTGTGAAACAAAATGCACCATGCGATGAAGTGTGTTAAATTGGCGTTAACAAATGCCAAGCCTTGGACAAAAGCTACATGTTTGATGTTTGTTGGTACCGATGTATCCTTTGATAACCTTGTGCGTGATGTTCCCAGGGTACATCAGTGCCTCGTTTATTGTTAGGATGAGCTCTTAGTGGAAAGGCCAATGATGACAGTTAATATTAAAATTATTTTTTAATCTGTCAGAATGCGTCAAACGTCAAAGATGTTTTGTAGCACTGTCAGTCACACGTTGATCACGCGCAGAGGCGGCGGAATCTCCATAAAAGTGCGTGTGTGTTGGGGGGGGGGGGGGGGGGGAGGTCACACGTCTCTGGTTAGGATGGAAAACAATTTTTCTTGGGGGGGGGGGGGGGGTCAATGGTGGTGGGGCAGTGTATTCATGCAAAGTGTATATACGCTACACTTCTCCCTTGAACCCACCCTATTTAAGTCACTAACCTAAGCGTATTTATTTTGTTTTGTTTTTACTTAACCCTTAGAACATTGGTGACGTCTTCCATATGAATTCAATGGCAGCAATTGGAAGAAGCCATATTCATTATTTGCGGGTAAACCAATTAATATTTTCAACGTGTAGCCTCAGGGCGGTACGTTGAAAATACTGATTGATCTTCCCCACACATTCACGTACCAGCTATCCTACTTAATGAATTTATAAAGTATCAGGTTCATGGGCCGGAAAAGTGGCCCCTCGGGTTCAAAGGGCTAATCATAACTCTGAAACCGCCCTTTCAAACATTACATACCATTTGGAGCTTTCTTTTTTTATTATTAATAAAATATTGAATCTTGAAAATCAATGTCGTAAAAAATGTATAGGTATAGGTGATGTATGGTTTGTGTTGTGTACGTTATGTCGGAAATTGTCGTTCGTGTACATAATTGGTGAAAAAAAACGGTGAGGTGCGTGTCCTCTGTGGCTGTGCCCCACCCCCTCCGCTGCCCTGATCGCGCGTATGGCATGACTGTCAGAAGTATGCAGCTGGTACGTTGATATTTATCCGTTCACGTGACACGGGGAATAGTGATATAAACAGACATGACTCATGTTCCTATAATAATAATAACACTTTGGCCGGCCGCTGATTTGTCGCGGTTCTCGGGTGAGAAGGCCTTGATTACCTCTGTGCTCCCAACTGCTTCCCTATTCTCACACTTCTTCTACCCCCCCCCCCCCCCCCCAACGCTCGGAGACGCTCTGATAACTGCTTGATGACATCCCTTGCTCTATTCGTCCCACTCTCTCCGATTAGCATATTAACCCTCTCCTTTGAGTCACTCACTAACCACATGTCCTTCATTCTCCCATCCCAATTCCCCGTTATACCCACACTGAATCTTATCCTTTTAGACTGGTATTTTGAGCATTCTAGAAGAAAGTGTTCCAGGGTCTCTACCACGCCCACATTGCACATCTGACACTCCTTTTCACTGTTTTTCCCCAATTTTGCCCTCAGCTCCAGGGACCGCGACCTCAGCTTGAACAACAGTGACCCTCCAAAGGTGCCATCAAGGTACTCTCATCACGTAGGCCACCCAAAGACTTCTTTGATTTAACGCCCCCGATCGCCAATTAAGGTTACTATCCTCCATGACTCTTTCTCTGACGGCTTTTTTACCCTCAGCTGCCCCTACGTCTAGGTCCATGATCTCCAATGAGTAGTTCTCTATTAATTCTCAGACTTGGACCATCCTCCCTGTCTTGGTATTTGAGATGAAGTTGAAAATACTCTGGAACATTATTTTACATCATCGGGAGATTTAACAAATAATTAAGATAACCGAGTTCCAATAAGTATATCCCGTCCTTGATCCTCATCCACCCAAGCTCACCCCTGATTGCTTCTAGTGCTGCGGCATTACTCGACCCCGTTATCCATCGGCCTGCATTGTTCTGCGGGGTTTCCAAGCTCTTTACAGCCGTTTGGTTAAGGGGTACCACTTCCGTACCATATGATATACTTAGCAGACCCACCATTTCCCAAATGGTTTTCCCCACGAAAAACTTATTGAAACTGTTTCTCCCTATAAGTTTCACTTGGTTAAGGATTCGCCTCCCCTTCAGAATCAAATTATTTGTATGGTTTCGGTAGATGCCTCTTCCTGTGATGTTTATATTTACCCTCAGGTACTCGTAGTCATCTGTCTCTTCCACACTGAGAAGTTTGCTGCTACCGTCGGGAATACAGAACTCCCCACTCTCCACCTTCGAGTGGGGTACACTTTACGGCCAACGGGTATAACTTTGCTTTTGCTTTCATTTAGTTTGAGTCTCCCTTTGTTCCCATATTTGTTCCTATGTGTGTTATTTTATCATCCATTCAAGGCTTCATCACGGGCATGACATGACCATCTGATGTAAACATCTGCTGGTACAATAAATACTTATCCATTTACGTGACATAGGGAATAATGACAAGGGCTCATTTTATAAGCATGTTTTTTGTTAAGTGCAGTGTGTAGATTTTCAAATTTACACTGCTATTTGGGTTATTAGTTTAACCCTTTACCCAACGAATCGGCCGCATCCGCCCGCGTAGTATGCAAATTCAGACGTTGAAAAAATATTATTTTTCAAAAAATTTCAACAAAACCATATCATGTGACCCCTCGTTGGAACGAGCTCGACGAGCTCGTTCCAACGAGGGGTCACATGATATGTATGGTTTTGTCGAAATTTTTGGAAAAATTTGAAAAAATTATATTTAAAATAATAAATTTTGATATCGTCTACGTTGGGTAAAGGGTTAAACATATTTTATTCTCCATAAATATCGCAGAATTGGGTTGGAATGCAAATTATTCAACTTATTTACAACTCCTGTCCGAACTTACGAACATAATTATAAGCTAGTTGTGTGAAAAGAAAAGAAAACAAAAACAAAAACAAAATAAAAAAAAAGAGAAAAAAACCCGACAGAAACCAGAAAAACAGGGATTACAATTCCCCGAGGTTACCTTTATCAAAGCTACTAACTAAAAGGAGAGCGACAACGAGTAGCATTAGACAGAATGGTTATGCAAACATTGGTCAGAATTTTGCAAACCTCCCACTGGATGTAATACACAACTGTGTTTTCTTGAAAATTAATTCGTTTTATTGCTCAGTGAAGTGAGCGCTGGTTTTCCATACAGGATATCTTCTTTTGGAGCAATCTCCAAGGTACTGTCTCTCGTTTTATCCTTCCGCGCTGGCACTCGTGCCATATCAATTAACCCATTCACACGCATGTGTCATTCTGTGTTTTAAACGCCTTCACGTCTATAAAAGCAATTATTAGGACACTCAGCAATTCATTTGACAACTTACTATCAACAAAAAGAACACATTTTATCGTCAACTAAATTAGCGAGGTGAACCTGTTTTACTATTTCAAATCGTAATTGCGGTGCACGATTTGTAGAACATTCCAGTGGAACTTCGCTTCTATTTCAAAATAGTCCGTGAATGATTGCCGTTCCGCACATGTGTGCAGAACAGATTTTCATTTTCCGTATGGTTTAGTGTTGCCGTAGATGAGGATTCCATAGAACAGGCGTGTAATAAAATGGGGGCAGGCAAAGATGGTTATTGTTGCATCAATTGTTAACTGAGCACCACCTTTACCAAGATCACAGGCACGTCCATGTTTCACTATCGTATCACTTAAACTCAATCTGAATTGCTCAATGCGATTTTTGTCAAAGACATTTAAATGGGAACAAGCTTATAATCGGCCTTATCGAATAGCTGTCCATCGTTCTTCGCGTGGAACATTTAGCATAACACCCATTGCTGTAGGCACTATCCAAAGATACCGAAACTTAATGGGGACATAGCGTTCAGGTGCCGTTCTCGATGTGCAAACCAACTCTCCCACAATGGACCGAATCCTAATTGACCGCCCTGGCCAAATCGCCACACGTAATGGACCTCTATCGCTTATCCATGGTATCTGGCCTCCGTATGGCAGAGAACATATAATGACTCTTCTGCGGTTTTCAAACATTCCCGTTTAGCAGAGACCCTAGTGGCCTGTACACATATAGATGTTCCACACAACATTGCTCTTCCAACAATCTATCGCCTTGTTGTGATGTCTAACCTTGCGATCTAAGGGTTGATATGTTCGTTTTTCTTATGCACACTGTGCGGCAATGTTAGCATCATGTTTCGTTAACGCGGCCCTGTAAACCGTAGTCATTGAGCTACTGGTTCAACACTCGAGATCCATTGCGTTCGACGGCCTCGTTCTGAATTGTAGATGTTTTTACCCTAACACTAACTCGTGTCTCGGACCATCCCTTCTCGTACGGTTCGGCTAAGGTGCCTTCCAGTACACTCCACGTTACTATCCACAGGCAGGACTAACGTCAAGAACAGGGACTAGAATTGATGACTATTGGCGTTTATTTCACATACCAAGGCGGTACTGGTCTTGCATGACAATGGCGTACTCCTGTATGGACACCGTACTTCTGTGACGCATAAAACATAATAGAGTATATTACCTTCTTCTGTTCCAGTTTTAGGTTGCACCCCCTCCCCGACACACACACACATTGTATATGACCCACATTAGGCTCGCGCGTTTATTGCACAGTGGTCCATCAAGTGCAAATTCTCTGTTACTATGAATCCCCGACCTCCCACGACTTTTAATATGTCTTTTTACCTATCCTTGCCTTTCAGTAATAATGCACCACAATAAAGCATTTAATATATAACGTAATTAGCCGTTGTTTGGAAGTTGGAAATTAAGTTAACCACGCGTTACGTTTTAATGAATATTGAGGATAAAGATGGGTAACTTGTGGTGAAATATTCCTCAAATAAACAAATAATGAACTATTTGAGCACACATTACTTGTATTTCTATTTTGGTAACGAACATTTGGTTTCAATGACTTTAT
Organism: Pictodentalium vernedei; assembly: GCA_031216915.1. Taxonomy (NCBI): domain Eukaryota; kingdom Metazoa; phylum Mollusca; class Scaphopoda; order Dentaliida; family Dentaliidae; genus Pictodentalium; species Pictodentalium vernedei. The sequence goes on from CM062293.1 coordinate 153,658,102, forward strand.
AAACAGTTGTTTCCAAAATGGTGACTGCCAATGCAATATTTTAATCATGCAATTATCTTCGCGCCTATATGCGTCCATAATGTCACTTACTTCGAAGTTTGTCTTAGAAAACACATCTGCATTTGACATTGAAACGTTAATTTTCAGAATTCTTATATTATTTGTTACCTTCGGTAACGTGTGATTGTTAACCCTTTACCCAACCTGAAAAGCAGACGACACTTGCAAAAATAATTCTTGAAGCTCGTTCCAACGAGGGGTCAAAACCTATGTTTTTGAGACAAAAAATGAAAAAAATAATGAAAATTAATTGGCGATTTTTGAGAATAGCGCTGGCCGGTTTTGGCCGTTACGTTAGGTAAAGGGTTAACGTACGTTGTACAAAAACTCTCAGCTCCGAAGACATCTATAAAACACAAGCTTATTTATGCGCATTTAAAATGCGCATTTATTGTTTTCTGTATGATTGCCAGTTATTTTCTGAATAATAATACACTTTTCCTATCTGGTTGTGTGCTATAAGCCACTATCAGGGCTTTCAAAAAATGAAGGTACCAGAGCAAAAGCCAACATTTTCCTTGCTCATGTTTCATATTCAGTCAAACAGGAATATTTTGTTTATAAAAAAAACTATTACAAAATATTGGAGAGTGCCTGTAATAATTTGTAATAAAACTAATTTTGAATAACAAATTAGCACCACCAGAAATAATCTAGAACTCAACCGGTTAACAATGATTAAAAGTGTAAACTGGTAACGTACATAAAATAGGTGTCACAGACAAACGCCTCAACGGTCAGAAAATGCGATTCGGTAGCCCTTCCTATATACTTTCAAAAGGATATAGTGGGAAAATTACACCCCCCCCCCCATCCCACTCCCATATCGAGGTCACTGGTAATTCAAGGTCAATAAATACAAATTTCAAAACACATAAAATAAACATGCTTGATAAGGGTAAGGATATATAGAACTATAGGGATTTCTTTAAAACATTTCCAGCAATATTTTGAATATTTTCCAAAGCAATCATAGGACCATCAGTGACTGAACTATGTGTTTGGGTAAATATTACTGCTTTAAGGGATCACAATAACGTTCTGGACGCCTTTCTGTTATATTTAGCTGCAATTAAGTGAAAGAATCTTTCAAATTTAAAGTTGCTACATGTTTTAAGGAAAACTTTTGATCTTTAACCTTTTGAGGGCGACAATTTTAGATTTAAAAATAGGTACCACTAAATTAACAGACAATAAACAAATTATTGTCATAGTAATCGCACTATTATTAAAAAGATTTAATAAGCATAGTAATTCACCAGTTAAATTTGACCTCGTTGTTCTTTCTGAATACGTAATTTGATTGGCTGAGAGTCGCCGGTCGGCCCCGTGCTCTAACCTCAAGTAAATTCACTTTGACCGTGCCCCAGCTGCCGGAAGCGGGTCAATTTGAACACGTCTGTATCCACTCTACGCGCGAGCAACAGAGCTAAACCGCTTCTATCACAGATCGAACACACCCCGGAGTTGGTTTCTGAATATTCGATCATGGCAAATAGAGCAAGATCGAAAATGATATTTTTTTGTTGTTCTTCTTCAAATAAAATGGGTTTGGAGATTTTTTTTCATTTCTAACGATATCAGGAATTACAATAGAGATTAACGGCTCTTGTTTCGTTAGGTATTCGGCAATATGACTATGGAAAACCATTCGCTAACTCGCCCCTTCGGGGCTCGTTAACAAAGGGTTTTTCCATAGTCAAATTTCCAAATGTCTAACTAAACAAGAGACGTTTATCTCCTAATTACAACACAAAAAACAACATAAAACAGAGAGTAGACTTCTATTAGCTCTAAATGTCTGTTATCTATATTCACAATTATTATTACATGACGTTCATTTTGAAATTATGACGTCATAATACTAGGATACGCTGAAGAGATTTTTGGAGCTTAATTTTTTTTAAAGTTTGTACCAATGCGAACTCATATGCACAATTTGGTTCTTTTGGCCAACATGTCACGAAAGAATCACTAGGCCACCAATAGTCCTTTTTCCTAGAACCAAGACTATAAACTTTTTACCACTGTATTTTCCAGAGTTGTATTTCTTGCCTACCAATGCCTGAAAAAAATCATCTTCATTTTAAAAGATGTGGCAATTTACCAGTAGGTAAATTGACACATCTTTTAAAATGCTAGTTACTCATTTCCATGATTTATGTTCACAGTCAAGAAATACAATTCTGGAAAATATAATTGTAAACATTTTATAGTACTAGCCCCATGTTAATTGGCGAGTGCTAAGAGTCCACATTTGTGGTTCACTGAAAAGTGCCAATTCGGCAATTAAAAGACTTCTTATTATGTAGCACACGAGCTTCATATTCAGTTGAAAGCAAAAATATCCCGCCTGCATGAGTTATGTTTCTATTTATTGGGGTTTGTCAAGACACTCTTCATTAAATTGTAAGAAAGCATTCTCTTATGAAGATCTTTGGACCTATACTAACACTTTAGCACTCTATCTAACAGTTCACTGTGAAAGATAAAAATGAACAAATATATGAGCAATGCACACATTACCTTCCAAAGTGACATAAATTCTACTGAACAATCCTCCGAGAACGAAAGCTGCCACTGGCCCAATAATGGTAACACCAAACACGGTCCCTGAAATAAAACACATATTATCTATTCACCCCTCATACATTGGTGGATTAAGATTAAGGCGGGTGAGATGGGGAGGGGGGGGGGGGGCAATCGCCCGTCGTCTGTAAAGATATAGGATTTTCTCTACCGATTTTTCAGCTTTGACAAACCTTGTATTGTAAGAACAGGGATGCACAAATTGGATAGCCTGCGTTAATTTCCTCCAAAGGTCATCCAAAAATTTCTAGGATAGCCTTTTCTTGCTCCTCCAAAATCGCCAGGTTCAAACAAATTGTGATAAACCCTTTCCAACTGCCGAATGTTTTCTTTCTATTTTTGTTTTTAGGGTTTTTTGCTTAATATTTATGGCTTGTCAGTGGTTGGGGATCGCGCTGAATTGAAGGGATTACTCTAATTTGAGGGATTAAACTTTCACTTGCCTTATGCGGTGATCGCGCTGAATTGAAGGGATTACTCTAATTTGAGGGATTATACTTTCACTTGCCTTATGCGTGGTGTCTTTTGAAGAGCAGCGTTATATAACCTGACCTGTTGTACACTTGACCATTGAAGTGGTAGGTTGCGGAGACATCACAGTGTACTCATGGAAGGAAGATAACCAGAACAATACCAAAAATAGACATTTTACTTTCGTATTCATAACCTGCTGGAAGTGGAAGCCCATATTTGGTCTTTATTCTAAAGTGCAGGTGCCCCAACTTAAAGGCTTATATTCTGTGGATGAGCTTCATTTTACATTTGAAGTGATGTTATTGAGTCTGTGTTGATTTGCACCCTTACAATATATGGGAGGTACCCCTAGGCACTTCCGTGAATTGTAATAAGTCAAAGACAACTGAGCAGATTTTGTTAACCATAAATAATTCAGCACTCTTCCAGTTAAAAATGAGACACTGACAAAAGAGAGTGCAATGAGAATGTGGTTATCTTGGCTCAAAAAGATTATGCAACTTTTTTTGCAGGCTCAAAAGGGTTATGCAACTTTTTTTGCACAACCTTTGAAAGGTTATGTTACAATTTTCAATTTATGAATCTCGGTAAGAATATCTACTTTGAAATACAATCAACGAGTCCTGTAAACAATAGTCAAATTGCATGAGCAGTGACTTGTAGTCAACATTTGGCTGCCTCTAAGCGGCCAAGACTCTGTTTGAAATCAACGCTAAGCTTCTGGGCTCAAATGCTATGGTGTGGTAGAATGTCTGGAAATTTGTCCAGATCCTACAGTGTTAAAAAAGACGCGGCGTGTTTCCATAATAATTTTATGAGCTATCTCTTTAATGAACATTACTGATGCCAGTCTCAGTCTGAAACTAGTTTGCTTTTTCTCGTTGAATTCTCTGTCTGCTTTTGTCATCACAGCACTGTATATTTTTGCACTGTTTATCTGACTTAATGCTTGACGTGATTACCATTACAAAGTAATTTGAAATCGAGAATGCTTTACCGGTATTCAGAGTGGAAATGATGTTCATGTTTCGATAACTATTTACTTGTTCGAGTTTCACCTTCGAGAATTACAGGTCTGGTGTGTTTTTCAGTTAAAGGCAACCCTATCAATGGGGTACTGTTGTCGGTTGTGCCCGCAACTCGACCCGCTGGAGGGGGGGGGGGGGGGAAGATAGCACTGAGTGGTGCTACTGTCGATATGAAGAAGGCTTTCGTTTGATATTGGACGACACGAACACAGTTACTTAGTGATTACGTCACGACATAACAGCTTCATGTCATCAAACGTCACCGATGGGGAGTTACAGCGTTGACGCCATCTTAAGAGGGGGGTGGCATATTGAGTTGCGACATTTTTCCCTGACGTTCCAGAAATCCAACTGGAAAGAGATCAAAGGTTCAAACAACATTCCACGGGTATTTCCGTGGTAGTCCATTCTCAAACGGTTACATTGTTCCACGCAATATTATGAAAAGTCAATCAGATATTTTCTTTTTGATACATAGTGACGTTCAGTAATATGAACAAATCTGACCTTTGTTTGGTATGTTATGGTATATTATCACCCTCTGAAAAACGCCAGAGTTGACGTGCAACGCTCTGCTTGTGTTGAAATTTCTGTTTTCTTTTGAGACACTGTAGAACCCTATTAGTTGAATAAGCAATTTGCCAGCCAAAAAATATTCAATCAACATATGAATTCAATTAACCAGCAATAGGCTATTTTGCATCAATTTGGTGACTATTTATTCTATTGCATATCACTGGGCAGTGTCAAATAACAGAGTAACTACTTATTTGGATGTACTGAGGAATTTTATGGTTGTTTTCATGATTGTTGTTAGAATATTTTTATAAACCACAATATATTTTATTCAGTTAACAGAGATTTACTTCATACCCAATATGCAATTAACGGGGCAAATCTGTACTACATGAATGGTAAATTGTTCGGTGTTTAAAATTATATGCAATTCAGCTGGCATTCCATTGTGCAATAGCAATTAGAATGGACCTACTGAACCCACACTAGTAGCTTAGGCACCGTTTTCATCTGGCGACTCGAGACCATATATTTTCTGACAAATTAGTGATGCAAAGTTTCGCAGCGCGCTTGTGACAGGCTGCAATTCTTTGCATCGATAAGTTCGATCAGAAATTTTGTGGTCTTCATCTCCAATGTTAAGATAGGGTCTTCTTTTCTCTTAACTTGGAATATTTTTGAAAATGGATATATGAATAATGTATAATAATTGTAGGCATCACTCTCTAATAGTATCTATATCCACACCGGTGGCCATCAACGTGGATAATTCAATAACGTGGATAATTATGTTGAGGAAAGTCTAGCGTCACTTACCATAAAGCCACACAAAATAAATTAATTGATTCTCAGGCATTTTCTTTAAATCAGTGAGGGAGGGAGGGTTTTATTTATATTTTTTTTCTTACCTATAATGAGTATGGACTGAGAGGCTTTCCATGGACTTTTCACACACAGAAGTACAAAAGTGCATAATGATACAAATTAATTTAACCCTTTACCCAACGAATCAAACGCATCCGCCCGCGTAATATGCACATTCAGCAGCTGAAAAAATATTATTTTTCGAAAATTTTCAACAAAACCATATCATGTGACCCCTCTTTGGAACGAGCTCGTTCCAAAGAGGGGTCGCATGATATGGTTTTGTTGAAATTTTTTGAAAAAAATTAAAAAATGATATTTAAAATAATAAATTTTGAAATCGTCTGCGTTTAACTCATTTAATTTTAACTCTCAAGAGCCTAATTCCAACTTGGGTCACTTCTTTACTGAAACAGAGCAGTTACCCCAATATGCCGTCTCCGGGAGAATTTGCAAGTTACATTCTAAGTACCTTGGCAGTCACTTCTAGGCAAGTCTTGGCTGCCTATATAGGCAGCAAAAATTTGTCTAGAAACATCTGCAAAGCCACAGGATAGAGTTGTTTGTAGGTATGCTCTTCAGATTTGAGTTATAAAAGTTTCGAATCTCCCCATTTTTGATGACGCTGCAGGGTAATAAAAACATCGAGTGAAGGGGTTCAATTTCAGTGAGAGATTGCCTGAAAATCAAAGCATTTTTTGCCCAAGTGTCTTATTATGTAGGTGAAAAACAATACGAAAATGCCAGTGTTGTTACTTACCAATATACAGTGGGGTTTTTGTCTTCTTGGCGTTATCATCAATGTATGTGCTGAGGAAAGGATAGCGTGGAGCTTTCATGAGTCCCTGTAGAATCATTCCAGTAGCTATCAGAACCACTGCCAGTGTTGATTCGTATTGCGTCAGACCAAATAAGGAAGCTGATTGGTCATCGGAATCATTCTCGTCACAAACACTCCCACTAATAATATCAAAGGCTGTTTTATTTCTAGAGCAAAGGTTTGTTGATATCTTTGACTCAAATGTAGAAATATTTTTCGATAAAAGTGGCAAGGAAACTTCATTGCTCAGTCTGAATTTTTCACTCGTGATAAAGTATGGGATACAGCAAATAAGTGCTGATACTCCATAGGACAATGTGACCAGATACAGCACTCGTGGTATGTGTGCCCGTCTTGTAAAGTAGCTTGCAAACAGAATGCAAAGAAGATATCCAAAATCATTGCATGCCATTATAACGCCGCTTGTTGAACTACTAAAACCAAACATACGTTCTAGTGTTGTTATCTGTGACGAAATATACACAGAAAGACTTGAAGACAGAAACCCAGCAACACTAAGGAAGCCAACAAATGCTGTTATCCTCGCGCAAGGCTGAAGACATGGCGGTCTGAAAGAGCCAATACCGCAGTAAATATCATAATAATCATCCTTGTTGCTGTAGTTGTAACTGACATTCTTGGATAACAAGCCTTTCTGCTTATTTTCTTCACCGCCCCCCAGCATTGAATCTGTAGAGTAGAGGAAAACGTAAAAATAAAGTCAGAGCCGTGTTTCAAGGTTATAGATTTTTTATACTACAATATATGACGTACAGAAAACAAACCAACAAACATTAACAGATCTATTAACACACTATGTTACTCTTGCAGGTGGATTTTAAGTAATAAGTTTTGCAGTACAAGCAAGCGTGGAACTCGAAGGGCCAGTGGCGTTGATTGTTTTTTCTGGTAGTATGTGTGTGTTTGGGTCGTCATGACCCTGTCTCTTACTGGCAGATCGGGGGAGAGATCGGCATTTTTTCCAGACACAGTGTGGAGTGGGTGGGCGGTTCCAGTTCGAAAAAAATGGGTTTTGCTCATTTTTTCCTTCTCTTTGAATTACTCACTCCTGTCCTTTATTAACCTTCTTCCTTCTATACCAGAATAAACAATGTATAGCCCATGTACCAACATATCAGGGGTATGGGGGAGGGGCCTAAGGCAGCTGAAACATCTGAAGGACATGCAACTACTGAAAAATACTACATGTAATTATACGCGATTGCCAAACTGGGTGTTTGGAATAGATAGAGAAAGAGAAAAGGAATCAACAGCTTTGGGGCATTCTCCAAACAGCATGGTAGACTTATGCAGGCATAATATAGGAATTGGGTCAGATTAGATAGCATACCTAACATACCATGTTTTCCGACGACTGAACATGAAACCCTAGTTCCCAACATTACCCAAAGGGAACACTTGCCATATCTTACCATACATAGAGCCGGTTTAACATGGTCAACCGTGATAGGCAATTCAGAGCACAAAATTATCCACACCATCTGACATCGGCCAGCACCACCTTAGCTACTGGACTGGTAATATGCAACTGAACCAGTTTTGATGGTTCCGGGCACTATTTCTACTGTGTGGCCCTAAGAAATGTAATATATCTGTTAGCATTTGCAGTAAGAGGATTACGAAAATCACAAAAAGGTGATATTCAACCAATGTGTCATTGCTGACCATTTGGTTCATTGGTTTCTACGCTCACTTCCATGTGTTGATTCACTAGATATAAGCTTACTTTCGTGTGTTATAAAGCCATCTTGTAGGAGAGTCTAAATAATCCTTCATGTACTGTCACGTAAAGTATTTCCTTTTCAACTAGAAAACTTAATGTTGCTGTGCGGCCACAGCCTTTACAAGTTGGAACCCCCGTAATCAGATCTGTGCATTTGTACTTCAGTTATCAGTATACACCTCTTTGGCGGAGTATGCTCACGCATGCAACTGGTGGCTCACCACGGAGACAACAAGCAACAACTGAAACAAATTTATACATCGTCAAATAAATTGAATACGCCAAGTAACTCATAATAAGCTTTTTTTCAAAACTGCCATCTTGGCTTTTAATCTGTGCAAGGTCACAGGTCGCGGGGTGTAAACAAGGCAATTTCCATGTTCGTCGCGTTGAGTTCTGTGTCAGCCTAGACAACTAGTTTTGTGAAATATTAGTTTAAATTCGTAGAATAATAATAATAAATAATAATAATAATAATTTTTAAGCCTTAAATCCACATTGTGTTCTATGACTTTACAAATGCAACTGCACACACACACACACACACACACACACACACACACACACACACACACACACACACACACACACACACAAACACGCACGCACGCACGCACGCACGCACGCACGCACACGCGCACCCTCGCACGCGCCCATAAACTTTATGTAATGACCAGGGATTACAAAATCAACAGATAAAGGCCTGTTTGTACAAATGGATTTTAAGACCGGACTTGAACTGATTTATTGTCAATGGAGATTTTAGATGCGCTGAGATGGAGTTCCAGAGGGTTGGTGCGGCGCATATGAAAGCTATGTCACCTGTTGTTGGAAATTTAGACTTTGGTATCACCAAATTATAGAATTCAGAGGTGCAGAGATTCCTGACTCGGGTATAGGTCTTAACAAGTGTAGATAAATATTCCGGAGCCAGGCTGTTAATACATTTGTATGTAAATAAGTAGTGTTTTATATTTTATCCATTGCTGGATGGGGAGCCAATGAAGGGTTTTAAGAACGGGACTGATTTGGCAGAACTTACGATTTTGAGTGAGGAGCCTGGTAGAACAATATTCTGAATATATTGGAGTTTGTCAATAAGTGAATTTTTGCACCCATACAGAAAAGAATTACACTAGTCGAGACGATTGGTGACAAATGCGTGGATGAGCTGTTCTACAGTTTTCCTATCAATGGTTGCCTTATCTTACTGATATTTAAAAAGGCGTGCGACAGATATGACTGACATGTGTGTCGCAAGTAAGATTCTCATCCAGGAAATAGCCCAAGTTCCGAGCTACTTTGTTGGGGGTGATTGCATTGTCTCCTATTATTAAGGATGCTTTCATTGATGTAGAGAGTTGATGAGGTAGGCCTATATATATGACCTCAGTTTTTTTCAGCATGTAACTTCAGATAGTTGTCGTTCATCCACTGGCTAATATCCGCAACACATCTTTCAAGCTCACAACTTGAATCTATGCCATCATTCGAACTAACTGCAGTAGCAAACCTAGGCGTCTTTAAACGATGGGATACCGCAGGTTTAAAGACTGTTTTACGGAGGCGAGAACTTGTTTTGTGTGGCAACAAGGAAACACTGGTTGCACGGAGTTTCTCGGCTTGGGGAATCCCCGAAAGTTGTCGGAAACAGTGCCCACGGCCGCAGACACATGACACGACGTGCATTCAAACACCATTTAACTTGATTTAAGTCGATAGAAATTGTATTCAAATAATGAACGTTCTTATACAATATTGCCATTGTCTTAAACAAGTGGTATCCTTGGCTAAATGCTTTTTGAATTCGCACTAATGAACGATATGGGGTCCGGAGCACTTCACCCACTATCTTCTCCCATTGCTTTCGACGTGTTTTCTTGAAATGTTTACACCTCGCGACTTGTGACCTTGCATAGATTAAAAGCAAAGATGACAATTTCGAAAAAGGATTACTTGGTTCTCTAGAACCATGGGATCATCGAGTGACGTCATTCATCATCATTCTAATTTTACAACACCCCGAAACGCAGATATGATATTTACATTTCAATTGTGAAATATACTGTATAGTACCAGTATCACGCAGTGTAATGCCTAGTGAATTGTATCATACCATAATCATGTGCTGCACGCAGACTGACAACCCCAAACTAACAAACTTGGCAGTGCAGAGGTGTGCATTACGTAATAGGGAGAGCGCCAGGACCAATAGAAGTTTCCTTTTTATTTATAACCAATTTATACCTGGTTTACCTGTGTTTACTGTTGTTTATTGAAATTGTTCTGGGAGATTTATTTTCCATTGTATATTTGTTTGAGGGGTTGCTTCGAAATGTTGGAATCTTCTAAAATATGACAGATATGACTGACATGTGTGTCGCAAGTAAGATTCTCATCCAGGAAATAGCCCAAGTTCCGAGCTACTTTGTTGGGGGTGATTGCATTGTCTCCTATTATTAAGGATGCTTTCATTGATGTAGAGAGTTGATGAGGTAGGCCTATATATATGACCTCAGTTTTTTTCAGCATGTAACTTCAGATAGTTGTCGTTCATCCACTGGCTAATATCCGCAACACATCTTTCAAGCTCACAACTTGAATCTATGCCATCATTCGAACTAACTGCAGTAGCAAACCTAGGCGTCTTTAAACGATGGGATACCGCAGGTTTAAAGACTGTTTTACGGAGGCGAGAACTTGTTTTGTGTGGCAACAAGGAAACACTGGTTGCACGGAGTTTCTCGGCTTGGGGAATCCCCGAAAGTTGTCGGAAACAGTGCCCACGGCCGCAGACACATGACACGACGTGCATTCAAACACCATTTAACTTGATTTAAGTCGATAGAAATTGTATTCAAATAATGAACGTTCTCATACAATATTGCCATTGTCTTAAACAAGTGGTATCCTTGGCTAAATGCTTTTTGAATTCGCACTAATGAACGATATGGGGTCCGGAGCACTTCACCCACTATCTTCTCCCATTGCTTTCGACGTGTTTTCTTGAAATGTTTACACCTCGCGACTTGTGACCTTGCATAGATTAAAAGCAAAGATGACAATTTCGAAAAAGGATTACTTGGTTCTCTAGAACCATGGGATCATCGAGTGACGTCATTCATCATCATTCTAATTTTACAACACCCCGAAACGCAGATATGATATTTACATTTCAATTGTGAAATATACTGTATAGTACCAGTATCACGCAGTGTAATGCCTAGTGAATTGTATCATACCATAATCATGTGCTGCACGCAGACTGACAACCCCAAACTAACAAACTTGGCAGTGCAGAGGTGTGCATTACGTAATAGGGAGAGCGCCAGGACCAATAGAAGTTTCCTTTTTATTTATAACCAATTTATACCTGGTTTACCTGTGTTTACTGTTGTTTATTGAAATTGTTCTGGGAGATTTATTTTCCATTGTATATTTGTTTGAGGGGTTGCTTCGAAATGTTGGAATCTTCTAAAATAAACGAACAAAACAATTATGGACCAGAGTTTCCTGCATTTATGACTTTTTCGATTTTGGGGGAAGGTCTTGTGCGAAAAAAAAAACATCGCGCGGAAGGGGGTCATTTAAGGAGGAAAGAAATTGTTCAATCTTTTGTCGGCATTTTTTTCCACACCCACCCTCAACTTCGGCACGATTCTAGACAAAATGATGGTTGGATGGCCGCTCATCTGCACCACCCCGTGTCGAAGTCAATGCGAAGAGGTTACCTGGTGGTACGACGCCAATATCAATTTCGTTATTTTCTATCTGTGAATGTATATGCTCCCAATTTATCGGTAAAATCAACATCACACTCCATGCATAGTGAAGTAGAGTTATCAGTTTGAGTATGTGAAATCATTGCACAGCGGTCCAAAATTTAAAAATCATTGAGTCGGAAAAGGAAGCCTTGGGATTTGTTCAGAGTCGCGAGAATCGTTTTTTATTCCCGCAAATTCCTACTGCGAGGATCAATCTTGCAATGCTCTGAATTTCTTTTCAGACTTTCAGCTCTAGTGTTTTTTGTTTTTTCCTTTTCTATATTCGTGTTCCTTTTGGAGCAGACCTCTTCTGTCGCTTCATGTAAAACTTTTGAGCTTTTGGGAAAAGGTTTTCCCATAGTACTCGCAACGATGAACTGTCATGCCTTTATTCTTTGGTGGTCAGAGGACAAATAATCAGTTGGTGTCGTGACATTCTATTTATATCTTTCTGGGAGTTTCGGCTAGGACCGTGGTGATGAGCGTCCTTTGTAACAGACTTCTTTTTATATCGGTTGAGACATCCTCGTAAGTAAGCAGCTTCAATATACTGCCATGCTCTCACAAGTCATCGAGTTCCGTTGAATTCAGCGATATCCTGTTCTCCACTACATTTGAAATAACAATAAAAACAATTCTCTGGCCTTCCTGGGATTCGTCGCGTTCCTTTAACGAAGAGGTGCACATCAACCCAGTTCCCCGCCGGCGTATTCCTCCCCACTCTTCCTCCTAATCTCCCAACATTCAGTCAAAAACAGTTTTATAATCCCCCCCCCCCCCCCACCCCCATTGGCGAATCCACGATCTCCTCGGCTATAAAACTGACCCCTTTCCCTAATGCCATTCCTCATCCACCTAAAGTGCACGTTTTCATCCGTGGTATCACGCCTACATAAACAGGCCATCAAACCCTCACTTGCTGCTCGAAGAATGGACTCTATTTTCACCTGTGTCTGAATTACGAAAAACATCTAACATAACTTTATTTAGGTTTAATTATTTGTCGCAGGTATTCTGTAATTTTCTGCCAGTGGATCACTTTTTTGTGATAATGCTTCTCGTATCTTCCGGCACTTTCAGACCTCAAAATACTTTAGAGCAGGGTCTGCACCGAACTGGGAACATGTCTTCGCTACACGGCGGCCAGGGCAAAAACGACCAAAACGTGTAGATCACTCCCTTTGTTCCTTTTAACTGAAGTGCTCCGATGTTGCGTGAAGTACTCAGATGTGGTTGGGTTACATTACCTTGTTATAAGTATCCACAAATACACAGGAGGCAAAAATACTAGATAGACTGCAGCGTGCACAGTAGTTAGAATACGGCCCGTAATTTGTGGAACAGATCCAGAAATAATATGAGGACAGGAGCAGAAAAACGAAGATTTTGTAAGAATTCAAGCTAAATAAACAGTTTTTTGTGTTGTTTGTGGTAATTAGATATACTCGCGTCGAGCCGAACGCTCCCATTTTCTACTGTGGGACTTTCAGGCTAGTAGCATCCACATGCCACCATAGAAATCAATATGGCGGCTTCTAGTAAACAAAATGGACGACGGAAACACGCATCACCCCACCAGCACTCGACGCGCATGTGCACAGTCACCAGATATCTCCTCGATGATGACAAACCACAAAGTCCCTCACACAGGCTACTTTGACAACCCAACATGACGCCTCCTGAGGTCCCTCAATAAGGCCGACCCATCGCTCTCCGACTGTTAACATTTTTCGAGAATTAATGTTGGTTCATATTGTATTCCTTGTATTGCGAGAATCATTTACGGAAATCAATTCTGATTCTCTCATGAATTTTAAGCCCTAGAGGGTGGAGATAGTAAGACTCTTGTTGTTTCTTCAATGGTGACACAAGCATGTGGCTGTGTGTGAGCTTTATGCGAATAATGGTGGGGCAGTGGTCTCATCAATAACGGAGAACGGGGAGGCCGTCTTCAAGTTCGTTCGTAACATCTTAATTTTTGCAAAAGGCGAAATGTGATTGGAGTAAATTGGTGATATATAAAAAAATGAGTACCAATTTAGAATATAAGCTCTGTACCCGTAAGTTCGCTGGTTATCAAAAAGCTGGTTCTAATGGTGTGTCATCAGCTTTGATTTTGCTTAAAAAATAAAATTTTCGAATTCAGGTTAAAAACACGTCGGTTCTTCTCTCTGTAACACATGTTGAGCAAATAATTTTACAAGTTACCTGTCATTTTCTCTTGCAAGACCATATTTAAACAATTCTTACTCGTCGGATAATCTTGGATATAAATATACAACTGATCACGATTCAGTTTTATACTGGTAATTGTTTCATGCCCTACAATGACTGTGCATATTGATAAGAATTATTATCATACAGACATGCCAAATTGTAATGTAGTGTCATATCTGTAACTTAACTCTGAACGATCGACTTCGATGCTGTAAGCCTTGGTGCAATTATACTCATTCCACGACATTGGGCAGCTGCACAAAACACCAAGTGCTCGCAACTCCTTTCTATCCATTTTGTAAAGAAGATTGGCTCATTTTGACATGCATTCATTAGTCCATTTTGCAATAAGTTGGACCCTTTATGTAAAAAGAAGAGGTACCTAGTTTGTAACCAAAAAGCCTACTTATATTCATTCACTTCTGCGTAGCCTTAGCAACCACGTGCTGTCATACAAACCAAGGTGGCGACCTCCAAGGCACAAAATGAACATGGGGAACATGCGTTGTCCTTACAGCATGCGCTGAGCATGCGCGATAACACTGCATATCGCCAAGAGAATGACGTCACATCATGACACTCACGTCGGCTACCTTGACAAAACATGGTTTTAATAGGAGTTATCATGTTATTTGAAAACTAATGGGGGATCAGATATAAATAATAATCCATAGTTATAGGTTAGAGTCCCATGAGCACAGATGAGCACTCAACCTATCGTAAATAATAGGAGGCACAAAATTTCGGACATCCAGTGACTGATCCAGATTCTGTCTGACGTAGGTCTACACACTGTATGCTGCATTTACGATATACACGAAACAGTGCACGTAGTATTAAATCTTACATTTAATGCTCTTTAAATGTTAGATTATCTTACATTGATTGAAAATTCAGAATTTACTGGAATTTAGCAGTCACATCTCCAATCGTGGCATTTGACTAAGCAAACAAAATAATTTTGATGTTCCAGAGAAGGAGCCGTCACAAAGAGCTAACAGGATAGCTCGAGACAGTACGCCTGCGTGCTACTTAGCCAAGGCTTTCTGTCCACATAGCCATAAACTCTTGAAAGTAGATTATTGGGGAGTGGTTGCCTGAAACTGGACAGAAGAAAATGTGTAAATCAGGCCGAATGGGTACCCAAAATGTTGATGAAAAATTTTAACCTAATGTCTTGACCCCACACACCCCAATCCACCGCGCGCGTCCGAAAATTCCCGTGTCGCCGAGCTTATGCTATGCCTGAAATTCTCATATAAAACCGTGTGTAAAGCACATTTACCTTCAGTTGCATGCAACAAAACGAAAAAAATCTGACCTATGGATATAGGGAGCTCAACGCCCCCACCACCCCACTACTATCACCACCTCCATCGATACAGCCCTGTGGTAGTGCCTACTCATATTAACTAATTACTACTGCGTGAGCTGCTCATAGACCATGTAACCTCCCCCCCCCCCCCCCCCCCCACACACACACACACACACACCCTCAGGTAAACAAATTTACCTGTTACAGTTCGAAACTGACCTTGGTTTCTATATGAATTATGGATGTTTTTGCCATGACAACACAACATGGTGCCACTGGGTCATATGATATGACGTTACATGAGATCTATCAGATGAGATCCATAAGACAGGGAGTTGTGGTGGGGGTCTGAGTACATGATCTACTATTTTGTTCCATGTAAAGGGTGCATACCTATTAATATTTCATTTCGATCTCATCTTTTGGATCTCATGTGGTGGATCTCATGTGACGTCATAGTCAAGTGAACCAGTGGTGCCATGTTGGGCTGTCATGGTAGACCCGTGAGCGGCCATTTTGTAACATAATTGCCATAGTGATACATGGTCTTAGTATGCATGTGCAGCGCGTGTTGTTAGGGTGATAATGTTTCCTTCGTCCATTTTTGAAAATTGGAGGCCACCATCTTAGATTCAATTGTAGCACGTGGTTGCTTTTTGATCCAAAATCCTCTAATAGCAAAGGGGTGTGTTCGGAGGTGGAACTGAAAGGTAAAGAGTAAATCTAATTACCGAAACAGACCTGATAATCTCTTCAATCACCAAAATAAACCCAAAATAACTTTATTTTATAATGCTTTCCCAAGAATCATCTTTTGTTCAATAACAGATTCAATAAAAGGTAAATAAAAAAAGTGAGCAGGGGCTCACGATCAACAACCCCTCTACTTTGCCGTTCAGCATTTGAAGGTGATGTATTTCCTCCCCAGTAAGATGTATGTCAAATTTGGCTGCAATCAATTCACCCATATTAAAATTAAAATTCGGACAATACAAAAAACAGGTTTCCAAGTCGAAAAAGGACCATAACTAGCATTTGCCTCCGTTTGGCACAATGGAATGCGCTACAAATTATCAAAATTGAGACTCCCCAAGAAATTGCTCAGATTACTATCCTCTTTCTTAAATGATCGCGAAATGAAAGTCAGAGTGAACAATGAAATGTCTGACAGTGTCCCCCTTGAAGCAGGCACCTCCCAAGGATCCGTCCTAAGCCCCCTCCTTTACATCTTCTATGTAAATGACCTTAACTTCTCCGAAGATCGTGTTCAAGTCTCCCAATTCGCAGATGATAATGGCCTCTGGGACTCTAACAATACGGCCAATCTGCTCCAAAACCCCTGCAACGCGCTCTTGATGACCTAGAACAATGGTGTGCCAAATGGAGAATTAAGCTAAACGCCAATAAAACCCAACGAATCACCTTTACTCGCAAGAAAAATAAACGTGATTTTGACCTAAAACTTATGGATAACACCCTCCCAGAATGCAAAGAGGCGAAATTCCTGGGCATCACCATTGATCAAAAATTGTCCTTTAACAAACACACCGACGACATGGCGAAAAAAGCCACCAAACGCATTAACTTACTGAACATGCTTAAGGGAACTTCATGGGGAGCCAACCAGTTCGCCCTACTCAGATTATACAAAGCCTTTGTGCGCCCAGTACTCGAATACGGTGCAATCATACTAACTGACCTCAATTAAACTAATATGGGAAAACTCCAGAAGGTCCAAAATCACGCACTTAGAGTTGCCCTCCGCGCCCCATGGGACACACCCATCAAAACACTCCACGACAGGGCCGATATCCCCATCATTAAAGACCGCCTAGCCACCCTGGCCGCGAAAAATCATGACCGGTTAGCCAACAGCGGATTAATCTCCGAACCTGGAGCCATTTGCGAAAGCCGACAAAAGCCCAAAAATTGCAATCAAAACTAAGACCGCTCGAAAAAAAAAACTAGCGAACGAGAAGGTGAACTAACAGGCAGAAAAACAGCTTAACTGTGGCCTTCTACCAGAAAGGGCTGCCTTCACCGACTCAAATAAAATTACATCAGGATTAAATATAGTTATAGAACTAAATAAATAGGGAACGAGAAGGTGAATAGACAGGCAGAAAAACCGCTTAACTGTGGCCTTCTACCAGAAAGGGCTGCCTTCACCGACTCACTAAAATGACATCACGATTGGATACTGTAGATCACATTTCCGGCCGGGGGGGGGGGGGGGGGGGGGGCTCGGCCCACACAGGACGCTCGCGATACCAAGCGAGAGCGTTTTGTGTGGGCTGGGCCTCCCCGTCTGGGGGTGGGATTTGCAGTGTCTAATCGATATCCAAAACAAGCTCAAACTAATCAAAATATGGTCGAAACCAGCATAACGGCTGGAGGTGGGATTTGCAGTGAATAATCGGGATCCAAAATAAGCTCAAACTAATCAAAATATGGTCGAAACCAGCGAAGGGCATAACAGAAACACCCTCGGGTGTGGTTTAGTGTTTAAACCTGTTACCCTTCCGCTACAAACTCACTATCACTCTAAGAAGGTGATCTAACAGGCCGATCACCAGCTTAACTGTGATCACAATTAAAACATAATGTGCTACTTTTATCTTTTTATTTCTACATATCCTAATAAAAACTAATTCTGCCTTCTTCTTTTAAGCAGGTACACAGAAGATGCTTTTTGACCAGCATCCCAATAACCGCTATGGACAGTCCAACCGTTACAGAAACGGTAACCCCCATGGTTCCTGTACATCCTCCACTCCATCCCTAAAAGTGGTCGACCACTTTAAGGGAGGCGAGCGTTGGTCCTGCATCCTGCCTTGGCTCCTTTTTGTAAGCGCATTGCGCATCTTTTTGTCCCAACCCATTAGGATTACAATGCAGGCCTGCCCCCGAACCAGGGAAGTCCGGGTCTTCTTCTTGGTGGTCCCCGAAAGGGGTCGTTGTTGTTTCCTTCAAAGACATCCTATCAAACAGAGACAGCCTGAGGCAGATTATACTTGCCAGTGATGGCCATCACTCAATACCATCTCCGAAGTGGCAGACTATACTTGCCTGAAAATCCAGATCGACTGCACCCTCGGAGAGAGGTAGTACCTTTGTGAGAGGACCCAACCTCTCACACTGGTCCTCACCCGAGGGTTCAACCGACATCAGTCAAAGAGACCATCACGCCGCGACCGGTGACACCTGCTGAGTACCTGAACCTGTTCCTCCTTCAACACGAATAGACATGTGGAAATTAATCATTTACAGCCAATGAGGGTCGAAAGGGTCTTGTTCCCCATACCGTCCCTGCGCGCCTTCGACGCGTTAAACCATTCCATTCGAATTCGACCCAGCAACCAAGGGATTTATCCTTGATAGCAATCTCAGTCTAAACAGTCACGTAAACTCCATTACAGTTAGAGCTACTAAACGTATCAATTTTCTGAAGATGATCAGAGGTAGAAATTGGGGAACAAACAAAGATGTGCTTCTCAAGCTCTACAAAACATTTTTAATTCCGGTACTAGAATATGGTGCCATAATAACAAGTGACCTGACCAAAACCAACATTCAGAAGCTACAGAGGTTCAAAATTATGCCCTGCGTGTGGCACTATGCAAACCCAAATGGACACCGATAAAAGAACTTCACGAGCTAGCAAAAATAGAAACTATTGATACGCGATTAAAAGACCTACAAAACAAAACCCTCAACATACTCCGAGATAGTGAATTAATGGTTGAGCTG
Source organism: Pictodentalium vernedei (assembly GCA_031216915.1). Taxonomy (NCBI): domain Eukaryota; kingdom Metazoa; phylum Mollusca; class Scaphopoda; order Dentaliida; family Dentaliidae; genus Pictodentalium; species Pictodentalium vernedei. Next base: position 153,677,243 of record CM062293.1, read on the forward strand.
AACGAACATCGATCCCTTAACAGAAAAACAAAATAAGTTTCCAGAAAACAAAAAAACAAAATTATACAATATAACTCAATTGCGTGGAGTCAGTGAGGATTGCCTCGCTACTCATTGAGAACTTTAGGATAGTCTGTGAGAACTGCCTCGCAACTCTGCTGAAGCGCGATTGAAATGCGTTTAATAAGATCTATATAACAAAACCCTCCACATACTCCAGGATAGTGAATCAATGGTGAAGCTGAACAAACACCGAACCCTTAACAGAAAAACAAAATAAGCCACAGTAAATTAAAATTACTCAATAGATTTAAACTGCGTGGAGTCAGTGAGGATTGCCTCGCTACTCATTGAGATCTTTAGGATTGAGTCTGTGAGGATTGCTTCACAACTCTGCGTGTAGGGAGTGGGCTCCGAAGAAACACACCCCTTACCCCATCCATAGCAACAATCACACAACAGTCACAATATACAATAGCGGATAGCTATCTTTCTCTCTACCTATAACTTTTCTAATTGAACATTCTCAAATTTTCTTGCAACACTCTTATCAAGAAGATGCATGGAACTGGTAGACAAAGCGTAGGTGGAATTGGTGCAACCTACCTTTCTGCAACATTCACAAGAAACCACCAAACACCAGGCAAGGATTGAAACAAGCTTGTCTGGCTGGGGACGAGTGTACATTTTATATAAATAAACATTTGAATAAAGATTTAACAGCCCTTTTAAGGGCTTGAGGGTGTGTGTCTGTGAGAGGGTGTTGTTTTATTTATTTATTTATTTTATTTTTTTTGGAGGGGGGGGGGTGTTTTTTGTTTTTTGTTGTTGTTGTTTTGTTGGGGTGAGGTGGGGTGGGGTGGGGTGGGGTGGGGTGGGGTGGGGTGGGGAGGTCATTTGGAATTCCCGAAGGATAACCAGATACCTCATAATCACATACGGCATCCTATCTCCCAGAAGGCTTGATGGATGACTCCCGGTTTTTCAAACTAAACTTTTGGAACTTTCTCCACTCCTTTTTTGTAATCGCTATGGTCATATACCGGGGCCGCTACCAAACCGGCGTTGCTGTTTGGTTTTCTTCTCTCTTCTTCCCTTAAATTTGCCATCGCACAACATTATATTCTGGAACCGAATAGAGCCCACTCTCTAATAGTCTTAATGGCGTTGATGGATTGAGTATTGACAATCTATCACTCCAACGTAAACTGCCGGGAATTCTAACCTCGTGCATACCCCCTCAGACCCCATTTGAGGTGCCATCATGATAACCCATGTTCAAGTTGCATTATATACGTTCTATAAGTTGAATATGTTTAATTTTAAAACCATGCATCCTAAATGTAAGAAGTCGATTCGCTCACACGAACAATGGGCTATCTGTATCCAACTGTTGCAAGTTTGTCACTAGCGGTGACAAACAGAAAGCCTTTGTCGTGTTTGAGAATCGAACTTTGTTACATTGGATTTGGAAGGAAACAATGCATAGATAGACGAAAAGGGGTCCGTCGTTTCACCCAATTACACCCAATTACACCCAATTATACCCAATTAACACCCAATTACACCCAATTACACCCAATTAACACCCAATTACACCCAATTAACACTCAATTACACCCAATTAACACCCAATTAATACATCCGTCCGCTGACTTGCGAAGTTATTGTTTCTTGGGACAAATTCTCGAAGCAAAGGGCCAGTCGAACTTGACCCATTAGTACTAAGTCGGAACAGGTAGAGATCGTTCAGTTAGTAACCACTTTTTCTCTCAAATTTCGGGACCTTCATGGAATTAGTGAAAATATAATTTTGTGGTTTCGTAGTTAGGATGTTGATCAACCAAACCAAAACAATACATTATATTTATGGCCTGTGGGGGCATTAGTTTCGACCCGTGCATATGAAATGTGCTTTCCTATTGAATTGAACACCAACTCTCTATCAGCTCTCGGGTCTTTATTGAAATTAGTGGGAGTGCCCATCTTGTATAGGCTACATTTCCTCCAAACCTGGCCTTACAATCGGTAATATAATGTTTCGGTTTGGCACATAGGGTGTTTGCCTACCAAACATTATATCACGGCCTGTGACAGACTCTAGTAACAGTAAAACTAGTTCAAACTTGGACCCAAATTCCGTAATATAATTTTTGGGTTTGATACGTCCTTGGAGTCAAAATTATATAACAGACTTTGTGTCCCATTTTTGGAATGTGGTAGGTCGTATGCATGTACCCTTTCCCTTTCTGGAGTTGCATATAATTTTGCTTCATATTCGTGCCATACGCGATGACAAAAAATCTTTCAATATCCCCCCCCCCCCCCCACCACAACCTTCGTACCCTTAAAAAACATATTTTCCATCCCATACCTCCGTAGTTACCTAGAAAAATAGAACCCCCCCCCCCCCCCCCACACACACACTTTCACAATTTTGCTGCTTTATATTAAAGCAGCTTATGCCCCCCCCCCCCGCCCCTCATTGTAACAAGCCTCTTTTGTTCGTTCCAATGAAGGGTTAGCAGCTAATGTTTTTGAGACCCAAAATGGAAAATTTCAATTCTGCAAGAATTTTTGTTGCAAGCAGTACCGCCGAGAAGTAACGGATTCTATCGGCGCACTATAGTCTTCTTCCTAGAATTCACCCCAAAAAAACAATTTTTTGACGTTTTTCATTAATTGGGTATTAATTGGGTGTTAATTGGGTGTTAATTGGGTGTAATTGGGTGTTAATTGGGTGTAATTGGGTGTAATTGGGTGTTAATTGGGTGTAATTGGGTGTAATTGGGTGAAACGACGGACCGGACGAAAAGATTTAATACCGGTTGTTTTCATGTTTATTGTTGGAGTGCTGCTCGGAAAAAATCCCCGCGGTCGGTTTCTGTTTACCAACGGTTTGCCATTGCCCCAAAGGGTGGCAATAAGGCAAAGTTGTTAAAGGCCGGTTTAGCTGGTATCAACTTTTTAATGAAGGCGCGACCTGTGTTTAAAAATATATTTAGATTTTGGGGTTTCCAACAGTCCGCACGTGACATTCTTTGACAGGAAGACGTGCTTCCTGTTTTGAAAAATAAGTGAAGGTAGATATTACGCTGTATTTCTCAAAATAATGACGAAAAACAACCCCGTCACAAACTAGTGAAGCCGAATAGCGTTTTCAACTTAAGCTGGAGCATTATATTTGAACTGATTAATAACACAAACAAATGGAAATGCTGGGAGAACCAACGGTTGTTACTCGCCAAATTTCGATGTAAATGATGACCATCGTGCGCCAAGTGAAATATCCATAGGACATTCATTGATCACCCAACAAAAAAAACCCGAAATTCCTCATTTTAATGTTTTAGTTAACAAAGTCTCAGTTCACATAGGGTAAAAAGTGATTATTCGCGCGTGTTAGATTTTCTGGGCGCCAGAAATAGCTGCTACTTACGGACATGAAGTGTTCACTCTGGTCCGAAACTGTCGGGTTCCAAATGTTGAACCATTTTGGATATTTTAGTGTCGAGCAAAGTGTTTTGATGACAAAACACTAATGGGAGGAGGCGGGGGGTGCGAATTGGTCTCTGTGTCTGATCAAATTAAATAGACCGAGTTTCGAGAGTGAACGGACACATGGTCACCAAAAAATCCGACCGAACTCTAGAGTTCTTAGAAAATTGTCAGGAAGCAAAAAGTGAGGTCACTGTTGAATAATGATCAGGCTGAATGCCGCAGGTACCTACATCTGTTCTTTTTCATCGCTTTGTTCTGAACACCTCACACAGGAGATATTTCAAGATACTGCTGACCAAATAGAACATTTTACAAACGAGCTGCTTGACATTGCAGACACAGTCATCCCTAAAACCTCGGCAAATCCAAAACGTTTCACCAAACCATGGTTTGATAATGAATGTAAAAATGCTATAAAAGATCATAAGAAAGCTGAATAGGAATTCAATAAGTTACCAACCACATATAATTTAGACAGACTTCATAGAAATTGGGCAAAAACAAGACGACTTATAAAACAAAAAAAGAAAAGTTCTTGGGAATCTTACATTTCTAAGATTAACCAAAACACCCCTATCGCTAAAATTTGGAAAATGATTAAAAAGATTAAAGGGAAGGAAACAAAATCAACTGTACAACACCTGAAGGAAAACAATACCTTAATTACATCTAAAACGGAAATTTCTAACACTTTGGCCTCCACATTTTCAAAACATTCGTCGTCTGATAATTGTAATCCAGAATTTATCAAAATTAAAAAACAGCAAGAAAAACAAAAGACCAAATTTACCTCCAACAATCTTGAGGATTACAGTGAACCTTTCTCTGTGGAGGAGTTACGTAACTCTTTGCATAGAGAAAAGGATACTGCCACGGGTCCCGATGAAATGCACTATCAAATTTTAAAGTATCTGCCTTAATCTCCACTAGAACTCTTATTATCAATTTTTAATGGCATTTGGGTGACTGGCCAGTTTCCACCATCCTGGCATAAAGCAACAACGATAATTCCTGTTCCTAAGACTGATAAAGATCACAGCAACCCTGGTAATTATAGGCCTATTGCTTTAACAAGTTGTCTGTGCAAAACCATGGGGAGGATGATCAATGATCGACTTGTCTGGTTTCTGGAATCGAACAATCTGCTTGCGGATGTTCAGTGTGGTTTCAGAAACTAGAGAAGTACTATGGATCATTTGGTTAGATTAGAAACGTTTATAAGAAATGCCTTTGCCAGAAAAGAACATGTGGTTGCCATCTTTTTTGACCTGGAAAAGGCATATGACACAACGTGGACGTATGGGATTTTAAAAGATCTTTTTAACATGGGGTTGAGGGGGGCGTATGCCTCTTTTTATTGAAAACTTTTTGAGGGACCGGCAATTTCAGGTTCGTGATGGGTCAACGTTATCTGATCCTCACGAGCAGGAATTGGGGGTTCCTCAAGGAAGTATTTTATCTGTTAGCCTTTTTTCAGTGAAAATCAATAGTATTATTGATGCAATTGAAAATATGGTTGACTCGTCATTGTATGTAGATGACTTTTTAATCTGCTGTAGCAGCAAGAACATGAATGCCTTAGAGCGCAAACTTCAGCTGTGTTTGAACAGAATCCAGAAATGGGCTACAGAAAATGGCTTCAAATTCTCAAAAACGAAAACTAATTGTGTTCATTTCTGTAAGCTCCGAAAGCACCATCTTGATCTGGAATTGAAAATAGATGGGAGTCGTATTAATGTTGTTAAAGAAGTGAAATTCTTGGGTTTGTTGTTTGACAGCAAACTGAATTTCACTTCTCATATAAAACAACTAAAGGTAAAATGTAAAAGGGCACTGAACCTTTTGAAGGTAGTTGGTAGGACTGATTGGGGTGCTGACCAAAAAACATTACTCCATCTGTATAGAACACTTGTCAGATCAAAATTAGATTACGGCTGTGTGGTTTATGGTTCTGCAAGAAAGTCATATCTCAAACCTCTTGAATCAAGACTTGATGCCATTCATAATAATGGCTTAAGAATCAGCCTTGGTACTTTTAGAACATCACTGGTAGATTCAATGCTTGTTGAAGCAGGGAACCTTCTCTTGAGAAGTGCAGAGTTAAACTTTCACTCCAATATGTTTCAAAACTTCTTTCTAATCCATCCAACCCTGCATACAATTGTGTCTCAGAACCCCAAAATACTGAATTTTTTAACCGCCATCAGAAACATATCCCTCCATTGGGAATTAGAATTAAACCTCATATGGAGTCTGCCAAAATTGAACCAGTTACAATAACAGATAACTGTGAACCACAAACTCCTCCTTGGCATCTTAAAAAGCCAACAGTTATTTTGGACCTAGCATCTACTAAAAAGTCAGAAACAAATTATCTTCAGTTTAAGCAGAAATATGCTGAAATTAAGTCAAAGTATAGTACATATACAAAGACCTATACAGACGGATCAAAAGATGGTGACAAAGTAGCATCAGCTGTTGCCACTGATGATCATGTCACTTCAATCAGAATACCGAATCAAAGTTCTATTTTCACAGCTGAAGTTAAAGCTTTACAACTCGCACTCCAACATATCGAGAATGTACAGGAAAAGAAGTCGATTATTTTTTCTGACTCTCTTTCCGCTTTGCTCAACCCCAAGTTGAAGAACCCTCTCATTTTGGAACTTCGTGAGAAGTTATCAACTCTCATGTCTGACCAATATGATATCGTGTTTTGCTGGTTACCGGATATGTAGGTATCGCTGGTAACACCGGGGCAGACAGTGCAGCAAAACAGGCTTTATCCAAGCCTCTCATTGATTTTAAGATTCTGTTCAGTGACTTCAAACCACATATCAGTAGTTACATCAAATCCATGTGGCATGCGGAATGGGATGGTGTGACAAATAACAAGCTTCATCGCTTCCGACCAACTATTTCAGATCCCTACCCATCTAGTAACCTTTGTAGAAAGGATCTTGCAGTTTTGACACAGTGTCATATTGGTCATACAAGACTAACACATTCCTTTTTGTTGGAGGGTACTGTGCGACCAGAATGTGTTCCCTGCCAACAGGTGTTGTCAGTGGAACACATTCTTTTACATTGTACTGATTTTAATCTTAGTAGACGACAGTATTTTAATGTTGTGTCTCTTCAAGACCTATTTTTCAGAACAAATCCTCATAAAGTTCTGTCATTCTTGAAGGAAATCAACCTTTTTAATAAATTTTAAAATTGTTTTTAATCTTTTAATCAAGACTCTTCAAGTCTCAATTCATCAGGTTGATTTTGAAGTTATTCACTTCTCTTCTTTCATTACCCTCTGTTGTTTTAATCACTTTGGTCTTTGACAGATCTCTTGTAGTTATTTTCTATTTTTATTTGGTCTTTTTACTTCATAATTGAAAATGAGTTTTTACTTTCCACTGTTTTCTCGCCACGATATAGCCTTAGCTGCTGATGTGGCATTAAGCACCAATAAATAAATAAATAAATAATAACCTACATCTGTTATTGCATTTGTGGAATAACAGATAAATCAACTAATTACCGTTAACTCACTGGGTTTAGCTGGTCGCGGGTCTTTACAAAAGGCAGCATTTAAGGGGCTATATAAGTAATGGAATTTTGTTTATTTTGAAATTCCCACCTCTGATATTGCTTAAATTCAAATTAAATATACACAAATTAAACATGGAAGGTAATATTGAACCTGAAAAATATATGAAATCAACTCGAAGAGTTGACAGCAGGCACGACTAGTTCCTGAAAGTCTTCATAGTCATACCAGAACTGATAATACAATATTTCCTGAGAACAACTTGTGGCCAAATGTGCTTCACAAGTGGTGGAAATTTCAAAATAACAAAATTCCATTACTTATGTAGTACCTTACGGTGCTCTAGAAGTAAGAGAAATTTGTTTTTTACTTTGAAATTCCCACTTCTGACATTCCTTAAATTCAAATTAAATATACACAAATTATACATCAAATTGAAGGTTGAGAGGTACAGAACATGAAAAATATGTGTAATCAACTCATAGAGTGAGTTGACAGCAGACACCACTGGTTCCTGGAAGTCTGCTTACTCTGCTACCGTATTCATATCAGAACTGATAATAAAATAATATTTCCAGAGAACAACTTGCAGTTAAATGTGATTCAGATATCCAATAACAAAGCTAGACATTCAAATCACTTTAGGATGCAGCTATAGGACTGCATTTGGGAAAAAGACAACTCTGTCTATATTTTTTATTGAAGATGAATTCCATTTTCGACGGACATGCACAAATCACTCGATACCCTGAATTTCCATCAAAAAACAAAATCGTAGTTCTAGGAAATTTCACCTGGTGTCAAGATACGTTGCATAGAATATGTCAACTGTGCAGTCTCTATATAATAATTTATGCCGTATTAAGGCAATCTTTCTCATTATTTGATTTTTGATGGCATTGTACAGTAGAACCTGTCTTGAGAGACCACCCCTTTTGCCGAGCAAAAGTGGTCTCTCAAGACAGGTGGTCTCTCATTACAGGTTTGTCGTTTTTGCTAGTCAGTGAATGACCAACCAGAGAATATTTGTTGCAGAAATGGAGAAGAACTGATTTTTCAAATTTCTTTTAGTATTGTTTTATTTTAATTCAGTTTTAATGCAAGTACAAAGGCATTGTTTAATAAATTAAAGATAAAAGTACATAAACTGAAAAACTTCACTGTTGGGCCGATGTCCTGGTTACATTTTTGAACTATTGATTTCTGTACACATTGCATTGATCTTAACTGGCTGAGTTACAACAATGAGGGTACCAGAACAAAAGCCATCTTTTTCCTTGGTCATGTTTTCTCTTCAGTCAAACACAAATATTTTGTCTGTATAAATTTGTTTTATTACAAATTATTGGAGAGTGCCAGTTGGCACTCTCCTATAATTTTTAATAAAACAAATTTGGAATAACAAATTCAGACCACAAAAAAAATTTAACTCTCAACCGGTTTATTTATTTTAATACTCTAAAATTGCCAAAAAATGTTTTTCTGGTCTCTCAAAACAGGTGAAAAACTGAGTTTTTGCCACAGTTTTGTGGTCTCTCAAGACAGGTGGTCTCTCAAGACAGGTGGTCTCTTATGACAGGTCCATTATAGAGTGAAACCAATTGGTACATGGCCACAGTGGCCTCTCAAGACAGGTGGCCTAGAGCTCACGACAGTGGTCTCTCAAAACAGGTTCTACTGTATATGGCCAAAGTTAACAAATTTCTCTCCCAATAATATAAGTAAAGGAAATCAGTTCAGGTTCTAATATGGTAGAAGACTTTCAGGAACCACTCGTGATTGCAGCTAACTGATTTTATTTTTGTGTTCTGTATATCACAAGTGACAACTGACAACCAGTGACAACCTTCATTTTGATGTATAATTTGTGTATATTTAATTTGAATTTATGGAATATCAGAGGTGGGAATTTCAAACTACACAAATTTCCCTTACTTATATAGCACCTTAAGTTGTCCAAAATTTGCCTGAAAGACCATATTTTAATTTTTAGCTTAACTTGACAAAGTCAAGATAAGCTATTGCCATCACTCGTACGGATGTCTGTGAGTCTGTTCACATTTTCCTTTAGCGCAGGCTACACCCCGTAGTTCTTGTCCGATCGTCACAAAATTTCATTAGTGATGAAGCGAATATCAAAGCTTGCTATTAACTGATTACCGATTATTTTTCTGCCAATTATGCCGATTCCGATGGTTGAAATAGAACCCAGAAGAAAATTGGTTAGTGCCTATCATACATCAGTAGTTAGTTGATAAATGGCCAATTACGAAAGCTTAATACCACACAAGTTCTCAGAGTATGCACTATGCATATTTAGTGCTGGGCAATATTAGCCAAAATAATATTTGTATTTTTGGAAGTTGGGTTGGTGGAAGATCGTTATAAACAATACAATAACACGATATTATTGTCTTGTGATGATTCTGTGTTATTCTGGTAAATAGTGTTAATACGGTTTTGTGTAAGAATACAATACACTTAGCTGTATTAACCAGGAATATACTGAGCACACATACTTTGTGTCTTAATTGAATAATAACTTTAATGTTAATGTGTGTTGTGAAGTTGTATGGCGCATTGTTCTCACGATGTCAGAACATATTATTTAATGTTCATTGTTCAACTTGTTACCTCCCTTGATGTGTTTCTTCAGTGTTTACACCAAGGGAGGTAACTGAATTAAAAAATGAACTTGACAAACTGAAAATGGGTTTGTGACTTGCATGTTGCATAACAATCATCTACCATCGAAAAAAGAGGGTTTTTTTTTAGTTTTTCTCCAATATTGTATTGTGATGCTTGCTTCATGAAGTATTACAGACCAGTGGCTGAACACATTTTATTTATACATGAACCCAATGCAATGTTGTACAGCACGCTGATTGAATTTGAAGACCGGTGACTTCAATCAGCTGGGAATAGTGGTGATCTCGTACCGATTGCAGACAGTAAATATTGTACATTGTACAGCACACTGATTGAATTTGAAGACTGGTGACGTCAATCAGCTGGGAATAGTGGCGAGCTCGTACCGATTGCAGACAGTAACTTCAGTAATATCACGGCTCTGCAAATACCTAATATTCTGATATGCCCTACACACATTTTTAATGGGGGAAACTTCATTGAAATGGCCAGATATCGAAGAAATTTTAATAGACAGAGTTGAATATAGAATCATCAGTAACTGCCGATTGTCATAATTGGCCGCTGGCCCATAACTGGCCGATTCCGATTATTGGTTCATCACTAAATTTCATATGTAGGTTTGAGATCATATCTAGATGAGAACGTCCCGTTTGGTCGCGATCGGTCAACAGTGATGGCTGTTGGAGCCCAAAACCTGAAAACCTTTAGCACAGTCTACAGGTCGTATTTATGAAGGGATTTCATGGTAATTTGGTAGGATGACTCTGTATAATAACGAGAAGAGAATGTCCCCTTTTGGTCATGATCTGTCAACTGTGATAGCTGCCCAAGCCCGAAACCCCAAAACATTTAGCACAGTTTACAGGTCATGTTTAATATGGAGGGATTTCATTATGTCTTGGTAGGATGACTCTGCATGATATCTAGATGAGAACTTCTCGATTTGGTTGTGATCTGTAAACCGTGATGACTGCCAAAGCCCAAAACCTGAAAACCTTTAGCACAGTATACAGGTCATATTTATGGAGTGATTTCATTGTACCTTGGTAGGATGACTCCATGTAATGTCTAGATGAGAACATCCCCTTTTGGTCGTGATCATTCAACCATGACGGCTAACTGAGCCCAAAACCTTTAGCACAGACTACAGGTCGTATTTATGAAGGGATTTCATTGTAACTTGATAGGATGACTCATTTTGGAATAATTTTTCTGTAACTTGGTAACTTTTGTTGACATGCATTAACTGTGAGGGCCACATACATTAACTGTGAGGGCCACATTAACCCACCCCTCAATTATTTAGTAGTCTACATCTCAAATTATTTTTATTGAAAACATAGCATACAGGGAACAAAAATTAACATATTCCCAATTATTACAATTCTTGTTTTATTTCATAATCCTTTCATCAACGTTGAACATTATCCCTATCATCAAATACAACACACGGTCAAGTTAAGCTACAGTGTCATCGACACTTTCATTTGGTTTAGTAGGTCCTTTGAAAGGACAAACTAAACCAAAAGATGGAGATACGGTCTTTCAGGCCATGTTTGCTAAATTAGGCTACTACTTAGGGTGCTATGTACAGTACGTGGAGAGTGTATTATCACTAAATCACCCGCAGAGTGGAGATTCCACCCGAGCAATAATTGCAAAGTTGTTGCAAAGCACAACCAGCACCAGCAAAGTTTCAGCCAATGGACCTCCGGGTTAAACCCGGAGGTCCATTGGCTGAAACATTGCTTGTGTTTTTTGTCGATATGTTCAAAATTTGAAAGTTATAGCTTGGGTGATAACTCCACTCTGCAGGTGATTTAGTTACAATCCACTCTCCACGTACTGTAAGTAAGGAAAATTTGTTTCCTTTGAAATGTCCACCTCTGATATTCAATATATTCTAATTATAAATACACACAAACTGTACATCAAAATGAAGGTTGTGATGTATAGATTATAGAACAGGAACAATATCTGTATTCAACTTACAGAGTTGATAGCAGGCATCAATGGTTCCTGGATGTCAACATTCATACCAGAACTGAAAATAACATTTCCCGAGAACAACTCATGGCCAAATGTGCTTCAGGTATCCAAGAACAAAGCTTAGGATGTCAGATCTAAGTTTGTGCAAACCAAATCCCTGAGGTAATATTTGGACTCTCCATTTGGTTCTGAATTTCAACCTGGTCCAATATGAGGAATAATGTTTAAAACTCTTCTCCAGAACTGCTGTTCAGAATCGTTTGATATATGTTATTCAGAATCCTTAGAGTTGTTGAATTCAGGTTTGTTATAGAGACCTTGATTATGAAAAATATATACACACATGTGCACACACGCACGCATATATAATAATAATTGTGTGTGTGTGTGTATGCACCTCTTCAAGCGCACAAATTTATGCGTGAATTTAACAAGGTTGCTGTCATGCTCAGGGTTGGAGAAGAACCCCCTCCCCCATACAGGTAAATTTGTGCATACATACTCTCCTTTTCGACTTGGCAGAGTTTAGATCTATTCACTTGCCACTATTACCCACATATGTATGTAAATACATGCATGTATATGCAAACAAAAAGAACAACCATTAATAACTTTTCCGAATGTTCACGCCATGTTCCGAATGTTCACACCATTATCTATAAACACATAAACATGTGTAACCAGTACTAGAGCAAAAGCCAACATTTTCCATGTTTATGTTTTATATTCAGTCAAACATAAACAATATTTTGCTCATATAGGTCTGCTCTATTGCAAATTATTGGTTTGTAGTGGAAGAACAAGTTTTATGTGATAAATTGAGACTACCAAAAATAATCCCATGCCCAATCAGTTACATAAGACCACTCCTTTTATGTGAACAAGTTTTATGTGATAAATTGAGACTATCAAAAATAATCCCATGCCCAATCAGTTACATAGGACCACTCCTTTTCATTTACTCCGTCTACCTCTACATATACACAAATTTATATATGAATTTATCGAGGTTGCTGTCATGCTCGGGGTTGGTGAAGACCCCCCCCACTCCCCCCCCCCCATCCCATACTGGTGTATTTATGCATAATGCTTGGCAAAGTTTCGATCTATTCATTCACTAGTTATGCACCCCCAACCCCACATTATTACAGATTCATTTACCCAGAACAACAGTCAACATTTTCCATGTTTATGTTTCATATTTGGTCGGGTGCAAACCATATTTCCATATTTGGTTTATATAAGTTGCATAATGCTGGGCAAAGTTTCGATCTATTCATTCACTAGTTATGCACTCCCCTCCCCCCCCCCCCCCCCCCCCACACACACACACACACATTATTACCCATTCATTTACCCAGAACAAAAGTCAACATTTTTAGCCCGACTGTTTACAGTGAGGGCTATAGTAATGACTTTTGTCCGTCCATCCGTCCGTCTGTCCGTCTGTTAACTTTTAGAGTTTTGGTTAAAGTTTGTGGATAAAGTTTTTTACTGAAGGTTCAAGTGGGTTTTTTTTTTGTTTGTTTTCTCTTTTCCTGTTTAGTTGACATTTGGAGTTTTGGTTAAAGTTTGTGGTTAAAGTTTTTTATTCAACCTTCAAGTACAGGGTATACCCAGTAGTTCTTGTCTGATAATCACAAAATTTCATGTGCAGGTTTTAGGTCATGTATACATGAGAACGTCCTCTTTTGGTCATGATCGGTCAACCGGTATGGCTGCCCAAGCCCAAAACCCCAAAACCATTAGCACAGTCTACAGGTCGTATTTATGAAGGGATTTCATTGCAACTTCATAGAATGCCTCTGTATAATGCCTAGATGAGAATTTCCCCATTTGCGCGTGATCTATCAACCGTGACGACTGCCCGAGCCCAAAACCCGAAAACCTTCAGCACAGTCTACAGGTCATATTTATGGAGGGATTTCATTGTAACTTGACTTCATATAATGTGTACATGAGAAAGTCCCCTTTTGGACATGATTGGGCAACTGTGACGGCTACAGGTGCCCGAAGCCCGAAAACCTTCAGCACAGTCTACTGGTCATATTTATGAAGTGATTTCATTGTAACTTCTTAGGATCACTCCAAATGATGCCCAGATGAGAATGCCCCTTTTGGTTGCGATCATTCAACCATGATGGCTGCCCGAGCCCAAAGCCTGAAAACCTTTAGCACAGTCTACTTGTCATATTTATGAAGGGATTTCATTGTAACTTGATAGGTTGACTTCATATAATGTCTAGATGAGAACATCCCGTTTTGGGCAACTGTGGCGGCAACAGGGGTCCGAAGCCCGAAAACCTTTAGCACAGTCTACAGGTCATATTTATGGAGAGATTTCATTGTAACTTGATAGGCTGACTTCATATAATGTCTAGATGAGAACGTCCCCTTTTGGGCAACTGTGATGGCAACAGAGGCCCAAAACCCCAAAACCTTTAGAATATCCCACAGGCCAAAATTATAAAGGGATTTCATTGTAGCTTGGTAGGATGACTCCAAGTTTGTGGTTAAAAAACCCAGACAAATACCCCCACCCCCTACCCCCAACCCCACCCCCCAATTAGGCTTTTTTGTACTTTTTTCTCCAACATGCATTTTGAACTATTTACAGTCACTCCACGTGGAACCTTTTTTTGACTTACATACCTCCCCCCCCCCCCCCTCTCCCAATTAGGCACTTTTTTTTTTTCGTCAAAAATGCTTTTACAGTTTTGGTTAAAAACCCACCAGACAAACCCCACTGCCCCCCACCCTCCCCCAAATTAGGCATTTATTTTTGTGTTTCCTCCAATATGCATTTTGAACAATTTACAGTCACTACATGCAGAACCTTTTTTCTGTTTGTCAAAAATGCTTTTTTACAGTTTTGGTTAAAGCTTGTGGTTAAAAATCCAGACAGAAATTATCCCCCCCCCCCCTCCCCAATTAGGCATCTTTTTTTCTTTCGTCAGAAATGCTTTTTTACAGTTTTGGTTATAGTTTGTGGTTAAAAACCCAGACAAACACCACCCCCACCCACCCCATGGTGACAGTTAGGGTTTTTTTTTCTCTACTCAAAATGCATTCTGAAGCATTTAGACTGACCACGTGGAAAAAAAATGGACTTCCCCTGACACACCCCCACTCTCCCCCACCCTCACCCCCACCCCACCTCCTCCTCACCCAGGGCCATTCATGCAATATTTTTTCTTTGGTACAAAATGCATTTTTAGCCTGACCGTTTATAGTCAGAGTTATAGTCATAACTTTTGTCCGTCCATCTGTCGGTTCACACACACAAACGTGTCACTTAGGCAATTATTACCAAAATGCATTTTGAAGGATTGGGAGTTATTACATGCAAAAAAGAAAATTGACTCATATAGCCCAACATTGTTTATGTACTGCATCTTTAATCCTTTACCTAACACAAGTTGAAGCCAACAGTACAAATTATTTTTCTGAAACATCAGATTTTTTCATTTTTTACTTCTAACCATGGCTTATTAGTCCTTATTGGAACAAGCTCATCAAGTTTGTTCCACTAATAGGTCATGAGGTATGTTTTGAAGTATAGAAATGAAAAAAATACAATTTGAATAGCAAATTTTGTATATCACGAGTGCAGATATGGCAGATTCGTTAGGTAAACTGTTAACAAAAAATGGCTCCGACTATTTTGCGTCTAAGCATTGCCATTCCTGGGAAAGTCGGGCTGCATGCGTGACATCACTCTAGTTCATGTTTATGTTTCATATTCGGTCAGACGCAAACCATATTTGGTTTATATAAGTTTGCTGTATTGCAAATTATTGGAGAATGGTCATGGGCATTTTCCAATGGCTTGTAATGGATCGAGTTTTATGTAACAAATTTAGACCACGAAAAATCATCTAGCTCTCAATCAGTTTCATAGGACCATTGTTCTCTTTCGATTTCAATAGGACCACCGTTTTTCCTTTACTACATTTACCTCCACATATACACGGATTTATATATGAACTTATCGAGGTTGATGTAATGCTCGGGGGTTGATTAGCCCCCCCCCCCCACCCCACCATGCTTGTGTATTGTGTATTTTTGTATCCTTTTTTTTCCTTTGCCTCCCTTTGCGAACTTCTCTGCATTTCTCCACAACATCAAATGTGCACATATACACATATCCGACTTGGCAGAGTTTCAATCTATTCACTCACTACTGATGCCCTTGACCTTACCCCCTCCCATTTCACGAACCTCCTAAACTTGAGGCTTTCCATGTGCATGTAAGTGCATGCATGTATAAGCATGTGCTTGCAATTAATGAGTGTGCAACAGATACCTAATCATTAACAACTTTTCCATATGTTCATGTCAGCAGCTATAAACAGATCAACATTTTATTAGCTTAACTTGACAAAGTCAAGATAAGCTATTGCCATCATGTATGCGGAAGTCTGTTAGTCTGTTCACATTTTACTTTAGCATGGGCTACACCCCACAGTTCTTGTCTGATCGTCACGAAATTTCATATGCAGGTTTGGGGTCATGTCTAGATGAGAACTTCCCTTTTTGGCTGCGATTGGTCAACCAGTATGATTGCCCGAGCCAAAAACCTGAAAACCATTAGCACAGTCTGCAGGTCGTATATATGAAGGGATTTCATTGTAACTTGGTAGGATGCCTCTGTATAATGCCTAGATGAGAACGTCCCCTTTTGGGTATGATCTGTCAACTGTGATGGCTGCCCAAGCCCAAAACCCAAAAACTTTTAGCACAGTCTGCAGGTCATGTTTAATATGGAGGGATTTCATTGTAACTTGGTAGGATGACTCCTTATGATGTCTAGATGAGAATTTCCCCATTTGGGCGGGATCTGCCAACTGTGATGACTGCCCGAGCCCAAAACCCCAAAACCTTTAGCACAGTCTACAGGTCATATTTATTGAGGAATTTCATTGTAACTTGGTGGTTTGACTTCATATAATGTCTAGATGAGGAAGTCCCTTTTTGGACTTGATTGGGCAGCTGTGACGGCTACAGGGGCCCAAAGCCCGAAAACATTTAGCACAGTCTACAGGTCATATTTATGAAGGGATTTCATTGTAACTTGGTAGGATGACTCCAAATAATGTCTAGATGAGAACATCACATTTCGATCGCGATCATTCAGCCTTAATGGGTGCCCGAGCCCAAAAACCTTTAGCATAGGCAAAAGGTCATATTTATGGAAGGATTTCATTGTAACCTGTTAGGTTGACTCCATATAATGCCTAGATGATGACATCCCCTTTTGGTAGTGATTGGTCAACTGTGTTGGCTACAGGTGCCCGAAGCCCGAAAACCTTGAGCACAGTCTGCAGGTCATATTTATGAAGGGATTTCATTGTAACTTCGTAGGATCACTCCAGATGATACTCAGATGAGATTGTCCCCTTTGGTTGCGATCATTCAACCATGATGGCTGCCCAAGCCCGAAGCCCGAAAACCTTTAGCACCGTGTACAGGTCATATTTATGAAGGGATATTTCATTGTAACTTGGTACTTTGACTTCATATAATGTCTAGATGAGAATGTCCCCTTTTGGACACGGTTGGGCAACTGTGACGACTACAGGGGCCCGAAGCCCGAAAACCTTTAGAACAGTCTACAGGTCATAATTATGAAGGGATTTCATTGTAGCTTGGTAGGATGACTCCAACTAATGTCTGGATGAGAACATCCCCTTTTGGTCACGATCATTCAGCCATTATGGCTGCCTGAGCCCAAAGACCTGTAGCATTGTCTATAGGTCGTATTTATGGAAGGATTTCATTGTAACTTGTTAGGTTGACTCCATATAATGCCTAGATGATGACATCCCCTTTTGGTCGTGATTGGTCAAGTGTGATGGCTACAGGTGCCTGAAGCCTGAAAAGCTTGAGCACAGTCTGCAGGTCATATTTATGAAGGGATTTCATTGTAACTTTGTAGGATCACTCCAGATGATGCCCAGATGAGAATGTCCCCTTTTGGTTGTGATCATTCAACCATGATGGCTGCCCAAGCCCAAAGCCCGAATACCTTTAGCACAGTCTACAGGTCATATTTATGAAGGGATTTCATTGTAACTTGGTAGGTTTGACTTCATATAATGTCTAGACGAGAACGTCCCCTTTTGGACACGATTGGGCAACTGTGACAGCTACAGGGGCCCGAAGCACGAAAACCTTTAGAACAGTCTACAAGTCATAATTATGAAGGGATTTCATTGTAGCTTGGTAGGATGACTCCAAATAATGTCTAGATGAGAACGTCCCCTTTTGGTCGCGATCATTCAGTCTTGATGGCTGCCCGAGCCCAAAAACATTTAGCATAGTATATAGGTCGTATTTATGGAAGGATTTCATTGTAACTTGTTAGGTTTACTCCATATAATGCCTAGATGATGACATCCCCTTTTGGTCGTGATTGGTCAACTGTGATGGCTACAGGTGCCTGAAGCCTGAAAACCTTGAGCACAGTCTGCAGGTCATATTTATGAAGGGATTTCATTGTAACTTCGTAGGATCACTCCAGATGATGCCCAGATGGGAATGTCCCCTTTTGGTTGCGATCATTCAACCATGATGGCTGCCCGAGCCCAAAGCCCGAATACCTTTAGCACAGTCTACAGGTCATATTTATGAAGGGATTTCATTGTAACTTGGTAGGTTTGACTTCATATAATGTCTAGATGAGAACGTCCCCTTTTGGACACGATTGGGCAACTGTGACAGCTACAGGGGCCCGAAGCCCGAAAACCTTTAGAACAGTCTACAGGTCATAATTATGAAGGGATTTCATTGTAGCTTGGTAGGATGACTCCAAATAATGTCTAGATGAGAACGTCCCCTTTTTGTCGCGATCATTCAGCCTTGATGGCTACCCGAGGCCAAAAATATTTAGCATAGTCTATAGGTCGTATTTATGGAAGGATTTCATTGTAACTTGTTAGGTTTACTCCATATAATGCCTAGATGATGACATCCACTTTTGGTCTTGATTGGTCAACTGTGATGGCTACAGGTGCCCGAAGCCCGAAAATCTTGAGCACAGTCTACAGGTCATATTTATGAAGGGATTTCATTGTAACTTTGTAGGATCACTCCATATGATGCCCAGATGAGAATGTCACCTTTTGGTTGCAATCATTTAACCATGATGGCTGCCCGAGCCCAAAGCCCGAAAACCTTTAGCACAGTCTTCAGGTCATATTTATGAAGGGATTTCATTGTAACTTGGTAGGTTGACTTCATATAATGTCTAGATGAGAACTGCCCCTTTTGGACACCATTAGGCAACTGTGACGGCTACAGGAGACTGAAGCCCGAAAACCTTTAGCACAGTCTACAGGTGATATTTATGAAGGGATTTCATTGTACCTTGGCAGGATGACTCCAAATAATGTCTAGCTGAGAACGTCCCCTTTTGGTCGCGATCATTCAGCCTTGATGGCTGTCCGAGTCCAAAAACCCCAAAAGCTTTAGCATAGTCTATAGGTCATATTTATGGAAGGATTTCATTGCAACCTGTTAGTTGACTCCATATAATGCCTAGATGATGACATCCCCTCTTGGTCATGATTGGTCATCTGTGACAGCTTTAGAGGCCGAAGCCCGAAAACCTTGAGCACAGTCTACAGGTCATATTTATGAAGGGATTTCATTGTAACTTCGTAGGATCACTCCAGATGATGCCCAGATGAGAATGTCCCCTTTTGGTTGTGATCATTCAACCATTATGGCTGCCTGAGCCCAAAGCACAGTCTACAGGTCATATTGATGAAGGGATTTCATTGTAACTTGGTAGGTTTGACTTCATATAATGTCTAGATGAGAACATCCCCTTTGGATGCAATTGGGAAACTGAAGGCTACAGGGGCTCGAAAACCTTTAGCACAGTCTACAGGCCATATTTATGAAGGGATTTCGATGTAACTTGATAGGATGACTCATTTTGGAATAATTTCACTGTAACTTGGTAACTTCCGTTGATATACGTTAATTGTGGGAGCCACATACATTAACTGAGAGGTCATATTAACCCACCCCTCAGCTCTTTAGTACAGACTACACCTCATATTATTTTTATCAAAAACATAGCATACAGGGAACAGAAATGAACATATTCCCAATTATCACAATTATTGTCTTATTTCATAATCCTTTCATAAACATTGAACATTATCCTTTTCATCAAACACAACACACAAGTTAAGCTACAGTGTCATTGACACTTTCATTAGATATGTAACCTGTACCAGGACAAAAGACAACATTTTCCTTGCTCATGTACAGTCAAACGCAAAAAAATACTTTGTTTATATAAGCTTGTTCTGTGGCAAATTATTGGAGAGTGCCAATCGGCAGTCTCCAATGGTTTGAGATACACATGTAGAACAAGTTTTGAATAACAAATTAGGATACCTACATGTAATCATTAACAACTTTTCCATATGTTCATGTCATCAGCTAAAAACAGATAAACATTTTATTACATATGTAACCTGTACCAGGACAAAAGACAACATTTTCCTTGCTCATGTTTCATGTTCAGTCAAACGCAAAAAATACTTTGTTTATATAAGCTTGTTCTGTGGCAAATTATTGGAGAGTGCCAATTGGCAGTCTCCAATGGTTTGGGATAGAACAAGTTTTGAAAAACAAATTAGGTCATGGTCATTCTTTCCTCAATACATCAAATGTGCACGTGTGCATGCTCAGTTGAATGCAGCAAGTATTTTGGTTTTTTTTAGTCTGTTCAATGGCGGATTGTTGGGGATGCCTATGGCCAGTCTCCAATTGTTTGAGATAAAATAATCTTTGAACAACAAATTAGGTAATTCTCTTTCTTTCCCGGATAAAGCAAATGTGCACGTATACGTTTGTTAATGCAAGTTTATTTTATTGCAACTTGTTATATAATGCCTATTCAAGATGGAACAATTTTTGAATGACAAATTAGGTAATGTTTATTCTTTCCCCAGGACATAAACTGCGCACGTATACGCGTTCCATCAAACGCAAAAAATATTTTGTTTATATAAGTTTGCTCTGTTATAAATTGTTGGAGGGTGCCTGTGGGCAGTCTCCAATAGTTTGAGATAGAAAAGTCTTTGAAAAACAAATTAGGTAAAGTTCATTCTTTCCCCAATATATCAAATGCGCACGTGCATGTGTTCAGTTAAACGCAAAACAAAATATTTTGTTTATATAAATTTGTTGTATTGCAGATTGTTGGGGGGTGAATATGGGTGCTATCCAGTGGTTTGTTGCAGAGCGGGTTTGGAATAACAAATTTAGACCACCAAAAATCTCGCCCTCAAGCAGTTAAAAAGGATCACTGTTTTTTCATTCGATTTAACTGGTAGAGTGCTAGAAGCCACTATCAGGGCTTTAATATGAAGAGCAGGTACCCCAGCCTGAAGGTGCCATATTCTGTGGATGTGCTTCACCTTATCTTAGAAGCGAAATTACTTCGTCGAAATGGGTTTGCCTTGTTACAATTTATGGGAGAGTGCCTCTTGGCACTCTCCCATAAATTGTGACAAGGCAAGACACATGAACAAATTTTGATGACCAAAAATAACTTAGCACTCTACCAGTTAAATAGGACCACTGTTTCTCCTTCATTCCACCTCATCCACCCAACTATCTTAGATAGTACTTCGTATACACACAACGTGCCCTAAATTTCCACCCTTTATCACTGTACCCTCCAAAAATTATTTAGCCATCCGAATGCACTCTTACAGGCATGCACGTGAAAGCATCTGCACGAGTATGTGGGTAAAAGGATCAGTGTGTATACCCCCCTTTGCAATTCTGTATAGGCGAGTTGTCTTTGTGTGACATTGAAAGCGTTAGAGATGGGCAATATACCGAAAAACCGACCCGATACCGATATCATGGGGATACCGAAAAACCGAACCGAACCAATCTTTGAACACCGAAACCATCGGTATTTTGAGTTTGGCCTACTTTCGCTCATTTATAAGGCCTTGTTGAGGATTGATAGCAGTTGAAGTGTTTATTTTCATGAAAGAAGTGACTGATTTTCTTTTTCAGTTTTGTTATGCCTTAATGGCCTGAACAGTTGAAGTGAATTCTCAATAGACTACGACCTGTACATGCCTTGCTTAGCAGTGATTTCTTGCCAAGTCTTGGCTGCCTTAACAGGCAGCCAAGACTTGGCTAGAAATCACTGACCAGATGGTATTTCTACTGTCATCAGGCCCACCTAAAGATGACATCTTCAAAACACACATTCTAAGATTAGACACATTAAGTAGGCCTTGAAATGATAAGGCGTGTTTAGAACAAGCCATCAAATTACCGTAGATATGATTTGTATTGACAAAAGCATGACAATGTTGAGCTCATTAGCAGTGGCATGTGTAGCACTATGATAGAATGATACAAAAACAACTTATTCTGTATTTTTCTGACATGGATTCCCCTTTCATACTATCTGTGAATCTCAAGTCACAAACCGAACCGATACCGCGGTATGCCCACAAAAAATACCGAAACCGATACCGAACTCAAAATTTCAATACAACCCATCTCTGGAAAGCGTGCACAACACGCAAATTGGATACTAATTTGATAGTGAGCCAACATATCATTGCGTGGGAACCATAGGGTTCTATCTTCCAGTGGAAACTGGAGTCTTGTGGTTCTCACGCGACGATGTGCACCCATTCCCCCACCACCCGCAACCCACCCCACCCACTTCACCTCTCCGACGACTATCATCGACACATGTATTTGAAATTCTACGCATTTATGTATGCAAATGAATGCACCTCAGCGAACATACGTGCATCTGCACGAGTATGTAGGACAAGGGATCTATGTGTATACAGCCTTATGTGTGACATATGAAGTTGGAAATCTTCCATATACGTGCACAAATGAAACGATTGGTATTCCAATCCCATATCCTTAAATATCACCTCCCTTGAATATGCATACGATCGCTGTTCACATCGTGTTACAGTTTGAGGTGTGCTGTCTGTATTTAAACTTCCACACATTCATGTTAGCAAATGAGCACACCCTGTAAACATGTGTGCATCTGCACGAATATGTGGATAAAAGGATCTATGTGTATACACCCTTATGCAGCCAAGTAAAGGTGAGTTGTTTTTGTGTTACATTGAAAATGTGCGCAACACGCAAATTGGATAACTAATTTGAAAGTGGACCAACATATCGGAAAAAAAAATGGACTCCCCTAACACACGCCCCACTCTCTCCCACCCCCACTTTCCAACCCCACCCCACCTCCTCCTCACCCAGGGCCATTCATGCAATATTTTTTCTTTGGTACAAAATGCATTTTTAGCCAGACGGTGTATAGTTAGGGCTATAGTCATGACTTTCGTCCGTCCATCTGTCGGGCCATCCATCTGTCTGTAAACAATTGGTTTCCGACTGATAACTCTGGTTTGGATTATTTGATTTCATCCAAAGTTGATATGTGTATTTTCCAGCTAGTAATAGGTTTGAATGTAGGTTCCACAACTCCCTCCCCCCCCCCCCCCCCCCACCCCACACACACACACGGGATCAGGACAACTCGGACCAAAGACAACTCGGACCAAGACAAGACGGACCACTTTTGAAGACAACTCAGTGAGGTCCACCCCCCCCCCCCCCCCCCCCACACACACACACACACACACAAACGTGTCACTTAGGCAGTTATTCCCAAAATGCATTTTGAAGGATTGGGAGTTATTACATGCAAAAAAGAAAATTGACTCATATAGCCCAACATTGCTTTATGTACAGAATCTTTAATTCTTTACCTAACACAAGTTGAAGCCAACAGTACAAATTATTTTTCTGAAACATCAGATTTTTTCATTTTTAGCTCAACTTTGGCAAAGCCAAATTTGAGCTTTTGTCATGGCCCGTCGTCCGTTGTCCATCCATCCGTCTGTCCGTACGTCAATAATTGGATAAGGCTCGAGCTAGAGGCCGTATTTATGAACCGATCTTTATGAAACTTCTTGGGTACCCTTGTTATGACCGTGGGATGAGAACGAGTGTTTTTGGGTGCTGTACGAAATTCAAGATGGCTGCCAGCTGCCATTTTGTAACGACGATGCAGAAATCTGTTTTTTGTACAGAACTTCCATACGAAAGCTCTGATTTGAATAATTGTTTGTATGAATGTTTAGTACCATGGGATACATCACATATAATACGGGGTTTTTTCGCGTGTGTAAATTGTGCAAATTAGACTAATTTTGATGTTTTTTGGTGTTACTTTCAGCACTGTAAGTGCAAATGCCAATACGGCTCGGGCTAGAGGCTGTATTTATGTACCGATCTTTACGAAACTTCTTGGGTACCTTTGGTATCAAGGTGGGACGAGAACGAGTGTTTTGGGGTCCGGGCCAAAATTCAAGATGGCCGATGGCAGCCATTTTGTACAAAATTAAGTGCAATCAGATTTTTGCACAGAACTTCCATATGAAAGCACTGATTTGAATAATTTTTTGTGTGAATGTTTAGTACCATGGGATACATCACATATAATACGGCTTTTTTTCTCGTGCAGAAATTATGCAAATTAGATGAACTTTGATTTTTTCAGTGCGACTTACACACAGTAAGTACACATGTCAATACGGCTCGGGCTAGAGTCTGTATTTATGAACTGATCTTCACGAAATGTCTTGGGTAGCTTTGTTATCACCTTGGGACGAGAATGAGTGTTTCTGGGTGTGGTCTGAAATTCAAGATGGCTGCCAGTGGCCATTTTGTACCGAAATTAGGTCTAATCAGCTTTTTGTACACAACTTCTATACGGCTCAGACTAGAGGCCATATTTATGAACCAATCTTTACGAAACTTCTTGGGTACCTTTGTTATCACCGTGGAATGAGAGCGAGTGTTTTTGGGTGAGGTCCGAAATTCAAGATGGCCACCAGCAGCCATTTTGTACCAAAATTAGTGCAATCAGTCTTTTGTACAGAACTTCTGTATGAAAGTTCTGATTTGAATAAATTTTTGTTTGAATGTTTAGTAACCTGGAATACATCACATATTGTAAGGGTTTTTTTTTTCGTACAGAAATTATGCAAATTAGATGAACTTTGATTTATTCAGTGCTACTTACACAATGTAAGCACACATGTCAATACGTCTCAGGGTAGAGGCTGTATTTATGAACCGATCTTCACAAAACTTCTTGGGTACCTTTGTTATCACCTTGGGATGAGAATGAGTGTTTCTGGGTGCGGTCCAAAATTCAAGGTGGCTGCCAGTGGCCATTTTGTACCGAAATTAGGTCCAATCAGTTTTTTGTCACAAGTTCTATACAGCTCGTATTTATGAACTGATCTTCACGAAACTTCTTGGGTACCTTTGTTTTCACCTTGGGACAGGAACGAGTGTGTTTTGGGGTGCCTTTGTTATCACTGTGCTATGAGAACAAATATTTTGGGGTTCAGTCAGACCCACTCTGGGACTCAAAGGTTTTTTTCTAGTTTAGCATCTGACTGTCACCCACCTTTACAATACTTTACCTATACATTTGTTACAGGCAACGGTCAGTATTTATGTACAGACCTTTACCGGTACAATACTTTATATGTACCTTTGTTATCAGGTCATTACCTAGATGTTTGTCATTGCTGTGTCACATACTATACATGTACATGTCTTTGTCTTGACAAGTTGAGCTACAGTGTCATTGACACTTTCATTTACTTCTAACCATGGCTTATTAGTCCTTATTGGAACAATTTATTAAATAAAAGCTCTGGTGAGATTATTACCTACAAATAAAAGAATAAACTATCAAATATTATATTACCAGGTTCATTCATGAAACTCTAAAAAATACAGTCCATTGTGACGTCACAGAACAAACAAAACGGTA
Organism: Pictodentalium vernedei; assembly: GCA_031216915.1. NCBI lineage: Eukaryota > Metazoa > Mollusca > Scaphopoda > Dentaliida > Dentaliidae > Pictodentalium > Pictodentalium vernedei. Next base: position 153,702,814 of record CM062293.1, read on the forward strand.
CCGGTACAACACACAAATCGCTAACGGTACCGCCATGTCAATCCTGGTACCATCACACACAAAACGATACCGCCACACCGAATAAATGGTACTGCCACACACAATGCGGTACCGCCACACCAGAAACGGTACCGCCACATCAAATAGTATAAATAGGGGAAGGCCAAAACACCACTCCACCTCTGACGAGTTCAAATAAAGAACGAAACCGGTCAGGTTAGCATAGCTACAACAAGGGTATAGCCTAACTATCCACTCTCTCGGGCTCACCAGAGCTTTTATTTAATAAATTATAATTACTTTAAGTGGATAGCCAAACTATGGCAAACACCACAGTTCACCACTGTACAGGAAAAAACTGAAATCTCCAACAACCCAAAATATCGCAAACTACAAACAGTTCTGTCACATCTTCAATCGTGCCAAACAAGCAAGCAAGTCAGACTACTTTCATAGTATCTTGTTAGATAATAAACACGACCTCAAAAAAACCTGGCAAATATTACGTAAAGCCATTAATAAATTGGATCGAAAAACTGAGCCACCAAATACTTTTGTCGATAACAATATCACTTTAGACGACCCCAAACAAATTGCTGACAAGTTCAATACATTCTTTGCCAATATTGGGAAATCAGTAGGTGACCAAGTGCCCGACACAAATATTCACTTTTCACATTATATGAAGCATAATAATGAAAACTCACTATTTGTAACGCCAACGAATACACAGGAGGTTATCTTTAGTATTTCCAAATTGTCTTCAAAACCAACAAGAGATCAAGGTGAACTGTCTACAAAACTTTTGAAAGCCATCGCTTGTGAGGTCACCAGCCCATTAACACACATCATCAACACTTCATTTTCATCCGGTCATGTGCCAACCGAAATGAAAATAGCCAAAGTCATACCAGTCTTCAAGTCTGGTAACTCTCAAATGTTTAATAATTATCACCCCATTAGTATTCTTCCGACGTTCTCAAAAATTCTTGAAAAGTTAATATATAAAAGGCTAGTGGATTTCATAGACAAAAATAAAATCTTATATAAGTACCAGTTTGGGTTCAGAACAAAACATTCAACTGTCCACCCTATATTGCACCTACTGAATAGCGTGGTAACGGAAAATGACAAACCAACAAAGAATTGCACCCTTTCTATATTTCTAGACTTCTCCAAAGCATTCGACACCATTGACCACTCGATCCAACTCCAGAAACTGGGATACTATGGTATTAGAGGTATTGCCCATCAGTGGTTTCAAAGTTCTTTAACTGAACGAAGCCAATTTGTTTCATTCTTGAATACCATTTCAGAAACGTTACCAATAAATACAGGTGTACCACAGGGGTTCATTCTTGGCCCACTTTTATTTCTACTGTACATCAATGATATTAACGAATCTACAGAACTCAGTTTACTTTCCTTTGCTGATGACACAATGGCCTTTAGGTCAAGTAATAATCTTAACACCCTTACAGAAAGTATAAATTCCAAACTAGCCAAAATAAACCATTGGTGTTCTGCCAACAAACTAACCCTCAACCCTACTAAAACCAAATATATGCTACTTCATCCACAAAACGATTTGTCTAAGGTAAACGATATTAAACTATTTCTAAACAATACAAATATTGAGCCAGTTGGTAATGAGCAAGAACAAACAACTATAAAATTTCTTGGCGTACATATGGATGAAAATATGAAATTTAAAGAGCCTATTTCTGTGGTGTGCTCAAGAATTAGCAAGTGCAATTTTTGTACTAAATAGGGCAAAGAACTTCTTGCCCACGAAGGTAATGAAAACTTTATTCTTCTCACTGATTCAGTGTCATCTTATATATATGGTATCCAGGTCTGGGGCTATTCGACCTACACCAGTAGAATTCTAAAACTACATAAAAGAGTTGTCCGGGTCATAACAAAAAAATCATATCTCTCCCATACAAATCACCTTTTCAGAGATTGTGGCATTCTGAAATTCATTGATCACTACAGCCTTCACATCTCCCTTTTTATGCACGACTGGACGAACAATTCGATGATACCTTTCAAGTATATAGAAACCCCTCAGGAATGAATACAAGGCAAACCGGTAAATTAGATACCCGCAAACCAAGAACACAGTTCTCTGCTGTGCTGCCATTACACTCCTTCCCAAGAACCTGGAATAGTATAGACCCACAAATCCAGCAATTAAATAGACCCCAATTTAAAAAGTCCTTAATTGATAAAGCTTTGAATAATTATTCGCGTCCGAACTCCAAATGTGACAACCCAACGTGCCCCGACTGTGTCATCTGCCAGCTGTAACCTTCTGACATCTCATCCTCCTCTTCCCATCCCTTAATTCTTAAATACATTCTAGCCCCCCTGAATTACGAATAAAAGATCAGACAACCTCGTCTTGGGGAAAGCACTTCGATACACTGATGCCAAAGAAACTTGATATATTTCTTTTTACTGGAATGGCAGGAAGACAGCCTTATAGGCTATGTCATTTCCATGCTGTATACTAGCTTATGTTCCTGTTTGTTGTAATGCTATTTTGTAATCAGTGTACTAGTATACTGCAAAATAAAGATCTATTAAAACCAGGTCTGTCGGTTAATAATTAGGCTCTCCTTGGGAGGACAAATTTTAACTTATTGCAATATGGGGAATAACTGTTAAAAGTTTTCTTCAGATCCTCCTGTCAGAATTCTTTGATATTTTGTATATAGGCTACAACATCCTTATGAGGGTCATTTTCAACTTTGTTGGAATCAAGTCCCTCGATTAATATTTGGGCTCCCTGTTGGAGCCTGAATTTTAACTTTGTGTAATATGAGGAATACTCTTCATTTAAAAACCTTCTTTTCACAAACGCTCAATGAGAATCTTTTACATATATGATATACGTCATCTTAGGGGAGTAAAATTCAAGTTTTGAAAATTAAGTCCTTGAGTCCAATATGAGGAATGATCTTTAAAATCTTCTTCTCTAGAACCACTAATCAGAATCTTTTGATATATGGTATACACCATCCTTGGGAGAGTCAGATTCCAATTTGTTAATATCAAGTCCCTGAGTGAATATTTGGGCTCCCTGTTGGATCACAATTTTTAACTTAGAACAATATGACAAATAGGGGGCGTGGTGGCTCAGTAGGTAGAGATACAGGCTGCAAGCCGAGAGGTCCTCGGTTCGAATCCCACCTGTGGCAACCGCATTGTGTCCTTGGGCAAGACACTTCACCCCCATTGCCCACGTGGGGGCATGGTGGCTTTGTGTACTAAGGCGTACGGCACGTCGATGGTGCACCTGTCTTCAACCAATGCTAACACTGCTTGTGTGGAGTTGGTATGTTGGGAAGCTGACAGTTGCTGGCTGTTGCTCGGTGGTTCTCTTCGGGTACTCCGGTTTCCTCTACCCGTAAAACTGTCATGGTCATGATTAGCCATTGTGCAGAATTATGTGACCTTAAACACCAATAAATAAATAAAATAAATATGACAAATACGATACCAGAAGAATTATGGTAGTTTTTAGGCAGCAATCATATTATATTTATATGGTTAGTTTTAGGTTAATTATCGACAGATCTGTCTTTTTGTCATCCTTGAGTTATTTCAATGACCTCACTGTTATCTCAGATTGGGTTGGTTTGCACGAGTTAATTATGACAGCACTCCGGACATTTGTGCTTGATTTCTCACTGTGTATTTGTGACCAGTCAGTCTGTGAATTACGTCGAAACAACTGGGTCGGGCAGTGAATTTCCAATCAAAATTCCACCTGCCTTCCCTACCAACACCTTTGTAAATTCATTGCACTGGTATAGCTTGTCAGGTGTACTTGGTATTGGTACAGTTTAGGTTGTGTGGGCATTTTTTTCATACTGCCCACAATGTAGGCAACATTTTCCAAAATGAAACTCCCCATAGAGCAGTCATTATAATTATTCTACTACTCCTTTATTGGCTACACTGTACTTATGATACATATATCAAACAATAAAATCTACATTAGTAATTTACAGTGTAGTCCTAAAACACATACATTAGTTCTTATTCATTTCTCATAGCAAGGTGGGTTTTCCAGTCCATGATGGCTGGCATTTAAAATGGCTGTGAAATTGAGTTAGAATAGGTACCCAATAATTTTTTTCAACAATCGGCAAGAGCCGATATTTTTCGTACTATTCATACCGATTGCTGATAGGCTTTTATCGGCTGATAGCCGATTGCTTACCGATAGATCGGCTCATCCCTAATGGCTGCATAAATAATCTTAAAAAATCTTCTTAAGATACACTAGTCAGAATATTTTGATATTTTATATCCGCATCCTTAGAGGGGTCAAATTCAGTTTGTTCAAATACTGTCCCTGGGTTGATATTTGTGTTCCCAATGGGGGCTAACATTTTTACTTAGTGCTAAGTTAGGAATATATTCTCAGAATCCTCTTCTCCAGAACCACGAGTCAGAATTTTTTGCTATTTGGTATACAAAATCCTTAGTGTGGACAAATTTCAAGTTTGTTCAAATAAAGTTTCTGGGTTAATATTTGGGATCCCTATGGGAGGCCTAATTTTAACTTAGTGCAAAAAAGGAATATTTTTTTAAAAATTTTTGACAAACACCATTCAGATTGTTTTGATACTTGATATAAAACATCCTAGCCAGGCTCAGATTCATGTTTGTTCGAATCAAGTCCCAGAATTCAAATTTGGGCTCCCTATAAGTGCCCAAATTTTAACTTAGTATAATATGATGAATAATCTTTAAAAATCTCCTTCTTCAGATCCACCATTCAGAATCTATTGAGTAGTATACAGCATCCAGGGAATTGAGGGGAGCGGTCAGATTCAAGTTTTTTCAAGTTATATCCCTAAGCTGACTTTTGGGCTCCCTAGTTTTGCGTTATTGAAAATCTGGGCATTATTTCTAAGATAGCATGCCAATATTAGAAAAAATCATCTGACATGGACAACAGTGTTATAAATAATTAAATGTCTTCTTAGATGCTAATTAAATCCTTCTTTAAACAAGTTTGTCAGATGGGTGTCTTATTGTTGAAATGATTAGTTGACTAGTCATTGTCTGCGCTGATATAGCCCAACATTGATTCTGGATTTACCTGTTGACTAGTCAGAGCATGTAGTATTTCCTATAAAAACATTATAACGTAACAAAATTCTGATGCAAGGTCCACCGAGGCAGAGTTAAAATGATCGTTTTATGACATTCAAAATCAAACAGCGCGTTGATACTTTGTGATAATTTGTTTTATTATTATTTTTAGATTTTTCAAGTTTTATCCTCAATTCCTATTTTCTCCCGAATATTGCTCAGTGACAACCATTGAGCCAAATGTTATCGCAGCTTAAAATACTAATATAATCCTCCTGTCAAGACTTCTTAACTGGTTGAGTGCTAGAAACCACCATCAGGGTTTTCAAAAGTGAGGATATCAGAGCAAAAGCCAACACCTTCCTTGTTAATATTTCATATTCAGTCAAACACAAATATTTTGTTTATATAAATTGGTTTTATTACAAATTATTGGAGAGTGCCTGCAGGCACTCTCCAATAATTTGTAATAAAACAAGTTTTGAATAACAAATTTAGACAACCAAAAATAATCCAGCCCTCAACCAGATAATCACTAATGTGAAAATATCTTATTATTTGTACTTTCCGATGTTTGACGTCGCATTTTGAAAAACGTTGAAGAATAGCCCAAGAACATTAGGTTTCACTAGGGAAAAAAATCAGAGAAAGCTGATTTTTTCAGGGAATGTCGAGTACATGTCACTGAACGATTAGACAAAAGTCCCCTAAAATCCCAGCTGAGCTTTTTTTTCTACAGCCTTTTTTCGAAAACGCGTTTGAAAAAAATAAAAAAAAATCGCACGAACTTTGTAACCTCGAATTGATCCAACTGTATTTTTTGTTTACGCGTATTTCGAGCTACATAATGTCTAATATACATTTACCTAGAGGAAAATGTGCATTCTGTGACAATTTCTGCGAAAAATTATTGAAAATTCACAAAAAAGTATCGGATTTACGCAAAAAATGACGAATTTCCTAATGGATTTGCCCAAAGGGTCGTAGTACAGAACGGGATGTTAGTTGGACAGACGATAAAAAATCCACCACCATTTGAAGACTTTTATCATTGCTTACAAAATAGACATTATGGAAGACCCCCTCTGCTTCTGGCTGAGTTCCCCTTTTGGCATAAAATTCGTCAGCATGAGAACTCAACTATTTTCGGGGTTGGGACCGAACAGACACGTCTGTGTCTGGCAGCATTAGATCAATAAATAATATTTACAGAATGTACAAAAATCAATAAATAATATTTACAGAATGTACAAATCAATCAACATGGATTAAGTTACATTAACTATTATCAACGCTATATACAGAAATGACATGACCTATATACATATTATTCATCGAACTCAGAAATTTCCGACAGGACAGTGTTTCTGTGGTTGTCACAAGAATCCGAACTGCAATTACACAAACCTGAGCAAGAGAGTCCTGCCTTCTTACACCCACACCTTTTTGTACAAGCACTCTTGCAACCACAACTGATCAGATTCAGTAGGTTATCGGGGACACATGGCTTTGTGGCTGCAGTCGGTACAAGAAGTCCATTGTCTAGCGACCACCCCCAATCCGTCGGAGGAAGCGAAGTGCCCAGCCATTGTTGGACCTGGAGATAACATCTGTAGACATGTTGTTGTGCAGCATCACTGCTTGGTGGGAGTGAGGCTAGGTCGATGGGTTTATTCAGTTTAGATTTTGCTACATAACGCTTGTAAGTGACATATCTATATTGGTCGAGAGAGGAAACAGTTTTACTCCCGTATAAGATCAGGAGAAGTTGTTCCCCGGCAGCGGCTACTGCACTTGGTGTACTGTCATCCGCCAAAATTGTGTTGACATACTGTTGTGAGTCGCTAGTAACATCGGAGACAATTGTACTGAATACTTTCTTCTTACCAACTCGAAAGAGTGCAGAAGTAGTGTCACAACCACTTATAGAATGTGCTACAAGGAGGTTGCTTCTATGGTCACCCATTTTGGTTGCTATTTCACTAACTGAAACTAGTAAGTTTGGGGTAATGAAATACATCATGTGAATATTACATCCCGGTTGAACTCGAGAGGTAAGAATGACTAACAAGTCTGTGTCTGTTCCCACAACGACAACATTGTTGTCATCTTGAGCGATGTCAAGTGCAGTTTCGGCTATCAGTACATCAGCATCAGCCCCGGCCTGCTTGGACTGAATATTGATAGCAAATAGCTCCTGCATTAGAAGATCGATCAGTTTGGTTTTGTTCTTGGCATTTGCAAGGAAATCGGATTGGGGTGTGGTGGCTGGTAACTCGGGTGAGATATTGATATCAATGGATTACCTGTCTTTAGATCTACGGGCTTGTTCCATGCCCTTTGTCAACATTGTACAAGCATAACCATCAAAAACAACCACGACGTTCGCCCCAAAATATCTCACTAGATAATTGGAATATGATGTACATATGTCCTTATATGACGACTGTTTAGGCCATACAACTGCCCTCAATAAAAATCCACCATCCACAACAAACAGAGAATGTTCTGGGATTTTAGTTTGCTCGGAACCGTATGTTTTGAGGATCTTACCGAGCGTGCTTTTCTGTGTCTTCCTCATTCCAGCAGAATCAAACAATGCTGATGGTTTTGGGGCGAGTTCATATTTGAGATACTCTTCCATCTCTGCTTGTGACTGAATAACACATGTGATGCGGTTGAACAGAATTGTGGGGTCAATCACTACCTTACTTCCACGGACTTTGATGCTATTTGCCATCGATGCGAAAGACTTCACAGTGTCAACACGTCGTAGTTTGATGCTGTTGAACGTTTTGCTTACAAAATTCGATATGCAACATTCACCAATTTTGCGAACTTGGTCACAGTTCACAGTTTCGTCGACCACATGCCCGGTCGCTATAGAGACTAATTGTAGTGGATCTCTATTCTGAAAGGGGGAATGCACTCTGAGCCAGTTCAATAATTTGGTGATATCATTGGCATCAGTCAATTGTGAACTTTGACGGAGATCCCGATGTTGTTCGCCATGACCAGTGTGAACATGAACAAAATTTTCGAGAGCATTACATATCGGAAGGCAAAGAGGTAGTCCATGTACCCATTTCGCAACAGTGCTATCGGTTATTCCCCTGCCATGTGTGAGACCACCAGGGAGCTTGAACATTCTCATTAAACACTGCTCTATGGTCTGATCAGAATATATCCCGTCCCAGAATTTATCTGAGCGCCTTATGGTAAAGTAACCTTTCTCAGTGAACAACTTCAAATCATCCTGTTGCATTATTTCTGTTAGCTCATTCATCTGCTGCAAATAGAGATGAGAACTTTTTGCATATGCAAAATGACCACCTGCGTGAAATACTGGAATCATATTGCGAATACAATATGTGTGGAGTTCCCAGTCGCCTGTGCGCTCTGCTCTCAAGAACAACTGGAGAAGACCTATTTGCTCGTAGTATTGTACCCAAAGCTTTCCTGTGCGTCCTACGGACGCATTCTGGAGCAGTTCGTGTAATTTTGACAGTAGATGGTTGACACTTTCTTGATTGACAGCGTCAGCTGTTGTACAGTCACCTCTGGCAAGTCTACAGAATATTTCATTGACTTCTGTGCAGTCTATGTTATCAAGTGTTCGGCTTTCTTCAAACACAAGTTTTGTAATGGCAATTTGTGTTAGCAAATGGGCACGAACTGCTCTTGAATATGCATGACCACTGATCAAATGATGGATTGACCCACCAGCATAAACAGTCCCCCAAAGTTCATCCAAGCCGCTACCACCCATGATCAAACCAATTGCCCCTAAATATGACATAATCATATGGAAGCCGCCGAGTCTAACGAAAACTTTTGTCAACTTATCTGACGAAGACACAATCTCCACTGCTTTGATATAAAGTGGTTGGTCAAACGTCACTGGACAAACGTTCAGTCCCTGTTTCTCACATTCAGTTTGCATCTTGAGTGTAGGCGAACACCACATTATGTGATTTAATCGAACATGGAAATTGAAACAATGATGCTGTGATACGGTATTTGAATGAGAAAAGTCGATGCCATTTGAATTTGAGTTTAGGGGGTATGGTTAATATTTCACACGTTTCACCAGTTCATTATGGAATAAATGACTATTGTTATATATCATTATAAAGCCACTGCTTTTCGGCAATTTTTGATATATAATTTAACTCCCAAAGTAGTCGTAGATTTGATTTAATGGACGTTGTGTACTGTTGTGTGTATGAAAACAATAAATTTTTTTTCGTCATTTTGTACATTTTCGTGAATATTTCACCATTGAGTGTGAGGATTGGTACAAAGTTGGCATTTTCTGTTGGGGATATGTATTCTCAATATAATTCAGCACGATATTTATGATTCTCACCCTACTAAGGCGAATAAGAATGAGAAATATGGAGCTGGGTCGAATTTTTTTTTAAATTTTTTTTTTCATCAAAAAAACGCTATAACTAAAAAAGCTCAACTCGGATTCGCGGGGACTTTTCACACTTTATCCGCAATGTGTGTCCCGGAAACATATAAAAAAATCAGCTTTCTCCGATTTTTTTCCTTACTTTCTCATTTTTATGTCTAATGTGTCTGGACTAAGAAACTGAATAGAAAGTGACGTTTGGACGTCAGGATAATTAAAGTCTCAAAGGGTTAATAATGAGATATAAACCGACTCAGACTTTGAGATCAAAGTGAAACATGAAAGTTAACTGTTGTATCGACTCCTTTGAACTCTCTGACAATGGTCGCACTGCACATGCCTAAATACTGTTAATGATGTAGTTAATTGAACTTGTCTCCATACAATAAAATTTCTCTTAAAGAGAAATTCCGTCATGCCTATGTATGTCACCCATGAACCAGCATCAGTAAAGCGCACAAGTCGAGAAAGATATTCAACTACCGAGGTATTGCTTTGTAAATCTTGGCGGCAGAAAGTAGGGTGCGAACTAGTTGACTTTAACTCAACTTCTAGGTGTCAACTAAATGGCTTGAGAATCTCAGTGTTGTTTAACCCCCTGCACACTGATGTCGAAATATCTAAAGTTCAGGGTGCAAATATTTCCCATAATGCAACTAGAAATTTAACCAATTCAATCTGGTTTGACAGAGCTCAATGAGCTCTGTCAAACAAGATTGAATTGGTTAAATTCCCAGTTGCATTATGGGAAAAATGGCTACTTCAAATCTGGATATTTTGACATCAGTGTGCAGGGGGTTAAACATTATTATTTATCATATTTCCTCTGATTTGGATCAATGTTCAGTTATGTTCAGCATTTAGTAGCACCCCCAGAAAGAAGTGATGTCAAAGCACTTCCTAAATTTTACATAATTTTTTGTCGCAGATTATGTGATGTTCAACAAAAACAACTGCTGCAGATTTTAGTCACTGAAATCAGAGTACTGCTCCAGTAGTTGTATATTGATGCATGATATTGCACACTTTTAAACTTAATACACAATCTAATATTAAATTTTTAGTGTTTTATCACATACAGTACTTTAAAGTAAGCTATTAATTGAAAATAGAATATGTTTTC